>CM023949.1:28492430-28555802 GCA_013407115.1 Glycine latifolia | reverse complement strand
CAGATCTTAAAAAAAATATGCGGATGGATCCCCTCCTCCCTCGAGATCTTTTGCTGACATAGAACTTATGTAAGGTATTGATATAATGTTTATGTAAAAAAATTTAAAATAATGAAAAATAAAATATATCTTAATAGGATTTGAACTCATAACTCTTAATTTATAGGCAAAATAATATACTACTAACACACTTGATTTATTTAGTGAACTATATTGACATTATTTTCTTTGTATCATTAGTCAATAATTATTTTAAAAAATTCAATTGATCAAAATTTATAAATATTTAATATATATTTTTTTAATTTTATTTTATATCATTTTATATGTTTTTATTTTGGATAGTTTACATATTTTCATTTTTTTACAAATTTTTAATTAAATTTCATAAATTAATATGTAAATTATTTAAATAAATATTTTTGTAAATTGATTTTATTATACAGATTATTTTAACTCTAATTATTTACATAAAATTAAAAATATTTATATATTAAATATTTTTTAATTTATAAATTTTGATAATTTGAAAAAATTAATAACTCTTCAATAATGACATATAGAAAATAATATTGATGTCGTTAACTAAACAAAATAAGTATTTTATTGTCTTGTCTATGAATAATTTTATTTAAACTATTAGAGTAAAAATAATTTGTATATTAAAATCAATTTAGAAAAACAATTCATGTAAATAATTAAGTATTAATTTATGAAATTTAATTGAAAGTTGGTAAAATAAATATAAAATATGTAAAATATTCAGAAGTATGTTGTTGAAGATAGTGATAATGAGCTTAATATCTATTAAGACACTTTTTTTTCTTACTTTATTTAATCTTTTTTCATATAAACATTATGTCAACAGTCTACATAAGCTCCACTTCAACACTAAAATGACACATCAAAGTTAACATTTGATTAGATGATCAACTAACAAAAGGATCAAAATTGTTATTAGAAGTTACTTTTGTAAAAATAAGACAAAAAAATTAAGGGCTCTTGCTATTTACATTAGGTTTAGATTTGAGAAAGAGAGAAAGAAAAAGGGAGATAAAAGAGGGAAGGGGGAAAAGGAAGGAAGAAAGAAATTTGTGGCTTATGCTCAGAGCCTCATTCATGCCTTGGTTTAAGATAGTGCTTCCCCTCCACCCTTATTTATCTCTTTGATTGTATATATTTTTCTTTTTCCATCGGAACTCTAATTTTTGAAGATTTAGAGATTTTGATGAGTTTTATAATTAAGGAGTTTATTAAGTAAATTAATAAGTTGGAAAGACACATTCCTAGAAAATAGACTTTTAACATCAGTTTTTTCAAACTTTCAACATCGGTTATGAGCCGATGTTGAAACTACCATTATTAAAAATATCAATTTTAGCATCAATTATGAAAATTGATGTTGAAATCCTCTATACAACATCGGTTCTTCCCAAAATTGATGTTGTCTAGTAAGAAATATACAAAAAAATGCAAAAAAAAATTGATGTTGTAAGGTGCATTACAACATTGATTTTGTCAAAATAGATGTAGAAATGACACTTTTTACATCGGTTCTGTAAAAATTGATGTAGAATTTTTTTTTCACATTAGTTTTTTCCTGTCATCGATGTTGTACAATCACTTTATATATCTTTATTACATAATCGATGTGGAATGTCATACTTTAAAAAAAAAACAAAAAATATGGCCTATTTCTCTTTATTTTCCTCCCTGTAATTTTAAAAGGCACATTAACAGCTTAAATAAAAAATTTAATGCACTTCTATTAACAATATTTGTTATTTACTTATATCAACAATTGATATTTGACTTTTTGTAACATGCAGTAAATGCCTGTATTTTTTTCAAATCCAAACCAACATAAAAAAAGATTCAGCTCCCAAATTATTTATAATAACCATGAAAATAATAATAATAATAATAATAAATTAAATTTATTGTATTCCGTCATAAAAAGTATTAGCGACGGATTTTGCGACGGCCAGTTGTTGGCGCGATTAGCGTGGGGGTTGGCGCGGTTAGCGCCAGAAGTGCGCCACAAAGCCTATTTTTCTAGAATCTGGCGCGGTTAGCGCCAGGAACACGTCCAGACTCACGTATTTGGCGCGAATAGCGCCAGAATGGCGCTATTAGCGTGGGAATGCGGGCAGGACCCTATAAAAGGGTCATTTGAACATTTTAGGACGGAAAACAACGCTTCTTCTTCTTCCTCAAGCCCCTTCCACCATTAATGAAGTAGAAAGCTTCTTATCTACTCTATTCTTCATCTAAACACTTCCTAACCAACTAGAAAGTTGATTAGAACTCATCCATGAGCTGGATTCCAGCTTCAGTTTCTCGAGAGAACCATCAATCGAAGAGATCCCGTTCTCTAGGGAACTTTGCAAAACTGAGTTTTGGAAAGGAAAAAAGGCGATTCAAGGACGCTAAAGCTTGGAGAAGTGATCTTCTAGCCTTCCTTGACTGTTTAGAGGTAAGAAACTCAAGTTTTACCGATTGATTTGTGAAACTGTTCTTGGGATGAATATTGATCCATTTGTGTTAGGGCTGGAATTAGGCTTGGATTCTTTAGAAAAGTATGCTCAGGAGGTTGTTCTGATGAATATTGAACTTTGAATCATGACTATTGATGAAGTTTGGTTTTGACCCTGAGATATGTATGAGTAAGAAGAATGTTGATTAAATGGAAGGTATTCTGATAGGTATGAGCCTTGGGGCTTTTACTAAAAGTGTTCAGGAGACCGTATAGAAGGTGATTAAGTGTTAGATTGATTGTTTTGAATAACTTGGTTATTCTTGAGATATAGAGGGGTTAAGCAATTGTATGCTTTGAACTAGCTTATGCAGAGTCTTAGAGGGACTCTAGCTCTTTGGTTAGACTGAGACAGATCCTGCTGAGGGTTTGTGAGTCGCCTATAAGGTGGTTAGTTCTGATAACCTTAAGATAGAGAACAAAAAGGTCTAAATGGAAAGGAATAGCGTTTCCTTTCATTCTAACGGTTGAGGACCGTTATTGATTGATTGTTTGTATGCCTTGTGTAGGGCGTGATACAGATATTGCTGGTGGTTGTGACCACGAAGCCGGGAGAGCTGGTGTAGCGCTGAGAGCAGGTAAGCTCTTTGTTCTTGGGAGTGTTTCCCCTTGATTGTGTTCCACTATACTCCAGAGGGAGTGATGGTTATTGTATGAATTGATGCATGTATATTGAAATTGTGTATTACTATTTTGATTGAAAACATGTACTTGATATACATGGATTGAGGCTATGTGTGTTGATTGATGAGATTTCTCTGGCCAGTAGAATGGACTAAATATGGACTTCCCTCAGAGCCAAAGTCATATGGAACAACTCTAAGTGGTCAATATATGTGTGTATGTGATAAAATTTGAGAGAATGCACCTGTTGCAGATGAGCTTATCTCGGAAGTGCCATATTTGTCTGAGTGCATCCTGGGATAAGGTACCTGTCGTAGATGATCTTTTCCCAGGCAATACGGTATATATATATATATATATATATATATATATATATATGTATGTATGTATGTATGTATGTATGTATGTATGTGTGTGTGTGTGTGAGTAAATCTTTGGAGAATGTACCTGTCGCATATGATATTTCTCAAGGAATATAATATATCTATATTTGTATATGTGGTATTTGAGTTGAGATATACATGTGATATGTTGTGAACTGTTGAAGGCCGTGATGGCCAAATGATATTGATGTATTTTATAAAAAGGGTGATGATGAACCCTTGAGACATATGTATATGTGGTGATATGGCTTGAGAGCTGTGATGGCTAGTTTGAAATGCCAATTTTGATATTATATGCATGGAAGTGAACCAGTGGGAGGAAAGACCTCCAAGAACCCTGAGTTTACTGAGATTGTTATCTCACCCCTGTTGGGGATTATGTTTTGCAGGTGATACTCAGAGAGCGGCTGATAGATCCCAGGGCAAGAGGTCCGAGTAGAGGGATATGGTTCTGAGGGAACCTTAGGCATAGAGTTTGAGAGCGTGTTGGCTCTATCTTTTGATTTATGCCTATTGTTTTGTACCCTGAGAGGGATATGTACAGTTTTGTTATATACATTGTATATTATGAGAATTCACCATATATGATGTACAGTGGGTGTTGTTAATGACGTTTGATGACGTCATTTTGTTTATTGCTTTCGAATTGATTATCTGTGATAATTGTTATGCTTAACAACCATAAATCAATGTTAATGAACCAGATGCATATAGGGCGTTACATTATTAAGACAAGATAACACTTCATGCCTCTATGGTGTTTTCAAGCATGAAAATGTCAAATCTAAAAGAAAGTAAAAAATGAATAACTTCAAAAAAAATTATAAGCTTGACGAATTTCTGGTGGAAGTCATCGTGTTCAGGGTCGAAGATAACGTCAGGGGTGGTAATGTGGTGCGCCTTGACAAATTTGTTCTCGACGCCAAGCTCGGCGACGATGTGGTGCACCTTGGAACAGCCTATTCCATGGAGGTTCTAAAGAGCGTACATGATAATTGCTAAGCATACGTAAAGTTACATGTAAATTACTTAGCAATTATCTATTTTTTTTCTCTTTTAATGCTTCTTTTTGTGATTAAAATATAGGAATTATTTTTCTTTGAACTTTTATCCAGTGAATGTTGAACTAGTTGATTTATGTAGTGTTGGTTGCATTTTTTGTAGAATCCACTGCAAGGGAATGGAATATGGATTTCAAGTCTAGAGCTGCTCGCTCAGCGCGACCAGGCTCGCCTAGCGCGAGGCCCGCTCAGCGCAATCAGCTCGCTTAGAGCGTGGTCACTAATCCAGCTGGACATTTTGAGGCTCGCTGAGTGCGAAAATGACGCGCCCAATGAGCACCACAACTTAGGGTAGCGCTTTAAGGCAATTTTGGAGGGAAAGAAAGAGATGATTCATACCAAGGGCAAAACACACACTTGGAGACTTGGGGAGCTTTGCTAGGTCAAAGGGAGACATCTTTCTACACCATTGAGCTTCCTCATCACCTCCTTCCCTTCCATTCCATCTTACTCCATTTCCCTTATCCTCCATTGTTGTAAGCTCCTTATGGAAATGAGGAGCTAAAAAACCTCATTGTTGAGAGTTCACCAATTGAACACTTTGATGTAAAGTTCTAACTATCTATTCAATGTTATTTGTGCATTATTGTGTTTCTCCGAGCCTTATTCATGTTTTTGGTTTGATCACCCATTTGCATGCTTTGTTTTAGGTTTTAACTCATTAGAATATGGTTATTGCTTTAAGAACTGAGAAATGCTTCTAAATGACACCATGTCCAAGGATAAAATGGTTTAATTTAGTCTAGGTTACATTATTGTTCCTAATCGTAATACAAATCGTTTAAGATAACTCTTGAGAGATTAATGGTGAAATTAAATGGTTTAGGTCTAGCACTTGGGGAATCAAGGTTAGATTATATTAGTGGATGAAGGTAATCGTATTTAACATTGAATAGAGAAAAACCATTTTATATCGCATCAAAGTAGTTCCGGTTAACGAACTCCCAACATCAATCACATCATTTTTACATCGTTCATACCCCCAATGTGTCTCTTTCCTTGCATTTATTGTGCTTTTAATTTACGTTTAAGGACAGTTTAATTTAATGCAACTCATTTTACCAATTAATTTCATTCATTAATTACTTGAAAACAAAAGTATATTAGTCCTGAGTATAAGCGAAATCCCTGTGGAAATCGACATCTGGACTTACCAGATTTTATTACTTGACAAATCGGTGCACTTGCCGTCCATTTAACAGTACACCAAACGCTTGTTGTCTGGGATCTCGCCTCCTACACCGCCTCCAATGTTTTTGTTCTGCACATGCACACTGTGAACTTGCCAAAAATAATTGTGAAGCTTTCTGGAGTGTTCGAGAAAGAAAGCTAAGGTGAAGGTGAACTGAGTTGAGTTAAGGGAGGGAGAAATTACCAACAGGTTTTGACAAAGGTAGAGAGTGACATTGGAGAGGATTCGTGCAGAAGGAAGCCGCTGGAAATGGAAGTGAGACAACGGTGCACTATGCCCTCAACATTGCTGACACCTTCGTGATCAAGCCTCACCTACAACATCAAGATTTGCCACAAGATGAGCCTCTCCTCAATCTTCCTCGCACACTTTCCAAGTCAAGGAAAAGCACACACGTGCAGACACTCATAACAAGAATAACATTGATTTTTTAAAAACTGATGTTGTGATTGCTTAGACAACATTGATTTTTAAATAACCGATGTTAAAATCATCTTGTTAACATCAATTTTTCTAAAATTGATGTTAATGATGACATTTTATTTACAAAAATATCACCACGTATTTTATAACATTGATTTTCATCATAACGGATGTTAATAGGGCGATGTTAAAACCTATTATTTTAGTAGTGGCCATAGAAGTGTTTAAGAATGTTTTGGTATGCTTGGGACTAATTGAAAACCAAGAATGTCCCTTGGGAGTGCGAGTTCAAGATTATCACAAGTGTAGATCCCATGCTAAGCACGGTGAATGCGTGCTCAATGTGCATGGATTTTAGGTTTATAGATTACCTAAGCCTAAGACCTTGGGAGAACAAACCCCTAGATGTATTAATTAAGCATAAACATGTGATGGGTGTTGAAACAAAATCCCTTCATAAACTTAAATTTTAATGATGACAAACTTTTAGGAAACAAATCATAAATTATCTGAACTTAATTTTAATGCGGAATTGCGGATTATTGATCTTCACATTGTATATTATTCTGTTTTAATTTATTTTAATTTATAAGATTCAATTACTTAATTTATTAAAATTAAAAAAAAAAGATAATTTAGTTAATAACATTAATTTATTTTAAATTAAAATAATTTATGTTTTGTTAAAAAATTATTCTTATCATTAATATTTTTTTCTTTTAATTGTTTGTTAATATATTTTCTTCTTCTTTTAATTAAGGATTTTCTAATCTAAAAATAATTAATTTAAAAAATATTATAAATTATATCTTATAAAAAAATAAACATCAAATTTGAATGTTATAAATAAAAACAGAGAAAACATATATATATATATATATATATATATATATATATATATTTATGGTATATGAATTGGACAGAGCAGACAGAGAAGATCCATGTGAATTTCATTGCATATGGTGCAGAGTTTGGAGTAATTAATTGGTTTTGTTTTCACTGATGGACCAGTTTCTCCCATCATTGCATCATCTTCTTCTTCTTCTTCTTTTCCTGATCCTGACAAGTGTTAAGGAAGGTGGACGGTGGCATTTAATTGTAAGCTTTCCCAACTCCCACCCTTAATTTCTTTTACCCAAACCTCTCATCTCATCTTTAAAACTTCATCGTTTAGCAAGTAAATGGTTTGTATCAATTTAGCTTTCCTTTAGAGAGACAGACATGGCTGCGATAAGTCACATGGAAATTAAAGCAAAACCCAACCGTTTCTAACTTTCACGGTCTTTGTAGGAAGACAAAATCTAAGAATAATTTTTTTTTTATCCAGATTAAGGATGTTAAAATTGATTAGATTAGAGATTAATTTCTTTGTAGTGTGTGATTATTATTGTTCAAGAGAGATTTTTGTGTACGATAGGAATAATAAAAAACATGTTATCTCGTTAAATGAATCATTAAATTTAAACATTTGTAAGATTTTTTTTTTGTTAAATTCTTATTTATTAGGATTTTTTGTTTTCATATAAAAACAATTTTGTTCTATATAACATGTTAAATGTAATCATATCATAAGATTGATACATAAGTCACGTTGTATTCTTGAAAATATAAAAATCATATATTCTTTTTTTCAAAATAAAAGATTTAATTTACTAGGATGGTAAAGGACTTCCTTTTTTTCTACCAAATTCCATTAGTACTTATTTATTATTATAAAAAAATATTAAATACTTTTTCAAGTTTCCCTATTGGACCTAATACCGTTAGAACTTATTTATTATTATAAAAATATTAAGTACTTTTCAAGTTTTAAAATATTGAAAAAATAATATATTTTAATAAAATATTATAAAAGACTGATATAAAAATTTACAAAAGATAGTATAACACAAATTTTAATAAGCTCGAGAAAAAAAAATGCAAAATTATTCAAAAAGCCGCCACTGTTTGACTTTGAAATGCCCATATCCTCTGACAAATTTATTAACTTTGGGGGTTTTGATTACATTTATAAACCACCCTAACCTGCCCCTTGTGAAAAAGCAGCAAACAATCTTTGCATCTGGAATGAAAAAAGGGAGCAACTATGGCATCAAGAGAAAGAGAGGGTGAACCACTGAGTCCAACAGGGAAGCTGTTCCATGAGCCATCTTTAAACTGTTATGTGATTGCCATCATGGGTTGCAAGACAACTATCAGTCCTCAAGTCATTAGAGAAGGTTTATGTCAAACACTGCTCAAGCATCCAAGGTTCACCAGCAAACTGGTTAGTTACTATTACCCTCTACCTTATCCTTTCGTTTGAAAACAGTGTTGGATTATTCAGAATTGTGCATAATTTTCTAAAAGAAAAAAGTATCTTCAATCAACAGAGTTTAAGTCAGTTAATTAAATAGGATATATGAGTTGTTATAGTTTTTTATATTTATTTTTTATTTGTATAAATAAATAAAAATATCTTTAAAATCTATGCATGACTATTCTGAAATTTTTACTTGGGGTAGACCGTAGACCTGGTAGTTGTAGCATGAGCTACATATTTAAATTTCCTTTTTCCAAATTACTTTATATATCTTACTTAATTAAATAATTTTGTCATCAACTTTCTGTAAAATCTAACAACGAATAATTATTCTTGTTACTTAACAATTACAGTAATAATAGCGTAGAAGTACCTGTACCAAAAACAAATAATTGTAACCTAAAAAACAAAACTAAAAAAAAAACAACATGGAAGTATAAAAAAACAGACCAATTCGGCATTATCTTTTTTGTTAGGTCACTTTTTTCGCTTTAAAGGAGACCAATTCAGTATATTAACAGCTGTACGAGACATAAGGAAAATCAACATCCTCGTGTCGATCACTCAAGACGATGACATAATTGTTTTGGCCCATCACTGCCAAATTATACAATAACTTATTCCAAGATGAAGACTTAATTAATACATGTCACCAGTTTTTCAAAACCCGTGCACGGAACATTTAAGATGTTATTTTATGCTAATAGTACCTTTTAAAATGTTAAAAAATTGTGTAAGGAAATTGAATTTATTTATCATATAAGTCTTTCAACTTAAATGTTTAAATTTCACAATATAAGGTTTCAGTTTTGTCAAACTTTAAAGCAAAAAATAAAGAATTCTTCCAGATGACTTATCTAGTCCCATATTAATTAATAAATAGAAGATTTTGATAACCAGTTCTCAAAGCAAATAAGTCTATGCAAATTCTCTACCGTCTACATAGCCATCTTATTCCAACCTGTCTTTGACTTTGACTGAGTTAAAATTGAGGTTCAAAGATGAAATTCTCCAATTCCTGATTCCTCAGTAGTTCTAAACCTACCCGTGGGCGAGCGCGCGTGTAGTGTGTAAATTAACTATTTTAATAGGCAGCAGTTGACAATCGAATCCATTTTTTCTAATAATTTTCGTATCTATTTAAATAATAACAATTAAATAAAATATAAAAATTTGAAAATTAAAATATAATTTTGATTTCTTTTACTTAACACGTAAATTTGGTTCTCTTATAAAAAAATAAAAACATTAATTCTTTATTTTTAAATAATTTTTTAAATTTAATCATCAGTTTTAAGATATTGACCGTTAATAAAAAATGTTAACAGTTAAATAACTGATGTGACACTATAATGTTGGATTTTTAATTAAATTTTTAGATAATTTAAAGATTTTTATAAATTAATAATTTTTAATTAACTTATCATTAAATTAAATTCTTAGGTAGTTAAAATATATTTGAAAACTACAACATGAAGATAAAATAATTGAATAAGTTATGAGACCTACAAATTTTTGTGATCTTTAATTTAATCATTCATGTCTATTCAATTACTATTCACTTGTTGAGATCTTGGATTTATTCTTATGGATCTTCAGGTTAAGAAGGGAAGGAAAACTAAATGGATCCCAACAAAAGTTGACTTAGACAACCATATCATAGTTCCTGAAATAGATTCCAAATTAGAGTACCCAGATAGATTTGTGGAAGACTACATCTCCCATTTCACCAAAACTCCACTAGACCAATCCAAACCACTTTGGGAACTACACCTCCTCAACATCAAAACCTCGGACGCAGAAGCTGTTGGCGTATTTCGGATTCATCATTCCATAGGTGATGGTGCCTCTCTCATATCATTCCTTCTTGCTGCCACCCGCAAAACTTCTGACCCTAATGCGTTGCCAACTGTGCCAATCCAAAAGAAAGACACCTCGCATCAATGCTCAAGCCCATTCTGGTGGCTCTTCGTAATTTGGTGGGCACTTCTTCTCATTTGGCACACTTTCGTGGATATGTTGTTGTTTACTTTCACCATTTTCTTCATTAAAGACACACCAACTCCTCTCAAAGCTCGTGCACTAGGGGTTGAATTACATAACAAGCGATTTGTCCATCGCACAGTTAGCATGGATGATATCAAACTCGTGAAGAATGAAATGAAAACGGTGACTAATTCTCTTCTCTTCCTTTTTTCTTTGGTTGTGTTTGTTTTAAAGAACAAAAAATCAAGGCCTGATCACATTTTTTGACTCTCACGTATCATAATTGAGCAATCTTGGTCCCTCATTTTCTAATTCTGCAAATTAGATTATCTAGATATAACAATTGTGCAATTTTAATCTTCAATAAATATTTAACCAATTTTGCTAATGAAATACTAAAAGTTGAGGTGTCAATAATGTGACAACTAACATGTTACATTACATATATCATATATGCTGACGTGACTTAGTGATACTTTTAATTCTTTTGATATGATAATTGTGGAACATTAAAAGTGTAATTAAGTCATACTAACATATATGTATATGTAAAACAACATGTTAATTGACACATTAGCATGAAAGATTAGCATGAAAGGTTAACAATAAGATCAAAATAGTATGATACTTGAAACCCTAATTTGCACATTTGAAACTCAAGATTATAATTATATAATTGTGATACTTAAAAATAAAAAATGCAATTAAACCTATAAATTAATTATTCCCAACATAATGAACTTGGTAGACATCAAATTCTTATGTTTCAAGGTATAAAAGCTTCTTTTGGCTTGAAACTTAAACGGTCTGAGATCAAAAATACTATTTCAAATCTTTATTTTTATTCTTTTAATGTGTTTACATGTATAAAAGAGTGTGATTATACACAAAACACTCCCTGAAAAAAAAGACAACGCATTGTGTTTTGATGATTATGTTTTGGTTAAATGTTGATAATTAGACAATCAATGATGTTTTATTGGGAGTAACACAAGCCGCTCTCACTCGCTACTTGAATCGAGCATATGGTAAGGTTTTCTTTTGTTGCAATTCAGCTTTCTCGAACTTCATACTATTAACCATAGTTCTACAAATCATTTGTACCTAAAAAAAGAATATGAATTATCAATTTTTTTTTCAATAACACTTTGTTACTCGATCTCAAAGCAGATGATGTAGGCGCAAATAACAACGGTGTGAAACAGAGATCTGATGTCCTCAAGAAGATTCGCCTTAGGGCATCAATTCTCGTTAACATTAGACCTGTTGGTGGAATACAGGTACATGATGTGGTTATCGAATTAAGATCCACTTGTTTTTTTTTTTCCTTCTATATATCATAGATATAGAAACTACATATTCAAAACTGCATAACAATATATTTCAGACAAATAATAGTTTATATCCTGACATTATAGAGAGTCTTTCATAACTCAATGTCTATCTATTATGAACTATTTTTGTTATTATGTAATTAAATAATTTCTTTTTGCAAATTTTATGATTCTTTTTTGATATATTGCTCTATCATTTCATAAAATGATACTATATATATTTGTAAATATTTCATAATTGATAAGTTGTTAAATTGTCCTCTATTTTTTTAATTTCTCATGATTAATTTTTGTTTTCATTGAAAAAAAAGTTCTAACTAATTGATTATTACCTTGCTTATTAAATCAAACATTATGTTAATTAGGAACTAGCAGATATGATGGCAGAGAAATCAAAAGTCAAATGGGGTAATTGCATGGGGTACATCATCCTCCCTTTCACTATTGCTTTGAGTAAAGATCCATTGGAATATGTACGTCAAGCTAAGGCCAGAATAGACCGAAAGAAGCACTCATTAGAAGCAATTTGCTCTTATGCTTGTGCAAAGCTGGTACTCAATTTATTAGGTGTCAAGGTAATTGGTTATTGTCATGACTTTTTGTATAGCTTTCTATTAGTATTTTATTTACAACAATAAACAAGTCGGATCGATAAAGAATTGTCTTCACGATACACTTCTTTAGAGTAAGCTTGCATCGATAAAGTAACTGATATCACTTAATATATTTTTCATCTTCTGTAAAATATTCTTACATTTTGGACTTTCTTGTAGGTTGCTGCTGCCATAACACGAAGAGTTCTCTTTAACACTACTGTAGCCTTCTCTAATGTGCCTGGTCCTGTGGAAGAAGTTAGCTTCTATGGTCATCCCGTGACATACATTGCTCCGAGTGTATATGGACACCCACTCGTAAGTATTGAATCATTCACAATTACTGGTGCCACCATGCATGATTAATAAATAGCTCTAGAGTTGATGGAGGAAAAAGATATAAAAGGTACTCTACTTAGCATAGGACATTAAATTAATGCACACTTTTTTTATTTCTTTGGCAGGCACTGACCATCCATTTTCAAAGCTATGCTAACAAGATGACCATTTCTCTAGCAGTGGACCCACTTGTTATTCCGGATCCTTACCTTCTTTGTGATGATTTAGAACAATCACTCAAACTCATTTGTGATGCTATTCAGAAAAAGCACACTGTCGATGCTGTCTAATAGTATATGGTCTAATTATGAGATTTTAGGAAATTGGACAACTACTGATTATTTTTCATTTCAAATGGAATTTATATGATTTTTTTAAAACTTATAATTGGTGTATCATAATATTCCTAAACTTATAGAAAAAATAAGGATGATATGTAATTTTGATTTTCCTATTTTATTATATCATCAATTTAGATCCTTTTATTAAAAATAGATATTTATAATTTTTTAATTTATAAAAACCAAGAAATTTGATCCTACTGTTCAATTTAATGCTTTGACCATTAAGTTTTTAACTTTGATTTCCAATTAACATAGTTTATCTTATGTGGCATTTGATGGTCATGATCCTATTAGAAAAGAAAAATAGAAATCTTTAATAAAAAATTATATTTTTAAATAATTATTTATTAAATTTAATTATCTAATCATTAATAAAAGATTGAAAAAATATAATTGCTATACTGACATGTTATTTAAGGCTAGGTCAACGTTAGTAACTTAACAGTAACACACTCATTTAGATTATAAGATTAAATTTTCTGATCTTTTAAAATCAGAATATTAAATGTCTTTATTTTTTAATAAAGACGACTAAAATTACAAGTTGAAAAAAAAAATAGAAATACCAAAGTTGTATTTTAGCAAGAATAATACACCATATTTCATTGCATCCACTATGTTAGAGTACTATAATTAACTAGGGTTACTCTAATCAACCTAAAACTAGAGAGAGAGAGAAAAATTAAAATATATTTTTCATCTTCATAAATTGAAAAATATTGAAAATTCATTCTTGTAAAAATTTTAGTATGTTTTCTGTTCTTTTTTTTCTTCACCTATACTAAGTACTTTTCATAGAGTAATTTAATTAACATTCATTAGTATGAATCTATATATTATTGAGAAACAGATTTCTCTTCTTAATATGAATTACTTGACATTATTTTAGAATCATATTGAACTAATTAGTCAATCCAAATGACTGATTGACAATAAAGTTTAAACAAATATTATATCATTATACTCATTTTTTCAAAGGAGAAAAGTATCTCAAACGGTGTGAATCTTCCTCCAACAAAATTTTAAATTCACAATTTTTGGGGAATCAAAAGCCATATTAAACTTGAAAATATTTCAATGGTAATATCCTTCTTTCCAAATATGCTCCTTGTGATGACAATTATATGAGTATTTTAATGTAGCTTTTTAATGTCTTTTATAATAATTTATTATGTCTTTTAGATTATTTATATTTAACTTTTAAGTCGATGTTAAAAGTCAATATTTTTTATGATGATTTTTAAATTATTTTTGAAAATTATACTTTTAAGACGATTTTATCCCAAAATAATTTTGAAAGTTATTTTTTAAAAAAATTAAATAATGCTTATTTCTTAAGAAAAACTATGTTAGAGTGAATATTTTAAGATGATTTGTTCATACTCAATGATGACTTCTAGAGGCATGCCCTTTGTTTCTGGAACTTTCAAGTAGACAAATATCCAAGCAATTATGCACCCAACAACGAATAATCCAAAGACCCGGGTGAGATCAATGAGATGGAGCAAGAAGGGAAATGAAGTGACTATCAATGTGCTGATCCAAAATGTAAGGGAGCAAATAGATTTCTGAACACTTGTTGGGAAGATTTCTGAACATAAGATGGTGGGAATCACACCAAGTCCCATGCAGAAGCAGCTTTCGTATACCATAACAGTCACTGCAGTGATTGTTGCATTGAGGGTGGACCCCTTGTCAAATGTGTCCTGGAGTACTAGTACCAGGAGAGACACTATCAGAATGGGTATTGTGTATAGCATTATTGACCTGTGATGAGAAAATATATATATAAATGTGCATGATTGTCATAATTTGTTGTTTAAATTTTGAATTAAATATATTTTTAGGCTCAAGTAATATACTTATTTTATGATTTTAGATTTTATAAAAAAATTTATAATTTTAATTCAATAAGATTTTATTTTATCACTTTAATCCGAGTTATTCACTGTTCATGGATAATGTGAAAACTATTTATTAAAAAATAGATTTGATATTTCTTAAATAATAGAAATTAAAATTAAAATATTCTAATATAAAAGGGATTAATTGAATTAAAAAGTTTACAGTTTTATAAGGACTAAAAAATATCATTAAAAAAACCATAAATAGATTTTATAAAAATCAAAAGCACAATTTTTTAAAAGAACTAAAAGAAAAAATAAATACTATTATAAGAACTAAAAATATATTTAATTGTTAATTAAATTTTTAAATTTTGTTGCTCTAATATGATGGATGGCATAAAGAGTCTCACTTTTAACTACCATGTTAATTATTTGTAATGGGGAAAACAGATTAAAAGTACAATAAGTGAAGATAGATTGTTCCAATTCGGATAAAACTTAAATATAATCCTACTATTTGTATAGTTAATTTTTAAATTAAAATTAGAGTTTTATCTTGATAATCTATTTAATAAAAGTCTGCATTAAAAAATTTATGGATTACCGAGACGAATATTTAATTCTTATTAGAAAAAAACAAAAATAATACATAAAATATTTTACCTAAGTTTTGTCCTTTCAATTCCTAATAGGATACTATCTAGATTATTAAAAGAAATGAATCTAATATGGCCTTATAAAACATTCCACCCATCTAATTAGTCTAATTAAAAGGAAATTCAAGCATATACCTCCTGCCAGCAAAATCCATGAGCCTCATGGAAACGGCCGGCTATAGAAGGAAGCATAGTGTGGTGATATAATGGTGACAATTTCACTTTATGTCATAATTTATGATTACAAACCTCACTGGTGTATGATGGTGATAATTAATGAGGTTTAAACTTAAGGCATGATGTAAAGTATTCAAATTTTGACCCTGATGAGATTTAATCGACTAAGGACAAATGGTGACACTATATAGATTAGATTATAAAAAAATGTTATAGAAGAATATGATCAGTATATATATATATATATATATTATTTACACCTGCAATGGTTGAACTATCCCATCCAACCAGAAGATTCCCAAGTGTAGCAGCAACTGCAACAATCACAACCTCCCTCATTGAAATTCTTGACTGATGAGAACGTAATTAGCATAAAAATCCATATCCAGAACACAATTTGGGTGACATATATGTATGTATTCAAATAAAAACCTTCGACTTTCTGCAGAGATCTGTATATGAAATGTGGAAACATCTAATCAAGAAAGTAGAGTTGTACATGTAGTAAAGCACTTCAATACCAAGGTTAGAACACCCTCTAAAGTGTTCATTTGTTGGACTTTACTCCTTTAATGTTGGCCTAAGCTCATTTGAGGGGTTTAATATCTGAGACTTAATTTACCATTATAAATACATTAGTTGACGGTAAAATTAGGTTAGAGATAGAGACTAAGACATAAGAGTGTGAAACGATACATACGTCGAGAAAGATTGAGCGTTGAGTGCGACTTTGCATTTTGAGAGTCTCAAGTAACATTCTTGAGTGCCATTGTTGAGCAAGTCTGCGTACCTGCATATTTGAGAGTTCAGAGTGAAACACTTTGAGAGTTTGATTACCATCGTTATTGGAGAGGTTGAGTGAACCACCACCTTGGTGTGTTTTGATTTATTGTAACCATTCTCAGTTATAGTGGATATTTGACTCTGGACAAGGACCCGTGAGTTTTTTCTTTCCGGGAATGTTTTCTCAAGTAAAACAGATTGTTTAAGTGATTATCTCTCTCTTTTTTGTGTTTTTGATTACGTTTTCGCAATTTTGATTTGAGGGTTGACGATAACCCACCTTTATTTTGAGGGTACATCGTTGCGTCGATTTTACCCAACATCATTTTAGTTAATTAGTTTCATACGTATACGGTTATTTTTCATTAATGCGTCTTAAGTTTTTAATCTGTCCTTAAGTGTGTCCCATATCTATGGTCTGGCAATGTAAGTGTTGAAGTGGGATTTTTTTCAGTTAAATTAGTTGAAGGTCAAACGAGCAATGGCAACCTCAAATTTATTGTATCCCTGAGGCTTGCGTGTTCGTGATGACTAGTTATTGAAAACGAAATCTCTGCAAAGTTTTGTGGGTGCTATGGCGCCACGATTATATTTTTCTATTTTAGAACACGAAGGTGGTAGTGATTAGCACTATAATAGGATCAAAACAATCCATCCCTTAACCTCCGTTTGTTTTACGTAATTCTTGTAATAATTCATTTATTAGACACATATTTGCTTAACCAGTTTTTGTAACTGAGTCATATATGTACGGACCATTGTTTCAGCTAGTGATTATAAATAATCAAATTCGTTTTGGAAAGTGTAAGATACTAATTAGTTTATGATAATTAAATTTGTATTTTTTATATTGTAGGAATTAATTTATCACTCTATCACACTAATGTCAAAAATAATATATTAATAAAAATATGTACCCTTCATAATTATACTATATAGCCACGCGGAGGAAGATGACTCAAGAGAATGGACAAATTAAGTGTGACGTTCACGCGCAAGCATGAAGGAATTAATTTTATATCATTGGCTTAATTATATTTATAGTTTCTTAAATTAGTGATTTTTTTTAGTCTCCAACCTAAAATTTTATAATTTTAATCCTTCAAGTTTGAAAATTTTCTTTTTAGACCTTCCTCTCAAACAAAAATTTGTATTTTTTAGTTACTCAAATTCTAGTAGAGAGACTAAAGAATATTTTTTAAATTTGAGAGACTAAAAAATATAATTTTTTATTTGAGAGACTAAAAAATATAATTTTTTATTTGAAAGATTAAAAAATCCTAATTTCTAATAAGAGGGATTAAAAATATAATTAAACCTTTTAGAATTTATGTCTTTAATTGGGAAGGAGACTATATAATCCAAAAGTATTAAATTATGAGCTATCGATGTAGGAAAGTATTTATAAACACTACAATAATCAATTATGTAGTCTTATGTAATCTATTATATAATAATATAATCAATTATATTATACTACATAAAAATTAAACATAAATTTTTTTTTATAAGCCACATAATTCAATAGAAGTACCAAGAATAGTAACTATAAGTATCAATTTTTTTATATACATAAAAATTAAACATAATATGAAACAATGACGAATTTACATAGAATAATGAGAGCAATTATTCCTACAAAGTGGTTTTTTTTTACTTTAATATATTGAATAAATATTTTTTACTCATAAAAATAGATGTTGTTCTCATAAGATAAATTTCTTAAAAAAATAAATGTAAACAGTTATAAAAGATAAAAAAATACTAATTTTACTTATTTTATCCATTTAAATTTAATTTTTTTTTATTTTTTAAATAAAATTTATATAATTTTTTGTTTTAAAAAATATTAAGTTTATATCGCTCATATAATAATACATTTCTTAGCATTACTTTGCCCTTGAGCAAAGAAGTTTTTTGCATGGCCCCCACACAGTTTTCTAATATGTCTCTGTCATCTGTCCCATGACAAACGAGAGAAATTTTCTTGATTCTCGTGATTCCCTCCATTCCTTTCCCTTCTTCCTCATTTCTGCCATAACAAACACAATGTTAAGCTTCTCTCTTATTTCACAGGCAATCTAAGAGCAACTCTATTAAGTTGTGAGATTATCTACTATATTTTTTTTTTATAACATTTCACATTTTCTAATGTCAGGTCACATTTCTTACTTTAGACAGTTTAATAAACTTTTTGCTCAAACCAACAAATTCATTGAAGTTTTTAAATGGATCTCACTTTTTTTTTTTATTCCTAACAATTATTATAATAATATATTTTACACAGGACCCAGAATTTGGAGATGAGAAACGGTTGCTATGAAGAGCAGCCAAAAGCTTAGGTCGACCACACAATTCCTCTCTAATGGTGCAAATTTAAATTTTGGATTGCTAATAGTGTTAATATGATCAGGAGATTACTAATTATATTGGAGTTGCTCCAAGGAGATAAAGTTTCTTAGATGATAAAGAAAGTGTCTTTTTCTTTTTTTTCTCTGATTTGATAAAGAAAGTGTTAATACATCAAGTTCATGATGTTGCTATTAAATCCTCAATTAAACATATTCTCTTTATCAATGAAATATTGTGGATAAACACATCATATTTCTATTTGATTAAAAGGGGACTTATTATTGGGCACAATCCAAGATTACGCTCTATATTAATATCATCAATTTCATCTTGTTGAACTCTACATTTTAAGAATCGTTAATCAAGCTTAGAACCTTTGGTGAAACATATAAAACTTGTAGCATATAGGAATAGGCTAAAATGGATCAAAATTATTGACTTTTCTTCTTCTTAAAGAATAAAGAAAGATTTCTTTAGATTGTTGTCCTTCAACAATTCAATTGTATTTTTTTCAAACACATAAACATAAAAAAAGATAACATTGAAAAAGTAATCTAAGGTAATAATAATTATGCAGATAGTAATGCATTTCACTCGTTTCCATAGTCAAATCTTTCTAGTAGATTTTATTTCTGGATATCGTTTATGCATTTAACTTAGTTCTACGGCTAAGATTTCAGCCTTTCAGGTGGATTATACTTCTAACTACCACTGATAAATTTATTTTGAGAAAGCGCTGTCTGTTTTTATCGTTAACCACAAAAATACTATCTTCTTTTTATTTCAATTTTTATTTAAAATTTTACATAAAATATAAAAATTAATAAATAATTATTTACAATTTTTAATAATATTTTTTTAAAAATAAGATGACGTTTTTGTAAATACAAATAAAAGTATTTTCTCTGAAGAAAATTTCGGGAAAAGAAATTTTAATAGTTTTATATTGAATCAGCAACAGTAAAAAAGTAAATGGGATATCAATCATGAATTCATGATGCCTTCCTCTAAAAAATGGAATATTAAATTCTATTGAAAACTGAAGTTGCACTGTGGCAGGAAGATATACATACAATTGAGTGGAAGTGGACTTAAATGGTTGGATCATGGATGTACACTTGTTTCTATTTTCAAGATACCAGAAATACAAATGAAAAAATTAAGTAATTGAGTGGAAGTAGACTTAAATGGTTGGATCATGGATGTACTCTTGTTTCTACTTTCAAGATACCAGAAATACAAATGAAATAAGTTCTAGAAAGAAGGAAAAAAATATTGAACAGGAAATCTACAGTATGTGCCTCAAAGTTAGCAAATTCCAACAGCCAAGGAAGATTCCCATGCCAATTCATTCTCTCGTAATGTTGACCAGAGACTGACAGACGTATCTTTGTCCTTTTTTATATTAAACAAATGCATCTCCCTGTCATAAACACACAACATTAGCCAACAAAGCATGATTTGGTAGCTTTACCCAATTACCAATCTATTATAAAAGTATGCAATGCATTCACTCTATGCCACTACTTGCTCTAATGGAATCTAGCCTTGCCACAAGTGCTGATTCTAGGTCAATTAAGGCCACCAAAGTTACTGGTGATTGGTGAACAATGAAACCTACAATTATTTCATAATCAATACCCAACTCCCATGTGTGCATTACAAGCATTGACCAATGACCAGGAAAATTAACTCAACCACTTACTCATGGAATCTTTTGCTTGCCAAGAACGGCTTCAGGTTTTAACAAAATCAACGCCGTCACACTTCCTTTTATTTGACTTTGAAAAGAAGCACATACGATGAGCCCAACCCTTTTTCTTCTTAATAAGTGGCTGCGATTTAACATCCTTCTTCTCAACAAGATCAGCCATGTACTTGACAACAGCCTGCGATGCACCATGACTTGAAACATGAGATTCAGATAATAGAAAGATCTTTATTACAGCTAGAGCAACAAGAACTAAAAGAAAAAAAATGGAGAGTTTGATTTAAGAAAATATTTTCTGTTTTCATTTTTTATTTCAGATATTTCCGTATTGAAAATAAATAAAAAATCAATAATTTTTAAAATCATGGACTAAACTGAAATTTTGGTAATTGGTAAAATCATACTATTATGACTGGCGCAAACAATATCAGAAATTAAGGGTGAGGCATAAACTTAGTGAGTATCTGTTTTCTTTTTTTAACTAAAAACAATGTTTATAAATAGCAATCAAAACACCCAAACCAATGGTTAAATTGAGAAAGGCAGTTAGTTACCTGTGCTCCCTTTTCAGCTACATGTCTTGGAGGGATTTCAAGAGGATTCTCTTCCACTTTCAGGACGCGTAACCGAGTGAGCATCCTAAAAGAGTCAGGAAGGACACGAATCTGATTGTTGCTGATATCCAACTCCTCAAGCATTTCAAGGTTCCCAATGGACCTCGGCAAGGATCGCATGTCAGCAAAGTTATTCCCTATGTTCATCTTCACAAGCGAGGTAGCAAAACACAGGCTCTCCGGCACGTACTCAAGCTCATTGAAACTCACATTCAGCTCCT
Source organism: Glycine latifolia (assembly GCA_013407115.1). Lineage (NCBI taxonomy): Eukaryota > Viridiplantae > Streptophyta > Magnoliopsida > Fabales > Fabaceae > Glycine > Glycine latifolia. Next base: position 28,534,324 of record CM023949.1, on the reverse strand, counting down.
TCAAGTTCGACAGAGACGACATCGTCGTAGGTAGCTGTTTAACATTGTTGTACCTCACAGACAATACCTCAAGGCTCTCAATCTTCCCCACAGCCTCAGGCAGGGCCTTGAGCCTGTTATAATCTGCACAAAGCTCCTTAAGTGCAACACAACGACCAATCGAATGCGGAATTTCTTCTATGTCATTTGTCTCCACATTCAGTATTTTTAGGCTTACAAGAGACCCTATGGCATCAGGAAGCACTGAAAGCTGGTTGGAGCTCAAATCAAGTTCCTCAAGATGCACCAATCTGCCCAAAGAAGCAGGTAATGATGATAACTGGTTTCCCCCAACGTTGAGATACACGAGACTCAAGAGATCCCCAACACACTCCGGAAGCTCCGCGATCTTATTCGAATGCAAATCCAAACTTGTCAAGGAAGAAAGGCCTCCGATCGTGGAAGGTAGAACCGTAATTCGATTCTCAGATAAATCCAATTTGATCAAACTAGATAACTTCCCTATCGAATCAGGAAGCCAATCAACTTGGTCCATCAACTTGTTCTGTAGTATGAGCTCGCGTGTACTTTTCTTCGCATAAACTTCAATTAAGCTAGCCAGTTTTATCAAACTCAACTTATCACCACTCTCTTCACCTACAAAATTCAAACCCAATTTTAGAATAAGCTATTGTAGTTATCCAAAAGGAACAAAAAAAACTTACATGCAGTATCTTAAGTGTTTTTTGGTGTTATTCTTCAACTAGAATTGAAGTTTTACCTTAATAGCTTCTATTTATCTTTAATACAAACATTTATTGTGTAAATTATAGAGATGAAACTTCAATTAGAGTTGAAAAATAATACATCAAAAACATCTAAAAAAAATAATGATGATCTTATGTTGATCAGATACCTAGTAACTTATGCTTATTTTTAGTGCAAACATTTATTATATAGATTACTGAAATGAAACTTCAATTCAAACAAACATTATTCCAAAATAGCAATTATAGAAAAACCAGATACCTGAAGTGGATGCTGGTATTAGCGAGGAATCGAGTATCGGCGGTTTGGATGAGACACTGGGCCCAATTGTATACCCATCAGAGTAGAAATTGGGTTTGGTCTTATTCATATAACTATCATCTCTCGTGAACAGTATCTCCGAACTCTTCACAGGCTCTTTCTTGAACGCAGAAACAGAAGCAATGGAAGAAGAAGAAGAAGAAGTTTCCCGTTTAGAAACTGAATTCATCGAACCGGAGGAGCGCGCGGAGACGCAATTGGAAGCTCTCTGGATCAATTCGTCGAACAGCACGTGGACGTTTTCGAGATCGAGGAGTTTGAGCGCCTCGCGCCTCTGCTCATTGCTCTGGAAGAGCACCACGCTCTTCTGCATCTCCTGCAGCACCGCGAAAAGCTCCTCCGGCACGTGCGGGCCCTTGCGCTCCCTCGCACGTGCCACGGCCTCGAGCTTCGCCTGATCCTCACGCTCCACGTTCGCGACCAGAGTCCTCGCCGCCTCCACTTCCTCGATTCCCGGCCGAGCCGGTAGCGACCGGTGCAGCCTCATTATCTCCTCCACTGTTTCGTCCAGGGATCGCGCCGGTAACAGGTCCATTCTCGGTCACACTCGAGATCATACAACACCAAACAACACCAACAAGACCTTCAAATTGGAAGCGTAACTCAATTTTGCTTCGTCGAGTTTTTAGAAAACTAGAAAGAAAGAAAAAAAATATTGTATTAGTATATAATAATAAACGGCTAAATGATACTTCAGAGTTCACACGCTACCCACCAACGAAACTTGAGAACAAGAAAACAATGACTGAAAATTAAAAATGATTTTTAGGAATAAAGAAGTAATTTAAAAAAAAGTGGTGGTGTTGTTAGAAAGGCTTCAAGTTCAAGTTCAACCTTTGTTGTTGTTGTTGTTGTTGTTCAGTTTGGGTTTTCTAATTCGGGGAGGAGTGAGGAATTTGCCTTAACTACTACTGACTCCGTGCGGTTGCGTGGTCTTTCTTCGAAGACATCAACAACAACAACGACGCTTTCCATGCCTTCTTGTTTTCTCTTGAAAATAAACGAAGGCATCGAGTTTTTTTAATTTTTTTTGTAGTGAATGGATGCTGATGATATTCACCAAAAAAAAAGGATGGTGATGATAGTATTTTAAGGGCAACACTGGGTGTATTAAATTGAAAGGGGGGCAGCTTTTTTTGAGTTAGAGAGCAGTTTTGTTTGAGAAAGGAGAGGGGGAAAAATAGAGCAAGGAAAAGTTGGGTGGAAAATTCAAATAAATAGCGTGAAAATGAATAGGAACGATACCGATTATATGATATAGACTCACATTAAGTGCTCTACCCTTTCACTGGTTTGATTGTCTCACTTTTTTTGTTGTCTTTGGAACAATGATAAACCAATGTGTTTTTATATTATAATAATACAGTATTAATTTTTTTTATATCTAAAAATTGAATATAATAATAAAGACTGAGACACTCTAATCAACTAATCCAATTAGATTTATTTGATATATTACTTTTTATGCTAAATACAAGTCTTTTGGGTTTTGGACCCTGCCAAGTTTATTAAATGCGTGTTTGGAGTCACGACACAGTGAAAATTAATCATGGTTAGAGCCATGACAACACATTACTGTTTCTCAAAATTTATGATGACACCATGAGTTTTTCTCAAAAAAACTAATTCTTGGCCGCATCCAAACACACACTAAGCAAATGGGTATGCAGAATATGATCTGATCTTCGAGCTAGATTGTAAGTTGTTGATGGATTCAAGTCATCAAATGCGCATCAGACAAAATTTGGTGCTATTTTACTGAAATGCAAGGAATCTCTTTCTAGTGTTCAAAAAACATTGTGATAGTTTTTTTTTTTTGAGATAAACAAATTATGTTGCTCAGTTTTTTGTTAGGACGTCACAACTCTAGGTTAGTCATTGTATTTTTTATTTGAGTCCTACTTATATTGATACTCTTATATTGAATGACATAATATGAATTTCTTCAATTAAAATATATATAAATACAATATTTATTTAGTTGATATTTTCAGGAGATTGCCTGTATTTTTTTATCACAATAGAATAATTTTACACTATTTTATTCACATACTCAATAATATAACTTATATTTTTTATTTCTTTTTTCTTGTTATATTATATCACTTATTATATATATATATATATATATATTGTTCTGCTTGTGAGAAACAGAATGTACCCAGCAAGGTTTGCTGGGATTTGCTATGAGATCAAACTCTCCCTCTCTGAAGATGCCTATGGAGATGAAGCACCCCCAGGAAGATGATCACTGCTGGAAACAACACAAGTGGTGTGTTGTGTGTGCAGTGTGAATGGAAAAGAGAGAGTTAGGATTGTTGTGTACCTTTCACCATGAATGATGATGTATTTATAGTAAAATACCTGGATCCTGAAAGGATATTGTTGAGGCCCATTATCTTCTGTAAAGATATTCTCATTATCTAATATATGAACGGAATTGGTTGTGATCATATCTTCTGTTTTATCTTCTATCTTTGGGTAGTTGTATAATTTAAATACTGGATTGGGCCTATCCGTAACAGATGCCCCACAGCCCGGTTATCTAGCACTCTGGATGACTGGGATGTATTAAATGGATAGGTCCGAACTATATTAAATCTAAGATCTCCATACCGTCGTAGGTGATTATTGCTGCCCCAAGCCGAGATAAGTAATTAATTTTTTAAACACTTCCAACCGATTGCCGAGTTATTTCTTGCCGAGTTTGGTTCTGCTTATCTCCTTCCGAGATATGATTGCTTGTTTTCTAATAGGGGTCTATTGTCTTTGACGTTAATGTGGTCCGATCTTCTAAATATCCGAACTTGAACATTTCCTTCTCACTTTCTCTCATAAAAACGAGATATATTCGTTCCATAATTAAAAAACTCGGCTCTCTAATCTATTCTGAAGCCTTTTACTGAAAGAACGAAAGGTTGTCTTTTCACCTTTCTTTTTGCGACATTTCTCACTAGGCATTTAATGCGCCGTTTCTATTTATCACGCTTCCATCATGAGTTTTGAAACGTTTTCCTAGTTTGCCCCTGGTGTAGGTTGGGAAATGTCATTAATATCCCTGCGTCTGATCACATCTTGCAGACTACGTTTTTTGAAACGTTTTGTGAGAAACTTTTCCTTGATTTTGGCGGTTACCACTATTTCAACTTCTCTTTGTTCCCTTTCGCCTTCTCCTTCATTCCCTTATCATTTCCCCTCACTACTATCTTTTCTGCATCAACATTCTCTGAAGTTGCATTCTCTTGAAGTTTTCGTCCTTTTGAAGTTTTTCCAGGTATTTACTACGTTCCTCTTTTTTGATCACATTCTTCTCTTTTCCCTTTGCATTTTCGCAATCCCTTTTGTGATTCTATTCCTCTAGTTATCTGTCTTTAGATGTTCTCTCTTCTTATATCATATTAGGGTTTCCCTCTTGTGTCCTTCTTGATAATGGGGATTGCCCCTGAAGAAGAAGCTTTTGTGCGCAACCATGTTCCTCCCAAAACTGCATTTTGGCTTTGGGGTATCCCAATTTCTGACGAAGAAAAGAAAAGAGATTTGTTGCAAACCAAATCAGGTTCTGGGAATTTCAAAACCACTCTTCCTAGACCTTGTAATCCTCCTAAAGTAGGCTCATCTTTACCCCAGAAAAATAGGGTACCTCTAATCAAACCCAAAATATCCTCCGATGTTTCTCCATCCTTAAATGTTGTCAGTGTTGTTCCCCCTAACTTGATTAGAGAGGAAAATAAACTTGGACATTTTGAAACTCGATTCGAACCTTGTTCCAAATGTTTAGATGAGTTTTTGTATTATGCTGGTGTTAACCAAGACAGGCGAGCCGAGGATATACTTGACGCATGTCGGCATAACCCCATCCGAGTATCTATCTCAACTAGGGTTCTCAAGACCTCTTTACCGAACATTGGGGTTGCTAGACCGATCTCTCACACAAATTCGACCTTGGCCATCTCTTCTTCTCTTCGTCTTCCGCCCCATCCTCCAGGTATCTTTACTAATCTTTTCTTTTTATTTTCATAGGTAACCATGAACTCGTCTCCATTGGAGGTTGTTGAGGAACCCTTGGCCGAATCTCAATTTCAAGCTATCCCTCTTACTTTGTCCGACAAGTATCCCTGGGTGACCCATGAGGTGTTACGTACTACCTCGGTCTTAGATTCTGAGAGTATTGCCAACATTCCTATCGGACTTCAAGAAGGGTTTACAATTTGTGCTCCCCGTTCAGATGAACCCATTTGCTCCTCTCGTGAGGGGAATGGTCTTGATTTCTTTTTCTTTCATAAAGATGTAGTCACCCGTTTAGGAGTTCGGTTCCCCCTTACTGAATTTCAGATGCAAGTGTTAGATTATTTGCGCATTGCCCCTTCTCAACTTCACCCCAATAGTTGGGCGTTTCTGCAGGCCTTTGAGTTTTTATGCCGAGAACTAGAAATACAGTGTTCTCATCCTTTATTTTTTTACTTCTTTACCGTTCAAATTAGCCGATCCGGTAAGGAACCTGCCAACAGGAAGGGATGGGTTTCTTTCCGAGGTCGTAATGACCGAGGTCATGCTGACCGTAGGCTTTTTTCTTTATTTGCCGAGTCATTCAAGGGCTTTAAAAACAAGTTTTTTAAAGTCATTGTTGATCCCGGTCATCACCCTTTTTTTCTTCACAACTCTGATCCATTTAGTTGGAAATTTCCTCCTTATTGGTCTTCCGTCCATTATGATTTTCCTCCTTCTTACTACCGAACCGACGAAGCCCAGATGTCGGATTCTGACTTGTCTTCTGCGGCTCGTATAATGTCTCTTAAGGAGTCGAAGAAACTTCTTTCAATAACTGATTATATCCAACGTGGTTAGTTTGGATTTCTTTTGAATATTATATGCATAATTATCGTCTCATCTGACTTTGTTTATAAACATTCTTTGTAGCTGTTGAAATGGATCTCGCCCCCATCAAGAAGCCTAGCCATCTCGTAGCCTTCCATTCTCGTAAGAAACGGAAGGTTACGGGGAAAGATAAAGCCAAGTCAACCGAGGTGACGATTACCTTGGATGCTCCTACTCTAGCTCCTCCCGCATCAGAGGTGTCGATCGTTGATCTTGAAACATCTCCGATCGGGGTGGTTCCTGAACCCCCTGCTGCCGAAGTACCGGAGCCTCAGACTGCCGAAGTTTCTGCTCCCCTTCCCAATACTATCGGGGTATCGGAGCCTCTGACTGCCGATGTTCCCGTTCCTCTTCCTGATGTTGCCGAGGAACTTGTTAAGATGGCACCCCAGACTCTTTGGGACAAAGGTGTCACGCAGGAATTCTTTAAGGTGGCGCGAGCACCGAGAAGGTATTTTGAACTGATTCCTTTTAATGCGGCGGAGATGGAGGAGTTGAGTATGATTGAATTAGCATCTCTGAAGGGTGGTACGTTGGTCGAGAGCTTATTTACCTTGAATAAGAAAGCTTGTCGAGTAAATGCTGACCTCGATGCTTCCCGGAAGGATAATTTCCAACTTCAACAGAAGCTTGACCAAGCCAATACGAAGATGATTGCCTTAGAGGCTTCAGTCAGGGAATTAGAAGCCCTTCGATCCGATTTGAAAGATTCTCGAGCTACTGCCACGGAGGCTCAAGAGGCTTTGGCTAAGGCGACCTATGATCTTGAGTCCTCTCAAGCTGCTGCAAAGGAGGCTCAAGAGTCATTGGCCAAGGTAACCTCTGAGCTTGAGGTTTCTCGAGCTGAGTTCAAGGCTTTTCAGGTTGAAGCTGAATCTCGTCGAATGGAGTTCGAGCTCTCTTGTCATAAAAAGGTCGAAACTGCTCATGCTCGAGGTAAGCAATTAATTGCTCTTGAAGCTAAGAAGGCCAAAGAATTAGATGAAGCATTGGACGAGCTCATCTTTGTTAGGTCGCAATTACGTCAATCCACTGAGGCTTCTTTTAACAATGCCTTAGAACAAATTCATTTCTTGAACCCCGGTCTTGAATTGAACACCTCAGGTATGCACTTTAAAGCCTATGTCGGCGGTGACAAACTTTTAACTATCTCGGATAGTGAAGAAGAGTCGAGCACTCCTGACGAGGATGGTGACCAGGGTGATTCTTGAAGGGCCGGAATGCCGGTTTTCTTTGTAAATGTTTAGAACAATTTTTTATTTCTTCTTTTGATTTCTGCCTCTTCCCTCCGTGTTCTAGGCAATATATTTCGTACTCCGAACAATTTGTTTAATAGATCGCCTCTCGTTTTTCTCGTATGATATTCTTCATCACTTGATTTGTTTATTTCTTTAGCTTCAACGGCCAAATATTTTACTCGAAATATTAATTCGAATATTGCTTTTGGAACCGAGTTCCTGTCCTATCAACTATTAATGTATTTCGTAATAATTTAAGGATATAATTCTTTCGATGAACTCGATGATTTATCCGTGATTAAATACGCCGGTTTGATCAAGACCGAATTAATACATAATAGCAACTAGGCTCTTTAGATTGTGCACAATGGATAATATCCTTGGTAGGATTTTATTTATTTCTTCGAAGATTATTGAGATTCGTGGTATCAATGGAAAATTGATGCCGGGTTTATATTCCTCGGCTTATTTAACCAATGAGAAACTCGTGAATACATAGAAAATTCGTGGTATCAATGGAAAGTTTATACCGGGTCTGTATTCCTCGGCTCACAACCAATGAGAAACGCTTGAATTTATTGAAATTCGTAGTATCAATGGAAAATTTATGCCAAGTTCGGCTTATTTATCCAATGAGAAACTTTTGAATACATGGATCACGATTCACGTGAAAATAATAATATCGGGCTTGTAATAAGATAAACGATTCCACTATCTCGGGTTAATTGCCGATGGATAAGTGGGTTTCTAGCTATAGTATCTTTTTAGCTTGTCGGCATTCCACGTACGCTTGATCTTCTCGCCTTCCAGAGTTTCTAAAATGTAAGCTCCTTGCCCCAAGTTTTGGGTGACCCGATATGGTCCTTCCCAATTGGGTGCTAATTTTCCATCTCGGGCATTTTTTATTGCCGATATCCGCACGTCGTAGTACGAGATCATTTTCCTCAAAGGATCTTGGTTTTACCCTTTTATTAAATTTTTGAGCCGAGATATTCTTCGTATGCAGATCTCGGGAATGTGCTGCTATCCGAACTTCTTCTACCATATCTAGCTCGGCGGCTAATGCCTTACTGTTATTTGTGTGTGACATTTGTCTCCTCCAAGATGGTTGACCGATCTCTACAGGTATCATGGCTTCGCATCCATAAGTCATTCTGAAAGGAGTCTCCCGGGTAGATGTTTGGGCCGTGGTTCTATATGCCCACAAGACATAGTACAATTGCTCAACCCAATTCGGGCCAGCTTCTTGCATTCGTTTCTTCAACCCGTCCAGAATGACTTTGTTTGCTGCTTCTGCCTGTCCGTTGGACTGTGGGTGTTCCACTGACGCGAAATGGTGTTTTATGTGGAGTCCAACCATCATTTCCTGGAATTTCTTATCTGTGAATTGCGTTCCGTTATCAGTGACTATCTCTGCCGGGATTCCAAATCTTGCTACGATACTGCGTTCAACGAATTTTTGGACACGGGCCGAGGTGATGGTAGCCAAAGGCTTGGCCTCAATCCATTTAGTAAAGTAATCCACGGCTACTATTAGTCATTTCATTTGTCCTTCCGTTGCTTTGAATGGTCCTAGAAGGTCCATTCCCCATTTGAAAAAAGGCCATGGGGCTGTGATTAATTTTAGCTCGGATGGAGGAATCCATAATATACATGCATGTTTTTGACACGTGTCACACTTCTTTACGTGCTCGGCTGCATCTGCTTGCATCGTCGGCCAAAAGTATCCGGCTCGAAGAGCTTTTAATGCCAAAGCCTTTGCTCCCATATGCTGGCCATTGATTCCTTCGTGTATCTCGGTAAGTACATACTCGGTTTGGTCGGAGCTTAGACATAATAATAATGGGGTATGGAGGCCTCGTCGATATAGCTCGCCCTCAATGATTGTATACATTGAAGCATCTCGGGTTAACCTTTTGGCTTCTATTTTGTCCTCCGGTAATATCTCCTGTTCCAAATAATTTATGATCGGCCTCCGCCAATCATTGGCTATTAGGACCACCATTATGCAGGCAGGCTGTGCGAGCTCCTGTTGTATAACTGTTCTGTGATTGCCTGTTCCTTTCGTACTTGCCAGCTTTGATAATATATCGGCTCGCGTATTTTCCTCTCTCGGAATATGGGCTATGCTGAACTCATCAAATTCGACTATTATTTCTTTAACTTTGGCGAGATATTTCGCTAACAGAGGGCCTTTGGTTTGATATCGTCCTTCGATTTGTGCTGACACTAACTGTGAATCAGTAAAGACATTTACCTTTAGTGCTCCCTGTTCTCTGGCTTGGTTTAACCCGGCGATCAGTGCTTCATACTCTGCTTGATTGTTGGATGTCGGAAAATTGAGCTGTAATGATTGCTCGAGTGATATTCCCTCGGGATTTTCAACAATGATCCCGGCTCCACTTCCTTTAGAGTTGGACGATCCATCAACATATACTTTCCACGCATTACCTGTTGACTGGGTGGAAAATGCCGGGGTTAATTCTACTATGAAGTCAGCCAAAGCTTGAGACTTGATTGCATTGCGAGCTTCATACTTGATGTCGAACTCGGATAACTGAATGGCCCAATTCATCATCCTTCCGGCTAAGTCCGGCTTGTGTAATATCTGTCGGATAGGCTGATTTGTTCTAACCACTATGGTGTGACTTTGGAAATATGGACGAAGTCGCTTAGCCGTGGTGAGTAAAGCGAAAGCTACCTTCTCAAGCTTCTGGTAACGCAGTTCCGAGTTTTTTAGAGCTCGGCTTACAAAGTATATTGGCAGCTGACACTTATCCACTTCTCGGACCAAAACTGCGCTTATGGCTTCTTCCCCTACTGCCAGGTATAGGATGAGAATCTCCCCATGCTCCGGCTTCGAGAGGACTGGGGGTGAAGCCAAACATCTTTTAATTTCCTGAAATGCTTTCTCACATGCTTGATTCCACCCTATCTTGGCTTCCTTTTTTAATAGCTTGAAGAATGGTAGGGCCTTTTCAGCAGCTTTTGGGAGGAACCGTGTCAAGGCCGCCATTCTTCCTGTCAATTGTTGGATCTCCCGTTTGTCAGTAGGGAATTGCATGTCGAGTACGGCTTTGCATTTATCCGGGTTTGCCTCTATTCCTCGGTGTGTTAGCATGAACCCTAAGAATTTTTCGGCCTTTACTCCAAAAGCGCATTTCAGAGGATTCAAGCGGATACTGTGCTGTCTTAATTTGCAAAATGTTTCCTCCAGATCTTGGATATGGTCTCCTTCACCTGTTTTAACAATCATGTCGTCGATGTACACTTCGATATTACGTCCGAGTTGATCGGTGAAGACTTTGTTCATCATTCGTTGATAAGTAGCTCCTGCATTTTTTCAATCCGAATGGCATTACCTCATAACAGTAATTTGCTTCAATACCTCGGAAAGCTGTTTTTTCTCGATCTCCTGGGTACATCGGTATCTGATTATATCCGGAGTAAGCATCCATGAAAGATAATAACTGGAAACCGGCGGAATTATCTACTAGCTGGTCAATGCTCGGCATTGGATAGGAATCCTTTGGACAGAACTTGTTCAAATCCGTGTAATCAACACAGACTCGCCATTTCCCATTAGACTTCTTCACCATAACCACATTAGAGAGCCAAGTGGTATATTGAATTTCTTTTATGAACCCGGCCTCTAGCAATTCCTTGATGTGTTTCTCTAATGCCTGTCTCCTCTCCGGGCCGAGCTTCCTGTTTTTCTGTGCTACTGGTTTGGAGTCAGGGTACATGGCTAGTTTATGACAGCAGAATGTGGGATCAATTCCTGGAATTTCTGATGCTTTCCAAGCAAACACGTCCTGGTTTTCTGTAAGGCATTGAATTAGCTTGTTCTTGATTTCTGAACTATTCTGTGCACCTATTTTCGTAATTTGCTCTGGAGATCCTCCGATTTGAACATCCTCCAATTCATCTACTGGTTCTGGTCGCCATTCTTCAATTCCCCGTATATCCAATTCTACAAGATTGACTGGTTTGCGGGATGCCGATCTCTCCATCTTTTGGTTTGAGGGATCTCCCTGTCGAATCCGGGGTGGAGAAGATGGGTCTCCTTCGATTTCTCGGACTGTATTAAAATAGCATTGTCTGGACTCCTTCTGATCACCACAAATGGTGATAACTCAACCCAAATGTCCGATCATTTTCATCTTCTGGTGTTTAGTGGACATCAATATATCCCATTTATGAAGTGTTGGTCTGCCTAATATAATATTGTATGGTGAACTAAATTCACCTACAGTAAATGTGACTCGGCCAGTTCGGAATCCTTCTTTTGTTCCCAATGTGAGCTGGAGGTCAATTGCGCCTTTTAGACCGGTGCCTCCTCCATTGAAACCGATTAACATAGTTTGACACGGTTTCAAGTCATCTTCACTCAGATTCATCTTTTTGAATGCACTTAAGTTGAGAATATCGGCCGAGCTGCCATTATCAACAAATATTCTCTTTACTCGGAAATTTGCAACGGTTCCGGTTATAACCAGACCGTCTTCGTGTCCAGGCACTACATCTTTCATATCATCCTCTGTGAAATAGATTAGCGGTGGTGCAGATTTCTTGCTTTCTTTGAATTTGGGTTGATCTCTTATCGACATAACTTCCTTAAGATATTTCTTTCGCTGACTAACTGTGTCGCCTCCGCCTCCCATGCCTCCCGAGATCACGTTACATTCGAACTCGGGTTCTGGGAATTCAACTTTCTTTGTTTTCTTGTCATCTCGGTCTTTATTCTCCTGCTGGCTTTTCCTTTTCCCTTGGTGCCCTTGAGTCCGGATAACATATTGCCGAAGTTTACCTTCACGAATGAATTGTTCTATCGCATCCCGGAGTTCTCGGCACTGGTCAGTCGTATGACCCGGTCCCTTGTGGAAATCACAATATCGGGAATAGTCTAACCCCTCCTTTTTTATGATCGGTCGGGGACGTTCCACTTTCCTCATCTCTGTAAATGCAACTTCTTTCCATATTTGAGCCCGTGGAGCGTTTAGTGGAGCGTATTTGTCAAATTTCCACTCGAAATTTTTGGGTCTAACTTTCGAGTCCTGAAATCTTCTTGGAGGTCGGTTAGCGTGAAAATTTGAAGGTTGTCGATTGGACTGTGTATTCTCATGATGTCGATTTTTTCGGCGATGTAGGTTTCTTATTCCCCCTCGGGGCCGAGTTGGCTATCTCCATCTGTTCCAATTCCAAATATTTTTTGGAACGAACCATAAATTCATTTAAAGTCTCTACCGGATCTTTGTAAATAGATTTGGCGAGACGGGATGATCCATTGAGTCCGGCTGAAATGAGGTGCACGTGGACTTTTTCTTCCAAACCTCGTACTTGCAAAGCGGCTTCTTTAAATCGGTCTAGATAGCTCTGTAATGTTTCTCCCTGTTGCTGACGTATTTTTCCCAATATGAACTGGGACTTGGGCTGTTTCTTGCTTGTGGCAAAATTCAACAAGAATCTTCGTCCGAAATCTTCAAAATTTCGGATCGACTGTGGTGGCAACGTATGAAACCAAGCCTGAGCGGCTCCAGTCAACGTGGTAGCAAAAACTCGAGAAATTACAGGCTCGTCAATACCTCGGACACACATTTGCATATCGAATTCGTCTATATGCACTCGAGGGTCTTGGCTCCCATCATATTTGGATAAAAAGGAGCTATCAAAGTCTTCCGAGAAGTGAGCTTCTACTATCTCATCGACAAATGGGCTGTTGTTCTGGTGACCTCGACGATATTTTCTCTGATACATCTCATCTTCTTGTCTGGGCCGACGTATAGTATCCTTTGCCGATCTATTAGCCAGAGCATGTTCTGGGGTTCGAGCTAACAAAGCGGGCCGAGGTCCTCCCTTGGGTCTGACTCGTTCGGATTGGCTGGCCGTTTTGTGACTGCCAACCTCGGCTGTAGGTGCCGAATTATTAGTTTCGTGCCTTTTTTCTGAATTTGGCTGCTCGTTATGCGTCGTCGTTGGTCATCCAGTATTGGGATTACTCGGCTGTTTGGATGAATTCCGGGCGTCCTCCTGTCGTTGAAGCTCGTAACGTTTCTCCAAGTTCTCTAGCCGAGATAGAATAGAATTCAGCGCGTTGTGTATAAAACGCTGATTGTTGTCTAATTCTACCTCGGCGTTTGTGGGTGGGATACGAGCTGATGATATGTGATTTGGTGGTATCGCTGGAGAGGAGGCAGTGCGTGATACCACATCCTCTGCCACTACATTCTCCAAATGCGCGCTTCGGGGTGGTGGTGCGTCATGTCCAGCGATCTGATGGCTTCTGGTGTTGACCATCGTGAATTGGTGGGATTCGAAATTTATCGTTCCCACAGACGGCGCCACTGTTCTGCTTGTGAGAAACAGAATGTACCCAGCAAGGTTTGCTGGGATTTGCTATGGGATCAAACTCTCCCTCTCTGAAGATGCCTATGGAGATGAAGCACCCCCAGTAAGATGATCACTGCTGGAAACAACACAAGTAGTGTGCTGTGTGTGCAGTGTGAATGGAAAAGAGAGAGTTAGGATTGTTGTGTACCTTTCACCATGAATGATGATGTATTTATAGTAAAATACCTGGATCCTGAAAGGATATTGTTGAGGCCCATTATCTTCTGTAAAGATATTCTCATTATCTAATATATGAACGTAATTGGTTGTGATTATATCTTCTGTTTTATCTTCTATCTTTGGGTAATTGTATAATTTAAATACTGGATTGGGCCTATCCGTAACATATATATATATATATATATGTTTTTCTAGGTGTTAATTTGTATAATACTGTCTTACAGTATTTTTCATTTATCTCATGAGGTCTACTTTGTCTCTTGCCAAATACAATATGAAAAAGTTTAAGCAATAATTATTGCGTTATACTGTTGTATATTTTTATTTTTCTCTAATTATGAACCATATAAGTAATCAAATATAATTTTTTAAAGATTTATTACGAATTAATATACTTTAAATTATTGTCTATTTTTCAAAATTATAAGAAAAAGAAAAATAATTAAAAGTCGTCAAAATTTATAAATAATTTAAAATTATAAATTGTTTAATAAAATTAGTTTACATTTTTATTTATTTATGATCAATACATGCATTGAAGAAGTATGTTTTAATGGTTTATTAAGAATTAATGCATTTTTATTTTCTATTTTTTTTAACATTGAGGGGGTAACTAAAAAAAGTTAAAAAAAATAAAATATAACATAATGTATAATTATTGAAACATATTTTAACTAATCATTAAAAATTAAATTAAATCCATATTTTTTAGTCTTTCATTTAAATTTATAGAATAACAAGATTGAATGAAGGATAACAAAATTTATAAACAAGTTAATGTAGTATTTTGTCATCGAAATATATAAGCACCAAATTATAACTTCTTGTGGAAACAAACATATATAAGGAAGTCCATCAACAATAGACCATAGCCAATGAACAGTCAAGAAAAAAAGTACAGCAAATGAGCAAGTGCAGATAGGTTAGAAATTGGTTTGGATGGGACTTTGTACAAATGGTGATGCTGGAAGTAACAAAAGAGTGCAAACTGCAAAGAGAGGTTCTATTCAAGCGGCTAGGATTAGGGCTAGTAAATGCAAGTTTTTAGAAAGGGTACACGTGGTAGTTCACGAGGCCAGCCAAACCCAGCTGGCAATGCCATTGCTACTTAACCTCCTCCTCATACTATCACTATTACTCACACCATAACCGTTTTGCTTTATTATTATTTATTTATTAAAAAGTATTTGAAGTTTCTTATTTAACACTTAGTTAATCTTGTTAATCTTCTTCTACTGAATCGTTATATTTTAAGGTAAAGTAATATTATCTATGTCGTAGCTAAAATGAAATCCTAAACTATAATTATGAGTCTCAAATATTAAACCAGTTCAATAATTTTGCCTTTTTAACCATTTTGCCTTATGTGGCAGAGGAAACTTAAAGCAGCAAAATGTAAAGGGTATTGTCTACTGTCTGATTGGTATCAATTCCATCGCACTCAGCCTCACGTGCTGTGTAATTACCTGTCCCCTCGTCCCTTTCTACGTTCAGGCGAAGCCCATGCACATGTTGCCGCTCCTCCTACATCTTTTCTACACGTATACACTCCACAAATACAATCATAACACAAAAATTGTTTTCAAACAACAAATTGTATAAAGGTTTTATGACCACGAAAAAGATAAAAAAAAAAAAAAAAACAAAAGAACCAATACCAATGTGATGTAGTAAGTAGATAATCATGGATTATATTTTTGGTATATAAAGGGGCCCAAGGCCCAAAAGAAAAAAACTACAAAGAAATCAGTTTAGGAGCATAAGCTCCCAAAGCATCAACAAACAACAAATGATTCAAATTATTTGTTAGAAGAAGATAATATTTTAAGCAAATTTCCGTATATAGAAAGATTAAGCTCTAGCAAAAAAAGAAGAAAAAAACTAAATAATTTAATAAAAAATGAAAATGCAACATTATGTAAGTCTTTTAAAGTTATTTTTGAAATAATTTGATCCTCCTCTAATAAGAATATTGTGCAATTTATTATAATTATCTTTATTTTTACTTTTGTTTACAGTCTTGACTGTTGACACAGGAGATTCAAATACAAATGGATAGTCAGATTTTCAGTTACATGTTTGGAACACTAATTTTTATCTCCCTTTCTTCAACAATCAATCTCTTTAATTTAACTATTTCATTCCGTAGATTATGTAATGTTTTTATTTTTTATCTAAGAACGTGTAATATTACACTGCAGATGATAAGATGAGGGCAATCTCAGCATAACTCGTCTGCTTCTTTTTTCAATCTTTAAATATTTAATTCATGACTTCATAAGTAGCTTCCTTTTCTTAATATTAGGTATTTTTTAAAAAGATAATGTTATTGGAGGATAACAAAATTAAATATATCTTGTAATTCTCATAGGTATTTATCTATAAGATAATTTTATGAGAAAAATGATATGGTTATGCATTAATAATGTAATCAACGACTACGGTGAAATATTAAATAAAAGTATTTCTCTCAACTTAAATTGAAACCTTAGTTGATCATATTATGAAACATAACAGCTTCTTGTAGACTTGACATCCGTTCGTTCTCCACGTGATAGAAAAATATAAAAATGATCAAAACTATGCTACCTTAGGCCGTTTACAGAGTTTCTAAAATATTCTACTCCAAAAGTAGGTACAAGCAGCGTCAAATCAACAATCTTTATTGCTTTCAACTCTGATAATTGTCCTACCTAATTAAGGAAAATGACACATTAAATTATCGTCACACTACTAGTATTAATTAGGTAAACTAAAGAAAATCATTGTTATTGATTCATCAATTCAACTGCATGCACTGGTACCACACGGACTGCAATTCTTAGTATCAGAAGAATTTAGAGCGTAACCCTCCTCCATACCAAAAAATAAAAAATGAAAATTCAGAACCTAAAATTAAGAGCAAAACAGCAACTGTACCTTAGCTTGCCACACTCTAGCTAGCCTACCAATTATACGTGGCAACTAAATTTAAACTTTAAAATAAAAATAGTTCCTTTCCTTATATTAATTTTCTCATGTGGAAAATTAAAAATATTTTAAAAAATTTATGATGTTTAACATCAACATGTATCAAATATATATGACCAATATGTGTCGAATATGTAACAGTCTAGACATGGCTTCAAATTCTTCTAAAAAAAGACATGGCTTCAAATTGACAAGGAAATCTCCGTTTTCTCAAGCATACAGAGAAGGAAATATGTGCGTTGGAAGGAAAACACAGTTCACTGAAGAATTTATATTTGTCATACTCTACCCTCAATTTATTTCTTCATTCATGTTGATTATCTCTTTATTTTATCACAACTTTACATATTAAAAATGATCAGTGAGGCTATCAAAAAATATAGATGGAGTGAGAAAAACATATACAACGAAAACATAATACAAATTGTACATTAAACAAATCACAAATATTTTACATATATTATTTTTTACCCCATATATATACGACGGAACATAATTAGTGTATAACGAAATTATGTTTCGGTGAAAAGGGTTTATTTTCACACCAAATGTTGTTGGAGGACAAATGTGAATTAAAGTCCCACGTCGGATATAAATAGAAAACTTGAATACCATATAAGTGAGTAGAAGACCCATAAACCTGAGCCTTAAGGTTTTGGTTTAAGGTGTGATATCTAATTCACTTATATGGTTACTTAGGTATAAATCTCCTTGATATTTACCCCCTTCGGTGTCCCAACAAATGTATACCACGGAAACGCAATTTCACCTGTAATTTTATCAATAAAATTGTGTTTCCATTTTGTAAATTATTTGCACCACCACTTAATCCAACATAAATATAATTTTGGATCAGAACCCGGTTCAGGGCCGGGGTGGGGTGTGCATGATGATTTTGGATCTGGATGAGGGGTGTGTGTGCAGCGGTGCTGGAGGGTTAGCCTGCGGCGGTGCAGTAAGGTGATGCGAGTGAGAAAATGAAAAGGAAAGGGAAGGGGAAGGGGGTGTGGGGATTTGGTGAGTTGGCAAAGGGAGATTTCAAAAAGTGTGAGGTGAGAATAGCAACCCCCGTGTCTGAATTCATGAAAGTCTAACTTGGGCCTAAAATCTCGCGAGGTGGACAACGGGCTCATTAGGCTGAAAGGGCCTAACCCATAAGAAATTGAAGGAAAAAAAAAAAACAAAGAGGATGCGTATATAAACCACGCGTTTCCCTTTCCTGAAGACCCTCGTTGCTGTTCCCTCTTCGTAGCCGCAGTTGCTCTTCCTTCGCGAAGAAGAGGTAACAGCATCTGACACCAGCGCCACTTACCGTTTTCCACGCGCTTCCTTTCTTCTTGAAACGCCGTCGTTTGGCTACCACACACATATTTAGCATCACTGCTTCGAACCTCCTTTTTCTCACCGACGCAGTTTCCGTAAGCGTTCTCCTTTTAGTTTATATCTGCGTTTTTGCCGATATTATTTATTAGCTTATTTCTAAGTGCTTTTAGTTTACGCTTTACGATTTCTCTTTTTTTGTTTTTTGTTGCGTGTGTTAGGGTTTTTGTTTAGGGTTTTAAAAAAGCATGGGAAGGGTTCAGGTGAGTGACAAGGAAGAATTCTCTCAAATGGAGAACAACGATTTCAGTGATTCGCAGTTAGTTAATCACTTCAGAGGTGTGCTTGTTGCAGTGACAACTGTAAGCTATTATAGAAAAGAAAAATTGCCACGATTTTTGCTCAATTTGATGTTGATGTTTCTATTGTCGAAGAAAATATAATTTGGATTGTTGTGGCTCAGGGTGATCGAGAGAATTACGATGAGCTCGTCGGTTATTTGCACCCGAAGAAGCATCTTAATCCTGATGAGGTTGCTATACTTGTGGTAGGTTCTTAATTTAAACTTCATAATGAAGTGCAATGTTGCATTGATTTATTGAGCTTAAAGTTAAGCCACTGTGCTGACCATTATACTTATGGTTGCAGACAACTTTGAAGGCGCTTTCTGGAGCAGTATCCTATATAGATTCTGTTCATCACGAATCCCTGCTCTTTGCTGTAAGATTTTTTTCACGGTGGATGTGTTTGAGATTTCAAATTTACTCCTCTATGGTTGGTGATTTATGGATATGATTGATTTTGATAATTTTTTTTGTCTAGGTTTCGAGAATGAGCCTCTGGAACTGTGGAATTGATATTATGGATGCACTGCTGGAACTCATCGTATCTTTGGTACGTGATCATTTTGCATCATCCCTGAATTTGTAATTATAGAGCCAGTCGTGAATTTTTTGTTAAGTTTGCTACCAATATATTTTTCTGTAGGCTACTTCCAATGGAAAATACATTGATTGGTGTTTGGAGATGCTTGTGAAAAATTTTGTGCCGCCTTTTTACCTCTTAGATTCTATGAGACAGGAGGATGGAATTGACAGAAAAAATAAAGTTCTGTCACGGGTACATGCAGCATTGAAAGAAATAGCTGATTTGGTGCCTCTTGCACCCTTGCGACTATCTCCAATAGTTATCCAGAAAATGCCGAATGTCTTCAGTAAGGAAAATGTGAGTTCATACAACATTTTCTGGATACTTTAAATGAGTTTGATGTATCAACTAGCTGGATGCCAATTGTCATTATACATTTTTTGCTTGTCAATTTACATTCTGTATCTTAGCTGTTCAGTATTTCCACTTGCTTTTGATATATGTCTAATGTAGGGGCATTGTTTATTATCTGTTAAGAGACTCCATTTCCATGTCCTTGAATTATTTTATATAACAGACAATAGATACCATTTATTTTTTTTCACTTTTTAGTATGCATTTTGATTTTGATATTTTACGTAGAAACTTTATTTTGTTGATGTGGAGAGAGCTGATATTCAGTTTTCTACTTTTGACTATTGCTAACTTATTTATCAAAGAAAAATATATTTAACTTTAATCTTTTTAATGAGAGTTCCCTTTTTTGTTGCTTGTAGGAGATTGTCATGTATGTCGAGAATATGTTAAGGCTGGAAAGTGGTGCAATTGGAGAAACTGTCGGTTCTATCATGCTGCTTGCTCTTGTGGATAGGTTGCTAGAGTTGGATGTAAGTTATCCTCGAACTTTTTTTTTTTTTTAAAGAAAAATTGGGTCCTTTGACCAATAATATAGTTCCTATTAAACTGGTTGTAGTTGGAAATTGGATGGGATGGAATCCTGCAAGAAGATGCTAATGGCATATTTGAAATGGAGTTAGAAGATGTTGAATTTGCAGATGAGAATGAGAATTGTGATAGTATGGTATGCTTCTTATTATGTATTTAAATTTCATGTTGTGGTCTGATGATGGAATGGTACTTTGAAAATTAAAATGTGCTCGTTATTAAATTGATAGGAATTTGCTTGAAGGCAAAAAATCTCTTATTTCTGTCCTTGGCTCGGTGTTGCTTATATGTTTGTGTTCTTCTGTACATTTTATGTGTGTTGTGAAGTTGGTTAATCTTTGTTCCTTCTATGCTCACTGTTTCCTGAAATGATAATTGCTTATTTGTTAGAACCAGACCGATTCGGCTGGTACAACTAGGAACTGGTCAAAGACTGGTTTGATCAACCCTCAAAACTAGTTTGGCAAAGAACTGGTGTAAAATCGCTTCCCTGCAATAAAATTAAGTGAAAAGCTCAATATTATAGTATTCTAGCCCAACATTGATGATTGATATTTATATCACTTGTATTTAATTAGTTTCTAATAGCAGATGTTAATGGATTTTTTTGTTTAATATTACTTAACATATTATAAACTAAATAACATTATGTAATTATTACCGTATCAACCTTGGTTCAATCATGATTAGACCATTGACAAAAAAAACCTTGGAGAAATGTTAAAGCTTGAGTGTAATTTTGGAAAAGGTTCAAGAGGGCAAACATAAATGAGAAGGAAAAGGTTGGAAGATCTGAGTTTAGTTGAAATACTAGTCTTTGTCTAACATAGGTGCATTTTTGTCAGAGCATATGTAAGTTTATAAGGCTGTGGAAGTAGCCATTAGGCCTATCAAAATACCAAGGGCCTTATTATGGTATTTGCCTATTTCAGGCTAGCTTGGCAAGCTAAGTTGTACTTAGGCTTGGCTTAATCAGGCCATGGTTGAGGTTGAGCAGCTTTATGAAGTGGAAAAACTTCATACATTGAGTTCAGGTACTTGATTGTTCATATATGATAAGTGGAAGTGAGCTTGATTTTTTGCATTGATGAGTACTATTCAAACAATTTCGTTATGTCTGGCTAATGTCATAATTGCAAGAATTTCTTCTGTCAAAATTGATCTTATACATTTTAATCAGTATGATATTTACATTTTTTGTCAATGTTTACACCAGTAAGCATTTCCACTCATCCTTCTCAGCAGGGAGTGTGGCAGAATTTTTCAATTGAGTTCAGTTGGTAAATATTTCCTTGTGACCTCGTGTCAGTCCATCAATTGAGCTGGGTATGTCTCCTAAGTTAATTCTGGTGACTACTGTGTGTTCTCCATCTGTAGTCATAGGTGCCTGCATTAGGTTGCCAAGTGTATCTAGTTTGCCTTTGACTATATTGCATTAGGTTGGCAAGTGAATCTAGTTTGCCTTTGAGGTGAGCCAACCTATGGCATTGAGTATTTGTTGGCTGTTATCCACCTGTTTACATTCAAGAAGAAAATTCTTGTAACAAATTCTAAAAGGAAGGTTAAACCTCTAAATAGATTGATTGGTAATGCTAGACTTTGCTGGTGGTCAAATGCTTTCTTAATTGGCTATGCAGCGTACACCATTATGCAAGTGTTTCAAATATTTTGTTACAAAATATAATTGGTAGCAAGCTTCTTGATGATTAATGACTAATTAACTGTTATATATACAGGGTTAGTGTTTATCTCTATGTTTATTCATTATACAATTCTAGTTATGCGGGGAGTATAAGTTATCTTCTTTGCTGATCATGAATGTTTATATATTCAACTATATCCTGTATATTTTGAGTTTCCTGTTTATATTTCCCATGACTAATGTATCATGATCATTGATATTTATCTAATAATTATCATGATTTTTGGTCATTTTACAGCCTCCGTCAGAGTTGTTAAATAGGAAAAATTTGCAAGGCAACTTGGTTGTTGAGAAATTAGATAGCCTAATGGTGCTGGCATTTTTGCATCTTGAATCCTGTCAAAACAGTGGCCGTTTGGCTGAGGTAATCCCATCTATGAAGTATAAAATTACACACATAATTGCACACATGAGGGCACACAACATATTTTAAAAGTGCATAAACAAGACTTCATAATATTCTAACTGTTATCTTTGATTAGGTATTCAATACACTACTGGCTTCCTTTCAGAGAACTGTATTGAATGCGTATAAGTCAAAATTTACCCAGGTTCTGTTTCCTTAATCATTACTGTTTCTATTGTTTCTTGCTGGTACTGTTTCTGTGAAATGTGTTCTCATTAGTGGCGGCGTTTATTTTGTTTCAGTTTGTGATGTTCTATGCATGTGCACTGGACCCTGAAGGATGTGGTGTGAAATTTGCCATGGTTCTTGCAGATATGTTTGGAAAGGATGCTAATCCCCCTATTACTAGGTAATTTTTTATTGGTGTGTTAAAAAATTATAGGCTTTAAATACCTTTTAAAAAATTATTTTTTGTTCTTGGTCCTTGCAAATTATGTTTTTGTTTTTCGTTCTTATAGCGATTTTTTCACTGTTCAAATTGCTATCTAAAGTGTTTCAAGTACTAAAAGCAAAACCTACTTTGAAAGGGCTAAATTTTTTTTGCAAGGACTAAAAAGATATTTAAACCAAAATTATAGTTCTCCTGAATCCTATTCGACAATGCTAAATAAAATATATAGGTGTAATGGGCTTATGTATACAGTAGTCACACTTGGTTGGCATAATTGATTTTTACTGCCTTAATGTTTTCTTCCATCTGATCACGTCTGTAACTTGGTCATCAATAATTGTTGAGTTACAGCTACTAGCATGAATTAAATGATCGGTTATATGGCTTGATACTACTGTGTGTCAAAATGGTGGACTTAGTATCTGCAACTTAATTCTGTTGTAAAATGAGCTCTGCTACTTATTTTGAAATGCTGTTTGATGGTAAGAAAAACTGGACTGGAATGAAAGCTTCATGCAGTGCATAAAATGATGTATTTTTTATGTAAATATTCATTTTTTAAATTCCGTTTCAAATATAACTTATGGCTTTGGTAATTGTCTTCATTCGCTCTGCAGGATGAGTGCTGTTGCTTATCTTGCTAGTTATTTGACTCGTGCAAAATTCCTTTCTGCTGCATTGGTCACTAGCATCATTCAAAGGTTTGGAAACATTTTGAACGCCCACTGTCCTTTTAATGGCCAAATAAGTTTTATTTTGTAAGAAAATGTGCCAAATTTTATAAATTGATTTTTTAATCTTTGGTTGAAATTTCAGCTTGGTTGATTGGTGTTATGCATATTGCAAGTTACGTGATTTTGACATGAACCCACGAGCACATCAAGTTTTTTATTCTGGGTGCCAGGTGAGCCTTGTCACATTTTTAATTGGTGATTTGGGGGTGGGGACGGGGGGCTGTAAATGTGATGCCTTTTTATTAATTCTGACAAGGGAATGCAAGTATGCAACTACTTTTGAACATCACCCCATCACCCTTTATTTTGACTGATTATTCATTGACCAATTCAACGATATAATTCATTAATTTGGGGCCATCTTAAACCTGGTGGAAACACTGGTTATTTCTATAAACTGCAAAAATTGTCTATATTTTTCCTTGCAGAATTTTGATTTTGACTGTTTTGTTTTTTTGGTGTGAGCAGGCCATCATGTATATTGTGTGTTTTCGCATGAGATCTTTGATGGATGTTCCTAGGCTTAAGTTGCAGCTGCTTAATATGCCCATGGAGACAATCTTGAAACATAAATTGAGTCCCTTGAAGGTAAGGAATTTTTTACAATAGTCATGCTTAGTTGTCGGATTTTGCGTATAAATGATGGGGAGACTGTATTCGTTATGTCCTGATATTTGAGGGGTTAAAGACTGGCACCTTGTTTGAACTTTTACGATTTCAACGTTGTGATGCTTTGTCTTGAACAAAACTTTGGAGATTGATATAAACTTTTCTACCAGGTGTGTTTGCCCACTGTAGTAGTGGAATTTCTTAGACAGGCGAAGTCTGCTCAACTTTTCATGGCATCAGAGTCATTTGTTTTTGATGATATGCTTGAGTCTGATCTTTCCAAGGCTTTTGGTGGGATGGATAGACTTGACATGTTTTTCCCATTTGATCCATGTTTGTTGAAGAGAAGTGAAAGGTTAGTATTATTCACAACTAAATTTATCTGATTTGATATTAACATTTTATTGAGTTAAATTTTATGCTTATGTTGCTTTTTGTTCTCCACTCCAACCCTCAATGTGACTGTCTCCAGCTACATAAGGCCACATTTTGTTCGCTGGTCAAAAGTGAGAACTACATATGATGATGATGACAATGATGAAGTCAGTGATAGTGGCAGTGAATTATCAGATGATGATTTTATTGACAGGAATGCCAAGGATATGTTTGATGATGATATGATGGCGAGTGTTGAAGGCGTTGATTTTAACCCTGACTTGAACAAAATGTCTATTACTCCCAGAAAATCTTTTAAACATGGGTTTGAGACACCGTTGAATCAATGTACGCGAATGCCAGCA
The DNA here is from genome assembly GCA_013407115.1 of Glycine latifolia. Lineage (NCBI taxonomy): Eukaryota > Viridiplantae > Streptophyta > Magnoliopsida > Fabales > Fabaceae > Glycine > Glycine latifolia. Next base: position 28,509,889 of record CM023949.1, on the reverse strand, counting down.
AGAATCAGACCGTCCACTAGTCCGGAGTCTCTGTGAATACCTATCCGCTTGTGATGATCTCTTTACATAAAATAGGAAATCTGTCGATCTTGCTGTGTTCATGCCAGGAACTAATCAGCATAGTGGTGTCCTATAAAATAGGGCATTGATATTTTGGGCTGTAGTAATTTTGGGATTTGAGTCCTATACAACGAGGGGGGTTTACTTAAAAGGAAAGTGTTTAATTATAGCCGTTAATTTAAGTAGTTCTGCACATTAGAGGAGCAGAGTCAAATTCGTAATGTTCATGTAGTATCATTTTTTTATTCACACCTTGTACCGTGTTTGAGTTGGAGCCGCAAACCCTAAGATTCGTTCCCTGCTATATTGTAAGTATAATTTATGTTGAGGATACATGAGATGAAATACAGTATTTTGTTGAGTTGAGGGCAAAAGAGGTGTGTATAGTAATATTATTTGTGTGCGCAAGTCTGAATCCACCATGGGGTGTGTACAGTATTCGAATATAATTCCTATATGCTTTGAAGCTCTTTTGGTCGAATGCATATGATTAAACTTGGATTGATGAAAAAGAGATGAAATGAACTAGAATAAAATAAAAGATTCATTTTGTTGTTTAGGTATTTATAATTTAGTATTCATTTTATCTTTAGATAGTGGAAGAAAAGAAATGGGTAAAAAGTTGATATATTCTGCTGGCATTTAGACCTTTTGTTAACATTCGTTTGTATGCTAGAAACATAAAATTTTCAAAATTACTTAGAATCCAGAACCTGTGAAGAGCCAACATTGCATCAAGGTTACTAACTCCCGATATTCATGAAGCAAAGTTGCTGGATCCAACTAATGGACGAGCTTTTTGCTGAAATCTTTATTATGCTATTGGTCAAATTTTTCTTTCTGGATTTGGATAGAACAACAGAATTCTTTGTCAGGAGGTTGTCTAGTTTGAGGTTCATGAGAAGAATTGAGTTTCTTCTTCCACCTCATCGGACCATAACCTTAAAATGATTCGAAGATCTTCATTTGCCTTATCAGGAAGAGCTGCCTTTTGAGATTGATTTTTTTATTATCAGACAAATGGTAACTATTAGGTTGATAAGCTTGAAAGATAAAATCAATCCCTATAGATAAGAAGTCCAACACGTCTTCAACCAAAATCGGAACATCAGCAAAAACTAACGTTGGGGCATCTTGATGTTCAACATTCGCTGCTAATCCATGAGGAAGGAGGTCATGATGTTTGGTGTAGATTCATCAAGAGTGATAGGAACTCCTATATCGTTATTGCCTGCAATTTCGAAAAGAATTTGAGGCACTGGGTTTGCTTTTACTTGTGACTTGTGAGGATTGAAATCTGGGGACCATTGGTGAAGCTTGAGAATAATTTTGGCTGAAGATTCCAAGATCCTACAAACCCATACACTCCTTAAATCATCCAACAACGCAAGGCGCTCAACTCCTAGAAACCTTTGCCTAGAGGTATTAGATTCTAACACATAAAATGAGGTAGTGAGTTCAAATACATAAAAATAAGAATTCTAAGATATAAAATTTTAAGATAAATACTTATTATTTTATCAAATTAAGGGGTCTGGATCATTTAATGCAACAAAAGGAACAAGATATGAAGGTAAATCCATGAAAATATGATACATTTGTAATTTGTTTATCTTCACATAAAAATAAGTAAGAGGGTTCAAATACATAAATTAAAAGGTGCAAAATATCAATATCAACAACGACTGAAACATAGAACTACTAATAAGTTTAACCCTCCACCAAGCTTATAACTTTTCTCCACTCTGTCCTAAGACATATTGTCTGTCAATCTATATCCCACTCCATTAGGTCTTGTTTCACAACTTTTCCCCAAGTAAGTTTCGGTCGACCTCTACCTCTCTTTGTGTCGAGTTATTGGTAACAAACTCTTATTATTACGGGAGTATCCAGTGGCCGTCTCATAACATGCTCAAACCACCCCAATCTATGCTCCCTCATCTTTTCACATACTAGTACCACTGATATCTTTCGTCGAATATCCTTATTTCTTATCTTATCCACATTCGTATATCCACACATCCACCTTAACATCCTCATTTTTGCTACCCCTATTTTATGCTCATGTTGTCTCTGTGCTGGTCAGTATTCTGCTTCATATAGCATTACAAAATATAAAATTTTAAAATAAATACACATGATTTTATTAAAATAAGAGTGCATTTACCCATCCTCGTATAAGAGTGTGTCCATATTTAGTAAAAAGAATACAAGTATGTCCATCACTGCATATATTTATATACGTTTACTTTTATTTCTTTTAATTGCCCATAAGCATTGACTCTTTTTGTGACTGATTAAGGTATTGAGCTTTACGGACGACCACATTAGAGGTGCACCACAAGTCCACCACTAGTATATTAATTGAATTACATATATATATATAATTAATATTTGTTTTTATTTTCTCATAGTTAATTAAAGTTAGGCATGACAATGGAGCGGGTTGGGGGTGAGTTTAGTCTTCATGTCCCTGCCCCTGATCTCGATCTTCGCTAGGATAAAAAAATTAGATGCATTCCTACCCCCTCTTGGGGATCGGGTTTTCCTGCCCCGCCCCACCGTGTCTCTGATCCTATTTAATTTTTTTATTCATAAAAAATGAAGAAAATAAGATAGTTTTTTTTTTTGTAATAGGACTGAATCCATTATAACATGCTAAATTGAAATTCAATTTAAAATTGTTTGATCTCATTTATTTTTGGATAACTCAAAGAAATAGTGATCATTACACCTTATTTACCAAGATTGAAATTTCAAGTGCTTAATAGCAAATTAAGTAAAAATTGTTTGCTCTAATTTATTTTTTGAACTCAATATGAAATTAAATAAAAATTGTATACAATTATAAGAAAAACAATAATTTCATACATAAAATAAGCATTAATCCATTAAAATTGTAAGATTATAATAGTAATTTAAAATATTTATTATATTAGAATAGTAGTGGGATAGCGGTGGGGGTGGAGACTGGCATATCTGATATCCTTGAATCCAACTTCCTTAGTTGGGGAAAACCCAAACCCAAATTTGATCTCGGTGAACTCGATTTTTATTTGTCAAAGTCGAGGTGAGTTCAGGTCCATGGAGACTGATACACTTTCCATACGTAATTAAAGTGTAGATATTATAAGGTATGAGTAATTAGGTATCTAATAGATAAGGGTATGAGTATTAAAGTTATTATCCATGTTGGTATAGATCTAAGTACATATATTCTTTTAAAATATAAATATGAGAACAAGTGTTATACTAATTTACTTAGACCTTACTCATTATTATTCTTAATTGACCATTATTTACATTAAGGTTGACTCTAACAAACTAATGCAAGTAACAACAATGGAACATTATCTCAAGTACCACCAAAAATTAGCTTGCACTAAAAACATTATGTAATCTTTTGATGACATTTTATCAACAAGGAGGCAACCCAAAAGGATTTATTCATAACTATCAGTGACTAGTGCTACTCATAAGAACTAATGGTGAGGTGAGGGTCTATTATCGTTAGAAGAGTCCTTCACGGTCTTTGCCTCAGATTAGTTTTACAGAGAAGCAAATAAGAACTTAAGATCACTACTTAACTTGAACAATGTCAAATTAATAAATCTACACACACGATATTCAATTAAAAATGTTACTAGTCATGTCTACAGTTTTATATAAGATGTAATCAATACCTCTGTTAATGAAATTAAAACATAGTTATGAATTATAATATTGTTCTATCACTATTTTTCTGTTGACTCAATTTGGACAATTAATAGTAAGTTAAAAAGTATTATTTTAGTAGCAAGTATAATTTGCTAATGCACTAAAACTATTTAAAAGAAAACAGTGGGATGTATGTTAGCAAATGTTTGTGAATATACATCCACTGTTATTTAGGAAGGAGTATGTTAACAAATTATAATTACAATTTTGTTAAAGTGTACCTCGCTAACATTGTCCCTAAAAAACCGAGTGAATATGCGTTAGCAAGTCCATATAGGACAGGAAATATTAATATATACAACAAAAGGAATGACCAACTAAATGCAAAACATCAAAAGGTCATAAATTAAACTGTCAACGATGTAATGTTACGCGTGTGTCATCCATCTACCGGAGTTATCATAATACCAAAATATAACCATGAATGGAGGGCTAACACCAAACTCTACATTCCTTTCAACATACTCTAATATTAGAATTTATTAAAAATTATAAAATCATGACTCATTTAATAAGATGTAGAGCCCACGAAAGTTTGTAATTTTCAATAAAAACAATAAATTTCAGTTAATAAAGAATGTATGTATAAAAAAAATGTGTTGGAAAGTATGTTGTCAATATTTCTCAACCACGGTATTTAGGGTAAATATGTGCACAGTTCTTTACAAAAATCCAGCACCAAAAACATGTAAAGCAAAAAAAATCAGAATTAGAATATTATAGAATCAAAAGTGCATTGCTGTATAGCTAATGAAGAATATGTTATCCTAACCCAGTCAATGATAAACTAGTAAAAAGGAAACCAAAACAGATCATGTATACAGCTTTTCCATGTAAAATATGTAGTTCATCCCACCCCGAAATTCAGGGGAAGGTGTTACAAGGAAGGGGAAAAAATTGAATAAGAATTGACGGTTTACAAGGATCTATTCATTAGCAACGGACTCCACCCTAGAGTTAGTTGAGACTGCAGCCTTGAAATGAGGCTTGGAAGGGAAAACAAAAATGGAGTTTGAAGAATTTGAAGGCTGATATGCTGCTGAGTATCTCACTGAAGTCATGGAAAATTTAGGTAACTGTTGCATGTCTGAGACCAGTGGGACAAGTTTGAAGCTGAGAATGTGCTCAGATTTTGGAAGAACATATATTGTGTCATTATGATACCCGGACAATACAAAACTCTGTGCGTCCGCGAGTGAGTATTTGATTTCTTGCAGCAGTTGTGTTTGGTTTGAAATTCTAACATTATACGTGAAGGGATCTCCCACGATGGCATAAGGGGGGCATTCAAAACTCACAATCAATGGAGGTGACTCCACGTTCACATCTGGCAGATTTTGTTTAGTCACAACCCAAGGCAATGTTGAAGTAGAAGCAGATTGCTCTTCAACCCCAAAGTCTCTTCTCCATCTCAAACACACGGTTCCTAGTTTGAGCTTGGAAACGTTCATATCAGAACCTACCGAGAATACCTTCTTGAACTCCTCCCCAGGAACAAGAAGTGAGGGGTTTGAAAGCTCCTCACTTCCATGTTGAATAGAGCACACCCTTTCAGCATCATCCTCTACTTCTATGGAAATGGATTTTATCCTTAATGGCAACTCAGTGCTGTTCTTTGCACTAACAATGAGCACATTTTTTTGATTCAAGGGCAGTGATTCTGACTGATCAAACTCTGAGGCTTGCTTGTTCTTAGAGAGTAACAATGGGTCTCGTCTGAATGGCATCACATAATGGTGGTTAAGAACAATAGCAGTGAGCCCTTCAATTTGCAAATTCTTGTGAACGTGGACCGTCTGTGCATTTAGTTCGGTACTAAATGGAGTATAACCCAAAGATGCATAAAGCATAATAGGTTTAGGTCGGTACCACTTGATTTCTAATTTGCATGACCAGGAAGCTCCATTTTTAAGAATGGGAACGGAAATTAATCCAAATGATTGCTGTATTTTCTTTATTTTGTCAGTATCCAATTGAGAATCATCTTCTCCTTCTGGTCCAGATATACCAAGCAACTGGACATGATGACTATCCAGAGCATATGGCTCAGAGTCTCTTGGACTAAACAAGCCACCCCCCTTCACATCCACAAGATTGATCTTCAATTCACCTGAGTAGACATCATGTCCTTTGGAGACCAATGTTACAGGTACCAAGAAAACTTCTCCCACTAGTGCAGGACCAGAGGCACCAAGATGCAGATCCACCTGTGGATCTGGTTCCAAAACTTGGGTGGACTTCTGACCAGATAACACAAGTATTGGATCATTTATTGGAACAGTTTGTACAAGATCCTCCAATGTCCAAAGAGGTAAACTATCCAGTGAAGCAGGGCTTTCAGCTCTGCAGCAGATTGCCAAGTGTGATCCAATTTTTGCAATAACAGATAGGCATTCAAGTTTTCCACTTTGATCTGGAAAATCATATAATGAACCCAAATCACAATCGACATAAGATATATATATATATATATATATATATATATATAAAGCATCCCATTGTTAGCCACAGAGAGCATCATAAACAGAAATTAAGGATCACAAGATATTGGTGTAGGGTGTATCAGATAATATAGAATGTTTGAAATGTAACATGCCTAGGTTATTTGCTTATAGAAATATTTGAGGGTGCAGCAAATGAACCTGATAGCTAAATAGGAAAGTGAAGTTTGTCAAGAGTATCTGACTTACCAGATTGGATGTCATAGGTCAACCTTAGCCATTCGTTTGATTCAAGTGAAAGAGAAGGTTCTGTCTCTGTTCGATGCTGTTGAATTCCATTACTAACTTCTACTGATTGAGGTTTTTGGGCATTTGTAATGAAGAAATTACAATTAGATTGGTTGAACTGGATTTCTAATCGATCAATCTCAACAGTATGGGGTAAGTGGGAAAGAAGTGATACTGTAATCAAAGTTGATGCCCCAGGCTTGATTGTCTGTTCATGGAAAGCAACTGATGCAAGCATCACCAACCTAAGAGGACTGACAAGATCAACCTCAAGCTGAAGTGATTCATCTCCCATGATCTTGAGATTACCGGGGTGTTCCTTTATTGCCTTTCCTGAATCTCCATCAACAAGCTCAAAAACCTCATTCTGTACAATTTTTCTTTGCAGTAGATTTGCAGGACCAGCTGGACCAGTGTCTCTCTGGACACCAGTATCAGATGAAATTGGCAGTGCAGCCATTTCAAGGGAATACTCCACAAAATCTTTAATAGTGCCATTTTTCCTAGAGCATTCTCGCAAGTATCCCAAGACATCCCATAATAAAGTTACCCATCCCTCTTTTCTGTATAGGCTAGCTATACTATCAAAAGTCTTTTTTGCATTACTGATATCACCTTCAGCAAAATATTCTCTGGACATCTGGAATCCACAAAAAGAGCTCATCCTCTGAATATTCATACTGCTGTAGGATTCATAAGCTTTTTTAAGAAGAGCAATAATTTCAATTGAATCTCGGAACCTTTTTCCTTCAGAAACGGCATAGCAGATGAATTCTTCATCAGTGAGACTGCAAGTTAAATGAAAACATTGATTTAAAAGATGATAAATATCAAAATGTGAACTTATTTACCACTCAATTAAGACTTACGGTAGCATATCAACATCATCTCCTTGCTCAAGTAATCGGGCAAATTGGCCCACATACACTGAAGGAACTACTGAATCAGCAACACTATCAATCTCATCGGAAGTTTCTGACATTGAGATTGCAAGTTCCAGTGCTGATCTCTTCTCACTCAAGTAGTGAGCTGCTAACTGTTTCAGAGATGAATATGGTTACCCATGGAAGTTTCTTGAAAAAACACGTGAACTGATTCACAAAACAATTTAGCATGCACAAACAGATAAGGATAAACTATTAGATTCTAATAGAAGCACACACAAGCCCGTTGCAAATATATAAATGTGAGGGCAGTGTTACCACAGCAAAAAGAGGAGCTGTTTCCTAGATTTGAACCTGTGAACTCCAAGTCACAACAAGGTAGCAACCTTACTGTTGTGTTAAGCTTGCACTTATTATCATTTGAGAATAAAATATCGAACCAGTATGATTAAACAAGGTAATTAGATAAATGTTTCAACCCATGAGGACATGACTTGGCAGTTTCTTTCCTAGGTGGCAACGCTGCCAAGTAAAAAGTCAGGTGCCATAATTAAAAGCTACAAAACATTGAGGAAAAAGGGTCGGTGTTCTAAAGTAAATGTAAATGAGTAAATGACAAATAAGTGCAGCAAAGGTTAGATGGTCATAGTGAAGAGGGAATGAATTAAGAGAAAGTAGGATATAGCAGGTACTGAGAATATTGTAAAAACTCGCCTAAGGTGATTTGGCCGTGTAGGGAGAAGAAACAAAGGCTGTAATGAGAAAAGTGGAATAAATATGAAGATATTTCAATTAAAAAGAGAGGGAAGACTGTAGAACTGTTGAGATGTTCCACACTAATTAGGAACAAAGATTTGAACAATCCTCCTCCCTTGATCTAGCTTATGGGGATGAGTTAGGCCTAGTCTATTTCTAGTATGATGTCAAATTTTACTAAGTCTTGGTGTTGTGACTACCTGCAAATGTTCAGTCCAACAAACTTATGCTTTAGAAGTCAATCTTGGACATGCGGGGTGTATTAAGATGTCTTACATTGATTAGAAATATGGCCAAAAGAATGTGTCCTTATAAGGGTCGAGATCTAACAAAAGTGGTAGAGTCATTTCCCTTTCTCAACATACAGAGTATAATACAAATAAGATAGTTAAAGACAAGTGCTCACTTGGTAGTAATAAGCAGAATAATATTCCCACTCAGACAGAGGTTTGGATGAATTGCCTAGGACAATAGGTGAAATGCCTTGAGTTATTTTTGAACTTGTCTCCAACAATTCACCGAATACCAAAAACTGCCTACTCATCCACTCCCAGTGAAGAAATATTCCATCTGGTGCACCAACAAGCCTTTTATATGCATTCTTGTGCTGGCGAAACCACGTCACTGCTTCTGTAACCTTCCCACTGTGCAGTAACAAGGTTGATATTTTGAAATGCAAATGTTCAGATATGGATTTTATCTCAACTAAGCGTTGTACTGCTGGCAACCTTGTTGTCACCCCAACAATCTGTGTGGTGTAACAAACAGAAAAAGCACATTACAAAACCTTTTTGGATACAGAACTAGTAACCACACAAACTTGTAAAAGATAGCACACATGCAACTTTATTCAATCATTGTGGAAATCATAGAAGAGACAATGTAAGATTTTTTGAGTCCATGACAAATTAAAGAAAATTCATTTTATAATTTTATAAGGAAAATTAAACATGTGCACAACTATAAAATCGGTTGGAACAGATGCACTTGGAGGATGTGAAAATTTGCTACTTACAAGGCTCTGAGACTTAAAAGAGCAAAATATTAGGAACAATGATAAGTTTCCTTTCATTAGTTAACTCAATTTCACTCTAGGGATATACCATAAATGGTGAAACAAAATTAAAAAAAGTAAACACAAACTAATAGCAACCACACATACCTCTCGCAGCGTATGATAGGCCTCCTCATAAAATTTCAGTGCTTCAGTCCAGTCACTTCGGAATTCTGCATATACAGCAACCTAGCAATTCATGGCATCTAAATAAATAATGCACAATTTTTATTTTGATAAAAACATAAACACAAACTCACAAGTTCCCAAACAACAAATGGCACAAGAAAGTCAAAAGAAAAAATAAAAAATCCGCTATCATAGAGCATGATCAATGTAATTCCAGTGTCCACTACTATTTTTTATTTTTCATAAAAACTGCTACTTCTAAACATGGTTATAAAAAATTGGTTTGCGGTCGCAATTTGGGCACAACTTTGAGGTTTTGACTAACTGCGACCGTAATTGCTGCTCCATCAGCTGCATTTGCTCGCAATTTCCCATAATGCCAAGTTAAGATGGCAATTTAAAACCTTGCTTCTAAACATGAAACAAAACCGAAGATGGAAGAAAATTATTCATACTTTGAAGCAGTAGCGAACAATCAACTCAACCGAGTTAACATTCTTCTTCTCTATCCGCTGCTTAATCCTCCTCCCTTCTTCTCTATAATACGTGCCAGCCAATTCAGAAAACGTACTCGCCAACCTGCACCCAGAAACGACAGCGTCGTTGATTATAGAGAGAAAATGAACACAACAAAATAGTGGAGAAAAAAAAAGAGAGTGGGTGCAATGTGCATGCCTGTGAAGAGACTGTTTGAGATCCGCAGTGTCGTTCGGGTTCAAAACGACGACGTGTTTGGCATCCACTTCCGCTCGCTTCCGCAAGGCAATCATTCTATCTTCGTTGATCACATCCGCATTGTTCTGAACGACGACAACCACAGCGAACTTGATGTTCCTCCCGCGGATCACAGTTCTGAAAACGGAACAAGAGAAGAAAAAAAATCAAGTAAATCTTTCATTCATACATAATTATAATTATAAAAATGGTCGCAACCAAAAGTCGTTTGCCACAAGTGGTTCGGGTTTAATCCCGGGCTTGGGCAGAGAGTCACAACTGGAGGTATCACTTTAACACGACTCTCTAAAATGAATCTCAATATCTGGAGGGATTAGTTTATCCAAAAAATAAAAAGTGAAGAGGAGTGTGTGAGAAAGAGAGAGGGTACTTGATGGAATCAAGATCGGAGCATAGTTGGAGCCACTGGGCGGGGTCGGCGAGGAGGTCGTGGGAGGGGAAGAGGGCGGCGAGGACGGAGGGGAGTTTGGTGCGGTGTTTGAGCAGCCAATCGCGTTTGAGGATGCCAGCGGCGACTATGGGGGAAGGTGAGGTGGCAGCAGTTGAATCAGAGGGATCTGTGTTTTTCTTCTTCTTGTTGAAGAGGTTGATTTTGGAGAAATCGGGGAGGGCGAGGGTGTTGATGGGAGGCTGCGCCGATAGGAAGTGGGTGGAGATAAGAGGGTGGAGCTCCGGGCAGCCCACCAGGGACACTAGCGTCACCGGCGGAGTGCGCAACTCTTCCGGGTACTCTTCCATCGGATCGGATCTGATCTGATCTGACTCAGTTGGATTCACCAGCAACCAACAAGAAGAGCTGGTGTGTGTGCGTGTGCCTTGTTCACTTTGTGAATTCAGATTTTCACTGCTCTTTCGGCTGCCTTCCCTTTATAACTCATAACACAACAGCCCATATGCACCCTTCGTTTGCTGCCGTTCATTCACTTGCGATCAACCATGGACACAATGATATTAAAAGAAAAATGAGAAATACATTCATACTCTAATACACACTTTTTAACATAAGAAAGGTTATGCACTCACCCTATTAAAGGTTTTACAGAGTCACCGCATAATATGATTCAAATTTTAAATGGTGTATATAAATATTAAATTATTTTTCAATACATTTTGTGATTTTATAATTTTCAATCAATAAGTGTTGTTTAAGCTAGCTGCATTGGACTGGGAGGTTGACCTCCTCCTATATTTTTCATTATAAAAAAAATTACAACCAATAGTAGATGTGTGGTAAAAGAGTGTAGCACTTTTCTCAAGAAAATATTAATTATTTGAGGTTTTTTTCTTAAGTATTTACCAATTTTGTCCTCAAAGTGTTACATGTTGTCAAATTGTTGTCTGAAAAGGAAAATTAGCTAATAGGTCCCTGAAACTACATTTTTTTTCATTAGAAGGGACTCCCTAAAACTACATTTTGTTGGTCAACTTTATCTATTAGAGTTCGTTAATAACAACATCAGTTAATGTAGAATATGACAAATTGCAACATTGTCTCTCTTCTAGCTGGCGTTCCATGACTTACCAGAACTAATTTGAAATTGAAATGATGATTTGGGAAGTTGATGGAACGTTGACATCCATTTCCCTTTTTATCATCCCTCAGCTATGTAAGTGAAGAGGAAATCAAACATTGTCGAGAGTATTTGTGGTGTGAATAGGACTGTACATGTATTGGGTATAAAAAAATCAATTTGAATCAAACTAAATCGAAGATTTTAATCCAAATATCTTATCTATTTTATCGAGCTGATTATGAACTGAACTAATTAATCAAACCGATTCTTAATCGATTTTTAAAATGAACAGGTTTTGATTCAATTTCATAGTTAATTGATTTTGAACCAATTTTTAAATTTATTTTGGTTTCATAAACCAGTTTTTTTTTTCTTATTTTGATTGTTTCCACTCAAATCTTTTTCATAAAGTCCTTTTCATCCTACATTCATTTTCACTCATCAATAAAAAAAAATTATATTTATTCATAAAGTCTTTCGTTTTAATTCTATTCTACCTTTCATCTTACACCATAAAATAAATCACAGATTTTTCACAAAGGAAAATCTTAACAAAGTTACAATTCTACCTATCGTATTGCAACAGGAGAGTAAACATTGAAATCTTAGTCTATGGTGATCCAACAGATTAGGGATAAGCAGCAACAAGGAGCAAAATCTGAAGTGAAAATACTGTCAACAATGTACTTGTTTGTAAAATTCAAAAGCAACAATGAACTAGAATAAAAACTTGGGTCAACTGTTACAAAGTAGAGACATATAGATATTTGTATATTACCTCTTTTTCCATTGAATTGAACCACTCAAACATCTAAGTTACAGACCCAGAAGGCCAGAAGTGAAGCATCTCTAGCTTTTCCATGTATAGAAATAAAGCATGCAAGGTAATCTCATAAGTGAAACATCTAACTCATTCAATCGGTACTTAATGTAATTTTATAAAGATAAAAAAAATATTTTAGTTTAATTTAATTTATTATATTAGTGTTTAATTCGAATAATCTGTGTTTGCTTCAGAAAAATTGCTGAATCTTGTTGACTTTAGGACGAAAAGGAATTACCACAACAATTAGTTGATCATCATGATCAAATTGTGAACAAATACCACTGAACTTAAGAAAAGAGAGACATTGAAAGGATTAAAAGAAGAGTAAATTACAATGATTATTGTTTAGATTTGCTTTTATTACATTGAACATTTTTATTTTTTTGAATTTATAAAAAATATTATAATTATTAATTTTTTTTACTGATCACCTTTGATGTTTTTTTGTTTTGTTTGTGGAAATAGAAATAAGAAACACTAATTTGAGACTCTCACATGGGGAATACATATTTTTTTAATGAATTTTCTTTATTTAAAATGTCTTTATTAGTTTCTTGTAACTTTGTAATTGTTACACATTAAAATAATTATGTGTGTAAAATTATTCACGTTAAATTTCAACAAACTAAATCAAGATTTAAAGTTCAATTAAGTAAATCCAAAAAATGACATGTAATTTGAGTATTAAAATGATTGTCGACAAAATTCTATGTCATTATTTAAATATCATTTTTGTTTGCTTTTATTTTTTCCATAAAAGATATTTTTTTTTTATTTTATTAAATTTCCTAACGAAAATTTCACGAAATTAACAAATGAGGTTAAAAATAATATTTAAAAAAAAGAATAACAAGGGTAAAAAAAAACAAACCACAAAGTTGGTTATTGTAATTAATACTTAAAGAAAGTGATATTTTTAATATCATTTGTTATACAATTGTTTCAATAAGCACCCAGTGTCTTAGAAAAATATTAATCATACACTTCTTTATATCAATTAAAATTTATCTAAAAATACAAAAATTATGTAAGTTGTACTTCATATTTAATAAATTCCACGATTTCGTAACTTCTACTATTATTTTTTTACAGCATAAAAAAACTTCTGATATTTTTCAACTAATATTTCTATAACTAAAGAATACAAAAAAAATATTAAGTGGGTTTAGCTTGGTTGAGTATCTATGAGTAATATAAATCTTCTGTTATCGTGTTCAATTTTTCATGATAAAAAAATTTCAAAAATAACTTTGATAAATGATTTTTGACTTTGATTTGATTATTATCAATGAAAATTTTCATATTTAGGCTAGACTTAATATTTTTCTATTTTATAGATTTTTATCTATTTTTAAATATTCTTGCTTTTTTGTTCTTTTTTTTTAATTTTAGACAAGTCACCATAAATTAGTCATGAATTTTTTTTCTAAAAAAATATAGTCATAAGTAGACTAAATTTGCATTAGAAAAAAATTCCTTTTCAAGATGCAGATGATTCTAAAAAAATTCTGATGAAATTTAAAGAACTGAATGAGTTACGCATTTTATTTTAAAGTTAGTTTATTTAATTTCGTTTTCGGTTCTGTAAGTCACACACAAAGTCTACGGAGAAAGACTGAGCGGTGAGCACCTTTACCAGACACACAAAGTGAACACCTACAGTATACTTAATTTTGTTTTCCTTTTAAACACACAGAGTGAACACCTGCAGTAAATTTGAATCTCGTTTGGTTTATTTGAAATATTATTTGCATTTTTGTGATTTAGGATTTTAAAAAATCAGGAAAATTCATTTCGTTACCTAAAATCTTATAAAAAAATTTCATTTTTCCCTTTTTTTGTGGTGTTGCACTAATTAGAAATTTCTTAAGTATAACATAAAATGAGGGTTTAACCATGTTACTTTTTGCATTTTTTATTTATTTTACTAGTTATTTTTGTTTAGCACTCAAACAAGGTATGGTTCACAAAGTTTATGATGCATTATTTATCAATTTTCTTTGTGTAGGATGGCTTTCAAGATAACATCGGTGTTGCACCATGGAAGGAGGTTTCCTAGGAATGACATTAGTTTGCTTGACTATAGTGATGATGAGTTTTGTGTGTTGGAAGATAAGGAGGAAGACTATATGTGTATTTTCCTTCTTTAAGGATTTGGTCAATGAATGCAAGTATTATATTGATGTTGGGGAAATGTTTTTTGTTGTTCTTAGGAGAACATTTGAAAATGGGTTAGTGCAAATTGTGACTGATGAAAATATTTAATTTGTTTTGTGTGAATGTGGCTTAGCAAACAACAAGGAGATTGGTATATATATTACCATCATTAAATATAATGTGATTCTAAATTTTGCATATACTCCCTGATAAACCTCAAATTATAGAGAAACTCCTAAACTTATGAACTATTTATTGAGGAGGGACAAAATAGAAAGCACTAGTGGAGATCAAAGGAAGAAGGAACATTTAGGTGATGGACAAGAATATGATAGTGGTAATGGAGACAAAGCTAATGTAGATGAATATGAAGAAGACCAATTTGATGAGTTAGATGACTATGAGGGTGCAAAAGATGTTTGTGCATCACCCCCTACTTTTATAATCTTTTATTTCCAAATTTTATACTGGGAAACCTAGAAAGATCCTTATACAAGTGTTAGCTATAATGTTGTGTGTTGATATCATACACACACTGATTTATTTATAATCATAGTTACAAGATAATTAAGGAAACTTAGGAACATAAATCCTTACATATATGTACATATGCCTAATTTCCCTATTTACATTCAATCATATCATAATCATATCAAATCATATATTTGACAAACCCCCTCAAGCTAAAGCATATATGTCATATGCACCAAGCTTGTTACAAATATAATCAATGCAAGATTGCATGAGAGATTTAGTGAACACATCAGCCAGTTTGTCACTAGAGCTAACAAAGTCAGTGGTCATTTCTCCTAAGTGTACTTTCTTTCTCACAAAATGACAATCTATCTCTATGTATTTAGTCCGTTCATGGAAGACTGGATTGGATGCAATGTGAAGACCGACTTGATTATCACAAATAAGCTTAGTGTCCTGGGTGTCTCCAAATTGGAGTTGTTGGAACCATGTAATTTCACTTGCAGTTGTTGCCATGGCATGATATTTAGCTTCAGCAATGGATATAGCAACTGTATTTTGCTTATTGTTTCTCCATGAAATCAAGTTACCTCCAACAAGAACACAATAGTCAGAGGTAGATCTTTTGTCTGATGGTGATCTTGCCCAATCAGCATTAGAGTAACAGATAATTTTAGAATTGCCTTTGTCCTCATATATAGCTTGCGACCCAACACATTCTTGATATATCTAAAGGATGTGCGTGACAACATGCCAATGACTATCACAAGGGGCATTGAGGAATTGGCTTACCACATTATGGAAAATGCGATGGTTGGCTTGGTGGCACTGAGGTAATTGAGTCTACCAACGAGTTTGTGATATCTTTAACAGATCCCAATGTTGCTACTGATTGGGTTCATCGCAAAGTAACACCCTATTCAAAAGATGTCAAATTCAAGTACATTGTTGTTGGAAATGAAGTTCACCAAATTACAATGTCGTCCAGTACATTCTACCTACCATGACCAACATTTAGAATGCAATTTAATCAACCAATTTGCAAATTAAGGTGTCAACAACAATAAACACCACTTTGGTTATCGATTCCTACCCACCCAATAATGGTGTTTTCACCATAGATGCAAGCCTATACATAAGGACCATTATCAAATTCCCAAGGAACGACAAGAGGCCCCGCTTCTTGCCAATGTGTACCCTTACTTCGCTTATGTTAATGATCAACGAGAGATTAGTCTTGCCTATGCTTTTTTTACTCAACAAGGAACCAATAATGTTGGGTACTAAAACATCTTCGATGCTTTGTTGGATTCAATATATGCAACTCTCGAGAAGATGGACACATCTAATTTGGAGATTGTTGTATCTAAGAGTGGGTGGCTATATGCAAGTGGAGACAGACCCTCGATTGAAAATGCACACGCTTATTATGCTAATTTGATTAGTCATGCCAATAATGGGAGTGGAACTCCAAAGAGACCCAGTAGGCCTATACGTACCTTTTGTTTGACTTGTTTGATAAAAATAAGAAGCCAAATGTAGAAACAAAGCAACATTTTGATCTATTCAATCTCGATAAATAATCCAAATATGGACACATGTTGAATCTTTATATATCTAAAAGTAAAAGCGAGGGTATTTATGTCATTTTAATTTTCCCACTCATCTTAAGGTTAATATGGTACTTTTCTTAGTTGTTTTCCCGTTCATTAGATTAAGGTAAAAAATACAATTTTTTATTTCCCGCTTATTTATAAGAATAATAAAGTATATATATAAAGGATGTAGTGACCATGCTTCAAAATAAGATCAAAACATGCCAACTAACTATGTTGGCACCCCTCCACCTAAAAATCATAAACAAAGCTCTACAATTTATTCAAAGAAAAAAAAACATTGAGAAACTATATCAAAATCCATGAAGAAATTCTAACAAAATCGAAAAGTTGGTAAGTCATAACGATTATAATAAAAAAAACTCTAAAAAAAGATGGTAAAGAATCCCATCAGATTATCTCTAATCTATGATTCACGTCATAATTGACAAGTTTGTTAGCACCCTAATTTTCTTCTTTGAAAATATGAGACATTTGGAAAAAACATATTCCATCTACTTTGAATCCCCCAAGGAACAAGTAGAGATTTTTAAAAGCTTCCAAAACCAACTTTGAATCTCACTCCAATCCCAGTTTGGACCAACCTGCATGGTGGGTATGGTCAATAGCTGGAACAACTAAAACAATTAAGCATGACGGGCAGATTTCACACCAAGATATAATGCAAAACAGGACGAAGGCTAGGGTATGAAAGCGTAACTCGTGCGTAACTTACGAAATACGTTCATAGCTGTTAGATCAAAATTATGAGATCGATTTTAAAATGGAAAACCAGCTTGTAACCGTGTATGATTTTTCTTTTTTCTAT
>CM023949.1:28479834-28492330 GCA_013407115.1 Glycine latifolia | reverse complement strand
TATAAGTATTAAATATTATAAAAACAAAAGAATTAAATTAAATGGTTGTTTCTATTGTTAAATTAATTAAATTTATTTATAAGTATATATATATATATATATTTTTTTTTTAACATATATACAATTGTTTATTATTATGTTGTCTTCTCATGACTGTCACATTCACTAATGCAGGCAAAATGCAGCAGGGAGCCAAGGACAACATCGAGTGCTTAGCAACAAGGGTAAATATAGAAAAAAGAAAAATCATACACGGTTACAAGCGGGTTTCCCATTTTAAAATCGATCTCATAATTTTGATCTAACGGCTATGAACGTATTTCGTAAGTTACGCACGAGTTACGCTTTCGTACCCTAGCCTTCGTCCCAAAACAGCCTCTAAAAGCACCAAACCCATCGCGAAAAATACCACCGCAAGCAGCCTGACTAGGAGAACCTCTAGAAGCTCCATCTATGTTACCTTTTGTGTACCCACAAATTGGAAAGTACCGTACTTGGTTGATCTGAACACTTTTGGGAGGACGAGCATCAACAAGGAATTTCTTTAAAAAAGAGAATTCAATGATATAATTAGAAAGCACATCCCTTTGCTAGGAAACCCGACAAAAAGACCGCAGATATCACCATAGCTTCAGCCTGACTGTAAGAGATCTTGACATCTCTGAACCTCAAGCTATTTTTGCAAAACCAAATCACCCAAATAATGTGTGTAAGGGCCGAGACTAGCACCTCTTTGACTTGCAAACCAACACTGGATGATCCAACCAAATTAAGCATATTAAACATAGAAAAGAGAGGCACGCTATTTAGCAAATTAGTTATGAGTATATTTATACACTTTTTTCTTATTTCATTTTCAGTCTATTGTTTCATATATCTTTATTACATTATTTAAATTTTCTATTTTCTTTTTTTTATTCATACATTTTAAAAATAGTATTACATTTATATATTTCTAAAAATGATGCATTAATAATGAATACCACGTGCTAGATGTTAATAAATGAGGAATGTTGGCAGCATTCTAGCTTTAACACTTTCTTAAAGATTTTCTTTATAATGTATTAGAATTTAAAGAAAAATTGTTCGTTTCAGTAGATTTTATTTTTATTTAATATTATTTATCTGATTTTTGTTAAATAAGAAATAAAACCTGTTAAAATTAATAATTTTATTATAATTAAATAATAGAATACATTAGTATTTGTCTTAATAAAATGTGTGGAGTAACGAAATGATGACATGTGTTACTCTGATAAAATTGTTTACCAAATCGCGCGGGAATAAAAAAGGAAATAAGTGAGATAAACAAGTGTTGCACGCACTCCGCGTGGGCAACGGTGCTGCGCGCCAACCTCTTTCTCTCTATAAAAAAACCTTGTAATTTCTCGCTCTTCCTTTCAACTCCAAATTCCAACCCTCTCCTTTTCTTCTCTTCCCATTTTTCTCTCCAGCTTCTGGGTTCTCCATTTTCCTTCGTCTTCTGCATCTGCATTCCGTAGATTCAGTTCTCGTCGGAAAATGGACGTTCGCCGAAGAGCCATTCCTCCCTCCGGCGAACACCGACAAACCCAGAAGCTGAAGAACACCGCCACCACCGATTCACAGACTCTTCTGTCTCTCAACCTCTTCAACGCCCTCTTCTTCGCGGTGTTCTTCTCCGTGGCCTACTTCCTCCTCCACCGCTGGCGCGAGAAGATTCGTACCGCCACTCCGCTCCACGCCGTCACCCCCGCCGAGACCGCTGCCATCGTCTCCCTCGTCGCCTCCGCCGTCTACCTCCTCGGCTTCTTCGGCGTCGCCTCCCGCGCCTCCCTCGACGAGCTCTCCGACGACGATATCATCCTCAAGGAAGACTCCCGCGCCCCAGGCCCGTGCCCGGCGGCGCTGGCGGACTCCTGCCCACTTCCCAACAACAAAATCCAAGACCAGTTCCCTCTGCCACCCAAGGCTGCCAACAGTTTGGCGAAGGAAAAACAACATATTCCTTCGCCACCACAAGTTGACAGCCCTGTCTCGATCTCTTCGTCCGATGAGGACGAGGAGATCGTGCAAGCCGTAGTGTCGGGCTCCATCCCATCCTACTCGCTCGAGTCTCGGCTCGGCGACAGCCGTCGGGCCGCGATCATCCGTCACGAGGCGGTGCAGAGGCTGACTTCCCGATCCCTGTCAGGTTTACCTCTGGAAGGTTTCAACTACGACTCGATATTGGGGCAGTGCTGCGAGATGCCGATAGGGTTCGTGCAGATCCCCGTGGGAGTAGCGGGGCCATTGTTGTTGGATGGAAAAGAATACACCGTGCCCATGGCCACCACTGAAGGGTGTCTCGTTGCGAGCACCAACAGAGGTTGCAAAGCTATATACGTCTCCGGTGGGGCCTCCTCGGTGTTGCTTAGGGATGGCATGACCAGAGCACCTGTTGTTCGGTTTCCCTCCGCTCAGCGCGCCGCGCAGTTGAAGTTCTTCTTGGAGGATCCTCTCAACTTTGATTCTCTTGCTGTCGTTTTCAATAAGTATTATTCTTCTTCTTCTCTGTTTCTCCAACGCTTCTAGGACACTTTTTTTTTTTTTTTAAATTTCGTTTTCATGTTTCTTTCAAAACGTTGTTTTTTTTAAAGAGTTAAGTTGCGAATGCGATGTTTTACGTCGGTATTGCCGAAACCACGGGCTAATAGCTCTGGTGTGAATAATGAATATGACCACCAATGATTTTGATGTGGTTAGGGAATAAATATAGTAAGTAAAGGGATTTTTGTCTTAAAATTAATGGCCTTTCAACTTTGGTGAAAATTCTTTTTATTTTTTTTTGGTAATTTTCTTTTGTTATGAGTTCTGTTATCAAGGTTTCACTCTGTCGTGTGAAGATTGGGAAAGGATAGTAAGTGATGGAATATTAATTGTTACTTTTTAAATTTTTAATCTTTTTGCTATTTGTTGATAAAATATTTTAGGGGCAAGCTGTGTTGGTTTAAAGTTGGCTGAGAGAGTGTTTGGTAACACATTGAGAATCCACATCACTGTATAATCGCAGTGAAATCAACCCAAAAGCATTTGTTACTTCAAGAAACCACTTTGAGTGCAAATCAAGGTGTTACCAAACACACTATGAATTTTAGCCGTGTCTTGGTGATTTTGACAGGAATGTGCTACATTTATTTTATTTTATTTTTTGTGTTGATTGTAGGATTTTCTTGGAACTACCTGTGTTGAAATGTTATGGCTTTTGTTGTTTCAAGAATTTTTGCTAGTAATAATTAATACAGATTTCTTAATGTGCTATCGTTTAATGAATATGACAGGTCAAGCAGATTTGCCAGGTTGCAGAATATTCAGTGTGCTATTGCAGGCAAGAATTTGTACATGAGATGCCGATGCAGCACTGGTGATGCCATGGGGATGAACATGGTGTCAAAAGGTGTTCAAAATGTCCTTGATTTTCTTCAGAGTGACTTCCCTGACATGGATGTTATTGGAATCTCTGGTAAACACTACCTTCTGATGTCATCTTACTACACTTTTCTTTGCTATTGTTCAAAGCAGTTGCTGAAATTGTCATACCCTGTTGCTTTGCGCCAGGAAATTTCTGTTCGGACAAGAAAGCTGCAGCCGTGAATTGGATTGAAGGGCGTGGCAAGTCTGTGGTGTGTGAGGCCATAATTAAGGAGGAAGTGGTGAAGAAGGTGTTGAAGACCAGTGTGGAGGCCATGGTCAAGCTTAACATGCTCAAAAACCTTGCGGGTTCAGCCATGGCTGGTGCTCTTGGTGGGTTCAATGCTCATGCTAGCAATATTGTGTCTGCTATCTACCTTGCCACTGGTCAGGATCCTGCCCAGAATGTGGAGAGTTCTCACTGCATCACCATGATGGAAGCTATCAATGATGGCAAGGACCTTCACGTTTCCGTGACCATGCCCTCCATTGAGGTACCACTGTTTCTCTGATCTTAAATGGTGTTGTCCTTTTTAGGTAGAGTATAGTTCATATTTTATGTAGTGGATATTTGTCTGAATTAGTAGATGCAAGTGCAAGTTGTGGTCCCATTACACATATAAGCACGCGTTGCACGTTGTTGTATTGACACATGATCAAGGTAATGGGCTGGTGGTTGGTCCTTCATCTATCTCTGGACCTTGCATTTAACTCTTAGATGAAGATGTCAACAAAATCTAAGATTCAGTGCCCTCAATATTATTGTGAAATTGGTTTTACCTCAAAATTGATTCTTTCATTGTCATTATTCTATGTCTGCATTCTGTTTTTCTGTCCTAAGATGGTGGAAGAAAAGCATTTATTTCTTTGCAGTTAGTATTGTACATGATATACTTATCCACCATGTGTTGACATTTCTTTGGGAATGAATTCAACTAAAACTGTTTTATTCTTAATTTAATTTCTCAGGTTGGTACTGTTGGAGGTGGCACACAACTCGCATCTCAGTCAGCATGTCTTAATTTACTTGGTGTCAAGGGTGCCAACAAAGAATCTCCGGGTGCAAATTCTAGGCTACTGGCCACCATTGTAGCTGGTTCAGTCCTCGCCGGGGAGCTATCGCTCATGTCTGCTATTGCAGCTGGACAACTTGTTAAGAGCCACATGAAATACAACAGATCTAGCAGGGATATGTCTACAATTGTCCAATGAACTGCCACAGTACACTTAAACTTGTGTTAGAGACTAATATTCTAATAAGCCAACCATCAGATAAATACAAAAATAAGGAGAAAAAAAATGGTATTGATGGTGGTGGGGGTAAAAGATAAAGTGATGGTTGGCATCATTCATGGGTAAATCCAGCTCCCCAGAAGCATGTGGTTTGTTGGCATTCATTGAATATCTGCTTCGTGCGAGGCATTTTCTCTTATGGAGATTGTACAGAGGGACTTGACTTAGAGGGTGGAGATAAACAAGAGCCACACTTTTGGGATTAGAGTTTCTCTTTGTTTTCAAAAAAAAAAAAAAAAAAAGAAATCATTTTGTGTTGTGCGTTATCCTCTTGTTTAAGGCTACTGCTTCAATGATGTGGTTCTTTAGCGTGTAGTGTTTTTATGTGTTGTAATCTCCATCTTGTTTTTTTGTAATTGTAGCAAGGGATGTCTCCAATTGGGATGTAGAGTTTTTAACAATAATAGTCTCTGGTTGCTCAACATTTTTTCTTCATCTCTAATTTCGTCTTTTTGGTGGTTGGTATATTGTGGATCTTGCTACATTGGTACCGTCCTTTTGAATTTTGATGGTTGGTATGTTGTGTGCATCTTGTTACATTGGTTTAATTTTTATACACGTGAAAAATATGCAAGACATTTTTTTGTGGTTAAAAAGTTATGTGGACTGTACAGTGGCATTTGTGGAGGTGAATAAAAGTAAATTCTTAAAATTTCATTTTTTTTAATAGTGATTTGAAAATGGTTTTTGAAGTTTTTGTAAGAAAAGAAAATGAGAGTATGAAATTGGTTTCTAATTTCTTTTCTAAGGATTTTTTTCGAAAATCCGGTCGTGTCATGTAAAGTTTTGTGTAGATAATGCGTTGTTCTTATATGTTATCGTAGATAGATTGTCTTGACATTCAAGGATGATATCTGAATTTTGTAATAAAAAGTAAATATTTATTATTTTTACACAAAAGTATTCTTATAAAAAGAAAAGAAAAATAAATAAATAAATTATATAAATATTTTTTCACAAATTAAAAAAGTAATGTTTGGCTTTATTAGTTTTTCTTAACAAAAATTATATTATTTTTTAAAATAATGTTATACAAATTTAAAAATGAAATTCGAACATTTCTCTTCTACTTCATGTCAATTTAAGCAGAAAGCATTTACTATTTTCTATTAGATCCCACAAAAATAGTTTTTATAGTTCTCCTCTCGACAAATAATTAGTAAATGAATGATAAGATGAGTTCATGAGAACTCTCCCAGATAGACCTCCTTTAGGTCTTGGCACCTCACTGTTAGAAGATGTGAGGAGGTGTAGCTTTCCTCGCTTAGTGAGTTATGCACTTATGCTTGTTGCTTATGGTTTTTACTTTTCTGTTTGCTTGTTTTAATTTCCTAGCTATAAGAAGAAAAAATTGGTATTTCAATCCCATTTTCCTTGTTTCTATTTCCATCTACTATGCCAATAAGGAGCAAGTATTTTTCAGTAGGTCCCATAAAATAACTCCTTATTTTCTCTTGTCAAAGAAATAAATGACAGAAAATTAGTATTTCAATGCAACTTTCCTTATTTCTATTCCATCTAGTCAGCATTTCTTCGCAAACAAAGGGTAAAGCTCTCATTATAAACGTTTATATTATATGTAACTTCTATGGATTCTATTGTAATTCGTCATGAAGTCACAGCAGAGAAGCAATATCTGAGAATTGTCTCTGCAATCAAATGATCAATATCATGTTACAGATAAATGTGTTAACCGGGTAAAGAAAAGCCTTCACATTCCTAATTTCCTCTATGGATTAAACATTGCTTCTAGTGAAGCATCTTCTGAACTCCGGGTACAACAACATCAAACACTCTTACCTTCTTCCAAACCAATCCCTTGCAAGTAATGTTCTGCATCCAAGGCTGCCATACACCCTGCAAAAATATTATGATTTCCATTATCCTTTGGGGGTATAAAGCTTTTGCTACATTATATCTGATTCTGATTGTTTTGCACATATTATTGTAGATACCTTTAAGTGCAATAATTAACAAACGCAGTCAAAGCCACAAACAGTGAAATCATTTTATGGTACCATCTAAATTATATCAGAATAGATTCCCCTTATTTAGACTTCCGTTTCCCAAACTAAAGAAACGCAAAATTGGGTTCATAATCAAACTTAAAAAATGACTAATACAATTTGAGCTTCAAATCCCTTTATCCAAATAGTAAGCGTAATCTTTCTGTTATATTTATTTTAATTCTGTTTTCTGTCTTATATCAAGGACCAACTCCCAATCAGAAATGGGAAAATAAAAACGCAGGAGTTCATTTAGAATCAATATGGTATCTAAAGTTCTAACAAAACATGGTTGATAGAAAGACTCTTATCATAATGTGTACATAACTGCGGTGAAGGTGAGCCTACTAAAATCTGTGGCATCTATGGAATCTCTTAAACAATCAGAAAACGTGGATTACTAAATTGGTGGAACACTGAACAATCAGAAAGTGTGTTGAACGACATTCAATGAGATTCTGAACGTGGATATATCTTACACCTTTAAAGTCTGTGGCCTCTATTGAATCTCTTTAAACAAAAGGTCAGAAAACGTGGATTACTAGATGGTGGAACACTGAACATCAAAGCATGTCTAAAGATATTCAAAATGTGATTCTACCAAAAGTCCTTGCCATACAAAAATAGAATAAAGTGAGAACACGGGAGAAAACATGAGTTCCAAGTCAAGGTTTCAAAATCAGGCATCATGTGAACCTAATAATGACGTAACCTGTGCAAAGTAATCTAATTTGCTTCGAAAGATATATAATGGGACACAGAAAACATGGCCATCAAATTCAAAAGAACAGTTTCAAAACCAGGAATCATCGCATCACATGAATCCACAACTATCACAAAACAAAAACAATCTAATTTATTAGAAGATAAAGATTAAGAAACAAGAATTACCAGTGCCAGCAGCAGTAATAGCTTGCCTATACTTCTTATCCTGAACATCACCAGCAGCAAAAACTCCATCAACACTAGTTTTTGTGGTACCAGGTTTGGTCACAATGTATCCATCAGAGTCCAATTCAAGTTGACCATCCAAGAACATTGTGGCAGGCTCATGCCCAATTGCAAAGAACAAACCAGAGACCTTCAAATCAGACACAACCCCAGTCACCAAATTCTTCACCTTAACCCCACCAAGAACCCTACTCTTATCATCCCCATAAGCCCCAACCACCTCTGAATTCCACAACACCTCTATTTTGGGATTACTCATCACCTTCCCTTGCATGATCTTAGAAGCCCTAAACTTGTCCCTCCTATGAATTATATACACCTTGGAACCAAACTTGGAGAGGAAGGTAGCTTCCTCCATGGCCGAATCGCCGCCGCCGATCACGGCCAGCGGTTTACCGCGGAATATCGGCGCAGCACCGTCACACACGGCGCACGCCGATATCCCACGGTTCCAGAACCCATCGGGGCCGTCACCAGCGCCGTCGAAATTGAGTCTCTTCGCCACGGCGCCGGTGGCAATCACGAGGGATTCGGCCTCGATGGTGGTGGACTCAGAGTAAACCCTAAACGGACGTCGGGAGAGATCGACGGCGGTGACGGTCTCGGTGACTACCTCGGCGCCGAAGCGCTGCGACTGCTGGCGGAAGCGGTCCATGAGGTCGCTGCCGAGGATGCCGGCCGGAAATCCCGGGAAGTTCTCGACGTCGGTGGTGGTGGTGAGCTGGCCACCGGGAGCGACGCCGTTCGCCATCCAACCTTCGAAGAGGACCGGCTTCAGCTCGGCGCGCGCCGCGTATATGGCTGCGGTGTGCGCCGCCGGCCCGCTTCCGATGATGCAGAGCTTCGTTTTCAGTATTTTCCGGTGAAAGATTTCGGCTTCGGAGGAGGAAGAAGTATCGCCGGCGTCGGAAGAAGAAGAAGAAGAAGAAGAAGAAGAAGAAGACGCGGCGGTGGAGGAAGCGAATCCAAGGTATAGGAGATTGCGGGCTTTGGTGAAGAACATGTTTGGGAAAATTCTCATTTGCACAGTCCCCGTTTGGTTTTCGCGAATCGCGTTTCTGTTTCTTTTTTTTCTTAATGACACTCTCTCAGTCTCGGCAGTTCCGAACTAGGGAATGGAAAAAGTGCGTTTCCGAATTTGAACAATGTGGCTATTGAAACGAATGCGGACAATATTTTAAAAATCAAATCAGTTATAGACTGGATCAAGGCACTAATAAACTTGAGAAAGGGTAATAATGGATCCGTTGCTTGAGAAAAGCTGTGACTTAGATAACGGAAAGAATGTGTGATGTTGTTGGTTGGGCTGTGCTTTGTTGGGCATTTCACATCTGCGAAGCGAAGCTTTGGTGGTTCTTTGCTTTGTTTTCTTTCTAGTTCGGTGGGTGCATGATCCGGAAAAGTTAAGAATAACACAAGTTTGAAATTGGTTCTGTCCAACAAGGGTCGATCAAATATCCATATAAAGGAATTTACAACTCTCACACTCACATATATCAATTAATTAAATTAGATCCAAGATCCACTTGGTATCTTCTTGGATGTTTAGTGTTTACTCCTTCTTCGGTGCATGTTATTATTTTATTGGAAAAATGTTAGAAACACGTTTTTTTAATATATTTTTATTATTGATTATAATTAAGTTTTTGTTAGAATTTTAATTAATTCTGACACTGTTCTTTAAAAAAGTTTTATTTTAACTTAGTTTTCGATACACAATCTAAAAAAGCTAATTGGGAAGGACAAAATTTCTCTGAACCCCATGTGATTAATTAAAATTGGTCCCAATTGTTTGGTATAGCCTTAGATCGCCTTTGGTGCATGGAGAAGAAATGAAGTAGTTTTTCGGCAAAAAGTGGAAGACTTCCATGAAAGTTGTTGATAATATTTATGCTTTAGCTGTAGAGCTGCAGCGTGACAAAGAGAATGATATCGTGTTACACTCTCAGGTGGCAGTGAAGTATATTACAATGAATTTAGAAAACCCCTAATTAGTCATGGTTCTAACTTCTAAGTAATCATTGTCTTGAATTTAGACACCCAGTCTTGGCAATCCTTGTCCATTTTGTTGGTGCTGGGCCTTCAACAACTTCTTCCCCTTCCATTTTACTTTCTTTCATCGCCTTAGAGTTTCCATAGCAAGTTCAAGACATTTTTGTTTCAGTTAGTGTATTCATTCTTTATCAAGCTTCATCTTCGAGGCTTAGAAGTTCAACACAATTTTTGGGTTGGCTTTTTTTTCTACTTAAAAACTACTTTTAAATTGAAACTAAAAATAAGAGCTTAAAAAAACAGAAGTTTTTTTTTAACTTAAAAGCTCCTTTTAAATTAAAATTTTTGTTTGTTTGTTTTAAAGTCAAAAGTTATTTGTTAAAAAAATGTAAAAACTTTAGTTTTATTTAAAATCATCTTGTCCAACAAAAAGAATATTTATAAAATAAAAGATATACTGTGAACTTATTTTAATTCACATAAAATTATTTTAATGATAATAAAATAAATAAAAATACAAGCATTTAAAATTTTTAAAAATTACTTTCCTTAATAAGAGTTTATTTTAATGATAATTTGAAAATAATATACATACAGTAGTAATTCTATAATAAAATAATTGTGATAATAATTCTACAATATAAACCAATAATGGCCATTTTTTTAAGAAGAAAAAACATATATAGTATAATGACATCTATTTAGCAGAATAATTCGTATTTAATTTTTAATATGTGTGAAATTTTCTTGAACGAACAATAATCATGAACTGCGAGTAAGATTAATATTCTAATCTAGTAAGATTAATATTCTAATCCAGTGGATTGGAAGAGATACACATGTGGTAAAAAAAAACATTAGAATTTTAAAAGTTATAATAAAAAAATAGTGGGAAGTTGGGATTCGAAGGTTGTGCTTTATACATATGCTAGCAAAAAAGCTATAAAAAAATAAGTTGCTCAAGAGAGCTTATTTTGAAGCTCCTTTTTCATATCTTCTTTAATTAAAATAAGCTACTTTTAATTTTAAGAGCTTCTGTGAATAAATGTTTGGCCTAGCTTTCCTTAAAAGAAGAAAAAATAATCAAAAGAAGCTGGGCCTAACATACCAGTGTAGTAAGGTTCCTCATTTTTTTTCTCTCCATGATTCCTACCATTTTCCCACTTGAACCAAAGCATAGCTTCTAACACTTGAACTCACTATTTTATCTCGTGAAAATCCTACTCAAATATGGTAATTATTTCCATCAAATGAGAGTTCAGGAGTTCATTTTCTTACCTTTTCGAATCTTTTTTACCTTCCTAACTTGTTAATCATCAAGAGGCAAGGGAAGTTAATTAATCTCATCTCTTTATTTTTTTTAGGTACATGTTACTGTCTTAAGCATTTTGCCTACAAAAAAAAAAACGTTTTAAGCATTTTATGGCTGTCTTGTATATAATAAAAATGTTGTTATATGAGTTTGATGGTGAAATGCTCTTAAAAGTGCATACTTGTTCAAACTAGTTTTTTTTTTTTTTTGTGGAAGTTTGTTCAAACTAGTTGAAAGCTTTCACTTGCCTTGATGTGATTCCCTGTGCACGAATCTTGGATTTTTTGAGAGATTTAATGCCGAAATTATATGTTGGAATATGTTTTAAAATTGTTTTGATGATATGGTGGGAATGAAGCTTGGTTTAGAGTTGTTTTGGCTTGATTTGAGTACCAAATGGCTAAGATCTTTAACACCCTTCAAACTCGTAACCTCTAATGGATTTTAAAAGGTTGAACCTTTGGCTCTAATTTTTATAAGACTTTTTAAGGCTTAAAACACAAAGTAAATAATCATATGCTTACATAGTGTTTTAAGCTCTAATTTTTAACAAAGCTTTCAACTTTGGCTCTAAAAAGTGATTGAAACTTATTTACATACCTTAGTACAGTCATTTAGGCATTGGTTTAAGTCATATAAGAATTTAATTATGAAATTATAAATTTAGGGAGACAAATGTTTAGTAAATAGCCTAATATAAAAGTTTTGGCCGGAAAATCTTTAATAATTTATAAAAGGTTAAATTTTGTACGTGTCCCAATATTTTATCAAATTTTCAATTAGGTCTTCATTTTTCTTCTTCTTTTAATTGGGTTCCTAAACTTTCTTGTTTTCAATTCGGTCCTTTTGTCTTGTTGTCATTATAAAAAATTAACCACAAGCACCTAATTAGAAGTATAGAAAATGGATTGATGCATTTGAAATGTATTATAAATACAACTGGGTCATTTTGAGAGTTTTCTGTTGAGTTTCAATCTTGGGTATATCCAATTCATTGTGAAAGTCTTATAATAAAAAAAATACTTGAGTTACAATTGACCTACAAAGTCTCAAATTGATTAATTTTGTTGACATCACAGTCTAAAAGCATCTGTCTATTATTTTCATTTCTAATTACATATTTAGGTTAATTTTTTAAAACGACAATTAAATAGAAGGACCTAATTAAAAAATAAAAATTTAATAAACTAATTAAAAGGAAAACAAATTGAAGGAACTAATTAAAAATTTGCTGAAAGAATACTCTTCCATCACAACTATTATTATATATAAAAAAAATCTTCGATCACAATAGTCATGTAGATCTTTCAATAATTTTTATTTACTTTTGTTTTGACGGATAATTTTTTATTTAATAAAAATAAAAATACCATAAAGGCGTAAACAAGACTGGCAGTGCCTATTTTCTCGAGACTTTGACCAAACTGCAACGTTTGGAAAAAAAATTTACCTGAATGTCACACTCAGAAAAGTATTTACCAGACTGCCACGCGTACAATTTTGCTATGGTCCC
>CM023949.1:28403158-28473721 GCA_013407115.1 Glycine latifolia | reverse complement strand
TATATAAAATTAGTTGTATTTGTTGTTATTTTTAAAAATAGTAATTAAAATATATTAAAATGTTAGTTTTTATAATATATATGTCAAGTGTTCCATTTTTAGTTATGTGAATAATTTATTATAAAAGCTAATGTTTATTATAAATATATAATAAATATTCAAGAACTATCAATTTCAACCCCAGTTTCATTTAATATGCAGCCTTAAATGATTCAAAAACCAATTAAAGGGAATTAAATTATTTTTATTCTTTTATAATTATTTAAATGTTTAATTTCTAATAAATGATAATTTTAAAAAATATTTACTATTTTTA
This sequence comes from Glycine latifolia, assembly GCA_013407115.1. NCBI lineage: Eukaryota > Viridiplantae > Streptophyta > Magnoliopsida > Fabales > Fabaceae > Glycine > Glycine latifolia. The sequence continues at coordinate 28,473,405 of CM023949.1, read as the reverse complement.
AAGTAAAATTAAAATTAAAATTTATTATTTGATGAATATACTAAATTATTATTATTTTTTCTCCCATAAAAAAACTGAGATTACCCCACAAAATATTTCTTTAAGAAAAAATGTAAAAACTTAATAAATACAAAATTGGTATTAATTAATTTTATCCACTTCATCTTTTTAAATTTGTAGAAACTTGAATATTCTGATACTTTTTATTATGAGATTGAGATTGTGTATTTGTAAAAGTTTAAAATATTTTTTGTCAGTAAAAATATTATAATTTTTTTTTCTTCCACTAAAAAAGTTTTCTAGATCCGTTAGTGCATATGGAGAGAAGAGTTTTCTATTAACTGATATTCCATTTCATTGAGATTAGTTTCAAGACTTCCTAATGTGAGGATATTTTGTTATTAACAGAAAAAAAACTTATGTATAATGGGATAGTAAACATTATTACATCTAAATAATTATTTAATTTATCAAGACTTTAAAATGATTAGATTGATTAATTTGTTATAAATTTTAATTTTTTCTAAAATTACTCATAACATTAAATAGTTTAAGAGAGTAATTATTTTCAAAATTCAACTTTACCTTATTTTGTTGATAACTCAATAAATACACCAACTTTTATAAAAAAAAAAGTGTCTATCATTAATAAACTTCACAATTAATTAACGATAAAAAATAATCTTATCTTTCTTAGAAAAAAAATTGTACGACCATTGGTAATATATGATAAAATGCAACTATAACTTTTTTAACAATTAGATTTTTAATGTACTTTATTAACATTGGTAATATATGATAAAATGCAACTATAACCATTGGTAGTCTTATAAATATGAATTTACTTTATTAACATTTCAACAATTAGATTTTTAATTAATTATTATAATTATATTTTACCTTCTCTAATACATTGATACAAAGTATTTATCAATTTTATTTATTATTAATTTTTGTTGAAAAACCTAGTTGATCACTTTTAGTGTAATTTTCCTCCTAAGCATGCATTTTTTATCCACAAAATTCAAATTCAATATTTTTACTTAAAGTGATAAAGTCTAGTTACACTTGGAGCAATGATATGTTAGTTGATTAACATGAAATACAACTTTTTTGTTAAGTGTAAAATGAAGTGCATTTTATACATTATATCACCTTCGAACCTATATATAAACAACATAGTATAAATTATAAAAATTAAGGAAAGTGATGGTCATATTTAATATTATCATAAATTTAAATTTTATTTCAAAAGTCCTTTCGTTTAAATGTTATAGTCATATATGAATGCCTGAGTGTCTAGTAAATAGAATTCACAATAAATTAAAGATATAAAAGATATTTAACAAGTTTGAAAAATATCATTATTCTTATAATTAAGACCAAAGAAAAACATCATTTATTGCTTATACATAGGATGAGGTAGTAATAAATAATAGATATAGATAATTTAATAAAAAAAAAGAATGAGGCCACTAGTGTTAAGAAAAATAAAGTAGTATATTTTGCCAAATGTTGGATAAAAATAGGTATAAATATAATTTTAGTTTTTCTATTTTAAAATATAAATATTTAATTCTTTTATTTTTTTTATAATTCATAATTTTGATTCTTTTATTTTCAAATAGAGATGATTAGTCATTTAGTTTTATAAAATTTATGATTTTGATTTTTCTGTCAAACTAAAAGCATAACGATTAAGAGGTTAAGATTAATTATGATATAGTTTAAATAAAAATTATATGAGTTCTTTATTGCTAATTTTTTTTATTCCTAATAATTATATTAATTTTCCCGCAAAAGTGGTTTCTTTATTGAACTATAAAAAAATAAGTTAAATTTATTGGTTAAAAAATTATCTTTTAAAAAATAACTATGGGTTATCATGAAATAAAACAAAAATTTATAACAAATTACATTATCTAACTATTATTTTTATTCATTTTGATAAATTATGTATTTGTTTATTATATAGGACCGAAGGTCGTATATACTTTTTAGAAGGAAAAAAAACTTTTATAGAGACTCCAAACTCTGATGTATCGCATAATATAAAGAGAGTAAAAAATAGAGGTAAAATAATATGATGCGGAAAGAAGAAAAATAATTGAGAAGCAGTCTTAGTGGACATTTCAAAATAATGTAATGTTTTTTATTATTACTTAACCTTTTACCCCCAAAAATAAGACGCTTATATATAACACATGTGAATCCCCAGTTTAAAATCTTTCTCCGACTCGTTCATCTACCATGACCCATCAAGCTGATTCAGCACCAGCACCACCACCGCCACCGGATTCCACAGCCACCAACGGCATCTCCTCCATCGCAGAGGAAGCCCCACAACCACCGTCACCAACACCGCCGCATCCAACCCCGCCGCCAGAACTGCGCGTCCCAATATGGTGGCCGGAAGACGGGAACCTCAGCATGGATTGGGTGGAGAACCTGATGCGGTGCTTTGATTGGTCCTCTCGGAACGTCCCACCCTCGGAGCTCCCTACGGTTCTCCCCGTCGGAGTCTTCGACTCGCTCATCCTCGTCGCCTCCAAGATGCTCCACAAGGAGCCCAATTGCGTCACCGTAGACCCCTTCCGCCCTAGCTCCGATGATGATAACACTCCCTCCGCTGCCTCCTCTGTTGTCGTCGTCGGCGATGTTCACGGCCAACTGCAAGATCTGCTCTTCCTCCTCCAAGATGCCGGGTTTCCCTCGCGGGATCGCATCTTTGTCTTCAACGGGGATTACGTGGATCGGGGAGCGTGGGGGCTTGAAACCTTCTTGCTCTTGTTGGCTTGGAAGGTAAATCGTTGTTACACTTTTAACTTTTTTTTTATTTTAAGTGTTTGTTTGGGGGAGGAATCGTTATAAGTATTATTCTCACTTGATTTAGTTTAAAAGCGTTTTATGTGTGTTGGATTTTATGTTGTTGATGTACTTTTAACTGTTCAAATGGTCAAATGTGCTATACTTTGTGGAGTGTCTTGAGGGATTAGTCTCTGGCTGCCATACTCTTGGTTCAGCTAAAATAAAATAAAAAATGAGATAGTCCTAATCTTTTTTATTTTTTATTTTATTTTGCTGAATATGTAAATAATGTGAATTATATTTGTTTTATTATTGGATTTAATTTAAATGTACTGATAGTGTATGTTGACTTTTAAAATAATCACTTTTAAAGTCATCACAATTCACAAGGATGATTTCATATTGATTAACAATGTAAAGATCTTTGCACTGACAATCATGGTTTTAAATTGTGATTGCGGTTGTGATTTTGTTGCAATCTTACCATTGCGGGAAATTGTGGGCAAATGCAGATGATGCGGCCACAATTGTGGTCGTGATGCATTTGCAGTAAGTCAAAAAACCTTTACATTGCAGCCACGATTGCGGTTTTGGACTGCAATTTAAATCCATGCTCACAATACATGAAAACTAAACTTGTTATTTTTTATGAAAGAATGGCTTGGAAGTTGAATTTTCAGACTTCTCAATTGTATTCTAGTTTGTTTGTTTTTGTTTTTTTTACGAAATTGAAAGCTTCAGTTTTTGGATTTTGCGGTTTCTGTTTTTATTGCTTTTGATGAAAAGTTCTCACTTGATCCAGTTCAAAAGCTTTTTGTGTCTATTGTATTTTGTGGTATTAATATAACAGTTCAAATGGTTAATATGCAGAGTTTAATTTGATGTAAATCATGCGCTAAACTTTGTTTTGCAGTTCATACAGATAGAAGCTAGTATGCTACTTTTTTTATGGTGTTAATTTTTTAGACTAATCTGTCTAACTAATGATGTAGCCAACTTAATCTAGTGGGATGAGGCTTTTATTGTTGTTGCAAGATTTAATTACCTGAAATAGGATCATTGAGGAATGGGGTGATATGTTTTATACTTTTTATGATATTTATAGTACTATAATTGTTTTGTGTCAGGTATTCATGCCACATAACATATATTTGCTACGAGGGAATCACGAATCAAAATACTGTACATCAGTTTATGGTTTTGAGAAAGAAGTAATGGTAAAGTATGGTGATAAAGGTAAGCATGTGTACCGGAAATGTTTGGGATGCTTTGAAGGTCTTCCTTTGGCTTCTATTATAGCAGGGTGTGTATACACAGCTCATGGAGGACTTTTCCGCAGTGTAACTGTGACGCCATCAAAGAGGTTTAAAGGAAAGAAGAACCGTAAGATTAATGTTAATCATGAGAGCAAAATTCTCTGTCTTGGTTCCTTGGAAGAATTGTCTAAGGCTCGACGATCAGTTCTGGATCCTCCTTGGGAAGGCCCAAACTTGATTCCTGGTGATGTTTTGTGGTCCGATCCATCAAAAAATCCCGGTCTTGCTCCAAACAAAGAAAGAGGCATTGGCTTGATGTGGGGTCCTGATTGTACTGAAGAATTTTTGAAGAAGTACGAACTAAAGGTAATAAAATAAGTTACTTTTGATGTTATGGTGATGTGTTTGATTGTCTTTGTGGAATATATCAATTCTAGGAATAAATACTCTTAAGTAGCTAAAATATCGAACACTCTACCAATACACATTTAAGAGTCAGCTGCATAAAGAAAATAAAGAATGCACCTTTATTCTCCACCAGTTTTTTTTTAATCAGTGTAAACCAACTGGACACATAAGTATGTAGCAGGTTACCAAGTTTTATGTGTTATGTTATTGACTTATTGCTAAAGCTAAGTTGATCATGGTGGAAAAGTATCAAAGCTTTGAAGTACTAACATTAAAGAAAGCAAATTCTGTTTGTGTCTCACATGTATTCCATTCTTTGCTATTTGACTTTGAAACTACCTTTGAACAGTAATTTTTAGATTAAATTAGTAGATAGTTTGCATTAATTGTACATTTTATTATAAACATAAGCACAAGTGAAATAGAGTTGTATTGTTGTATATGTTAATTTTTTTTGTACTTATATACATCACATTTTTTTGTTATTTATATAGTTCTTTTTCCTTATTTGTTTAGATTTTCATTGTTTTCCATGTTCACATATTTGCTTCACAATTCAAGCTTTACTTAGCGTCTAACTTATTATGAGTTAGCTTGTTTATACGAGCAATCAGGTGTGCATGTTACTCTGAACCTTAAATGTTTATCAACTACAAGGCTAAATGCTTGCCTACTGTTTTTGTCTCATGGTTCTGTAATATCCTGTGTTTTATTATTTAAAATTATTGCTGATATATTTTTAATTTTCAGTTGATCATCAGGTCACATGAAGGTCCTGATGCTAGGGAAAAAAGGGATGGTTTTGAGGGAATGGATGAAGGTTACACTATTGATCATGTTGTAGATTCTGGAAAGCTGGTCACTGTTTTTAGTGCTCCAGATTACCCACAATTTCAGGTTTGTTAATAGTTCTCTTGGCTGCACATATGGTTTATACTCCAAATCTTTTCCTTATGTACCACGGCCTTTTAACTGGTTACATACTGAAAGTCTACTCAGATTTTGCTGATGTTGAAAATAAAATCTTTGTTTTGGGCAGGGGAGGGGTGTGTGGGATAGGAATCATTCATGTGTTGAGTGGGTAAACATATAAAATAACATACATTACTTGTCAATCACCATTCTCCTTTTAAAAGCTGACTTTATTTGTATGAATAAAAAAAAACCAATGATAAATATGTAACTCATCTATGATTCAATTAATCATTGCGGCTGAGGCTTTGCACAATGGTAACTTTTTGCTGCATTGTGACTTAGTTGCCCCATGTTCTAGTTGTGGAAACAACCTTTTTGTCTGTGGGATAAGGATGCATACATCTGTCCCTCTCCAGACCCCACATTGTTGGGAGCCTTATACTATAGGTTACCCTTAAATTTCTTGAAATGCATTGTTGATATTTCATTGCATTCCTTTGTCATTTATATGTTAACCTGAATATTGCAGCTATCTAGAATATATATATATTGGCTCTAATAGGAAAACAGGTGACAACTACCAGGTAGTTAAAATTGCATGTCAACTCATAAGATAGTATGGCTGGATGATCTAATGATTCTAATCTGCGATTGGCAATCCCGATGTCTGGCTGGAACATGTTTTTTTTAGAATGAGCAGGATTGTGTGATCCCACCATGGTTCATGTTAATCCATTTTTATGCCTAAACCTGAAAACCCATGGGGGACTCGTTTTTGACCTGGTTCCTGAAAAACCCTAGACAACAATGTTTTATTTTAGTTTAGTTCATTTCAGTTGTGTCTCTCTTCTGGTTCTTGTATCTAACTTCACTGCCTCCTCTCTCATCCGCTTCATTCTGTTCTGTGGTTCTGCCTTGTACATCTGCCTCTTATCTCTCCTCACATCTCCTTTGTTTTGCTGTTCTGCCTCTATCCCACACTCTCCCTGCCTTGTTTATTCTGCCACATGCTGCCTAAGTTTGCTTCAGTCTCTCTGCTGTTTCTGCACTAAAAATTGCTTCATAAGCTAGTGGTGATTGTCATGCTGTTAGTTCAAACTTGGCTTATGCTGGCACTGCTAGCTCTGGTACTAGTTCTGCAACTACTGTCTTTTAGATTGCCAAGGAATGCTCCTGGAAACACGCATGGAAACATGGGATTTCAGTTGAAGAAACTAGAGAGATTCAATGCAAATATTGTTCGAAGGTAGTAAAAGGAGGTGCTTATAAGTTGAAGCATCACTTATTTCAAACAAATAAGGATATTGAACCTTGCAAAGCTGTTATTGATGATGTAAGGAAGGAAGTGTGGGACATTGTCTAAGGTGTGAAAGCAAAACTGAATAAAAGATTAGGTTCAACAGCAGAGAGAATATTTGTAGAAAAAAGGGTATGAGCACATTAGGAATCTTGAAACTAGTGAAAAAAGAAAAAAAGAGCAATGAAGTGGTTGATGTTGAGAAGTCTGGAAATATTTGTAGAAAAAAGGGTATGAGCACCCAAGCCACAATCAATATCTTGTATAAGAGGAATATAAGAGAGGAAACTTGTTTAGCAATTGTGAGATTTTTCTCCAATAATTCCATACCATTCAATGTGGCAAGAGGTGAAGAATTCCCTATTATGTGTGAATTAATTGCTAAACATGGCCAAGGATTTATGCCAGCGTCCTATCACAAGATTAGAGTTAAGTATTTGAAGAAAGAAATAGGGTTGACAATGAAAGAAAGTCAGGTGCACCATAATGACTAATGAGTGGATTGACAAGAGGACAATATTGAACTTCTTGGCAAATAGCCCTAAAGGAATGGTGTTTTTGAGGTCTCTTGGTTCCTCTAAAATTTTAAAAAACAGCATGAAAGTCTTTAAGATGCCTGATGAAGTCGTTGAAGAGATTGGTGAGGAAAATGTAGTTCAAGTTTGTGAACGACAATGTGCTGTTGGGGAGATGTAGATGCATAGAAGGACAAAATTGTGTTGGATCCCTTGTGCGGCAGTTGCATGTTGGAGGATTTTGAGGAGATACTCATTTATGAGTATACTATTCCAAAGGGATAGGAAAATTGCAACTTTGATCTATTCGAGGACTTCTTTCATTTCATCTCCTTGAAAATGTATTGATTTGTATAACTTAACTTTTTCCTCTGTACGAGTTACCTACATAACTTTACAATTGAATAAACATAGAAATTAAGAAATAAATCAATAAATCACCATTATATACAAAATAGTTATACATTTAGACCTTTAATGAACAATGTCTATCATCAGCTATGATAATCTCTTTTTTGGGATTTAGTACTTTTTCTTTAATTCACTGTCAGAAGCAATAATGGTTTATGCAATGACCAAGATCTGGAATGCAGACCAGTTGACAGAGGCTTTGCTTTGACTGTGAACTGAATATTAACAACTTTCTTTGTTAAAAGTTGGAGTTTGTTTATCCTTAGAACCGTTTTTCCCTCCAGGCAACACAGGAGAGGTATAACAACAAAGGCGCCTATGTTGTCCTTGAACCACCGAATTTTGAAAATCCTATATTTCATGGATTTTCAGCAGTTACTCCAAGGCCGAAGGTAAATAAATCTTACTCATCTGAATATCAATGAATATATGATCGTCTATATGTCTAATGATTTTTCTAGACATTGAAGGTATTAGGGACTCTTTGAATTAATGGGTTTAAATTACATGATATCTTCTGCTTCTTATAAGGAAATTTGTATAAAGTTGGTAATTGCATTTTCTTGTTCTGTGGGGCAGGTGAATCCCTACTATGATTACAAAGAGGTGATAGACTCCGATGAAGAATTGGATTTGGCCTCCATGGTAACTTCCTAAGGATTTTTTGTCAGAGGAAAATGATTTGTCAGATTTGTAAAATTGTATGGTTATTTTTTGAAATACAGCTTTTATCAATAACTTACATAATTATTTATTATATTATCTGATTTATTAAGTTTGTGAAATCAATTGATCCAAAAGTAGCTACTGGATAATTCAATTATGACACAATATTCTAAACTGATCTCTGTAAAAATTACGTACCCCATTGTGTATAAGCTTTTCCCTATGCAAAGGTAAGATGAAAAGATATTATATGCAGTTTTATCCTTGCATATGCAAAGACACTGTTTTTGAATTCGAGTCCATGACCAACAAGTCACAAAAGCATAATTTTACTGTTGATCTCTAGCAATTGTAAAATTAAGAGTTACATAAACCTGTTGGTTCTCAATTCAGTGCATGTTCAGTTAGTTTTCCTTGACCAGTTCTTGTGGCAATTTAGAATGTATTTTTGGTTGTTTATATCCAAATTTATGTTAGTAATTACGAGTTAGGGAAATTATTCATGTTTGTGGAGGAAAGCAATTCCAATTGGTCAACTAAGGTATCGACCAAGGTAGGGTCTTATAGTATTTATTTTCATATTTTGGATTAAAAATAATATTGGTACTTGGTACTATATTCGTTAGAGTAAGAATATTAATTCTTATATTCATCTATGACTTGCACTTTATTAATTTATAAGGTTACCAATAATAAATCAATAAAAAAATTTAATTTAAACAATTACTACAATTATAGTTAAAAAAATTCATAAATAATTCAAACATAATATTAAAAATACGCAAACATAATATTAGTTAGTCCAAACTCAAGTCATAATTCATAAAAACAAAATTATAAAAATAATAATTCAACATATCAATTGGTGAAGTTAATGTTCTAACTGTTCAACAAAAATCTTAATTAATGATTTAAGATTTTTCACTCTCTAATAATGACATTATTAGAGATTAGAGATTTAGAGTATTAATTTTTAAAATATTATTTTTCAAAAATAATATATATATATATACACAGACACATGTGTATGCGCACGCATGCAGAAGGATTGAATTTTATAATACTTGTATTCATATAAATTTGTGAATATATACTCACTCCATATCAAATCTCAATATTGTGAATAATTATTCGTTCCATCTGTAAGTATTCTTATGGATACCCATAAAATGTAAGTATACTTGTTTCCCTATTCATGACCAGAGTCACAGGAAATACTTTGTTTAACACAAGGAAATGCATTTTTTTTATGACTAAGAAATGATATGGTTTAACTTTTCTTAGGCTTCTTAAAGGAAAAATGGGGACTACTACAAAACAAACAAAATATTACAAGGATTAAAATAAAAAATAAATATATTAGAAAGACAAACAAAATAACAAGGATTAAAAACAAAACTTTCATTTTATTGGAGACTCAAAACAAAAAAAAATTACTAAAAATTCAAAACAAAATTCATGAGCCTATCATCAATCGAAAACATTTAAGCCAAATTAAAAATTATTAAACTTTAACTTCAACATTTTTAAAAAATAAATGTTAAAATATGCTTTAAGCTAAAAATTAGTTAGACCATACATAGTATAACAAACTCGTTCATGTTACTGCTTTCCGAATACTTATTTTATTTTTATTTTGGGGAAAGATTAGTCTTGGTAGCATGGGATTTAAATAATAGTATAACAACCAACGTCGCCACTATACCGTGTGCTTTTCAACAATGGTTAAAACTGTAAAGCTTTTGACAGGAGAACATCAAGTGAAAAATTTAAATAAAAAATTATTAACATAATTCAGAGTTAATAGAATACGGCATGAATTTGGCTTAGGGGTCAACTATCCTATAAACCATGGTAAATTAGTTCGTCATGAATCTATCAGCCTTCTCTATTCTGATTGCTCTCAAATGGAACTCGAACAAACAATTGTCCATGCAAGGTCACCACAGCTGACGTCTGCTGAGTATCAATTCTTGAAGGCAAGCTGACAACCTGGATTAAAAAATAGAAAAAGAAGAATTAAAATATGTGCTGACATGACTGTAATATGGACAGTACAGTAGAGCGTAACTCAGTTGGTAATACACGTTAGTTTTGTAAGAGAAGACTTGAGTTAGATTTCTACACAATATATCTTCAATGCGGGCAAAGTGTTTCAAGTAATTTAATGTGGTAAAATCTTAGATCAAGAATTAGTCCTGAAATTAGTCCAAAGATCAGAAGCTCATGAAGATACCTTGGATTCCACCAGAAAATCAAAGACTCTACTTACGGTGATTAAAAAAATGGACTGCACAAGCTATTTATTGTTAATAATACTAACAACTTAAAAGTGCTAGCTTCACTGAAGTCGGTCACAAGTATTATGAGAAAAACATACACATTGTTTAATAAAGTGGTACTTTTTGTGGGAAGAATAAAATCGCAGCAAAGTATAGACCATAGATACAAAAATATTGTGAGTGAATTAAGTTATCAAGTTGAAGACTGAAACAACAGTTTTTGAAACAGAAAATGAATCTACCTTCTTGAAAGGTGTCACCCCCCATGGATTGTCAGAATTCTCGGGCTCACCACTTATGACCAAGCGTCCAGCTGGGTCTGACTGAACACGCACCTGATTTCATAAAGTAAATACATTATCCTTTATTCAATTGTAGTTTGGTAAATTACACTTTTAAATTCATAGCTTATTGCATTAAAAGCTAAGATAATAAAAGGGAAGTAACACAACAGACCTTACAAACAATAAATACTACAAAGAAAATGTAAAATGGGTCAATGAAAGCACTTTACTGGAGAGGTTAACCCTGAACCCCATATGCCAAAACCATCTAATTTCTACAATCCTTAATTTGAAAAAAACCAAAAAAAAAAAAAGAAGCAAATAGTTATATATTTTTTTTGAAAAAAAACAAAAATAGCAGAGCCAGCAGCTAGAAAATTTCCATTGTTCATGGGAAGGTATGTAGCTCATGAACTGTCAATGCCCTCATTATGAAACATTTTGTTGCAAGGGCATTGCCATCTTTGCATGCATTAAGTTCATTATAGTTACGGTCAATTATTACTTTTGGTCTTATAAACTTTAGCAAATTTCAATTTAGTCCACAGACAAAAATTTTAATGTTTTTGGTCACTATACCTTTTCTCTATTAACAGTTTTAATCCTTGATGTCAAGTAACAATGTTAACTAATAATGTAATAGACACATTGGTAGTCTAATGACTTGCCACATTATCAAGGAGTTTGACAAGACAATGACATGTAATTTTTTTTTTTTTGTAAACTGTGTTTAATGTCTTATCAACTAGTCTGACGTCGTCAACTGATCTGAATAGGTGAAAGATTCAAAACAGTTTACTAAAAAAAATACATGTGACTGCCCCCGTCAGACTATGAGATAACATGACTACTAAGTCATCAGTTAACATTGATACTTGACAATAGAGACTAAAACTATTAATAGAGAAAAAATATAGGACCAAAAATGCTAAAAAAATTGTTTAGGAACTAAAAGTGAAATTTGCAAAAAATTTAAGGACCAAAAAAACTATTTAACCCTTATATGAAAAGGAGGATGACAATATTAGTATGCTTGCCATTTTACCATGAAAAAGTTTCCACAAAAGTACAGAATTATTACAGAGAAAAAGCACAACTCAGCTTATTACCTCTTCCCGCAGAAGGCCAGGAACTAAAGCATAGACCTCAAAACAATCTTTCTGTACACAAAACTTTTGATGAGTAAATTACATCATTATACAGATTATTTTCTATCTTAAAACAAGATAAACTTACAGTTTTTTGCACATTGATTTTTACCCAATCAGCAGGAGGTCCAATGTCAACCACAGATGTGTCCGATCTAGCCCAAGCACACATACCAACAGAGGCAGGCAAGTCAGCAAATGAACCAAAATGCCAAAGTAAACACTTCCATCAAGGGTATAAATTATTAAAACACTTCATTGGTTGACAACTATACAATAGATAAAGAAATTAAGTACAACATGCAGCACGCATGATGAAAAGGGAAATAAGGTGACATATGCCTTAACTGTGGTCTAGATGGTTGGCTGTGTACCACTTTGACAGCATTAACCGTGTCTGATGATTTCTTGCGTTTAAGTAAATCTGAGTCAATAAGAGGGGAGAGTCTTTCGAATCATGCAGCACTTTATAGTTAAAAATAATAGCAATATGATGAAGGACCATACTGATGTTTTTAAGCTGCTTTTCACGCTTTTGTGTAGACAAAGAGTTCCTATCCTATGAAAAACAACGTATAAAACAATTATTTGCCAGTAAAAGTAAAATTAAGCAAAACATGAATCACTCTCACAATTTAACCAGACCTTAATAATTGGATCACTAAATTCACCATTGCTAAGGAGACGTTGTGAGTGCCAACCCTGCATAGCCCTTGCTGCAGCATCTCTCCGTGCCCTACCAGATGATGCTGAACCCTGGACACACTGAACAGGCAAGAGGGATTGTAAGACACAAAGTATAGCTATCACAGTTGGACTACTACTACTACTTATGACATGCATAGTTCCACTTGCAAAGCCTAATGCATACGCAACTAAAGGAGCAAATTTAGTGCCTTGCGCAAGATACAAATTCATACCATTTTCAAATATTATTCAAGAAATTTTCACACAAAAAATGACTCAGTTAATGATGCCTTAAACCCAACATCCCCTAATTACTTTCCTATGCTTAGAAGTACCCTTGTTTTGGAGTGGGGGAAGATAGAAATTGGAAATAGACTGGTAGAATTGGACCAGTGTATGAGAAAAACTGACTAATCTTCACTGCAAACAATCAATCTCTGCACTAGTAACAATGAGCTATAGAACAAAGATCAAGAACACTAGTGCAGCAGGGAGGATTTCTCTCCCTCCTTCAGCCAGTTAGTTGAAACTGACAGACCAAATTCTCTCCCTTCCAATTTCCTTCTCCCAATTCTCAGCTGACACTAACACGCTTCCCCTATCCCCTTTTTTTATTACTGAATACAAGTAGCTATTTCATTATCAACATAATCGGGGGTCCTACTCCCCTATTAGGCTATTAACCTTATTCTATCTATTCTATACCCTTTTAATCAGGGAATCTGCTATAACATAGACATGACTAGAGGCATAAATGAACACTTTTTGGCGGGGAGAGGAGACACCTCAGCATATGGTATAATTTTGTTAAGGCAGAGACTATAAAACATGACAAACAACTTCCAAAGAATATGCATGAGAATTTCTGCCCATTACAGTATATATAGCCAGTAGCATGTTAAATAGTAAAATGAGGATGCCAAATGTGGTTTTCCAACAGGTCCATTTCTTATTTCAGAGGTCTAGTTAGAAGTTCATAAAGTCATCAAAGAAAAAATTGACCCAGTAAGCCATTATATAATTGCTCGTGAAATGACATTATACACAATTAAATATTACCTGATTTTCAATATTTATTGGCTCAGCATGAGGAGTAATAGGCACATTCAGCTCACCACCTTTTGTTGTATGCCTTTCATAGTCAAGAAGTGCCTGAAGTAGCATATAAAAAACAGCAATAGTGAAATAGATTTTGAAGATAACAAAGTTTATAGTTCTACACGATATTTGAAATTGTTTTCTGACCTCGCTATGAAATAGGTAAAACGCCAATTAAATAAGCCCACATGTCATTGAACATTAAAAAGTTAACAGTTCCAACCTCTTCATATACATGCCAAAAATTCCAGTCCTATGATCCTATGATAACAGAAAGTGACAGCCTCAGGAAAATCTAGCACAAATTAGAATAATTCAACTTCTCTTTGCAGAAGTATGAAGGAAGTTTGGTGATAACACTATGGTTTCCTAGCAGATAATTTGTAAAGTAGCAACCAATGTTCTGTTTTGCACTGAACACAATATAGCTGTAGTAATCAATTCATACTGATCAGGAAAAGTATGATGTAAAATATTTGACAAAGAAATTTTGGGCACATGCACATCATCTAGATCAGCATTACATTTTTGTGTCCAAAGGAAAAGGTCTACTAACTTGTAAGCTTACAGGAATATTGAGCAAACAAGGGTATCTTGAAAACATTTGTCAAATAATTTTTTAAAAGAAGCAAAAGAGCTGAAGACTAATGTACACCTTATTAATCTAGAATCACCTTCTCATAAAAAACCCGAAAAGTCCATGAAACTGTTGTGCATGTCCTGTAAAATTTGAGAACAGAGAGCATTACTTTAACAAATAAATAACCTAAGTTATCCAAATAGATCACCCATATGCACGTCCCCCCAAAAAACATCATAATGTAAAGAACAACTAAAAAACATGTTGAGAAAATGTTGAAAGAGTAAAAGAAATCCATATCTTAATAATCAAATTGAAAAGTGCTCCAACATTATGATTTCCAATTAATATGAAAACAAATCAAGCATGCATAACTAAATAGAAACATCCATGTCAGTTTGTTTTCCATTAACAATTAGAACTCAGATGGGTAATTCAATTTCTCTCAACACCTTTTCCAATACAGAATATGATTCTTGAACAGCATCCTTAAAAAATAGATAGAGCACACAACAAATTTAACATTCAATAACACTTAAACAGAAACTAAGCAAAAAGGATGCAACAAACTAATAAAGGTAATTTTTCATTTTCAGAGCCACAAAGAAGACCAAGACAATAAACTGTAAGTTATTCCTTACTTTGGAGGTTTGAAAGACTCTCCCACTTGCCGCCACAGTTTATATGAGGTAACCTATTCATATATATAACCCCAGTTAGGCATATTATCATAGCAATTGGCAACAATGAAAACAACTGCTGTGAACTAAAACTTGGAGCTTAGTGTAATTGATGTTAGTCTGACTCAAGAAACAACCTTGAACCACTTGCCCAAAAGTAAAATTGCATGATATTTTGTTAAGCATTGAAAGCATTTTCAATAGTGCAGATGCAACTTATAAGTGACAGGCGACGTTACAAACTGTTAAATGCATCATAACCAATTATTCATTTACTTCCAAATCAAAATAATTTTAATCAAACAAAATAGATTTCAGGATTGTTAAGAGAGCATTTTGCAGGTAGGTATCTTCATGATAGTATTTCCCAAGTCGAACTGGGACCCAGTGGCCTAACCGGGCCGGTTCTGCTTTCGGACCAGTTGTGCAGTTGACCCGGTCAAATCCAACCGGGTCAGTCACTAGATCTCGGTTGGACCGGTCTGACCCGGCTGGTTTTTAAAAAAACTGATTTTTTTTTTTGAAAAAAAATTGGATGTTTTTTTAATTTTGATTTTTGGAGTATAGATAAACTTTTCTTACTCAAATAATGTTAGTTACATACTTATATATGATAAATACATATATAAATTTGAATTTTTAATATATATCAGGTCAAATCGGACCAATTACTGGCCCACCAGTTGGACCACTGACTCACTACTTCGATCGGGTCACTGACCGGACCGAGTTTCATAACTATGATTGGAATGAAGCGAATACAGGATGGCTTTTTGTGTAACTAATAGTGAAAACAGAAACTATATTTTCACAAACCAAAACCACCTCAGATACCTGCTATCTTGAATGCTAATTTCTGGAATGCTATTGTCATGGGAATGCAGGATGCTTTGAAATCCTTGATCTCTAGATGTTGTATCTCCCATCCCATGTAAATTTCTTTTTAATTAGTTTTAATTTTCATTTTCATAATAAACATATCAAGCTTAAATACATTGTTATTTGATAACATAATATCTCACATACTGATGTAAGATTAAATCATGTTAAATGCCTAATAAAAGTTTAAATCTCTCTGCTCCTCTGTGTTTGAGAGTGTAATTGTTTATTTTACTTGCATTGGCTAAAAAGCCTAAAATTGGTCCATTTTTCTGTCCACAAAAGTGAAGAACAATGAAACATATGGATGGTGTCAAAGAGCCAAACCAGGAACCACTATTTGGAATTGTTAAGGGCCTCTGATCGTTGTCTTTACTTGTGGTCAGCAAATTGATTACATAAATTTGTATTAGTGCTTCAGCAAAAGAAGAATGGAAAAAGAATACCTTGTCATAGCCGCCCAATCTGTGTACAGATCTCCATAACCTTATATCCAGCCAATTAAGTATTAGGATGAAGTGATTATTTCAGAGTTTGGTGTATTTATTCCATATTTAAACATAGAAGAAAACTTAACAAACAGGTATAACTCACTTAAGGCAATTAAGCTCCTCTTTATAGAACTTGGGTGGTTTGAATTCCATGCTCCTCTCACTAAAGAAATTTTCAAGCTCCTTCATAAAAGCTGATTGCTCCTCTTCTGTTCCTGACTCATTACCATCATATGAATCATCAGGGTCCAAAAAGTACAAGTTCTTTGAGATCGAATGTCCATTATCTGCATGTGCAACAACAGCCTGCTTTTCATTATCCCTATTCTCATTGTCTAATCCACTATTGATTTCAGCAGGAACTGCATGTGGTGTATTAGGCTCATTATGACTAGGGCATATGGAGTTGGAGTCACCATTATCGCAAGTTTTACTATCAGCCACTTCAAAAGCTTTGGGATTCACTGCCACAGTCGTTTCAGCAGTATCCATGTTGATTTGACAAACATTAGCATCATTCTTGGTTCTCTTATCACACTGCGGAGCTTCTTCAGCTTTGCTCTTCACATCTGAAGCATATTCGCCTTCTGTTTTATTTAAAACTTGAGCATTGTCCATTATGGGGACTGAGTGAAGAGTATTTTCTATATTTAGAACATCTTTTTGTGGAATGCACTCCGAATCTGCTTCTGGTTTCACAATTTTATCCTCCACAGGTGCCTCTACCTCTTCCTTCCGATTTTCAACATGATTTGAAGTATCCCCTTTGGACACAGGAGCAGCCAAATCTTCTGGTTGAACCTGTGCTTCAACTAACTGCTGAGTTTCTTCCACAGTCAAGGGTACATTCTGCCCTGCTTCCTCATTCTCTTTTGCATCACTCATCTCCAAAATTTAACCACACACGATAACACAGAACAAACTTCTACACCAACCCTTTACAAAAATTGAAGACAAATAAGAGGTCACAATTTTTTTTTGAAGAAACCCTTATACGAACAACCCCCACCCTCCATTTTCAACAACAAAAAAAGACGAAGAAACATTAAAAAAAAAACAGGGAGAAGGAGAATTTCACACACACACACAAAAAAAGAGCATAAAGCGGATTAAACAAAGGTTAGTTTTTTATCCGTCATTACAGGCAGCCAAGGTAGATTCATAAAGCAACAAAAGAAATTAATTTCTCAGAGTTCCTCGTAGGTGTTCAAATTGAAATGAAAAACAAAATACGAAAAGATAAGAAGAAAGAAAGTAATGCAGCATTACCTATATCGAAATTCAATCGTATTGCAGAAGAAAACTCAACGATGGCAGAAGCAAAAGGGTTGAATTTGATAAACCCTAATTCTGTATAAAAAATTGTAAGAGCGCAAATTCTAAGGCTGTGTTTGGTTACAAAATGAAAAATAAGTTACAAAACACCGAATTCGGGAAGCTACATTTGGTTCGTGCAATTTTGAAAAAAATCAAGTTATAAATTTTTTCATCTCGGTTGCGATAAAATTAAATTTGATTTTTGTAAAAAAAAAATAATTTCTTAGGAAAATTTGTTTTTTAGATAACAAATTTATTTTCTTTAATTTTTAGAAGAAAAAAAAATCTTTAAAGTAAAAATATTATTTGTCAATATATCATTTTATTTCTACTTTATATCTCATTTTTTCTATTTTTATCTATCATATTTTTATTCTAAACCAAACACATCCAACACATTCTAAGGTGCCAAGCCATTTTAACCATTTATTAAAAAATAATATTGTAAAAGTTATGGTTTTAAATATGTTTTTAGATTAAAAAATAATTAATAAATTTCAATTTTAATCCTTAAAAAAAATTGGTGGTTTAAGTCTTCAAAATTTTTAAAATAAATGGAATTGGTCACCTACTAATTTTTTTAACAAGAGATAAATGTGTTTTTTTCATATATTTATTTTGTCAAACTTGATTTAGATATTTTTTTTCTTATTGCAAAAAAGTCATAGTCTTATATTATTTCATTCCAAATATAAGTCTCATGAGCTATAATACGAATTATGAACATTAATAATTTTAATTTGTTATAAATAAATATTAAGTTTTAAAAGTTACATCTTATATACTTATAGACAAAAATGATGTATTTATGTTTGATGGATAAGACGAATACTAACATACATTAAAGGCTATTAAAAGACTAGTTAATATTATGATCTCTTGATCCTTTGGGCAAAGAATGTTCAAACATTCTTTCTAGGATCTATCAAAATGAAGAAAGTAAGATAATAATCAAGTTTAAATTCTCTTTTCACCTAAAAAGACATCATTCTTGTATGCATACTTGTTATACACTAAAAGTTGATTTGACCAACAAAGACTATAGTAGAAGTGTGGGTCTAGGAAGATAAGTAGAATAGTTTATCAAAATGGAAAGGAAATGCATTTAGTGCTCCCAAAAGTCACCTTCTCCATATGCTACATTAGACGCATTTGAAGACTATTTAGAGATAATAAACACTAGTTGTGAAGCCTATAAATATTAGAAGAGTTGAAGTTACAAACTTTTGGACAATGCATAATCTCCTAACTTCAAGCTCCATATTTTCATAATTTTCTTAAGTTGTAAAAGCTTTCAAAATACTATGTATATCTTGAGAGAGAAATACATAGTGCTTAATTTGTAAATTCGTTTTAAAGAGGATAAGTGGATAATCTTATCTAAGTGCAAGCTATGTTTTTGCCTTTGCTATGTTATATGTTTGTCATTTTATAGTTTTGAGCTTAATTTAATTTTGATCATTTGTATGCATAGCCTCTGTGGTTTGAGATAAAATTTGTTGTATTATTCTTCGTAGTGGAGTTGTTTCTTTTGTCTCAACATGTGATTTTTATCCTTGTTTTGAGGGATTTTTACAATAAAAACTTTTGAGTCTTGTGAACTTTAATTTCAATTTATATTTTGCATGTTGATTATTATAATTAATTAACATTGAACCTAAAATTGACAAAATATAGGAATAAGTATGGATAATAAACAAAAAATATAATATATTTTTAAGAGAGAAAAAAAAAACTAAATTCTATATCAGTTTTAGAAAAATCGATGTAGTAGGAGAAACTTTCAACATTGGTACTCAAAATAAATCACACCTACTTTGAGTTTAAGAGAAACCGATGTTGATTTTTTAGATTTAACATTGGTTTCAAATTGATGTTGAATATATCTATATGTAATATTATATAGAGTAATATTTATTCGAAAATCGATGTAAAATATATTTTAGAACCGATGTAAAAAGGATTTGTTGCAATAATAAAGAAAATGGAATAAATTAAAACAAAATATTGTGGAATGAAATATAATGGAAAAGAAATTATTGTTCCATAATTTGAAAATATTCTCATAGCATGGCCATGTAGATAGTAAAGATATCATGACATTTACCTTAAGCTTATTAAGAATGCAAGTATAAGATTATAGAGTGTAACAAACACACATCATATCACAATAAAATAATTGTATTATATTTTAATATTTTAATAATTAATTGGTGAAAAAAAATAATTAAAAGTGAAAGTAGAAGGTATAAGATTATAGATTGTAACAAACACATATTTGAGTATAAAAACATTAATAAATAAGTTTCTAACATAAAAATATAAAAAATTAAAAATTAATATTATTTTAAATTTCTATAAAAAAATTAGCCTTAAACTCCTAATCATCGAGACACAGCTCTGTCTCATAGAATGAAATAAAATTTTCAAACTCTTGTTAAACTAAGTAGATTGAATAAATTATTATTTTTATTCTTATATTATCTTTATTTTAAAAATATAAACAATGCATCGGACACCTAGTGAAATTTGGGCAACCGCTAAATCAAGCCAGACTTGGCCACGGTATATTTTTCTCCTCCTCTTAATAATTGCTCTTCATCATTTCTCCAAATAATATGAAACCGGCCATAATATCACACCATTGAATAATTTCATTTTAAAATTAAAATTGGATTGAAAGTTACTTTTAAAATATCTATCGAATTTTATATTGATAAAAAATATTTAACACATTATTTATATAGATCAAAATTAATATAATAAATACTTTTTAAATTATACTAAAAAATAATTATTTAATTATCTTTTCATTAATTTTTATTTTAAGTAAAATTTGATACAAATAATTAAAATAATATATAATTATAATTCAATGATTCGATTGATCAAATTCACATGCTATGTATATGTTTAAATATATTTTTTAATATTGTTATTTAGTATTTTTTATTTTTCATCTTTATGAAAAGAAAATCCGTTTTAATTCCTACAAATTATATTTGTTTTGATTTTTGTTCTTGCAGTAAAATAAGCAAAGCAAACATAATTTTCAGGGACCAAACTAGATTTTTTTTGCAAGAACGTAAAATAAAAAACACAACAACAAAATATTTAAGCCTTATAATATATACATTTTTATTCATAAATATTAGTTATTAGTTTATTAGTAAAAAAATTTAAACATACACTCTCTCGTTCCTTTCCTACCAAGTCAATCTTATAACTCATAATTCAAATGCTATATAATTATTAAATGATATAATAATTAATATAAATTATATAATATTATTTGATTCCTTATATATATTATACATAAAGAAAAAAAATTATACCCTGATAAATTTAAATATTTTATTTTATCATATAATCATAAATCATTATTTATTATAAATTTATTCAATTTTATAAAATTATCTTAAAAATTATATCAATCATAATTTATAATTAAATAATAATATAAAATTGTTTTATATTATTGATGTATCAGGTTAAACTCATATTCACTCTAGTTTTTGGATTTATGCAATGCCCAAGTCATATCGGTGACAGACCAACGATAATCTACATCTACATACAAATTATTCTTATTTTTCACACCAAGTTATCTCTAGTAAATTTACTTTTTTGAAGAAATCAGACCATAAATGAAGATATCAAAAGAAAATTATTGTTATAGTAGTTACCATGTAGCTCATGACACGTGCAGTGATGATATCCACACCATGGCAGGGTTCATTGATGGTTCTCGTTCACAAATGTTAATGACAAATAAGAATAGTAGCAACAAGGTAAACGGACAAGTGTCTTTAATTAGAACAGTGGATCTTTCTATACGTCAGTAGAATTAAAAATAGTTAGCAAGTTTCTGGAATTCTCAGCTTCTATATAAACTACGATTGCCAAGTGTTAGATTTTTGAGTTTAATTATGTCAAGTGAAAAATTATTTTTGCTGGACCACTACGGGTTTGTTTAGAAAATATTGGGTTCAACGAAACCTACTTTTTTTCAATCTACTATTATATTTACTTCTTCATTTTCGATTTTAAAATATGTAATATTAAACGGGTGTCTTACAAACAGCAAACTAAACAAATACTACATTGATTGCAATGTAAGTGAAAGCATAAAATGCTATACAAACCTTGTTTTTCTTTGGGTACATTATATATACCTTGTTTAAATGTGCAGAGAATAAAAATAAGTATATTTTTATTATTACTAAATAAAAAATATAAATATAAAGTTAAATAAATAATAATTTATACTTTAAATATTATAACTATAATTATAATTTAATGGTTCTATTTTAGATTATTTTATTTTAAAAATATTTTAAGTACTTATAAAATCATAAAATTACGCTAAAAAAACCAAAAATACATTTAAGTTTTTTTTAGTTTATACATTATTCGCTTGTATTGATAAAAAAAAAGGTAACATTTTTGTAAAGAGATATTTTCTTAAAATAAATATTAGCAACATATTTTCTGGCTAACACATTATTTTTAATTGAAATATATTAAAAAATATATATAAATCCCACTTTATTTAAAAAACTAGTTATTGTATAATTTTAATAAAGTATAGAGAGAAAAGAGAGAATATCCCGTATGAAGGTTAATTTTATATCAACATTAACCATACCTTCAACCCAATGATAAAACAAAGAAGTTAAAAAATAAAGGCTAAGATCGATAAAAAAGAAATAAGACAAGAGAAAAGAAAAATAAGATAAAAGAAAAGAATGGTGAAAGATGAAGGAGGAAATGAATTAAAAAGGGATAACTCTTTACTAAACTTATAGTTATTCTCCATTCCGTCCTAAGACACATATTCTATCAATCTATATTTCATTTCATTAAATCTTGTTTAATTACTTTTCTCAGGTAAGTTTCAGTCTATCTTTACATCTATTTGTGACTAGTTTTGATAACAAACTCTTGTTCCAAAAGGAACATCCACGGACTGTCCCGTGTCAAAACCACCTCAATCTATATTCCCTTATATTTTCACTTACCGACTACTGTTATCTTTTGTCGAATATTTTCATTTCTTATCTTATCCATCTTAACCTCCTCATTTGTGCAATCCCAATTTTAAGCTCATGTTGTCTATATGTTGACTAATACTCAGATCCATATAATATTGTATGTCTTATAAGTGTTCTATAGAAATTTTTTTTTTATCTTAAGGAGAATTTTGTGGTCACACATAAACTCATATGCACTCCACCAATTCATCAATCATGATCTGATTCTATGATTTACATCCTTATAAATCTCTCTATTTTTTTACAAAATTGATCCCAAATATTTTAAAACATTTTTATTGGATACCTATATTTACATATTATTTGTGAAAAATAATACTTTTAAGTAATTATATAATTTAAATTTTTATGGGTCACACGCACTCACACAAGAACTGAAAATAAAAAAATATTTATAATGATCTCAATTTAAAAATACAAATTTATTTGAATAAAAATTTTATTTAAAGATTTACTTGTTGAGCATTTCACCGAGTGTCTTGTTGTTTCTGTTTCTCCAATTCCGTAATTCCTTAGACCGTTGGATGAAGAAGACCAAATGGTTTGCCAACAATTATCTCTATAGTCTCAAACGTAATCAAATTGTCCAGCCAAGTGAATGGGACCCAACCACTTCTCACACTTCACACTCTAAAATCAAAACCATACATGTCTCCCTCTAATATAATGATACTGTCAACCAATGAATAATTACAAAATTAATAAATGAACATTTTTTTTGAAAAAAATACGATAAAATATATTTTAAAGAAAAAATACTTCTAATTTCATAACCATTGGTCCATTACCTGAAAGTAATAATTAATACAGTAATTATTAAAAGGGCTATACGGTACCTCTATATCACAACACTGAATAAATTACTCACAAAAAAAATCACGGAATAAATTATATACTTGAGCACTTGAGCAACGTCTATTATAATTTTTTTAAACATATAAATCAATTATAAAGTTATGATATATATGGACACCTTTATATATTATTATATATATTAGATATCCAATTACGTTAAATATTTTTTAATTTTTTATAATAATTTTATCTAATTTGATCGAGATTGTTATCAATAAAAAATATTTTATCCAAATAAAAGGATATATTTATCATTCATTTTATTTATTTCTTTGTATCACATTTATTTATTTATTTTTATCATATGCACACTTTTTTTTTCTTTTCTCCCCTTTTTATTATTTGTTAGGTGCTAAACAGACAGTTAGAATGTTGAATGCCCATTAATAATTTTGCTGCTAAATATCGCTTTTAGATAATTATTTACATGGTGGTAGTGACATAATTCAAAGACCAGCCAATATTTTGCTGTGCCTCATTACAATTTTGTAGAGAATCAAATTAAATCTCCAACGTCATCATGACAATACAATTATACAAAGTACGGATAATGAAAAAGAATAACAATACACAAACCACATTTTATTTTATACATTTCGTTGATATCTTTTATTTCTTATTTCTTATTTTATTAAATTATAAATCTTATTATACCTATATTTTTTTTCTTTTTTTATATTCTCTCTATGTGTACGTATTAGATAATACATTAGTGAATAACAAGTTGGTAAGTAGGTCACGACAGCCTCCATAAAAAAGTATCTATCTGCCTAGCTATCAATCAAAGTGTACAAACACAAAACCACTTCCATCTTTGCAGAGACAGCTTTATGAGCTTGTAGTAGCAGAGAAACGAGGTACCAAACAAAGCATTCAACTTGGTATTTCATTTCATTTCCTCCCCTCCTTTTTGTTTTTCTTTTCATAAAACAACACTTTCAGCCTCACACCAATCAGCACAAAAGCTAATCCATGATTACTTGATTAGTTTATTGAGTTGTTATTATTATTATTATTTTAATCTGAAAGTGGGCCTAACCTAACGATCAACACAATAATTTGTAATTATTATTTTTATTCTGTTCTGTTTGTTGTATGCAGAACACTAATTAGGATTTTTGATCCTAGGGTGGCATCTCGAATCACACTCATAAATCATCAATGAAATTCTGGGACCTATTCTTCGTGGCTCTCATGCCAGTCCTCGAGACCCTCTTGATTACTCTCCTTGGTTTATTAATTGCAACCCAACGATTTAATCTCCTGCGAAGCATTGAAGCAAGGAATTATTTGAATGATGTAAGTTCTTGTTTATTATTTTTATTTTGTCAAAATCGATTTAGGAACCTATTTGGAATGGGTCATCCAAAATTATTTTGTGTTTACCATCTATTCAAGAGGAAGGAACATTCGAATGAAATCTTTTCAACTCTATGTGAGTTGATCTCCGGTAGTGTACGCTAATGAATTCCGACACTGAAGTTAGTGTTTGTAGAAGTTGCCTCGTACCACTAACCAGATCTAATCTGAAAGGACATTTGATGGCATGGGTTTCAGGCATCCTAACGTGATCCAATGTCATATATTAATAATAATAATAATAATTATTATTATTATTATATATTAATAACAAAACTTCTCAACTTAACGAACAATGTTTTGTCTAACACGATAATATATTTATATTATATTAAGATTCTTTAAGAATGGTAGCCAAATCTCAATCTCACCAATGGAATCTACTAATTGACCATGAAAATAAGAGAAATATGAAGGTACAGGAGAAGATATTTCCTTAGGTTGAAGAGGATCAAAAGAAATGGAAGCTAAGACCAATGAAGGCGTTCGAAAGCCAGAACCCTGCAGTTGACAGGGCTCCAATGGAGGTATATGGAGAAGCAGAATGACCTGTTCTTGGAGATAGAGACTCGCAACCAGTCGAGAGAAAATAGAGATAGAAGAGCTTGATATTGAGCTAGCTTTGGAGATTTTTTATTATCTAGATTATATCTATTGGGTAAAATAATTATGGAAGACAAAGTTCTCTATCTAATTGATGACTTAAATTTGAGATTTTTAGTTAACTTGAAACAACCTCGTGTTAATTGATCTACATATTTAGCAATAATTAGGGTCAAACAATAAAGAACTCTTAGGATTTTTTGTCACTTCATTAATAGAACTATAAATATGTGTTTTAAAGTAGATTTAATGAATGAAATGATTAAAAATTTTCCTCCAAATTCATGGTGCAATTTTCGACCATACCATGAAGACCAATGAGATGACTTAGTTTATAAAGTTACCAATTTGGAGCAAAGGAAATAATAAGTTTAATTTTTTTTATTTCTTATAATTTAGTGTTTTTCTTGTTTGTAAAATTATTTTTTGTTTTAGTAGTTGTAAATTATGTTTTTCATCATTAAAATGTTTTAGATGATCATGACATTTTGATTGGTAAGAAATATATAAAGACGAAAAATAAAACAAACATAATATATAAGAACTAAAAATAATTTTTGTTTACAAGAAAAAAACACAAAAAAAAATAAATATAAAGACTAAAAAAATATTTAAGCCGAAAAAATATCATGATAATGAGTAAGGAAATGCATATATAGCCATTTTAGTGAACAATCATCATTAGTAAAGATTAATTAATGTGCATTATTATCTTATAAAGTTAATAAGACAAATAAATGTTATATGATAATTTACAAGGTTTACTGATTTTGGATGTATTTTTACTCCAAAATGGTTCATGCTAAAGCGTTCATTTGTCATTCGATAATATAATTAATAACATTTTATTCTAGAATGTAAAATGTAATTCAAAATTTTATAGATCATTAATTATTATTATTATTATTATTATTATTTATTACTAATTACTAATCATATTAGCTTCTATGTAATATATCATTGTTTGCTCATAGAAATCAGTATAATCTTTTATTGTTTATTTCACAATACAATCTAGATTTTAATTGAATTAAAATAAGAAGGAAAAATGGAATAAATTTTTTCATAAACTAAAAGTATCTTATGCATGATTTTAAATGTATCTTTTGAAGAAGTTAAAAGAAAAGGCTTATACAAATTAGTTTATGGATAAATTAATTTTAACTAATGTGGAATAACTTATTTTATTTTCTTCTCCTATAAGTATTGTTTGGATAGACTTATCTAATAAGCCTTTTTTTTTTTACAAAACCAAATTCAACCGGTTTTATTAATAAGACTTAAATATGTTTTTTAGTCCCTCAAAATTGAAAGTATATAATTTTTAGCCCTTTAAATTAAAATTTACAATTTCTAGTCCCTTAAATTTGCTAAATGATTGTTTTTAATCCTTTTGATCATCAAAAACCATCACAAAACCTATTCAAATTGCCAAAAACATGTACGTAGAAAAGACTTTAAAAAAGCATTTTGCAAATTTGATGGGACTGAAAAAAAGCATATTTTAATTTGAAGGATTAAAAAAATACAAACTTTCAAATTTAAAGGACCAAAAACATATCTAATCCTATTGATAATGATGAAAAAAGTAAGACTAGCATAAAAGGAGCTACCTTTGCATGTCAATAAGTAGTTAGATTGGCTTGTCTCCAAACAAATTTTGACAAACTTTGTTTTACAGTTTGGAAAAGAATAAATAAGTATACAATTACTCAAGATAGAACCCATGACCCATTTGAGAACAGTCATATCTTAAATGGATTAAATTATTCACTAATACTTTGTAATTATATCTTGACGGCTTAAATATGTTTTATTACTTTAAATTTGTTTTTGTTTAATTTGTACTTCAATTTTGAAGTTGTTTTTAGTCCCTAGCATACGTATAATGTTCTTTTTAGATGTTCTTCACAGTTTGAACCAAATGAAAAATAAAATATTTACAATTTGTGTTAATTTTTTACTATCAGAATTTGATTTTTTTATTTTAATTTTTAAAGTATGATTTCTGACCGTTCAAAACTATCAAAATTAAGACAATGTATATAAAAATTAACGACCTATTAACTACTTGGAAAATCACTTTAATTTTTTTATTGACTTGATTTTAGTAATTTTAAACAGCTAGAAATTGTACTTTAGAATTTAAAATAAAAAATATTTTTGGTAGTTTAAAGTAATCACAAATTGTGAATCTTTTATTCTCTGTTTGATTCACAATGTGGAGATGAACTAAAAAGAGTATTATGTGAATGTCATGTACTAAAAAAACAACTTTAAATTTGAAGGAATAAAAAATGAAAAAATTTAAAGAACTAGAAACATATTTAAGTGTGTCTTAATATACGGTCCAATATGAAATTGCCATAACAAATGAACCATTTTCATCCCTGATACATACTCCCCCAACCAGTGCTTTGTGATTGTCATTAAATCACAAAATCACCATTTATATGACTTAGAAGATGGTATAAAATTATTTTATAATTTGAATCATGGTTTTATACTCCGGTTTACAACTATAATTATAGTTACAACCACATTTGTGACAACAACGTAAAGGTTTTTTTGACTCACCACATCACAACTTTAATTAGGACCGCATTTCCTCAAAGGTTTTTCATACTACCAAACACATGGATCATCTAACGTGAGATTAATTTCATCTTAACCAAAGATCTTGGGTTCAAGTTCTGAGTATATAGTTGTGATACATACTTAGAGGATGAACTTTATTGTTCATTATGATCTTTCTCGACTTGAACATGATTGTCTTCCATGAAAGATACATGTAGTCTAGACAAAAAAAAGATTTTTTTTACTCACCACAACTATGACTGCAGCTACATTTAAAACCACATGTTCTTGGTGCATGTTGTTTTTTCTCTCAATTAATAATATAAATAAATATATAAAGAAAATATTGTTGTATCAATAATAACATAAACTGTTTTTCTTTACTTCCCCCACCAACATGTATCCACCCCCAATATTTTCCTTGAACTTTCTTACTACAATTTACGAGTGCTTCAGTTCCTAATGCACGTGCTTGGGTGAACAGCTTGTGTTTTACATCTTCACTCCGGCGCTCCTTGTTGCCGATTTGGCAAAAACGATCACATTCAACCGGTTGGTTGAAATGTGAGTAAGTCCTCCAATAATCACCCTTCATCTTTTGTTTCTTATTATGTGTGTGTTAATTATCAATGTTATGTTATGTTCAGGTGGTTTATGTTGGTGAATATATTTTTAACATTAGTGGTTGGTTCCATTCTCGGTTGGATGCTTAATAAAATCGCCAAAACCCCTAAACACCTTCGAGGCCTTGTCAATGGTTGTTGCACTGCTGGTTGGTACCTTTCAAACGTGACTAAATTAAATAGCTTTTGTCACATTATTATTATTTTGTTGTGTCTGTTTCATTGTCGCATTATTTCATTTTTGTATTTGTGATTATTTCAAATGGATTAACATTGCTTTTGTTGTATTTTTTTTTTATTGTTATACATTGGAAATTGTGTCTCGTTGTGCTCTTAATTTGGGTTCGCTAATGAAGTCTCTTGAAATTGAAATTGGAAGACAGATAAGGAGAGAAAAAGAGTTATAGTTTGGATTCGACTTTGTTAGAGTGGTTTAGAATAAATAATTTTAGTATGTTTTTAGATTTATTTTAAGTATTTTTGTATACTTAATTTAGTAATATAAATATGAGGGTATTTACTAATACCTATCCTATAAAATTGTGGTGTGATAACCAAGATTCCATACATATCATCGCATCAAATATATACAGTCTTTCATGAATGAAACATATTGAGGTAGATTTTTATTTCATCTAAGAGATATAACATAACCTTATGCTTATCTCTCATGTCAAGACAAACAACCAACTAACATGTGTTAACAAAAGCTTTGATGAACAAGGTTTGTATTGATTTTATTTGTAACAATTTTGGGCATGATTAAGATTTATGTTCAATGGATGGTGAGTGTTAGAGTTGTTTATGTTAAAGTCATTTAGAATAAAATGGTTTTAGTATGTATATGGGTTTGGCCCATGTGCTTGTATATATACTTAACCTAGTTACTCATGTACCTATCTTTCTCTCTCTCTAGACTTGAAACTTAAGTGAAAGTGGAAATCTAGTTATGCAATTGAGTAAACCAGTGTTTTAGTCCTTAAAAGTGTAAAACGTGTCACATTAGTTCCTAAGCGCAAAAACATTTGCGTGACGAGTTGAAATTTTAGAGACTTTTTAAAAAAAAATTTACGTTCAGGGAATAAAGTGGCAATGCCTCACACTATTGATGACCAAATTGGCTTTTTACTCATTTCAATTTAACAAAACATTTCATTTAACTTAGAATGAATAACCAATTTTTGTGAGTATCACACTCTTTTCTAAATAGTTCCTAAAATAACAAAATTATTTAAGTAATCTCTCAAGTTTTAATAATTCATCTCCTTAGTCCCTCAGTTAAAATATTTTAGTAAAGGTCAAGGATTGATTTGAAAGAGTTTTTTAATATTTGAAATACTGCTTAACATGATTTTGATACTTTCAGGACTACTTAAGTAGTTTATTTAACTTTAGGGACCACTTAAACAAGAGAATACTAGTTTAAGGATAAAGTTGATGCTTTGCTATTTCATTTATTTTAATGAAATAACTAACTTATTTTTAGTATAATTTTCTCGCACTTTAGTATAAAAGTTATTATGTTATTGTTAATTAATCATAAATAATTTTAGGCACATCATATTATACAAGTCTGAATTTATAACATGCGAATGGACAATAGTTCCTTTACACTTAGTAGATTCTCCTTAAATTTTGTATTTTTTTCCTAATTTTTCTGAAAGAACTTAAAAAAAATGATTATTTCTCAAAATTAATCGTTTACCAAACATAATTGTTTGAAGCTGCATGCATAATTTACTTTTAACACCTTGGCTCTCATTTTGTTATATGTACGGGTGGTTGTGCATGGGGATTCTTGTGCACAGGGAATTTGGGAAATATGCTTCTTATCATTGTCCCAGCAGTTTGTGAACAAAGCAGTAGTATATTTGGAGATTCATCCACCTGCTCAACTTATGGAGAAGCTTATGCAGCTGTTTCTACGGGAGTATGACTCTGTTTGCTTTATTTCAATATATATATATATATATATATATATATATATATATATATATTTATTTATGCCAAATTCTAGCTTTTAACTGACCATAAAGCTAACATGTTGAAGGTGTTTTCACAATATACCAAACTACAGGCTATGCTTTTCTCACTAGTCTTTTTCAATATTATATTCATGAGTTTGAATATCAATTCCACAATGTGTAATGTGCAGAGTAATTATTATCAATATCAAAGAGGTAATAAAAATTAATGGGACACGTTTTGGTATGTTCCAAAGTTAGAACTATTGTTACTTGATTATATCTACCCCAACACAAATGCAATGTATTTGTATTGAATTTGCCACTTTCCTAATTCTTTGTAGACATAATTTTATTTGCCTACTAATATTTCAGGTAGGTACAGTTTTTATATGGACGTATTTGTTTATTGTCATGGAGGCAAGGACAGATAAGAGCCCAGAAAATGAGAATAACAATGACACCACAACCAGTGCAATATGTTCTGCTGGAACCCAAGAAAGATTTCCCCCAAATATCACAGATTCATTGCTTACTTCAACGGACTCTGTGAGCATTGGCGACCTTTCAATTCAACCTGATCATGAGTTACCATTTGACAACAATATTGGGAGAAAGGTCACAGCTCCTATATATATAACTTTAACCATCCAAAATTTCTATAGATTTATTTTTACTTAAAGAAACTTTTCTATTGTGTTTTATTTCATACTTGAAATGAAAATTGCTCATTTAATCCTTAAAATAATGATGCACTCTTAGATTGATCGACAATTTTATCTAATAGTTATATTGACTTTTTTTTTCCTTCATCAAGTGAACTGGAAGCATAGAAAACTCAAAGTTTGGTTCCTGAATATTTCTTTATCAAAATTAAAATTCATCTGAACATTTTAATGAAGAACATTATTATGGTTTTTAAAACTGTTACTTATATCCTACCAGAATGGAAGCCTAGAGAGATTCAAATCTAAAAAAAAATTACTAGATACACGGGACCATCTCATAATTAAAAGGGATCACAATCAACTTTTAGTTTCTATTCAAAGATTTGTGGGATTGTGTCCAACATTTTTTGTTTCATTTTTAGCTTTATGTGATTATGCATTCTCCACACTGATTTTAAACTGAAGTTTCCATTATGGGGGTGTTAAGCATCAAACTTTAAAACATTTGGTCAACTTCGATACAATGTATATATAATAACCACTTGATCCTTTTTTTTTTTTAATTCTGTTTACCTAGGCTCAAAATTTATTTTATTAAATGAAAAGCTAGACTATTGAATACCATATTTCATTTTCTTTTGCAGACGCCAATCTTGGATAATATTACACGTCCAATTACAAAATGCATGGGATATGTCAAGCTGGAGACGGTGTTTACACCGTCAACAATTGCAGTGGTAAACATTCATTTTCATTGTGATCGATGTACTTTCAGTGAATTGAATTTTGTTTTTGGGTCAACTTCTATTGAGTGAATTGAATTACGTTGCCCTTGGATGCACAATGCACAAATTTGGCATCTCTAGCGTTACGTTGCCTTTGGATGAAGGGGAAAAGAAGCAAGTTTATAAGTATATATGATTGTACTTGGGAATTTTTTTTACTCTCTATCAAACTAGTGTGTTTTAGTTGAATGTCCATCTTTTCTTGCTTTCCTTGAAATTGGAGCATGGTTAATTATCTGAGTTTGCTATTAGTTTTTCGGTGTTAATTAATACCATAATAATATGTCATTGAATAATATATATGTTTATCAGAGTTTTGTAGTCGATCTATGAATGAGTCCTTGATTAACTCTTTTCTTCCACTTATTGTCTTTAGATTATTGGATTTGCCATTGGAGCAATTTCTCCAATTCAAAAGCTTGTGGTTGGTGGCAGTGCTCCCTTTCGTGTTATTATCAGTTCTGCTTCTTTAGTGGGGTATGCGTTTCTCATATATATCTCTGGATATATGACTTGAATTTTCCTTTTTGCATATATACACTTAAAGACTCATTCTATTGTCTGGATTTAGCTCCTCCAAAAAGTGATCGAGTGTGCATCTTAAAGATAAATGCTATTATATCCATTAATTAAAATTCTGATAAAATATGTACACATGTATAACAAGCTACATATTAAAAACTCAACTTCCACGACTATGACGCAAACTTTTACACCGGTCAAATCAGACTTTCTTTATGTCGATAATAGAACCGACGAATATACCGTTAACGTAGAATGTCAAAACTTCTTACATTGGTTTCTAACAACTAATGCAAAACTCACAATTAAAAAAAAAAACAAAACAAAGATCCTGATGGTGAAAGGTGAAGACGGTTCTTTTTTGAAAAACCATTTGTTGATCCAGATCCCGACATCAACACCGGCACAGATTAACAACAACATATATACTCACATAAACCACAAATGCATCTAGATTTAACCCAAAGAAGCTCCAATTTATTATCAATTATCAAATGTTATGCAATTGTTACAATTAATAAACAAAAGGAATAAAAACAATGAATAATATTAACAAGAAATTGGAGGAGCACGAACCCTTTGACCCCAACACAATCCAATAACACTTTGTTCATGCACCTAACCTTTTCTTCCTGCAGGCTTCAAATGCTAGCATTCGCGGAATCCATCATTGTCCCGAGTAAGGATGTAAATAACGTTCTGCAATTGCAATTGCGGCCGTAATGTTAAGATATTTTGACTCACCACAATACAATTGCAACCGCAATTTCGACCAAGCCGCATTTAACTTCTTGCAAAATAATAGTTTTCTAGCAATAGTCATGTCCCGAGTCACGTCGATGTCGTTTGATGCAGAGTTGTGTTGCAACTTGCAATAGAGAAAGTCCCCTAGCATCATGGAGTTGCGTACATTGTTGTCGTTGTCAATGCATGTTGTTCTCAAATTGGAGTTTATGACGTTTACCAACTGCTAAGGTGATGATGGAATGTGAGTGTTGAGATGTTTCTACTTGCCCCTCTCCAAACCCACCCACCGTCGGGTGAGGTTGCCGCCACTGAGCCACCACAAGATTTGTTCATTAATGTTGGAGCGAGACCTGTCAGTGTCATAATGTTTAGGGTTCTTTTGGGACTGATGGGACGTTGGAGATCTGTCAATCCGGGAGGTCTTGCCACAGTAGACGTAGCTGATGGTCTTTCCAAACTCGTTGTCTCTCCTTCATCGTTCATGCTTGAACTTGTTGTGGGTGGCATGAACAATGAAGGAATCTTGTTGTGGGTGGTGTGAACAATGAAGGAATGATAACGAGTTTGGGAATCAGACTAAATAAAAATAGGAGCGGGTATACGGACCGATCTAACATTTAAGATTTGACCCGTAAAATCTGTTTTGGGATGCCGTAGAGGAGGAAGTGGTAAAAGAGGTTGAGAAGTTTAGGAGAAAGATTGAGAGAATAGAAACTGATAGAAGATATGGATAAGAGTGAGCGAGGGAGAGCTAGAGTGAGAATTAGGGATTTAGAGATTTTCTTACATTGGTTCATAACTATGTAACAAAAGTTCAATTATTTTGTAGTAAAGAAGCAATGTAAAATATACGTTGTAAAGTCCCTATTTTGTAGTAGTGTATTGATTTTCAAATCTCTATTCATTGTTAATTTGTTAGGGCAATGATGACAAAAATGAGATAGCAATATGTTGAATAATTTATTGATAAATGCAGCTAGCGGGAGAACACCAAAATCATGGAACTACAACTTTGCATTGCACAAGAATCTTGATCTGACCCCATAACTGTAGTTGTTACTAGATGCATAACTGCACTTTTCCAAAAACAATGCCTGCCTGAAATTGTTAAAATTCTATTGTTGTTTTGGCATTCATGGTGTATCAAACTTTTCATATTCATTTTTTTACATTATTTTTTGTTTAATGTACTATATCGTGTATATATCATCATATCTTATCCATGATGTGTGAACTGTAGGGAGGCCACAATTGTGTCTATGACTTTGATAGTTGGAGCAAATCTTCTTGATGGTAGTTTATCTATTTGTTTTCTCTTTTTATATAAAGTCGTCACTTCTAACTTTCGAAATTGAAAAACTCGAAGTTTTGCTCAAATATTCTTTCATATTTTTCTATGATGGTTTGTTTTCCATTTGTCAGGTTTAAAGAAGTCAGGAATAAGCATTTTCTTGATTATAGGGATTATGGTAGTGCGATTCATAATCTCACCTATCTTGGGTATTTTGATTGTTAAAGCTGCATATTATTGGGGATTCATTGGATCGTATTCATTATATCAATTTGTTCTTATGCTTCAATATGCGCTTCCACCTGCAACAATTGTAGGTATGATGACTTTCTCGAACCTTGCTTCAAGCAGCATATGACCTATATATATGTGTGTGTGTTACATTGCTTTGTTATAAATTTTTCTTTGTTCTGAATATTTTTATAGGTGTAGGTGTAGTAGTATAGATTGTATTTTTATTTAGGATGCATGTATGTGTAGAATATTTTTTTGCATTGCATCATGCATGAATGCGTATTAATCTATGAAGTTCCATTTTTTGCACGCTTTTCACGTCTTGCATGTATGTTTCAATAGCTCTTTAGACCTGAACTCGAGGTTTTATGTTGTCATTTTTTTCATTGGATAATTACATGCACATATATGCATATTTACTTCCTTTGAACTATGTCCATGACATACAACTATTGTTTTTACTTTATTTTATTTTATTGTCCGTTTGATTCCAATATTCTACCTTTTCTTTTGGTTTTGTATTCAGAATTTAGTAATTGATGCCGCTTTATAATATTCGGGGTAATTTATTGGGATGAATAGCTACACGGATTACCATTCTAGGAATGAAGTAGTTTCTGATGCATACTTTGCATGAACTAAGTAATTCCTAGGTTTTCTTGTGGTGCCAACCATCGTTCTGCCAGTTGAGTAAAATTGATTTGAACAAAATTAATTTTGAACCGTAAAATTTACTTGAATTGTGTTCAAATTAATCTCAGCAAGAATTCGAACTAACGTAGCAATTCATGGTTTTAATTCTTATTTGAAATATATATTTAGCTTGTCTAATAATGTCTTTATCAGTTTCTCAAAAAAAAAAAATGTCTTGATCATAATCTCTTTCAAATTTCAAAGGAGAATTATATCTGGGGGGATATAATTTTTTCAATTAAAACTTGTTTCCAATGTGAGCAATTATTCTGTAAAATAAATAGGCCAAAAATTGATTACTTCTTTCTTTCATGTTTATTTTGTATTATATTTCCAACTATAGAAGGTAGTGTACATGTTTTACGTTTTACATGCATGTTGGTAATCGATCTGAACTTGATAGGTACCGTTGCCCAAATGCTTGGGAATGGTGAGAGCGAATGTTCTCTTATCATGATATGGACGTATTTCATTGCAACATTTAGTCTCACTCTTTGGTGCACCTTCTTCATGTGGATGCTGGAGGTATAGACTAAAATTAATCTTGCGTTTCTCTTGCCAAACGGGAATCATATATATACAGTATGTATGTAAGATCAAATTGTTTTGAAGTATATATACAAAAAAAAATATTTGTAATTGTTGCATAACAATTTGAAGAACATTTGTAAGAGTGTCTTATCATTATTTTTCATTTCCTTTTGTGTTTCACCTTTCTATTATTTTTTTGTACACTTTTCACTTTTCCATTTGTCATCTATTTGTTTCTTTTTTCTTGATAATCTCATAATTAATTTGTTTGCCTAAACTTTCAAGTCTCAAGCCACGCATCTTAGTTAATGACAATTTGATTTCAACATTTTTCTATCTTTCCACTATAAAATTTCATTCTTATTTGAAAGAACTTATCAACAAGACATTCAGAGTTATTTTATGTTATAAATATTTACGAGTGTTTAGGAGAACTTACACAAATATCTTATGATTGATCAATAAAAAGATTTTTAGCCTATTTTGATAAGATATCTAAGATAGCTTAGGAATAACTCATGTGAAGCTTATGAAAACATCCATATCTTAGGCCCCATCATAAAAGCCAAAAAATACAAAGTACTTTTTTTTTCAAATTTAAGATCTTATTTTGTTCATTTTTTACTCTCAAATTAATAGTCCCACGAGTATTTTTTATAAGACTCAATTAATTCATTCATTAGCATTAAATAAATACTCATAAAAATTAGGATTAAAGGATTAATTAATATATAGTTAGTAATATTAAATTTATCTTAAATTTATATATTTTTCTAAAATTCATATTTTAGTCTAATAAAAAATAAATGTTCCTCTTTTTCCATCTGCATAACAAACAAATTTCTCTTAATTTTTTAATAAAAAATCTTAATAAAATTAATCACGTGCCCGAATATACTGAGTGTACAATTATTCAACAAATGTTCTTCTTTTTCCACTCACTTTTCAAATTCAAAGAAGCAAATAGTAAGTAAACGTGTGTGTTGACTGTTTGTTCAACTAATGCCAGCAATTTTCCACGTCTTTCGGCGAACCCAAATCATTCAGGTAACGTCAATTCCACAATGTAGATTTCGGTAATTTAGCCAAGTATCACTATGAGGGTCGTATAATGAGATATTGTTGATAACAACTCATTCCATTACTTTATCTTAAGCTCGAACTGCCTTTAACGTTTGAGTTTATTCGGGCATCCCTATATCGCCGTACTGAGATGTGGTCACCGCCTTCTGGATCCAATCCTAGGAAGAGGAATCCCTCCTAAACCGGATATGAACCACCTTGACCTAACACTATATATATATTATCTGTTATATAGAAATAATAAAAAGTAAGCAATACTTTGCATGATACCAAATCTAGTTTTAATAACTATGCATGCGAAACGCGTATATGCGTCCCAAGACGAAGATGTTGGAGGCTACAAAGTTTCACTTTTCAAACTAAGATGCAAATGCAAAGTATAATTTTGCGTACTTGTTTATTCAACTGCCACCAACAATTTTCCACATTTTAATCATTCTGGTAACGAGATTACGATTTTAAAGATAATATTTCCTCGAAAGATATTTTAAGATTAAATTTTTGAATTTTTATTGTAACTCATGTTTTGTATTGTTGTAGTATTATTGTATAAGACTTAAAAAATATATTTTAAAGAATGGTCTAAACAATATTATGTTTTTATATTAATTGTGATATTTCTATGTAGTAATTTATCTTTATTATTAGTATTTTATAAAAATGTAAAATTATGAAGGAAATTCATTAACTAAAAAGTGTGATTCACATAAATATATGATTCTTAATAAATTTAATTAATAATTAATAGAATATAATTAGATTACATTATTAAAGTTTTGTGTATCAACAAATTGTTGATTCGAGTGATATAGGATACAATTCCTTAAACAAAATTAGTTTGAATTTTATGGATAAAAAATATGATTGAAATGAGATACTTAATAAAAATTAACCAAATTTTTTGATAAAACTTACATAATCATTAAGAAAACTAGTAAATACTTCATGTCAAATGTCATGATAAAAAAAGAGGTAAATAATCATTTCTATTCCTATAAGTCTGTGATGCTAACAAATTCATCCTTGAAAAATGAAAAAGTAAAATTTAGTTATCAAAAGTGTAAAAAGTGAGACAATCTGTCATACCGTTAACTTTCTTTCGTTAAAGTTAGGGAACTCACCTATGTGACACGCATGAACGAGAATGTCACATAATTGCTCTAGTGGACATAGGACTAAAGTTACTAGCAAATATGTCCCTAATTTAACAATTTATTAATATTTTTATCCTTCAATTATACAACTTATTGACAAAAGTATCCATGAAATATATATACTTAATTAGTTGACATATACTTAATTAGTTGACATCAATAATAATATATATGCACTAACAACATATTAGACTTAGAACTTTCTCATTTTGTCATTGTGAATATTTATTATAATATATTGTAATTATAATTATATTTATAATGTCATCTTATCACACATAAATCAAGACTAAAAAGGAGACAAGACAGAGTAGGTTCTCAAATAAAAAATCAATTTATAAAATCTTAAATGGATCATTGTAGAAGAGACCAAACATGAGAGGTCTAGCAACCAAAATTACAATGACTTTATAATTTTTCTTCTCAGTTAGTGATTACTTATATATTTATAATAAACCTCAAAGAAAAAAGTGAGACTAATATGTCCCTAAAAGTATAATATGTCACTTTTTGCCTTGATGTCTATTATATAGGTGATCACTAACTGAGCATGGAAACCATAAAAACATTATAGTTCTGATTGCTAGACCTTTCATGCTTGTTTTCTTCTACTTGTGAATGATTATTTAAGATTTGACAAACAAATATTTTATTTGAGAACATGCCCTTACCTTACCTCCTCTCGAGTCTTGATTCATTTGTAATAAATTGAAATTATAAATATAATTATAATACATTATAATAAATATTTACAATAACAAGATCAGAAAGTTCCACGTCTAATGTGTTGTTGGTGCATGTATATTGTTATTGATGTCAATTAATTAAGTATATATATTTCATGGATACTTTTGTCAATAAGTTGTATAATTGAAGGACAAAAATATTAATAAGTTGTTAAATTAGGGACATATTTGCTGGTAACTTTAGTTATATGTCTTCTATGACATTCTCATTCTTACATATCACATGGGCGAGTTCCTTAACATTAACCGAAGAAAGTTAACAGTGTGACAGATTGTCTCACTTTTTATACTTTAGAGGATTAAGTTTTACTTTTTCTTCTTTAAGGGACGAATTTGTTTGCACATTTTCAGATACGAAAATAATTATTTATCCTAAAAAAATGTGAATTAATGCTTCAACATGGAATAAACTATAATGTAATAATCGAACTACTCTATATCTCAAAGGAAAAGAAAATTTAACATAAGCTCTGCTTTCTCAATGATTAAGCATAAAACTTCTTATTAATTACTACTTGGTTGCTATTAGTGTAAAATAATCTATAACAGTAGATAAAAAGGATATACCACTTGTTAACAGCTTTTTGGTCTCTCTTTTTCTAGACCATTATATCATTGAAAAACACACTCAACAAATTTCCCATTATTAAACCATAAATAAAACAAACCATGCACAAATGAGGAATATAAAATTTTGATTTACATATTCATTTTATTATTTTACCCCCTCAACTAAAACTAAAACCACTTAATGTTGTGACCACCCACTAACCACTCTTCACTCTTTCATTTATAAGTTATATTAATAACAAATAGTATCTAAAATTGCATTTTTTTTAAAAGACAGCTTTGAAACTTGATTTAAAAAGTTTCTAAATTTATATGTTTTGGTTTTGTTCAAAAAAAAGATTTTTTTTCTAAAATACAATTTTGTTTGTATTATTTCTTTATTTTCGTGCTCTTAGATTTGTCTGCATTAATTATTGATTAATATGCATAATTTGATAGTTGTAAATTTATTTTACTTTCTTTTTATATCTCTTAAAATTTCTCTTTTATTCCTTTTTTATTGTAAATAATTGTTATGAAACTCATATTTGTTAATGACTGTATTGGATAAATAGATTTTTAAATCCTTTTAAGCATTAACATAATAAACTAACTATTGTTATTGAAAAAGAACAATATCTTTTTAAATTTAAGATTTCATACTATCCCGGGATAAATCACTATTTTCATAATTTTTTCTTAAATAAATCACTATTACTTAAATATTATCATTTGTTTTTTTTTTAATTTCAAACTATTTCACTACTTCTTTTAAATTTGTTTTTATTCTGAAAAACTTAAAATCTGTTTTTTTAAAAGAAATATAAGAATCATTTTTTCAATAATAGAATAAATATACAATAATATACAATACAATACAAATAGAATAATGTGTTTCCGCTGGCAGTAATAATAATGATAAACTGATTCTATTTTATGCCCCTGGGTTCTTCCGTAGATCATCAATGTCGGCTAAATTTCCATGCGTCTTACTATTTTATTGAGAAGGTGCTACCAACTTTTATGGCTACACATCGTAAACAGTTATTAGTGTCATGTTCACGCATATTTTTATGTTTATCGTTCCGTTTTATATATTGGTCACGTAACTAAATCTAGTCGTCGTTTATTTACGACTTTTCTCTGTTCACATTTCTTGAATTTCTTTTATTCGCGGCGGATGTGATGCATATGTCGTAATTTCAGAACAGAACTGCTCTGGCTGCTGTTTCTCCTCTTCACTTTCACGTTCATGAACGCGTTCCGTCGTTGTCGAGGTCTTTTACTGTAGTACGAGGATGCGACTAAATATTTTTGTTTTCTATTTTTTATTTTTGCACTTCGGTTTTTCATATTTGCAGATTCATATTTTGTTACTATAGTCTTTTTTTCTTTGCGCGTAGGTTGTCAAGGAAGTCTAATTGGACTAGTTGTGTGAGTTATTGTAAATTTTTTGATACTATCTTTGATTTTTACAGATAAAAAAAGGTTGTAGATGATTTGGTGTAATGGGGTTTATACAGCTGTTTTCTGTTGCCTCTTTCCCGGTTATCAAGGTCTTATTGATTACTGCACTTGGCTTGTTTCTTGCACTGGATAACATATCAATATTGGGAGAAGATGCAAGGAAGCAAGTGAATCAGGTTACAATACCTGAAAATATATTTTCTTTTGTTTTGTTTTTTTCGTTGTGCAGTTTAATGGAAACGGTGCTCTTTTTGTGACAGCTTGTGTTTTATGTGTTTAATCCATCGCTGGTGGGTAGCAATTTGGCCAAAACCATTACTTTTGAGAGTGTTTTTAAGTTGTGAGTATTGTTTATATGTAATATTGTCTGCTGCTTCTAATTTGAGAATTTGTTTCTTTGTGACATTTTTTTTTTCTTGTCATTTAGGTGGTTCATGCCGGTGAATATTCTTAGCACATTCATATTAGGCTCGGCCTTGGGATGGATTTTGATTAAGATGACAAGGCCTCCCAAACGCATGGAAGGTCTAATCTTGGGTTGCTGTTCTGCTGGTATGAACTCTTCTTCACAAATAATTGAATGAATGCAGGAAACAGCACATGTAATCTGCATAACCTAGTACATTTGAGAAATCTTAACTCTTTAGGCTCACAGTTTCTCTCTAGCTGCTGGATGGTGCAATTAGAAAAGAGAAAGACACAGGGTCTAGGTGGGACCCTCTTGTCTTTCTCTTCTTACAGTGGAGAGTAGCCACATCCAATTTTAAGTCATTAAGATAAAAATGCCGCTTCATAGTCTCTATCTTATTCTTGGAGCTCACATGTATATATGAATACAGTTATTACCCTGAGACTGAGAAACCAAACTTATCGCTTGCATATTTCTATTGATTCTGTATTTTTTGTCCTCTGTTTGAGTCTTGGCTTCCTCCCTACAATTTTGCATATTTTAAATATATAAAAGAAAGAACGAATTATCCAAAATGATGTTAATGTTATATAGGAGTTCCATGTACAT
This sequence comes from Glycine latifolia, assembly GCA_013407115.1. Taxonomy (NCBI): domain Eukaryota; kingdom Viridiplantae; phylum Streptophyta; class Magnoliopsida; order Fabales; family Fabaceae; genus Glycine; species Glycine latifolia. The sequence goes on along the minus strand of CM023949.1, from coordinate 28,431,160 downwards.
GAGGTTCATGCCACCAAATTTGTAACCGATGATAATCTAGGGGGGTGATAAAGTCGATGGATCGAATAAATTTTAATTTGAATTATAATGGATCAAAGGAAAATCATTCATTAATTCATTTTGATTCGTTAAAAAATTATTTCAAATATATGATCCATTTGATAAAAATCCATCCAATCCATCCAAATTATAGGCTTGTTTTACCCACAAAAGTTCTACTTAGACTAAGAATAAATCTTGCAAAATTCTGCAATGCATTATTTTTATTAGAGCATCAAACTTTTACATCATTAGTTGATTGATGCATTTTATGGTTGAGCTCATTTTTTTAGATTGATATGGACAGGAAATTTAGGGAACCTGCCTATGATCATTATTCCAGCTATATGTAAACAGAAAGGCAGCCCTTTTGGAGAACCTGATCTCTGCAATCAATATGGGATGGCTTATGCTGCACTTTCTATGGCGGTATGCAACATGTTAATTTTTAAGTTGCAATTGCTGATATAGTGTACAGTTTGCGCTTTACACGCGAAAACAATAAGCTTAAGAGAATTTTCATGGTACCCTCGGATATTTAAGGATTTTGGTAATATTATGGAGAAACTTGCTTCATTCAATTATTGACCCAAAAAATAGTTTTACCTAAACACTTAGGTTTCTCTAGGTACCATAACAACTCTCTAAACTTAATTGGCTATAATTGATTCTCTGCTTATTTTTTAGATTGGAGCAGTTTTTCTATGGTCATATGTTTACAACTTAATGCGGATTTCCTCAAGTAGAATCCAAAATGAAGACAGTACAAGCAATGACAGCAGCATGTTGAAGGCTTCAGCAGACATATTAGATTCACACCCACACAATTTTTCAGAAACACTTAATCCTACAAAAGACACCATGGATGATGCATATACCATACTGCTACCTGAAACAAATTCGGAGGAAAAAGTGAGGCTTGCTAAAAACTTCCCTTTTCAAAAGTTTCTATTATTTACTGATTTTATAATTTATGAATAGTTTTCGTTTCAGCTTTGTTTAAGTAGAGTTTGCATTTTAAACGGTCAAGAGTTTATATATAATGCTTATGAGAAATGTTAACAACACATTCTTTGAGATTGTGTTATCATCATATTTATTGTTAGATAAATTCCATGTGAATTATTTGTGGTATGAACTATTTCCTTTATAGTATGAACTATTTGTAATTTGAATTCCTCTGCAATCTGCTTCTATAGGCTCTAGCCAAGAGATTTTACCTAATATACTGAAATACATGACGCATATATGACTGAGTACAAGAATTTTCTTTTATGAGTCATATAAGCTTCTGTTTTTGTTTCTCTTCAGCTCTCTTATGACAACAAATGTAGTCATAATAATGTGTTGGGTTTTTTCTCTTCTTTTTTTTCCAGGTTTCATTCCCAAGTAAAATTAAGCATCACGTGAGGATGATCTCAAGCAACTTAAATTTCAAATCCATGTTTTCGCCATCAATCCTAGGAGCAGTATGATACAGTACTCTTTTCCTAATTGGAAACAAATTGTTATCATGTTTTCCCTGTTGATTATTTACTAATTATATTTGGTTCCTACTTGGTAACACAGAATCCACTAGTCTTAGATCGGATCCATAAATACTTTTAATAGCATAGAATCGGTATGATGGATTTGGATTTTGGACATTTACTTAGCTAAAATTCACGAGGTTTCATGCATTGCCACATTAGTAACGTACATTATTTCAATTTCTTACGATTTTTTTATATCCATTTTTGTTAGTATTTAATAATAAAATGTGTTATTTTGGTCTAGAAAGTAATAGTCCTAGTATTTATTCTCTCATGTCTCAAATCTTATTTATTTCAGCTTAATGCTGTTACAAATTAATAGTCTCCAAATAATTTTTTTTTATATGTCTCACAGATTGCTGGCTTTATCATTGGTGTGGTCCCCCAAACACGTAATTTCATTATAGGCAACAATGCCCCGCTTCATGTGGTCGAAGACTCAGCTTCCATGTTAGGGTATGCATCTAAAAACTTTACTCTTTAAGATTTATAACTACAAATTGCTTATTATTTAACTTTAACATGATAGCTTCCTACTTTTTGGTATCTAACAAATAAGAAACCTTCAAATTTTGCTCACTGCCCAAAAGTTTCATGTGCTAATGTTATAACAATCATGTGCCCCATACCGGTTTGTGCACGTCCCAAAGGTTCAGAGACCTTTAATTTGGTCGTTTTAGGCAGATCTAGATTGATTTCTTTAATCAATACTTTAATTTCTTTCATCAAGGTTTTGGGAGAAAAAAAGCCAAAAGAATGAAAAGGAGTAAAGTGAAGCAATTTTTTAAGTTGTTTGGAAAGGAAAAAAATAAAAATAAAAAGTAAAAATATATATGAGATAAATATCCTTAACAAATTCTAACTTTAATGTGAATATTGTAAAAACAAATGCAAGTGTGTGCAAGTGTGTGTGCATATGGGCGTAAATATTGTAATTTGATTTTTGGTTTCACCGTTATTCTTTGGGTCTTCAATTCAAGACATCTATCTAACTTTCATTTTTCTGTCCCATTTTCTAGTGAGGCAGCCATCCCTACTGTCACTCTAATAATGGGTGCAAACCTACTTAAAGGTGATACTTTATACTGTTAGTTGTAGTTTTTAAAGTGTACTACTTTCCTTTTAGTTTGGTGATTTGTTTATTAAAGGAAAAAATTATGGGTAAATGGGCCAGGTTTGAAAGGAACAACTGCTCCAGTGTGGACCATTGTGGGAATTGTAGTGGTCAGATATATTTTCCTGCCTCTTTTGGGTATTGCAGTTGTCAAAGGTGCCATGCACTTGAGTTTGGTGCATTCAGATGCCTTGTATGAGTTTGTGCTTCTACTTCAATATGCACTTCCACCCGCCATGAATATAGGTACCCTAAATCTGGCTTATGGTCAAATATACTCTTGATTTTTTGAAATATCTCAATTCAATTTCATTCTCTATAAAAATTCAATATGTTTTTACATAAAACACATGCTTTTAGTCATTGGAGACTAAAACCACATCACTTTTTTATGTTCAAATGTAGATAACTAAAATGTTAAAATTTTTTGCAAAGATTAAAATTAGGTATCCGAGATATTTTGAGGGACCATAAATGTATTTTGCGAGAAAATTATAAATTTGAACACCACCGCAAGGCAATTATTATTTATATTTTTGTATTATTTAGTTAGATGAGTTTTTCTAAATAGAAAGTGTGGCTTTTTAAATAAGAAATTATACATAAATTATTTAGTACGATCTTGATTTTATTTTGTAATAAAAGGTGTGTTAAAAACAATGTTGATGTGTTGTATTCTTGCCACACAAGTAACCTTTAAATATGACATGAAAATGGCCTATGATCATTTAAAAATGTGTTCTCTTTCTAGAGTTCCTAAGGAAACATTAATACCCTTCTTGCATTAAGAAATTCCGCTGACAAAAACTAACAATTCTAACAATTAACATTTATCCATAAAAAATAAAAAATAAAAACTTACACTAGTTCCTATTATTGCGTAGTAGGTTCCTTATACCGTTGGAGGAGGTTTCTTATATTGCTAAAGGAGCGTCCCTTTGCAATATCAGTAGTTAGTACCTTGATCCTTAATTGCAAGTGATATAGATATCATCTAAGTCTAAGCTTGAGAACCAAATTTATCATAGATTCAACCAGAGTTGGCCAAAGAAATCAGTTGCAAACTCTAATCAAAGAAGTCAACCATGGGTTAGGCCATAGAGTTTTTGGCTTAGAGGAATCAAGCCTAGGCATAGTCGAAGAGATCGGCCCACGAGCTTGACCAAAGAGCATTTTTTTTAGTTACCTCTTACTAATTAATTAATTTGTTTAGTATTTGAATATCATGTCATTTTACTTGCGAAGAGTTTTATTTTACTTTAAAAATAGCAAAATAAGAGAAAATAAATTAGAAAATGACTTTTAGAATACAAATGAACAAAGATTAAAGAAGTTAGAAGATTAATGTTAGTGACAATCTTTCTAACATTCTCTTTTGAATATTTTCTATGTGATTGGTTAAAATTTATTGAAAATATGAATTTTGTTAATTTTGTTTCTCACTTAATATAAATTAAGAGACAAACATTAATTGAGAAACAAAACTTACTCAAATTGGTGATTTTTAATAAGTTCTAATCAATCATATTTGAAAGAGAGTGTAAGTTATTGATTCCTTTAATAGGGAAGTATCATTTTTCTTCTTCTTTTGTTTCAACTAATTTTACTATTTGCAAAAAAAAAAACTATTTTTACATTAGAAATTCATTAGGCTTAAGTTATGACAATAAATTTTGTTCTCGGTTTACTTTGGCAGGCACTATTGCTCAATTGTTCGGATCTGGTGAAAGTGAATGTTCTGTTATCATGCTATGGACTTATGCTTTAGCATCTATTGCTGTTACCCTTTGGTCAACTTTCTTCATGTGGCTAGTGTCTTGATTTTGCATTAATTAATATTTATATTTTTATTTGAGTTTTTTATTATCTCAAAATTACTCAAGATCTCGTTAGGATACGGGTAATTTGATAACATTGGATGCAAGTACAAGTATCATAATTGATAATACTACCTTATACACACACACATATATATAATTTAACAGTAGTAATAAATTACACAGACACAAGTGCGGAAGAATAAATTTATTACTCCAGGAGTAAGTCACGTGTTAGACCCAAAGGAAGAATCACCATAGCCAATCCTAAGCCAAGCTTATAAAATAGCAGCCTGCATTAACATTATAAATGCATCCTCAGGTGGAGTATTTACAAACAAAAATAGTGAAGCTAGTGCTGAAAACGAATCTCTGAAGCCACTGGACAGAATTGTCGAAGACAAGTTCATTTCCCATTTTCCCTGTTATGGTCATTGAAGGCAGTTAAAAACTTAATTTACATAAGGACTTGGTTAAAAACTTGATAAAACTACAAGAACAACTTGCGGAGTAATGTAACCACGATACATGATCCAATCGAATACCCATTTAGAACCTCAAGTAGAGACAATTTCAAACATGTAGGCCGAAGCAACAGCTAATTGATAGTGATAAATGTCAAGATGTTGCCAATCAATAGAACAAGAGATTAACAGTAAAAAATTAAACCAGAAAACGTTACTCCTCTCAGCACATCAGTATAAAAAAAACAAATTACGTAGGCTATTGTCCAAAGACTCCTTGCTATGCGAAGGTAATGAGAAGAGATATGGTACAGTCTTACCCTTACATATGTAAAGAGGCTGTTTCCAGATTCGAACGCGTAATCAACAAATCATCAAGATACAACTTTATCGCTATACCAAGTTCGCCCTCAAAAAATTACATACCCCATTGGCCAGAGGCTCCTCGCTATGCGAAGGTAAGGGAAGGAATATTGTATGTTGTCCTATCCTTGCATATGCAAAGAGACTGTTTCTAAATTTAAACCCATGACCAATGAATAAAAAACAAAAATTAAGAACCAAGTGGTACTCAAGGAATCAGGATTTTATTATTCATTAATTGCGTGGCGGCAGAAAACAAAAAAAAAAAGGACATGTGAAACTACTCTTAAATATAATACCGTGAAAGGCAAAATGTTTAATTGCAGAGCAGTTAGTTCAGCATCTTATTGGGTATAATCTATCAATTCACAGCTTTGTATTCTTTTCTGAACCAAATCATGTATGTCACTAATACATTCTTCCAACCGTAGCAAATGTTCAATTGCAGAGCTGTTAGACTTAGTTCAGCATTTTATTGGGTATAATCTATCAATTCACAACTTTGTAACCTTTTATGAACCAAAACAAGTATTTCACTGATACATTCGTCCAACAATAGCAAATGGCATGACTGCTGAATAGGAAAATGAAATGCATTTCCCTAGTCTCAAGTTCAGGTGACGCCAAATGCTAATGAAGGAGATAGGCAACCATTGCCAAATTACTCGTATACCTGCTAAGTAATTGACATTTGATGTATAACATAACTGATTTTGACAACAAGCGAATGCCCGATGAAAGACTCGGTGATTTTGCCCAAATGATTTTTCACTGTTGCAAAGGGCTCAGAATTGATTTTCCAAACAGACCCAGAGTTTAAAGAATTGATTTTGGCCGGTTGAGTTGATTGGGTCTTTTGGATGCTGAGCCAGATCACAAAGAATTGATGGCTATCCTCGCAATACCTCTACCTCATTCAGTTTGCATGAGCAACATCCACAAGATTTGGAACGTATCTATGTGATCTTAACAGAATCGTCAATCCCTGCAATGCACTATATATACTCTCTGTCTCAGGATGTCTCTCTCATCCAAGGAATAGAACTCCACCACACTATCATTGCACTCAATAACACTACATCCCAGTACTTTCCTGAACCCGGTATCTCTCATCACGACCTTCAATCGGGCAACATCTTGCCATCTTCCAAGATCCTTGTATATGTTTGAAAGCATGACAAAGTTTGCAGGGTTGTTGGGTTCAAGTTCAATGAGCCGCTGAAGCACCAGCTCTGCCATTTCCACATTCTTGTACATCCTACATGCCCCGAGCAGCGTGCCCAAATAACCGCATCTGGCTCCATAGGCATCTTCCTCACGGAATCCACAGCCTGGTCTATAAGACCAGCTCTTCCCAGCAAATCCACCATACATCCATAATGCTCAATCTGAGGCACGATCGAGTAATCATCAACCATCGATTGGAGATGCATAGACCCGTCTCTCACCAACCCCATATGCATGCAGGCCGACAAAATCCCAACTAAAGTAACACTGTCCGGCCTCTCTCCCGCGCTCTTCATCTGCTCAAACAAACTCAAAGCATTGGCCACGTGACCATGCATGGCGAGGCCGTTAATTACAGTGTTCCATGTTAGTACATCCTTCACATCCAAGCCATTAAACACATCAAGAGCTTTCTCTATAACCCCACATTTCGCATGCATATCAATCAAAGCATTTCCAACAAACAAGTTCCCTTTATACCCATTTCTCCCTGCATAAACATGCACCCACTTACCCATCTCAAGGTCCCCTAATCTCGAACACACGGACAAAACCGCCACAATGGTGTAATCATTAGGAACAACCACACCATCACCACCTTTCTTCACCTTCACCTTCACCTTCAACCAACATCAACATCTGTTTATAACAGTCCAAAGCCTCATTAAACAGCCCACTCCGAACATACCCTCCAATCAACCCGTTCAAGAATAATCATTCCTCACAGGCATTTCATTGAACACCTTAACGAACGATTCAACCTCACCATTATTCGCGTATCCGTTAAGCACGGTGTTCCACGACATCACGTCACGATTCGGCATTGCATCAAACAGCTCCCTCGCAGCCATCACGTCTCCCAACTCGATGTACCACGAAACGAAGACTTTCCACAGCACCACGTCCCGCTGCGGCGCGAGGTCAAAGAGCTTCACGCCACGTGTGAGGCAATAATGGCAGTCCAAGCGAAAACATTCTTCTCGCGCATTTCAGCAAACACCTTGTAAGCGTCCCCAACAAACACTCCCCCTCTCAATGAGTACATATGAATCAACGCACACCCTACAAGCGTGTTCGACTTAAAGGCGCGTTTGGCTACAACGCAAGGAACCTGTTCTCCTTCTTTCTCCGCGTTGGCATAGGCGCAAGACTTGACTACCATGGGGAACGTGAAGCAGTTCGGGAACGCGCCGGCGCGGTGCATGCGCGCGAACAAAACGACCACGTCGAGGTGGTACTCGGCTTGGGCGTACCCTAGGAACATGGCGTTCCACGTGGCGCCGTTTGGTTGCACCGTTTTGTTGAACACTCTGAGGCGCGCGCATGCTGTGACGAAACTCGGGGTGACGTAATCGTTGCCCAGGAGTCCGTGGGTCACTATCTGGGTTTGGATCTGGTGAATCTGCGCGCAGGTTCCGATGACCGTAGCAGCGAAATGAAGTTGTCTTCCACCACTCTGTGCAGTGGTTTCGGAGTTTCGTTCACTGCTATCTTCGCTATTTTCGTTTGCATGATTTGTAGCCGTAGATTTTATATTAAAAACAGATCAAACGGCTTGTGTAGCATGATGAGATACTCTAAAATCGTGCACAGTTACTTGCTACTAGCACCTTCTTCCATTTGAATTTTCTTCTGCGTGCATGCAACGTTTGAACATGGTTGTGGTATATTGAAACAAACATTTGAATTTTCAACGACAAAATCCTGGTTCTCTTCCACGGTATGAACTAGAGACTACTAGAGAGGACGAAATTTTCACTTTACTTTGGGTCTTGCAGGTCCTGTTAAAACAAATCAAAGCTCTTGTTATTGCGTGATAAAATTTGTATCTAACCTTACTTGCATTATTGTCCTTAACACACGTGTTAATTATGTTCTTGTCTTTGAACAAAAAGATGATGGGAAACATGTGTTGATTTTGACGAGTGATTGATTTTTAAGGATTTTTTAATGAATTGTGGACTTCTATTGTGGACCGCCTTCATAGGTGAACCACTTAACCATGATGTATCATTTTTTTTAGTATTTAAATGAATTTGAATTAAAACATGTTTTTTTGTTATCATAACTATTAAAACCTTCAAAATTTATTTTTACAAACTTAAAATATATCAAATTTTAGCTTGGACTAGGTTTGCATAACCCAAACCTACTTGTGTAGTGATGCAGAACGGGTCAGACTTTTCAATTTTTTGCTTCGATTAAAAGTATAATCGATGTAAAAATTCGTCTCAAAATCAACATACTATGAATCTCACTTTGCATCCCAATTGAAATGCATTTGGATCTCTATGCTTAACAACATGCAACCCCTTAAACAAGGAGACCTAAAATTGTTCACAAATTTATGATTGGGATTCTTACAATTGCCTTGAAAGGGCTAATGACCACTTATGAAATGTTCTGTGATGCTTGTCAATCATTACACGTCAAGCAAGTTTAAGAGTAGTTGAGTGTGCTTTTCAGTTTCACTATGCTAAGCCTCATGGAAGAGAATGGGTTTTGGCCATACATAAAGCCAATATTAGAAACTAGGAACTTTTGAAATCCAACAAATTGCACCAATGGATAGTCCTTAAAAGGTGAAATCTAGTTTTGAAACAAGTTTAGCGTTTTCTAAAGGAACAATGTTTTAAAATGTTGAACACAAGGTTAAACATTATAAAACAACAAAACCCTTGCAACCCATGGCGAAACCCATCATGAACGCTTTGAACCACCCCAATCGCAATTGCGAACCAGCTCTCATCACAAAACCCACCGCGAACACCCTCGTCGGAAAACACACTACAAACATTGTTGCCCATCTAAACCCATAAAAAAACTAGATCTGGTTGAAAAGCTCAGATCCAGAACCCATCACAAAAACCATATCTCTTTCAACGTCTTGTTGTAGAGCCCAATCAATAGCTCCTTCGCTTTCGGCAGTCGCAACCATCTCCAGACCCACAATTCCTGAGTCGTAGTTCTTCAAACCCCGATTCTGCTCCAACCCAGACTCACCCGAGTCTAACTTGCTCCAAGTCGAGACCTTCGATGTCGCCATTGCCATATGCTACAACCATGGGCTCCTTCAACCAAACCTCCACCACCAAAGGGATGGGTTTGCATGGAGTAAGGACAGGAATTTGGAGCTAAATCATCCATGTTAGATAGAGAGATAAGGTTAGTGTTTTGACACATGTTGATGTTCAATTGGCTAGTGGACTGACTTATGTGCATGGTCAACAGACAAGTAGGTTTGGATATATCTGATTTTAGAGAGATAAGATTAGTGTTTTGACACAAAATTGGTATTTCACAAATAAACAATTTTAGTTTTTTTTTTTTAATTTCATTACTAACCTAACTATTTAATTCCAATATTTTATCTCATTTAAACTTTCCTTCATCTCAACCAAACAACCTCTTTTCACTCTCTTTCACCTATTTTCATTCATCTCTATCAAACCCTACATAAGTCATACCGTAGCATTCTAAATTAATCTTAGATTTATAAATATATCTGATATAAATTGCGGACTCATAATTGGAAGTTTACAATTTACATGATTAATAACCACTGTGACTTCTAAAACAACAAAGATAACTCCTTTCTCAATCAATCAACAGTATTTATTTACCTCACCCCATTCAAATCTAATTAATCATGAACCAATCACTCCACTCCATCTTCAAAACTCCCAAATAAAGCCTAACCTAAGAGAAGATAAGTGTAATTACCCCCATAAAACTATGGGTCGAAGTTACGACCATATCAAACAATTCTCAACTCAAGGTTTGGATATCCAGCTCGAGCTTTGTGTCGTTCAAATAGATCTTGAAGTGCTTCAACAAATTGGCTATGTATTTTGGCAACCTAAAACAAAGTGAAGGAAATAAGGGATCAAAAGTTTAGTCATGTGCACCTCAAATTTGTAAATCTCTTGCAGGCCCCATCTATAGCTTGCAAGTACCTATCTAAAAAATAGTTTATCCATATCATGCAAAATTGCAAATCTTGGATTAGCGTCTGTATATTTTGCTGTACTAAAGCCTAAAGGACTACATTACAGAAGTTTATTTCAAGGAAGTCAAAACCTTCTATGTAGGACAAGAGAAAATATGCCTTTCAAAGTTAAAGTCAAATGGAAGGTTTTTATTATTCCAAGATTTCTTTACTATATTGGCAACTTATTAACAAGATGAAAAAGCAGACATTTTTAACTAGGAGATGGCATAAGTTACTGGATACTTGGTGAATGCCAGTTAAAACAAAAAGGCATGATAGTATATACCTCCTCAGGAGTTGGCTCGTGATTTTTCTTAAGCTCAATTGGTCTACCCACCACCACATGCATCGGATGTTTAAAGGGTATTGGAGATCTGAAGAGAAGAGATAATTCATGTTAAAAATGTTGGGTATCGAGTAATCACACAAAAATTGAGATAGGAGAAAAAGAGAAAAGGGAAGAAGAAAACAACATACAAAGTTTACCCTAGTTCATCCAATGTGGACTACGTCCAGCTATTCACTATATTTCCTCACGCACTCGTACAATTGCACTCAAATTACAAGGAAATATATAAGCTTAGAAACCCTAAGTACCGTAACTATTCATGGGACCGAGCCCAAACTAAACACAATGCCAACAAGAGTACTAGGCCTCGAAAAAAGTTCAAGATAACAAATTAGTTCCAGATAACAAATTCTGTGCTTACTAGTTTAAGTTTCATATTGATACACCAGTCAAATGACTGCTGTCCGCAAATCAATGATTCCATTCTGTACAAAGACTATATTATATATATATATATATATATATATCAAAAACTGCTAAAAGCTGACTATAAAAGGCATGCAGTCTGCGAAACATTAATTGAATCCAACTTTTCCAATGTCATTCTTAGCAAATATTCTAAGCCATGAACCAGACAAAAGCTGACCTTTCATTTATGTACCAAACTGATTCTCAAAATGGTTTGACGTTTTAGAAATGGCTTATTCTATTGTTCCATCTTGTTGGATTTAATTTATTGGGCAACCTCAAGTTTAAACTTAAAAAGTTAGTTTCATTCATCATGCAAAAGCCCCCTTGACTAGTGAAAATAGGAGTAAAAGAGATCACAGGAAGGTGGCAAGTTGACATTTAAAAGCAACACATACCCGAAAATTCCCCAAAAATATATTGGGGAGAACTTGACAGCCCTTGCAAAATTCAGAATTAACTTCCCACCTGGTTTCCACCACTTATAGACATTTGACTATAGCAAAATTGCACCAAAGGGAAGTGAGAGTTTATTTGAATGAAAAGATAAAATCAGAAGCATGAATTAGCAACATTAGCAGATAGGGAAATAATGTACGGCGACATTTTAGTTTAACAGTTTTCTGCAGCTAATCTGGGAGTCAGCAAAATGCTGCAAGATTTTTCCTTAAGAATAAAAGATATACGGACAATAAAGAAATACCTGACCAAAGCAGAAAACTGGAACCAGGGGTTTTCCTTTCTCCATTGCTATGCGGACAAATCCTCTTCTTGCTTTAAGATAGGCAATCTAGAAAGCAATTAATTCTTTATATTGTTAAACCTGTATGAATATAAATCATAAAATAAAGGAGTTTCATATTGTAAGACCCATTTTATCTGAAACCCTTTCTGTCTATCTTTACAAACAGTAGAAACAAGTTAAAAGCAACCCAAAACCAAACAGTAAAAGATATCACCCTTTAAACAATCAGCAAGATATTGCCACCAAATTATCTAACCACTATGATGATGTACGTATCCTGAATATACCCTTAGCATAATTTTTTAGGCATTTTGTGACTGTACAATGATTCAATCATAAAAGCAAACATGCACAATGACAAAGTGCTTAAATGGTAGATTGAAATCAGTTGGCCCATTGCAGTAATCAAATTGAAATGACTTCACAGCCAGTGTCAGAATTCAAACAAACAGAATTGTGATGGCTCTACTGATCTTTAGCCTTGCATGAGGCATATTAAATGAACGATTTCTTGTACATTTTTATTACAAACATCACATGGTGCAAGCAGGTATGAGTTTTCTGTCACTGATAGCAACCAGTAGTATCATGGCTCATGTCTACCTCATTAAATTGCTTCTCAATTTATCATGGCATTATCTCCATTTAAACCTATAGCCTAATGACATTGCTACTCAATTATTCTAACTACTATTTTGTTGTTGGTCATTGTATTTCTTTAACTTACCAGTCTTGTCCTTCACATGAAAACTTTCCTTTCAAAATCCAAAGCTGCAGCACTCCTCCGTGAAACTTCCAAACTTTCAACCGTTTTGGTCTATTCAGAAATTCAAGAACTTCTTCGTCAATCTGAACCTTAGAATCATTCCATTCCTTGTTATAGCTCCCCATCAAGTGTTGAAAAGCTTTGACAGACTCTCACTCTTTGGCAGTAGCCTCACATTATATATATACCCTATATGATCTAGTTCAACCATAGCTTGACCCCATACTACAAGAGTGTCTGCAATATGAAATGAGTAAAACTAAATAAAAAGGATCTAAGTATCTAACTGCCTTCTTCCATCAGTTTATGTTAGGCTTCCCAGAAGTGTATGTTAAAAGAGAAATGGAAAGGGTACTAAGGGAATAGAGACACAAGCAATGAATATGATGTATGTAAGGGTCTGAAGAGGAATTTGGGCCATGGGCAGGGGTGTGTAACAGCTAGGAGCAAGGATTTTTTTTTTGGTCAGCAACGATAATATTATATAAATATATACAGAGAAGAGTACAAGTTGTACAGATAAAACCTAAGAAAAGGCCCATCAGCTAGCATGACAGAACTTTGGCAACCTAATACATAGAAACATTCCTGAATTAATTTGCCAAAGGTCAGACTAAGGACATGCTCACATCCAAGCCAAAGACATACAAAAAACAGACACTAGGCCCCCCCTGTATACAAAAAACCATCTCTGATGTGGCTAGACCATTGGTAAAACGGAGTACTGAAACCTTTCTCTAAATTAATAAGCCAGGACCAACAGAAAAAAAGAGCATCCTCCAGCAATTTAGAGCCATTGAAACTTTCATTATGAAAGACAATCCTATTACGTTGATGCCAAATGCTCCAAGTTAAGGCTAACCACCAAATCTTCCACCTTTGAGTCCTAAGGCCAGTAAAGCTGCAGTACGTGTGCTGGAGGAAATGGTTAATAGGCTTGATCGAGGATACCCCTTTCATATTAATCCATTCCAATGACTCCCACCAAAGCGGCATAACTTTAGGACAGCTAAAGAACACATGTGATGCTTCTTCGATAGAGCAGCGACAAAGAGGACAGCTGTCATCACCAATACTAACATTCCTTCTAATAAGATTCTTCTTAGTTGGCAGCCGATCCCTAAAGAGCCTCCAGGCAAAACAGAGGACTTTACTCGGAACTTTTAGCTTCCAAAGGTCATTGAACACTTCCTCGTTGGCCTGGGTATCCACAACCCTATATATCATCTTGTAGGCACTTCCCATCGTAAACTTACCATTTGGATCCCCCAACCACCTCCACGTGTCCTGTTGTTGTGCACATATTGACAAGCCCTGAATTTCAACTAGGAAATTATTTGCTGCTTCTACTTCTCCCCCCATAATACACCTTCTCTATTGAAAGCTCCACTCCCAACCCGCTGTTGTGTGGGACCCCATTTGCTGAATATAATGTTGTTGTTGTTCGGAAATCTGGTAGAGTCTGGGAAACTTCATCCTCAAAGGCACACCATCTTCGGACCATCGATCTTCCCAAAATAACACCCTAGATCCACCGCCAACCCTCCATTTTACACCCTTATTGAACCACCCTTCTTCGTCATTGGACTGGCAAATGTTGCTTAGGTCCCTCCACCAAATAGAATCACGATCAGATCTGCTCGAGGCGACTAAATTCCTCCACCCGCCGTACTTAGATTCCAAAACTTGAGCCCACAGTTCTCCTTGGCAGTGGAACAAGTTCCACTTCCATTTCCCAAGCAACGCAGAGTTGAAAGATGAGAGATTCCTTACACCCAAACCACCTTTTGCTTTTGGTTTGCACACCTCATCCCAATTGACCCATGCAATCTTTTGCTGGTCAACATTGCCGCCCCACAGGAATCTCCTTTGTATTGCCGCCAATCTATCCACCACCTTCTTAGGAACCCTGAAAAATGAAAACAGAAAAATAGGTATCAAATTCAGGACTGACTTAATGAGAGTCAGTCAGCCCCCGAAAGAAAGATATTTACGCTTCCAAAAAGCTAGTTTTTTCTCACATTTTCCCACAATGGAACCCCATATCTCACACCGTCTAGGATTTGCCCCAATAGGAACCCCCAAGTATGCAAAAGGTAGCAGCAGCTTATGACAGTTCAGGAACTGGGCAGCATTATTCGTCCACTGTTCAGTCGTCCCAAACGCACCAAAACAGCTTTTAGCAAAATTTATCTTCAATCCCGACACTAACTCAAAGCTTCTTAAAAGGGCCTTGAGTGTTCTAACATTTTCCTCCGTTGCAGCCCCAAAGAAAATAGTATCGTCGGCATATTGCAACATGCTAATATCCACCTTTTTATCACCAACCTTGTAGCCCTGATATTTATTTTTTCCCAGCGCTTCCCGCATCAAACCGGACAAACCCTCTGCAGCAATGTTAAATAAAAATGGAGCAAGTGGGTCACCTTGCCGAAGACCTCTTTGTGGTATGAATTCTGCAGTAGGGCTTCCATTAACCAAGATAGATACAGAGGCAGATTTAAGGCAGCCCTCAATCCATGTAATCCACTTCTGGCTAAAGTCCAATCGCTTCAGCATATATAACAGAAATTCCCAGTTGACTGAATCATACGTTTTCTCGTAATCAACTTTAAACACCAAACAGCTTCTACTGCCTCTCTTTGCTTCGTCAATCACTTCATTAGCAACAACCACACTCTGCAGCAAGTGCCTTCCTTCGATGAACGCAGATTGGCAGCCATCAATAATAGATGGCAAGACCTTCTTTAGCCTTAATGACAGCACCTTAGCTACAATCTTATACACACATCCAATAAGAGAGATGGGTCTATAATCATTGAGACCTTGGGGATCGCGCACCTTCGGGATCATTGCTAAGAAGGAATCGTTACCACCTTTTGGGAATAAACCATTGACATAAAATTCATCCATAAAGCGCAAAAACTCAGGTTTAATGACCTCCCAGAATTCTTTAATGAATTTGAAGTTTAATCCGTCAGGGCCCGGACTCTTATCACTCCCACACTCCCATATAGCATCTCTGACTTCCTTCTCCTCGAATCGCGCCACCAGTAAGTTGTTTTGTTGTTGATCAATGGCCTTAAACTTGACCCCGTCTAATTTTGGCCTACCCCACTTAGGTTCTTCAAATCTGTTCTTAAACGATAGTCTAATAGCCTCCTTAACCCTTCTTGGTTCAGTCAGCCAGCAACCATCCTCCATAACTCCTGTAATCAAGTTTTTCCTTCTTTTCCAGTTAACAATCTTATGGAAAAAGTTGGAATTACAGTCTCCTTCCTTGATCCACTTAGTTCGCGCCTTTTGCCTTAGAATTGAAGCAAAAGCCTGTGAAGCAGCCCACAAATCCTGTTGTAATTGCTTTCGCTTTTCCAGTTCAGCATCACTAAGTGACCTTACCTCACCTTCCACATCCAACCTATTCATTTCATGCTCAATTCTGTTAATATTTTTCTGGATGTCGCCATAGTGATGCAGGTTCCAGGTTTTGAGTTTCATCTTTAGAGATTTAACCTTTTCTTTCAGGACAAACCCACCCCAGCCTGATATCAGATTTGAATTCCAGCTGTCACCAACAAACTTCCTGAAAGACTTGTCCCCAAACCAGCAATCGAGGACCCGAAATGGCTTAGGGCCCCAGTCCACATTATAGGCACTTAACAGAATAGGGCAGTGATCCGAGAAATTACGGTCTAGAGTGGCTAGAGAAGTGCCTTGCCATTTATCAGTCCACTCTGCAGAGACTAGAGCTCTGTCCAGCCTGCTTTTAGCCAAACCATTAGGTCTGAACCACGTAAACTTGCACCCTATACATGGCACGTCTTCCACCTCCAAATTTGCAATCCATTCATTAAACTCTTTAGTGATGCCCTCATCTTGGCTCCGCTGGCAGCGACCCACCCTTTCGGAAAGCCTCCTTACATTATTAAAATCACCAATGATGCACCATAGACCCCCCCTACAAGCAGCCCTAAGCTGTCTGATCTCTTCCCAAAGGGTTCTTTTCAATGCTGATTCACATGGTGAATAAACATTAATAACAATAATCTTTTCGTTGTCTTCATACCAGGTTCCTTCCAAGTAGATGAACCCATTACCCACCACCTTCTTGTCAAGCTTAAACGTTTCCTTATTCCATATACACAAAAGACCGCCAGCTTTATTAACAGCTGGTTGACATACCCAGCTGACTTCAGCATCACCCCATATAGCTTGACACAATTTATCCTCAATGACCTCCTTTTTTGTCTCTTGAATGCAGAGCATATCTAACCTTTCCTTATTACACAACTTTCGGATAGATGCCCACTTAATTTCCCTCCCCAACCCCCTTATATTATATGATAGAATCTTCATCAATCACCCCCACTGCCACCCAACCTAAGGATCTCATTTTTGTCTCTTACCTCCATATCCCTCATCTGATTGACCATTGCTTCTTTATCATGGCATGTTGTTCCCAGAAATTCAGCCAATAGCCAGTCACCAGAAGGCTCATTAATCCATCCGCCTTTAGTATTACTTGATGAGGCTTCGTCTTCTTTGTTACTAGCACTGGGCCTATTCCCCCAATCTGCTACTTCCTTCAACCCACTACCACTCATCATCTCTGGTGGTGTTTAACAAATAAAAGAAGAAACCTCCTTTCCTTTAGGACTAACTTGCTGCAAACAAGGCCCATCATCCTGGCCCAGTTTTACCCTATTAGGCTGAGAGTGTTTTTTACACCTCTTATTCCTGGAATACACCTTCCAGTGCAAGGCAGGCCCAACTTGGTTGTGGCCCAACAAACTGCCTTTCCCACCAGGTGGGGCAGACATACATACAGTTGGGGATCCCGAGATACCCCTAACAGCTGGCTTCCCCAAAAAGTTATTATCTAGCACCTCCTCCGTTAAATCAAGCAAAAGTGGGTCCCTCCTCACCCAACACCCTCCTCCTTCAGAGTTGCTACCTACTACCCTCCAACACTGGACCCCATCCTCAGCAGCTACTGCAGCTACATCATCATTCACGAGAACATCCCTTTTTTTCATTTCGAAACCCCCCCCCCTGCCATAGGTACGTTCTGTTGCCACAAAGGAGTATGCAGTTGACTGCCATCACCATCCATCCTTACTGTAACATCCTCTTTTACAGATGTGACAGCTTTTTGGTTAATACCCAGCGGTTCTTCACAAGAACCATGACCAGCGGACAAAGAGTTGTACTCCCTACTACCTCCACTACTGCTACTTCTTTGGACACCGTCCACCGTTGCTGTCGGCAGTATTTCACCTCCGTCCACATCATCGGCGTCAACTCCCAAGTCACTCATACCCATAAAACTTTCGTCAGAATCTATCTCCTCCGATGAGCCTTCGAATCTACCTCCGTTATAGTTACAAATAAAGGATTTCCAGCACGTATCCTCCACAATGTTTACAGTAAACTCTTCATCGTTAATGGAAACTGTCACATTATGGTTAATTAAAGGTTGCCAGGGAGTTTTGAGGAGAATACGAGTTCTGTCCAAACGTTGGGTATCGACGACATCGTCCTCCATCTCCACCACCTCTCCCACACCTGCCACAATCTTATTAATGTTCACCGAATCCCAGGCTTGTAGCGGGATACCCCAGCACGATACCCATACTAATTTGAACCCGGGACGCGTAGATGGAGTCCACTTTTCCAGAGAATAGAACATAGATAACCCAGAATCCTCTGCATTCCTACATAGTTCCTCTGCTTTCGCATCCTTGAGGCCTAAGAGGAGAACCATATCGTCTCCCAAGTACTTGGGCGTGACATCCTCTCCGCCATCCCACAAGAAGCTATCCTCCAGCCTATGAACCTCCAACAAGCTCATCAGCCTACCTATCCAAGCGTCTCTGCACCACAGTCGATCCGTCGGGATGGACAACTGGACCGACGACACAAACGGTTTGACCAGTGTCTTCAACTGGAGCGATGTTCGCCGTTTCGGTGGCCCATGATTGGCCGCCGTAACTACATGTGCATACGACCCCTTCTGGGCCAAAGGTTGGAGAGGAAAGCCTCGTTGAGGGCCAGGCTGTAGAGGACCCCTGTGCATGGAAGAAAATCGCTCACCATGACCGCGGGGCGCTCGCTCACCATCCACCGTCCCCGTCCTAAAGTTCTGCGACGAGGACCAGCTTCTACCATGCTTAGGAAGGTTCGCGTGTAATTTGAGGCCTCCGATAATTAAGTTGTCCAACTGCCGTTCAAGAACTTTAACGTCTCTAACCCCTTTGAAACGTACAAAACCATACCGCTTTCCGATCATATTGCGCGTTTTAGCAATGTACACCTCTCTAACATCGCCCCATCTTTTGAACACAACCCACAAATCCTTTTCCCCAATATCCTCCGGAAAGCGAGTAAAGTAAAACTAGGACACATCTGCATCTTCCCTCCAGTCCGACCTCCACCTTGGTCCTAGCCTAGATGCTGGCTGTAACGGAGCAGCCAGACGATGACTGTAATCGAGACAATCACAATTAGTGGGTGCCCAATCCCCATGGCTGCGACGTCCGCTCCTGCTACCTCTATTGCCTACTCTCACCCACCCACTCTCACTCTCACGTTCTCTCTCAGACTCTCTCTCTCTCATTCCTAACAGGCTTGTTAGGAGACCAAGTAATAATATGCACTATAATCATAGCTAGGAGCAAGGATACAAGGGAGGGAAGGATCCTGGAGCATTTTGGGCCCATGGGCAGGGAGGAAGCAGACCCCTCAAAGTGTTTGCAACCATCTACATCTCTGTTCTTGTTTTGTTTCTGTTTTTGAGATATTACATACAACTAGCCTGCTGTAGGGAGTAACTCTTCATATTTTAAAAAATAAATCCAAGTTTCTATCGGCATTTGTAGTGAATGTTTCTTTCTGGTTCAACAGCTTCTAATTTGTGTAATAGATAAAGCAAGCTTGATCAACCTTTTTTCTTAGTGTATTGAGACTTGCGCATAATCCACAATTTATATATTCTCTTGTATTCAACATTACTCTAATATCAAGAATCAGATACAACTTAACAATGTTATTAGCAAGTCATACTGTCATATCAAAGCTGAAACATTTCAGGCTACTGATCCTAAAATTCAGTCTATAACCCACATAAAAGAATCAAAAGAATGTAATTTTCCCACTTTTCTATCTAAACTAGATATAAATTAGACATGAAATATCAGAATGGGAAGAAACCAAAGTGTTATGACTATCAAACATATGGCAGTCAAATGGTAATTCAGCCAAAGCACTTGGATAGCAAGGAAAAAAGCCTATACCAACATATTACTCAAACTTGACATCAGTCATAATCTTATATTATATCTAAAAGAATAAACATTTTCCATGCTCCATGAGAGTGAAAAACAATGTACCTCAGAACCATGCTCCATGAGAAATGCTTCTTGCACTCCACCAGGTATCAAGATACAACTATAGCCAGCATCCAACAGGGAGGTAAACCTTTTCCTTGTCACTGGTGTTAAGCCCAACCATGTCCATATGTGTCTCAAAAATGGTGTGTAAAATATCTATTTGTTAAGTGTGAGAAGAAAAATTTAAAATTATATCCTCAATAACCTTCATTACAAACAAGGGTATAAAAAGCCTTACCGCACTGCTAGCAAGAACTTTTATTTTAGGAAGAGGCATAAAACCTGTGCTGTCAGCTAATGCAACAACTCCAATTGGCAAAACTGAATGTGGTTCATAACCAAAAACTGCAGGAAAAGACATACTGTTGTTAATATTGATGAACTACTAACCATAAAATACAAATAAAATAGGAGTCATCACCATAGAGAGAGATGTTAACTTGTAAAGATGTTTCGGATACCCCTCTGCCCAAGGATAAGCAAGAAATCACTTCATCCAGGACAGTTAGTCATATTTACGCAATGTTGAATCTTTAAAATGAAAGTATTGTTTCATTTCAAAATGAATCTTAGTATAAGCTTGTTTGGAAAAATAATTTTTGTTTCGGCAGAGATATCAGCACTATCATGGCCTATCCACACTTCAAACAAGTTACTTCTTATTGTAATTTCTAAAATTAAAATAATTAATCTTTTTTTATTAAAGTCAAACCTTAATTAATCAATTTCATATTTGTCTATATACATTTAATTGATGACAAATTAAGAAAAATGAATACTAATTAGTATCCTCAGAGCATTGGTAGAAAAAAACAAATAGAAAGTTTTTATTGACAAGAAACCATTGAATGCATGCTGTTTTAGGCCATTGGAAACATTTAATAGGATGCAATTAATGCTCCTTAACAGCTTGCTGCCAGAAGCCTTTAAAAAATTAAAACTCAAAACAGTTACTCAGCAATTAAGAGTACCAACAGTACCACCTTATCTAGTACGGTCATCTTCAAAAAAAATTCAGGCTAAGTTATACTTTTGACAACTGTCAGTCTGTCACCCTGCACCTATTATGAATGAAGCAACCAAACAAAGGGAACAATAATCTCAAGTCTCTACATTCCTATATCAATATTTCCACTTTTCCTACAATCCTTCCCCCAAATATCAAATCCAAATAGCCAACTTACTCAAAAAAGAAACACTCAATTTAAAATTTCTTGCCATTTTTAAAGAAAAATTTTGCTCATGAGATAAGAGTTAACCCTCACTTCTATATACTAATTTAGGCATATCACTAGACAATATGAAATCTCCAACACACCTCCCTTACACCGAGAATTGGACATATGCAGATGGTCTGATAAAGGGTGACTCAATTAGCCAAACAATAACCATTAGGATAGGATCTAATACCAACTTAGAATTTGAGTTTGAGCCAAACTCAACCCCTCAGCCCTGCCCCTCTATATACATTATGTTGGTCATAGTTGCTACTAGAGTTGCTTTGCTTCAACTCAAAATCAATTCTGAACTTTTTTCTAACGTAAACCCAAACATGTAAAAATATATAAACTAAAATCAATTATGAACTCAGAATCAATTCTCCAACATGAAACCAAACAAAAACTAATAGACCGCAAAGAATTGAAAGTGAAAGCAAATGTGCATATTCTTTTAAGAAAAATCCTCAAAAGTTGTCAAATTTTGAATGAATAGTTTGGTACACACCATAAGCACGATTGGGATGAAAGGCCTTCATGTCCTCCACATGAAGCGTGATGGGAAAGTAAGCGCAAACGTGCTTGCATATGTACCTGAAACACACCCAATTTTTTTTCTTCTGAAAAAATACTTTTTTTTTATATTCAAACTCAAAAAAGCAAGATACTTAAACTGTAATAATAATAATAATGATAATAATAATAATAATAATAAATAATAATAAATAATAATAATATATTATTATTATTATTATAAAAGTACCTGGATAATTTTCGACCGAATTTGCTCTTTTCATCAACAGGAATTACCATCAGCACAAAAAGCAAACCGAAAAGCCTGACATGACAACCTTCTCATTTTAATCACAGAGAAAGAGAGAGACACGTGTAAACATACACTTGTGTGTAATTGAAGGGAAGAAACTAAAGGAGAGAGAAACGAACAAAAGTGCTTTGTGGAGAGACAGGAAGAAGATTGCGAAGAGCACCAACGCGACGTTGAAATGAATGGTTCCGAGCCACAACGCCAGGGCCAAAATGGTGTTCAAGTAATTTGGTGACGTGTCACCGAACACCTCGCTCCCCTTGAATACCTTCTCCCCCTCCGCGTCGCCGGAGCGCCGCCGTGGCTCATCTGTCGCCGTCGCCGCCGCCGCCCTGCGCTGCATGGTTTGGTTGCCGAATGTGAGAGGAGGAAGTAGTGTTTATGAAGGACAAAGGAAGCGAGGGGCGTGGAGTAAATAGGGGAAAGTTTGAGGGGCAAAAATGTCTCGTGGGTTTTCGTCTCTTCTCGGAGTTTCCATCGACTTGATTGTCTCGTGTCTTAATATTCGTTTTTATTTTATTTGTTCAGAAAACAGACACTCATTGATGGCACATGGAAACGTAAACGGCGAACGCTACTTTGTCCGAACGGTTGGGAGTTTATTTATTTATATGATTGGATAAATCCATATAGATTTTCAAACTGACTTTTAAAAACAAAAGTCATATTAGTTTTAGAATATATAAATTCTCTAAAAGTGTTTTTAGAGGAAAAAAAGTAAAAAATAAATAAATAAATTAGATATCATTTTATCTTTTAAAAAAGTTATATTGGTAAATTTTTAAAAATTAATTAATTAAAAATTTAATTTAATTTATAAAAAAGTTCATCTCATTTTTTTTTCTTTCAAAAGTATTTCAAAAAAACATATCCATGCCTTATATACTTACTATCTTAAACAAAAATTATAAAAGATTTTGAAAAAAATAATTAAAGCGGAAAAATATATCAAAGACTATTGATAATTTGGTTCTATATTTTATTATTTAAGAGAGAGAGAAGGGTTAGGAAATAATGGAAGAGAGGGGAAAAGAGAGACTAGAGAAGGCCAGGAGTAATAGGGAGAAAGAGATTTTTAAACCTTTCACTTAGTTTTTTTTAAATACTTATTTTTATATAAAAATTAAGGGACTGTTTGAATTAGGATTTTTTAATTGCAAAGGGTGTATTTTTTTTATTTTCTGTTTTTAATAGTTGCTTAATTTCTCAAGGAAATTAAAACCTAAAATAACTTGGGCTAGAAATTAATTAAAGAAAAGCTTTTTCCTCCAATCTTTTTTTTAAGAGAGCATTGAGTTTAAGTTTTATCAATAAACAAATAAAAATATATGTTTGAAAGAGATCTAAATTAACCTTAAATTTAAGGAAATTTGTAAATATGGTGCAACATATCAAATGATGGCGTGCGTGCTAGGAGTGTGATATTTTTATGAAGACTTAAAGAGGGAAATTGTGTGGTGGACTGGTGAGCCAACATTGCCTACTCTCAAGAGATTGACATTCATATGCCTCCAAGACCTCCTTTGGTTGTTGAGTATTGATCCCTCAAGATTTACTTGAAGTTACTTTTCTGCGTTTAGTTAGGTTGTAGGTTGATACTTGTTGTGGGGACTTCTGAATATATTTTTTAATTAGAATGAAAATTATATTTAAAAAGGATAAATATATAAATTAATGATTTATTTTAATTTGTTTTGGAAGAACTTAGTTATTTCTTCTGTAGTTGGGTCTTAAGAATTGAGCTTTTTGATATAACCGGGTGTTTAGAAGGGCCTTTATGAGAGAAGGAGCCCAAAAACTCCAAAAATCCTTCTCTAAATACCTACAAATCTAAAATAGTCTCTCAAAACTCTCATATTCTCTTTTATCTTCTCCCGCAAGTCACCCCACTCTAATTTAAAATATAGATTATTGCTTATTGAATAAACAAGTTAACAATAATGTAGACAATAATGTAAATGCAAATAAAAAAGAGAAAAAATATTAATTAATGAACAAGATTTAAATATAGTGTGTTCTCCTATAAGGCTGGTTAATATAAATGTTAAAACTCCTATAAAAAAACAATATAAATGTTAAAAAAAAAGGAGATTTAATTTGTGCAATTTCGCAAAATTTCAAAGGTGATTAGTATAATTTATTTTTATATTTATTCATTGTTTGTCATGTAGTGGTGGAAATGTGTCAGGTCACCTATCAGGGGCCTTTGGTCTGGCCTATTTAAAGTTTGACTGACTTGTTTATTATAAAGGACAGACCAAGGCTTTTTGAAAAGTTTGTTTAAATAAGAAGGTCAGGTTCAAGCTTTAAAAAAATATGTTAAACCTATCAGACTAACCTATTTAATATATATATATATATATATATATATATACATATTAAAACTTAAAAATAATATTATTTTTTTTAAAATTTTCTTATTATGAAGGTGGATGATCAACAACTTCAAAAAATCATTTAAAAAATCTGATAAAATGATTATGGGAAACATATCTGTAACTTATAAGATCATATTTAATAATTTATAGTTTATAAGATAAACATATCTATTATGTTATTTTTATTTTTAATTATTTATTTTTATTTAATCAGACTTTGTATATAGATTTTTAGACCAGATTAAGCCTTTATGCAGGCCTTAATAACGTATTTTTAACATATAACAAGTCAGATTTAGGCTTAATGATAATGATGCGGGTCAGACCCAGACCTGTCAAAATCTAGCGTGACCTTACCTATTTTCATCCCTAATGTCATGCCAAATTTTTCTTAATTAACTCTGACATACATTAGATGAAATATTCAGGATTAAGAGATTTGACTATAAATAAGAGAAATTTTAAGAAACTCAAATTATAAAATTAAAATCGAAGACATACCAAAATCTCACAATCGTGATATCATAGAAGCTAAAATTTAAATTATGTCTCAACTAAAACAATTTTTTTTACAATAACAATAATGAAATTCAAACTGATAATTCCATACAAATTATCTCAAAATAGTTAAGTGATAAGGTGTTTCCTTAAAAAGAAAGTGATCACGTGTTAGCTCTTACATAATGTTTATTATGACAAAAGAAAACATAACAAATAAAAAAAAATTATAATATTGCATGCATCGTGTAAAACGATATTGCCTATACATAATAAAAATATATGTAAGGTAACGCCTTTTACTAATGTCGTCTTTATTAATAATTAGAGTCTATAAAGGTCACGGAAAGTATCATAAACGACGGGGACATTTGGCTTGTTTGGTTCGCCTAATGGGGCATGCATATATAGCCTTTACATGGACCTTCCTAAAATAATTTATACGTCACTTCATGATATTTTTGTACATTTGCTGGTTCAGTTGCCTAATAATTCAACTATTCAAGTATGCCAATCTGCTGTCACCATTTTGTTGAACGTGTTATAAAAAAATAGTTGTGTGTATATATATATCATAAAATGGGTACCTCGATTATGTTTTTCACCCAAATTGATTATGTGCTTAATAAAAAAGAGAGAAGCTTTTTAACGTTGTTGGGAGAAGGCCCACACGGTTTTTCATGTAAAAGAGGAAGGACAATTTTGGATTGTTCATTTTTTAATATAGATTTTAGCTGCTTTAATCTTCTTTTTTTTTTTAGTGAAAGTTTTTTGTGCGGGTTCTGCATCATTTCATGCTCTTTCCACTTTGATTTCAGACGTTTCAAATGACACCGCTATAATATTTTTAGTCCATTTCACTGCTGTATTACTTTCACCTCTGAACTTTCAGTAGTTCTAAACACTACCTTATGGGGATAAATCTTCCTAAATGATTTTTTTCCTGTTCACAAAACTCAAATGCATAACTTTACTTATAGATAACTAAATCTTGCCACTACGACCAACAGACTTTGGTCTTGTCAAAATATTTTCAGCTCAAGATTTGTATATCCAGCATGAGCTTTGTGTCGGTCGAAAAGATCTTGAAGTGCTTCAACAAACTGACTATGTACTTTGGCAACCTGAAACAAAGTATAATTGAAGATTAAAAAAAAGTTCGAATTCACTCAACTACAATTCACATAAGTTGATAACTCATAATAAGTTGGTAATGTTAGCTTAGGAGAAAGAGGTTATAGAAGTCACTAAATCCTAATTTTTCCTTAAGTAGCGTTAAAAACTCACTCTCCTATTACTCTCTTTCCCACACACAAGTCAGTAATTATTTACTTTGTAACTTGAAAACAAGTAAAATGAATTTGTTTAGATAAACTTATCCAAAATCACTTCAACAAAAAAAAAAAAGACAATAAACTTTTCCATTATTCACTAAATTTAGTATATATGTAAGTTAAAATAATCCTTTAAAGAAGCTATAAAATTCTACAAATTAACTTATACATAAGTTAATTTTAAGTTACCAAGAAGTTTACATGTATGATCCACATATTTAAAGAGACCCACATAAATTTTATCCAATAAAAATAAAGTTGCAAACGTATTTTTTGAAAACTTGTTACCACTAGCTGGATCATGTGACATGTGTGGCTCTGTTGAATGTTACTTAGTACAAAATCTGGGTGATAGTATATGCATATATATATTATATATACCTGCTCCATTGTTGGTTCTGGATTTTTCTCTAGCTCAATTGGTCTACCCACGACGTTATACAATGGATTTTTGAATGGTAAAGGAGATCTGAAGACAAGAGTTGAACATTCTGTGCTATTAACATATAATATAGTTCTTGACAACAAATTGTACTAAAATCAACTATTCAATGAGTATATGAATATCTTCTATATTGAAAGAAAATTAGTTGAATTAGTTGATTCATTCGTCGTCATAAATCCCTTTGCTTGTGAAAGCAAGATGTCAAGAACGAGAGTAGGGATCACAGGAAGCCAGTTGACATGAAAAAGGGAAAAAACTCACCCATAAACTCCCCAGAAAAATAATGGAATGATCTTCATAAACCTTGCAAGATTTTGAATTAACTTTCCTGGAGCTTTCCACCACTTATAGGCGTCTGTCTACAAAGATTGAACCAAAAAAGGGAGAGATGATGAATTTGTACATATAGGCGAAGAAAATGAAAAATACACAAGTAAAATTAAAATTAGTGATGATAATTAGCCAGAATTATTAGAGTTTAATTGTTATGCATTGTTAGGTATAAACTGTGTGTTAGCCAATTTAAACCTATCTTTAATATATTTTTAAGATAGTTATTATAAAAATTAACAAATTTATTATGTATAATAATTTATAATTCCTCTAAAAAATGATAAAATCGACTAATTCATAAACCACGAAAATCTCTTTTTTCCTATCTTTAAACCCGGACCGACCATAGAACCCTGTTCAAAAAGCGGAACGCATTAGCTATCCGCTCTCAGGTTGGACAGTAAGGGTCGGAGAAGGGCAATCACTCATTCTTAAAAATGCGATTTTGAGAAGAGTTGTTCTTTGGAAAGTAAGCACAACAGTCCCATGTGCAACAACAAGTACCAGTTTGACTTGGGGGTGATAATTTAGTAGCAGTGGGCAGTAAAGTTGTTTTGTTACTGTAATAAATACCAGGACTTTGCAATATTTGATTGATTACAATTATTAGATAATAGTGTAAAATTATTTTATGCGGTTAGTTAGTGAATATGTTATTTTCTCTTAATTTCAATGAATTTGATACTTGAAGCCCAACAACAATTACAAGTTATATATATACAAGTTATTCTTCATCCTTATTCTTATTTTGTTTTAATCCAATTATTC
>CM023949.1:28291701-28383158 GCA_013407115.1 Glycine latifolia | reverse complement strand
ATGCAATCTTAACCATTTATAATATCTTACCTTTTTTTTATTGTCAAATTATTTTTTTTAATTTTTAATATATATATATATATATATATATATATATAAATAATAAAATTTATATTATTATTACGGGTTCACGGATCGGGTCATTGGATCAACGGATCTGTAAATCTAAACCCGTGACCCAACCCATACATGAACGGTTTTGATCGGTTCGGTTCAGTTTTGACCCAAATATATAAATGACCCAACCCAAACTGTTCAGATCGGTTCGGATCGGTTCGGATTCACGGGTGACCCATACCCGTGAACAACCCTAAGAGGACAGATAGATCTTAAGTCCACCCTTATCAACTATTTTTGTTATCTATTTTTGCTTTAAATAAATAAATTTTTATTTTTTTAACAAGAAAATCTTATCTGTTTCATTTTAAAAAAAAACATTTATTATAAAATTATTTATTTTAAATTTAAACAAACACACTTAATTTTCGAGTTCAGTTTACTACAAAGCAAATATATTTATACTATTGTGCTTGAGATTTCAAATCTTGATCTATTTCATTTATTAAAATTAAAATGCATTAATAATTAAGTTCAAATCTTGATTAACATATTATCTTTTTTTAATAAAAAATTAGGTGAGTTAAATTTCAGAAACTCATCATATAATTAACATAATATCTTATTTGACCATAATTCAAGAAATTAAAAACAAAGCCGTTTTTTTAAAATGAGAATAATAAAAAGCAGTTAAAAAAGAATAATGTGAATAGAGAATGGTTAAAAGTGACAATTTTCTGAACCAATGGTCCCCAACCCCTTCCTTAGTAATGTTAAACTTGACGCATACCTCACCAAATACCCATTATATGGGAAAAGGGACATGATGATCACAGTAAATATTCCTCATAAGCCCCTTTCCTAGAGTGCAAATTCGCAAGATCCATCACTCAACAAATTAAAAAGGCACTATACTACCAGCTTCCTCTAAAAAAGTCTAAACAAGATTTTTTAGTTTTTATCACGTGTCATCTCAAGTGTGTGTAATTCACCAAAAGAAATGTCAAGTGTGTGTCCCAGTGCAAATTCACATTAATTTGTATTTTATGATGATAATGACATTTTAAAAAAAATACATGGCTTAAAGTATTTTTCATTTCGACTAGTTATGATAAAATTTAATGGTTAAAACATAAAAAAAATGTGAAAATTAATTAAGTCCATGGATTGGTACAAAGTACAAACCATAAGCTTGATCCGGACGAAACGCTTTTGCTTCTTTTATGTGAAGCGTTATGGGGGAAATAGGAGCAAATGTGCTTGCATATGTATCTGAAATATAGCCAAAAAGAAATTGCTCAAATTAATAGTGGGATTTAAACATCCAAGTAAAAAGAATTTAAAAAAACGAAATCCAAGTAAAAAATATAAAATAAAAATAAAAAAGCAGAGAAATGCAAAGTTACTTGGCCAATTTTTGACCAAAAATGCTGTTCTCGTCCACAGGAATGAGCACGAACACCAAGAGCAAACAGAGCACCCTGAAATGCAAATTGCATAACCCATTTAACATCATGAATGAACAAATTGTAATTAAAACTGTAATTCAAAGATATGTAAAAGATGAACACATAAAGTTACCTAAAGTTAGCTTGGTAGTTAAAGAAAAGGGGAAAAAATGTCATGGATTTAAATTTCTTTATTCATAAAAATTAATAATTAACATTTATTCGTCAAGAAAGAGAAGAAAAAATTATAGGTTTAATTTTTTCGTTAAAAAAATAATAAATAACTAATATTTGCCTATAAAAGAGGAACAAGAGTGCTACTGAATCTGTCATGGCAAACACATTAATACTGAATCTGTCATATCTTTCTTCAACCGTAATCTCCTACGTACATGAAGTAATCCTATTTGTTCCTTACGGGTGTTAAAAAAAGTGAAAAAATGGATAGACATTCGATATTTTATCCCACACCTAAAGAAAAAAAAATATAAGTATAAATATAATAAATTTATAATATAATAAGAAAAAATACATAAAAATGAGAGTTGTTTTTCGGATTCTAAAAAAACTAAAACAATCGTTTTAGAATTGAACTGAATTATAACCATTGAACTATTTTTAAATAAAAAAAACTATATGGACAGTTTATAATAAATAAATAAAATTGAAGCATTTTGTTTGAAAATTAAATCGGACCTAATTAAATCATAAAACCCAAACTATTTTTATAAAGGATAAAAATTCTACTACTTCTAATCTTTTTTCTTGCATATCTATGCATAAAAGTAGTTTGGTTAAATCCGAAAACAATTAATTTAGTATTCGGGTTCGAATTTAACACCAAATTAAACCAAATAGTAATTCAATTATTTTCAGGTGTGAAAATTTTCTAGTTCAGTTAAGTTTGAGCGAATCATTTTTTCAATTTAGTTTCTACACAGTTGGTTCAGTTCATTTGTTTCTTTCACCCCTATTAATGTCCCTTTTTTTTATTTATGAAAATGTCCGTTGTTTCTATTCAAATTAAAGTTGTTTATAAAAACAGAGAGATCACTTCAAAAAAAAAAAACATAGACCATGAATCACATTAGTTAGGAGGTTAGTTCTTCGAATTAATTTTATAAATTCTTAAATTCTATTATATTCTTGTAAAATCATCTCAATTCAATATAATTTTATTTTTAGTTTTGTACATTTACTTTTTTGTCTTGGACTCAATCATATTTATTAACATATATAGTATTAGAATTTAGAATTATGCTCCTACCCTAAATATAAATTCTCTTTTTGCTGCATAGAGTTCCATGAGCTTATTCTTCATAACCTTTATGGCGAGAAGATTTTATGTATTCTGAGATTTGTGCAACTTTTCTTGTTTCATCTACCACATCATAGGGTTCCTCTCTACGTTGGCAACATCGGCAAGGTTACTTAAGGGTTGAGGTTCTCCTTCTGCCAAAATCCAGATCCTTATTCATGTAACAACCAGTTAGATTTTTTTTCAAACAATGGAATATAGGGTACTCCATTAGGAGGCTTCAACCATTTGGTCCTTTCTTGAGCACAAATGCTGCTTTGATATTATATTGTAGGACATGAGCTTAGCATCAATTCCCTTCTTCATTGAGTAGTGCTTTTTTTTTAATTCGAATCTTGATTTCCATTTTGAATTCTAGCCTTACAATTTTTTTCCAGATTATCTTATCTGTGATTTTGAGTTTGAACTGTACGATTATTCAATGAATTATGTTGAAATGACTGTCGTTTCTACAAAATCATGTTACTCTAGAGTATTAACATGTTTCCTACCAACCAAATTTTTAGTGGTCGTTCATGTGGACCATGCAAGCGAGTGTAGATTTTGTCACGTGGTGAGGTATCGTGTTGGCACGACAGTAGGGGTGTGCAAAAAAATGGATTTGGACCAAACCAAAACCAAAATGATTTTCACACTAACTGATTTGAAAAAAAAAAAGAAAAACTATTGTACAAAACAAGTTCAATTAATCAAATTGTTTCTACAACCAAAAAAGAAGTCTTAAATCAGTTTGATTCTTAAATCAGTTCAAAACCAATTAAGAACCAGTTCAAAGTTGATTCTTTAAAACTAGTTCAGTTTCGAACTAGTTCATCAAAACCGTTTGTAAATTTGGATTTAAAAATCGAACCAGTTAAAATGGTTCTATCTGATTTGGTTCGGGTTATTTTTATCAAACCGGTTTTTTCAGTCCTATAGGACAAGGGGAAAGTAGGCACAAACTCCTTTCAGTCAAAAGGGATGTTATATTTGCTTCAAATTTCAAGACTACAGAAAATATTTACATCAATGCAAGCCACCGGATAAATGGGGTAGCACTATGAGAACATGAGAAGTTCAATTGTATGATGACGAAACTTGGAAGCACTTTGATCAAGAACATTCCGATTTTGTAATGTATGACTTGGGTTATGTGTTTATTGTGGAATGAAATCGAGCCAACATATATAATTATCTGGTTACAACTTACAACACTTCCAAGTTAAGCCGGGAATTATAGAAATTTTGAAAGATACAATGCCACAAAATCTAACATCAACATCCCAATTTCAACCACTTGAGCCATTTCCTGTAATAACCCATTCTAGATATGGCCTTGACTCGTCTTCTGTGTGCCCTACAAGATGGTGAGTTTAATGAACAAGCTTCCACAAAAATGCTATCCTTACCCTGTAAGACCATAAAGCTCAAGCTCATCATTAAAATGCAATTAATTGGTTGGTGGAATACATAAACAAAGAAAAACAAAAGAAGTATTTTTTTATTTTTTATAATGTGAATGTTTCTGAAATATGAATTTGTAAACTTACTTGTGTTACAAGAGGACCCTGCTTCTCTTGAAGCGTGGTGATCATATTCATTCCCTCATTTGGTCCACTAGCCTCTAATGATCCTAACCCATTTTCCAACTTTTCAGCTACGGCAGAATTGGAAGAACTAGACCTTGAAGTGTTTTCCAAGTTCATGTCCATGCTCAGCTGAATGATTTAAAACAATGCATATATAACACAAAAATTTGCTTATAACATTCAAGAACTACAAACTACAAATAAATAAAAAAATCTAATAAAATATATTATCTGGGTCTTTAATTAGCAACCTGAATTAATCGATTTTCTAGCACTGCTACCCGCTCCAGCAACGAGCCTTTTTGGTGAACCTCTTCAAGGGCAGAGAACATGCTCTTGCACTGTTCTTCTTCTGGTTTCAGACATTTGTCAGCAACAACAGTAGAATTTGGTGCTGCATAACCGTGCCTTTCTTCCAGAAACAGCATCTGCATTTTC
Organism: Glycine latifolia; assembly: GCA_013407115.1. Taxonomy (NCBI): domain Eukaryota; kingdom Viridiplantae; phylum Streptophyta; class Magnoliopsida; order Fabales; family Fabaceae; genus Glycine; species Glycine latifolia. The sequence continues at coordinate 28,378,329 of CM023949.1, read as the reverse complement.
AAGAATCACCGTTATTCTATGGATTGAAGCATGAATGAAACTTGAAGAAGAAAATATTAATTTACCTGATGCTCAAGGCGATCCAATCTCTGGAGAATCGACAAGGGTGGATTAACCTCTTCTCTTTCATCATTGTTCATCATTTTCTATGAACTAATAAAAAAGAAAACTACAAATACACACTTAACCTAAAAATTATGAAATACTAATTGAGTATCTGCCACCAAAAAATTGTGTGTAATAATTGCAGCAGGATGTGGTATTAACGTTCACACGGAGGTCAATAGAAAAACAGAACAAATTGTATAGAAGAGTGTCTGAAGTTCAACTTTTGGTGGGTATTTGTTGCATTTTATAAAGTGATATATTAAATTTTAAGTACCTTCCCATACTTTATTGTCCGTATTTGTTGCATGGAGAGATCTTTTTCACAACACGTGGCAAGGGAATGGATCATTACCTTCAGATACGTGTAGAGATTGAAATTTTGATCTTGTATCATATGGTGGTAGAAAAAACACCAGTGATTTTCTTGTCATATTGTTATTGCGTTCACATATCTAAGTATGGAACATGGATGGGTCACTTTGTCGATTTCTTTTGTTCACATATACATGCTCACAATGAGTTGTGTCACTTGTGTGCAATCATTGTATAAGTAACATTAGAGTCTACTTTTGGTTGATTCTCTTAGCGATCAAATGAAATGTATATATCCAATCATTAAACTTCAGAAATGTTAAAGTGAACAATTTAGGATATAAGTTAAAAATGAGCTTTTTAAAAAAGGTAATGTAAAATAGTTTCTACAAATTAGTTTATTTATAAGTTATTTTAATTTGTATTTTTGTTATTTTTTTCTCATTTAAGTATTTTTGGAGAAGTTTATATCCAAACATATATTTAATAACAATTTCTTCCTTTATAATTACATAAGTCTTATAAAAGTATTTTCTTCCTTTTTCCTTTTTATTTCTTCTCTTATTTTATCCATGTGAAAATTTACCAAAAACAAGGAAAATGAAATGGAATAAATATGAGTATCTATAAAGAATGAATCTGGTGTGGTTAAGTTTATGATTTTAGTGTTATATATAGTGATCAATCAAGTGCTTACTACCAAAAACTGCATAATTTTATTTTAAGAGATCTGCACTTATTATTTAATTTTTTTAAAGAGGTAAATTAAAAATGAATTATCATCAAATTTATTTTAGAAAAAGTAAAAAAAAAATTATAAATATTTTGAAATTAATATGCAAATTAAAAACCAAGCTAGTTCAAGAGTCAAATAATACACAAGAAGATGAAAACTGAATCGTAATAAACTTGTGAGAAAGAAATAAAAATAAAAATTGAGCATTCCGGCCCAGTCCCCTGTAACTCCACACTTGCAAAATACTAACATGGCAATGTCCCGCAACAAACCGGTGGGTTCTTAATTTCAAAGAACTTAAATCAAATTTCCTAATAGTTGAAGCAAAAGAGCTAATGCTTATGTGCCCATGAGAGCTAACAGTAAACAAAATTAAATAAATAAATACAAGATCATATTAACAGTTTCATGAAAATATATACCAATGATTATCATGTGCAAGTGAACTCGTGTACACGAACAATCATTATGTGCAACTGAACCAATATCCATACTATCAACAAATGAAATTTCAAGAAGGGAACTGAACAAAAATCAAACCTCTAATTCCTCCATCTGCTCTTTTTTTTTCTCGTAAAAATAATCTATCCAGCATCCACCCTATTGTGTTTTCATTTGATCATAAACTCCATTTTTTTTTTCTGTTAATGATCAATCTCCCCAAGTTAATTTCTTAATCATGCCATGGGTATATATTTTCTTTTATTTTTTAATTCTTTTTTTTAAGAAGCCATGACAAAATTGAGTGCTGGCGTAAGTTTCTCTTGAAGGTTGAAGATCAAGAGCAGCAATATCCTAGTTTTCATCATTTCCTTCTCCTTCCATATATAGTGCAATTCCATTTTTATTTCCTTGCTATATATTGAATGATGAATCCAGTATTAACTACGCTATCTATCCAAATTACTTGTACATATTCAAGATTCAACATAAAACTAGAGCCATATAATATAAATTAAGAAGCGATATGCCGATGTGCAACAACCTTTTAATCATAGAAAACACACAACCCTGTTTGCATATCATATCATTGATTCAGAATATTGCATGTGTTTCCCATATCCGTTGCAACATACAAAATTGAGAAGAAGATCGAAAAACAATTAAAACAAAACAAGACCCTTATTATTAGTTAATTATTTATTGGAAACCAACAAGACCAAAGAAAGTTCCTTTATGGAACAATGCCATCTTTTGAGTCAACTACTACAGATTGTGGTGATGGTGGTGAAGGAGAATGAAGAACAGCTTGATCACAATAACCCTCCAACACATCAGTCTCTTCATTGGTGAATCCTAGAGAGGCAACAATGTTGGGCCAGCAATCGTGTCCAATAACCCTAATTGCTTGGCAGCAACCATGTCCAAGGTAAGTCTCACCATTGACAAAAAACGTTACAATTTCACCGCTGCATGCTTGGAGTTGCCATAGTGAGTCCCAACAGTTGGAGGGTTCGCCCTCAAGCTTCAACCGAACCGTGAGGCTCGAAGAAGGGTTAGGGAGTGATCTGGACTCAACCATTGATGAGACCAATGCAGTTATAGTCACAAGAGAAACAAAGATATAGATTGTGTGAGTGGAAGCCATTTTAGTCTTGGAAGAAAAGAAAAGATGAAAATATGGTTTAATTTCTGGTGAAACCTTGGTTGGGGTTTATATAGAGAATGGTTTGGGAGTGTGTTTAGCAACAGTTTGTGTGGGGGATATGAAGAGTGTGAAAATTTGTTAATTTAATTTGTAGTGGTTACATAAGGGAATGAATGAATAACGAAAGTGAATAATCTTGTGCATGCATTGATTGAAATCAATATTAATTTTATTAAATATAAACGTAAATTGATTCCATAAGTGTCTCTTTGGTTTCCTTTATAATTTGATGGAGATTTGTTGATGATCTATTAGACCTTTAGGTTCTTTAATTAAAAAGATATAAATTGATGAGGGAATTATACATTTCTAAACAAAGAGTCTGCAAATTCGTATTAATTATATATTACGTGCTACAAATTATATATATTATTTTATAAAAAAATGTTCCACTATATATAATTGTTATATGTCATTTTTAAAAATTTATTCATTTAATTTATAATTTTATATGTTTATGTCTTATTAACTTTTCATTTTTCTAGCTCATTTATATCTTAGTTAACATTCTTACATTACTACTATTTTTATTACAAATTTATCATATTTTCTCTCTCTTAATTTTCAAAAAATATAGTAATCGCAAAAAAGTATTAACTTTTATTGCTATTCACCCCAAAAAATTAATAATAAAAAATTTAATAATCTTTATATAAATTAAAAATGAATATTTTATTACATGTAATCAATAAAAAAAAAACAAAGAATACACATTAGCATGGGTGAGACTTTTGATACTCCCATATGTACATATATACATTTAATTCTCATTTATTTACTTTCATTCATTTTTTCAATTTTACGCTACTTATGCTTCTTTTTTAAACAAAATTCAAAATCAGCATATCTCTCTAAAGAATACTCATATGCTTACTGTTGACATTCTTACCAAAAAATAATGAGCTGATTAAAGGTATGGTAATCATTTTTTTATTCCTAAGAGTTCTGACATTAGTTGATTGTTATTTTATAAGTTCATTTAATTTTAGTACGTAGTAACCGCTATAGTAGTGTAATATTTTAACGGGTCATCTTCTACCGTTACTTCGTTAATTTTAATTTTATTTTATAAAATTTTATTCAAATTTTTATACATAAAAATATTATTTTAATCTTTTTTATTATTATTTTTACAAAAATCTTCTTTGTTATTGACGCCTTAAGTTTGTATAATATATATATATATATATATATATGTGTGTGTGTGTGAATTTTTCTATTTGTAGTTTTGTACTATTTGTAGTTAAACTGTTTGAGTTATATTTGTACTATTAACTACTTGTTTATGAGATTCAAGTACATTGTCACTTACCACTTTATAGATTGATGTGAATAATTCTCCATGACAAATTTTTTCTTTGTACTATAAATTTGCACACTTAGTCACTTACACTTATACAATAAAAAAAATGATGTTTTTGCGGGTTTTTTGTGGCGGTCTCAATAAACGACCAGAAAGGTTAATAATTTTTTATAAAAAAATAATGACTATCACCAGCTACGCGTGTCACCTTTACTATATATATATATATATATATATATATTTTAAAAAATTGTAACTCATTGTAGACCCAAAACCCTCTCTTTTTCAATTTTCCCCTTCTTTTTCTTCTTCTTTGAAATCGAATTCGAAAGTAGCAGCCATGGAAGCGATACTCGTGGATTGTGTGCAGAAGAGTCTTCGGCATTTCATGCACGTCAACGCCATCTTCCTCTGCCAGCGTCTCTGCGCCGAGTTCCCCACCGAGGTATTCAATTTCCTTCAATTTGATTCCTTTGAAACTTCCTCCCTCCGTTATAAGCTCCGCAAACTTCACCGTTGTGAGCTCCGTGATCGGTTTCTCTCCGCAAACAAATTATAATATTATACTTGGTTTCTGTGTTGCATCATGGACTGGGGTTGTCAAGTACCATGGGCCAAGACCTAGTATCCGACCAAAACAGGTTTGTCTTATGTATATTGGTGATTCCATGTTCTTATTAGCATATCCATCAAAATGTGAATGCTATTTATTAATAATCTGCATTTTCCTTTATTGAACAGGTTTTGTGGCTAATCATACTTCCATGATTGATTTCATTATCTTAGAACAGATGACTGCATTTGCTGTTATTATGCAGAAGCATCCTGGATGGGTTGGTAAGTTTATAGTGCTATGTGTTGGCTTTAAATACACAAGAAGCCTTGTCTTTATCATCAACACAGTTTTTTTTTTTATCTACATTTGCTTGTGTCATACCATCTCTGGGTGAATTAGTTTTTAAGAATATTATGGTGCTAACACAATTCCACTCTTCTTCCGAGATATCCCCAGTATATTTTAAAACTCTTATCAAAATGAAAGCTTGTTTTCAAGTGAGAATGTGAATAATGTGCATAATATACAACAATAATAAAAAACTTAGGATTAATGCCTTTTGTTATTAGGCACTTCATCCTTTACCATTGAGCAGTTTAAATGGTTAGATGAAGGGTGTACATGATGAACTGATTGAACTGCTACTAGAATATAGCAGAAAGAAGAGAAAGATTGACAGAACAGAGAGATATTCCTTATTCACTAAGTGAAGTAGTTACAGAAAACAGAATGCCCAGCTATTTTTATTTTGAGGAACCTGGCCCCTGCCAAACTGATGCCTACAATATTCCTGACCCTTACTCTCCAATCTCCACTCTTATAGTTTATATAACCTGATAACTAGCTCTTACTAACTGCCTTCTAGTTATTTACATAACAAACTATGTAACAATCATCAAGTTAGTTAGATGGGATACCTTCCTTACTCTTTCTCTTATGGCTCTTCTCATAGACCTTATTATTGGAGAAACAATAGTACCCCGAGCCATTATTGACACATTGACGTCAAGGTGGAATTGAGGAAAGGTGAGGTCAATCTCCAAGGTGTCTTGTTAGCTTACCCTTTTCATTTGGTCTTGTGCTCGAAGCAAACTCTTGCAAATTCTGTCAGCAAGGTGTCTTGTTGCTGAGTAAGCTGATTAACTTCCTTAATTTTTGGAAGCTATTGTGGTTCCTTTGAATAATAAAGGAGGGTCTTGCCCATACAAGGCTCAGAAAAGAGGCATCTTAGTGGACACATTGTAATTAGTATTGAACCAAAATTCAGCCCAAACTAAAATTTTCATAGATGCTTTTTGGAATAGTCGAAAGTAAGAAGATGCTTGTTACATGTTAATTACTGTTTCTATTCATTCATTGTTTTTTTTTTTTTATATTGCTGGATAAGAGTTGTTGTATCTCCTACATTTGCAGGCAATCATTCACAACTCATCTCTTGCAATTAATGACATCTTGGGCTGTAGTTTGTGATGTTTGGTACTTGGAGCCACAAAATTTGAAGCCAGGGGAGACACCCATTGAATTTGCAGAGAGGTAACAGATCTTTGTCCACGATTGTTTGGAATATGCAGTGAACTTCAAGGCATTGAAACAGTATCTATTATTTCAATGGTGTAGGGTTAGAGACATAATCTCAGATCGTGCTGGGCTTAAAAAGGTTCCTTGGGATGGATATCTTAAGTATTCTCGCCCTCCAAAGGACAGAGAAGGAAAGTAAGTTCAATCTCCCAATCTCTCGACTACGTTATCTTATGATCTTTATGACCTAGGTGTTATATTTAAAATTATGCATGTCAGTTATTTTTGTTTCAAGTCCTGAAGTCAATAGTAGAGGTTATGAGTAGCTACCAATGGTGTCGAGACGCATAGGAAAGGAGAAAATGTCCTTACGAAGTTCGTTTACATTTAAAATAGAAAATGTGTAACACGTTCTCAAGGAAAAAAGGGGTGTATAATCTTTTAGAATATAATGGAGGATACTAGGTAGCATAATTAAGTGAAAACTAAGTGACATTTGTGTAATAATTGAAAAACAGAATATTAATTGCAAAAAGGATTGATATGGGATCAAATTAATTTTTAAGAATATGGTTGTTGAATTAAGATACCTATGATATAATGATAAAATACATGAACAATCTACTTACATTGCTTGATTTTGACTGAATATGTTTGTGAACAGTACTCTCAGGCATTCAAAATGTAAGAATCTATACCTACAAAGAACTAAAAGCTGCCTCTGACAATTTCAGTCCGGCCAATAAAATTGGGCAGTGTGGATTTGGTTCAGTTTATATGGTAAGTAAATAACTTTCAAGTATTTCTTTCTGGCATCATCATATCAATTGGCTTGATCATTATCTTTTTCTTCCTTTCCTTATCAGTGAAACCTTAACAATATTATGGTGGATGATCAGGGACTGCTAAAAGATGGGAAAGTAGCTACCATAAAAGTACTTTCAGCAGAATCAAGTCAAGGGGTAAAGGAATTTATGACAGAGATTAACATGATCTCAGAAATAGAGCATGAAAATTTGGTTAAGCTATATGGTTGTTGCGTGGAAGGGAATCAGTGAATCTTGGTCTACAATGATCTTGAGAACAATAGCCTTGCACAAACACTTCTAGGTAAATGCATTATAATTTTGAGAGTTAATTTTTCTGGGAAAATTTGAGAACAAGACATCTATTTTATCATTTAGAAAATATGGAGTTGTTATATTAATTTAATTTCCTTAGCATTATTCTTTTTGAATAAGTTATTTTCTCTTCACTTGCAGGTTCAGGTCACAGTAATATCATTTTTGATTGGAAAACACGATCTAGGATTTGCATTGGGATTGCACGTGGGCTTGCTTATCTTCATGAAGAAGTAATACCACATATTGTTCACAGAGATATAAAAGCAAACAATATTCTCCTTGACAAAAACCTTACACCCAAGATTTCAGATTTTGGTCTTGCAAAGCTTATTCCATCATACATGACTCATGTCAGCACATGTGTGGCAGGAACAATGTAAGTATTTTAATTTACATTCTGTAAATAAATTGGAAGCTTTTATTTTACTTTTCCCTTTAAACAAGTGAGGTAGCCTTCCCAAAAGTAAGAGTGATCACTACAATAGCCCAGTTCTAAACTACTAATCTCCATGTTTTACATGGAACTCAATGCTACTGTAATATGTTTAAGTGGTCAGAATTATATACCATAATATGGAAAATATTAGAATATAATTGACTGTATTGATTTTATTTCATACTTTATATCAATTCATTTTATTTCAGAATTATTACACTAAGTTTTATGCATGTTGAAATTATGTTTGATAGTTTTATGCACATTGTTGCATAAATAAATATGTTGAAATTATGCATAGGGGAAGGAAAAAACATAGGGGAAGGGAGTGAAACTTGGCAATGGAAACCTTCATTGTTTTTGTTTCTCTCTCAGATTATTGAGGCTATGTAATTTGTGTTTGTGTCATGTGACTTGTGTCACAATATCAGAATGCATCCTTTTATAGTGCCGTATAAGGTGAAAATGAAATTTGGGCATGAGGGAATGATATGCTTTTATAACGGGGATGATGTGGATCCTTCAACAAAGATTTTTGGTAGTTCTTGTCTTCTTGATATTGTGATATAGAAAATAAAATGGGTATGCAGCACGAGGGTATTTGTTTTGAAATAAAATAATAATTAGATCTCAAAATGCTATTTAGCATTTGAAGAGAGAGATAAATGAAAAAAAAAAGTCTGTTAGTAATATAAAGTAATAAAGATAAAAAAATGAAAAATATTGATATAATGGGAAAAAAGTAAAGTTTCTAACAATCATGATTGTGGTTTTAAATTGGCGTAAGAAACAACTGATTTGATGGAAAGATGTTAGGTGACTAGGTTAGTGTAGAAGAAAGTTGGTACTTGGATAACTCTGAAAACATATAATTGTTCTGTTCTCATTTATTAATTTTAATTTTTATTAATATTATATTTGTTTTTTCCTCAATAATCTGAGAGAGAAACAAAAATTATTTCCTTTATATTTATTGTTTGAAGGGAATAATTTCAACAATTGAAGTCTGGAAGATGACATAGTGAACCCATAAACTTATTGTTATTTTTTGGGCCTGCTTTAATGAATTGTCTTAAATATCTTTTATTTTATTTTTGTAAATAGCATGCTATTTAAATTAAATGCGAAAGGTTTAATTTTATAATTTGATGTTGACATTTGTGGGTTTGTAATTTTGATATGAATGGTTGCGGGTGACTTAGAATATTGGCAGATTTGAGTTTTTTTAATCAAAAAAATACTGTTTTTGGTATTAAAAAAAGAAAAACTCAATTTGTGGCGGTTTTTTGACCCCCGAAATAGTAACGTGAAAAATTTTTAAAAAGTGAAAACAAATTTTGCAGCGATTTTCAGCCCCCACAATTATTCTGGCAATTTTACCAGCGTCCTCTAAAAGCCGCCACAATTTTTCTTTCATTATTACTCCTCTTGACCGTCAGAAATGGGTTTTTAGCCGTCACAAAAATATCAAATTTTTGTAGTGTTAAATGAAAGTATTTTAGGATTAATATCTCTTTTTAATAAGTCACGTGACTTCTATTATATCAAGTATCTCACACATTTTATTTATTTCATTCCTCTTGATATATTATTACAAATTTATTTGATCACAGTTGAAAATTGAATTTCTTTATCACAATATCAAATTAATAAACATAGTGATGACATTTCTTTATTTAAATATTTTATTTCCTTAAGTTCTTTTTAAATTCTATATTTTTCTCTTTAACTAATTCCTAAATAATAAAATAAGGAAAACGTCTAGTATATTTTATTTATTTTTATTAAGATCGATAGTGATTTTACCATTTTTTAACAATGATGATATTTTTATGAAATATATTCTCTATTATACTTTTTTTATATATTTAAATTTTACTCAATTTTTTAAATATATGAGCAATAGACGAGAATTTTTTATTTTTTCTAAAAAATAAATAACAATATAAGATTCGAGAATTAATATTCAATGTTAAAGAATAACTGAATTTTTTTACAACATCTGAACTGCAATTAAGATCCCACTTTTTGTTGAATTAGAAAATATTAATGTAGACAACAACTAGTTGCCAACCCAAGACATGCACAATGCAATTTTTAATTTTTTTTCAAAAAGACAAGTCTGAGGGTAGAATAAAGAATATCATTATGTATTTTACTCAAACAAATTTCAATTATATACGCTTTTAAAAAAAATGTTTCCATGAATTGAGGTTTTGATTTTGGTTGCTTTTGAAACACCGGCATAAGACACGGAGATATAAAAGGGTAAGCTACCGCCACTAAATTCTCCAATTGCACCTAAATGATACATATTATTATTATGACAAATAATTCGAGTTAGATATATAAGTCAAACAATTTCACATGTTTCTTCAACTAGATTTCATATTTAGATGAGACAAAATCTACTAATGTCCATATAATATAGTAGATAATGATGCTTCGATTCTTTACTTCTTGGAATATTGGATTTTTGAGCTAACAACTTAGGAAATTACTATATAAGAATTAAGATTATAATATTATCGGCAGGGAAACTTTTGGTCCTGACTAACCAAGGTTGACCAAAAATACATTTACTCTTGATAGAATTTTTTTTTAGATGTCTTGTAGTATATAGACTTAATTATTTTCAACCTTTGTAATATATATAAATAGTTTTCATGCTGTGAAGTTGTTTAAATATACATATTGCATGTGTGATCCTGCACTCTGTAGTGCATCTATATGGCTATGTTATTATATTAATAAGTCACTTTCTCATCATAAGATGTAGATCTCTTGTTATCATACAAGTGATCCTCATCTTGTGATCATACACATCAAAGTCTAAGAGCTGAGCTATCCAAAGTACCTTTTATGTGTTTATCTTTATGATAAATTGTGCCTTCATGATGTGGTAAAGAAAATGATAGTAAACCGAAAAGTTATGCCTATGATTGAGAAGATGTAAGAAACAAAGCAAGGAAAATAGAAAATGAGTGATGATAAAAGTAGACAAAGAAAAACATAAATAGAATAAGTTAATATAGAAAATTAAGGACAGGGTTTCGGTGTTATTTGCGTAATGGTCAACACTTTCTATCATGGTGATTACCTGTAAAACTCCATTTGGCAGGAAAAAAAAAATGAAACAAAAGTAAATGAATAAATAGATCTCGTTTACACGTGACGTGCATTAATATTTAATTATCACAAACATGTGTGACATAATTAAATCTTATTTATTAATGATATGCAAAATTTTATATTAACCATGAATTACATATATAATTTAGAATTACAAGTGTTATTTGATCCCTTTCCTATGTGTAATTTAGGATGAACAATATTTAGATACCTCACGGGGTATCCTATTAATCTAATTAATAAGTCAAATCGAATAAAAAACCCTACTAACTAATTTATGCATTTGGTATTAATTTGTATAGATATTTAGTTATGGTGAAGAAAGAGATATCACATGATTGGAGAATCATAACAGAGCATCCTGTTCATAATAACCAGTGTTCTATGGTCATCAGACAATAATTTCCAGGATAAATTGAATTGGTAAAAACTGTAAGATAGTTGGCTTGCACGTGAAGTTAAGGTTGTCCTAATATCCTTTTTTTTTTTTTTTTAACAAAGGTTGTCCTAATATCCTAAGAGAGAAAGTAAATGATTCCTATTATACGATTCATAATGATCAGATAAAAGTCAAAAGTAAACCCATTATACAAATCTTCAAAAAAAAAAAACCCACTATACATTTTTTGTACTATACGTATTTATGATTAGATACACTTGGTTTGTTCATGTTGAGTGGCCAGAGTTGTTGTTATTTATTATTTATACATTTCAAACTCAAATTAAAATAATCAAAAGAAAAAAACACAAATTTAAATATAACGAATATGATTTCCGTGCATATGAATAATCTGATTTCCTTATAATGGACGTTCTATTAAGATTGACAAATAACAGTAAGCTTCTAACTAACCCCAGAGAAGTTTGGATAAAAACTTGGGCTTTGGGAATAATCCATATGCAACGATGTGATTTAAGATTCCGTAAATTACATGACTATAGTGGAAATGTTGGTACCATGAAATTGTTTAATGATTGTGGTATTTCTTATTGGTTTCCCTTACGAAAGTAATTATTATGTTTTCTGGTAATGAAAGAAATCATAATGATGGTAATTGATGATACATATGCCGTTGAGCTAATCATATTTGATCATTAGGTGGTGAAGATAACTGAGCATACATCCATCAGAATGTTGACTTTAGGCACTGAATTTCCATGAGAATGATGCAGGGTAACGGTAAATTTTCTCTGCATCATAGTGTGTCTGTTTTCTACACAGTGACGAGCGTGAACAAAAAATAAAAAGTTAATAACACTTTCTCTTAACATTTTTTGTTACTGAATAAATTTACGAAAATCTTATTATATGACGTGGGTTCAAGTTAAGGTTCAACTTCTTTTTTATTATTACAAAAAGTAAAAAAAAGAAAAAGAAGGTTCAACTTCTATTTAACGGGTTTCGATTATTATTTAATAAGTCACAGAAATTTCGCCCAATTAATAATTAAGAAAAACGTGTTCAGAACTCTTTTAGAACAAAATTAATAAAGTTTATATTATGATTTTATAATATTAATATTAGGCTTAATTAGTTTTTTAGTAGTAGTAAAAAAAATTATTAGAAAAGAGTCTTCATTGAAGATAACTGATCAAGTTTTCTAATAAAATTGTTGAATACTTTACATATGAATATCATGATGATAAAATAAAAATAATTTTATAAATTCATTAGAATTTAACTTGTTAACTTAAAATTTGACCTTTCTAAAATAAGATATTTACTTTAAAGAGTAAATTAAAAAGTCATAATTATTAATTAAAATTTAACAACTAATACCATAATTAAATATATACATGTTCAATTAAAGATTTATTTAAATCTCAACCGTAAATTATAGTATATAGTCTTGGAGAATATATCTATTTGGGTAAAGGGAAATGTGCTATTTCTAAGGAGTTACCGTTTGGGTTGATATTTCGCTGTCATTGGCGTGGATGCATTATTTCTAACCACGAACATGCTTCAATTTGCTTTTTGTTGGCTATCAATGAATGGCGTAATTTGTCTCTTCTGGGTTTCAACAGTAATTGTGTGAGTGTGATATAAAAAAATCCCAAGTGCATCCATCATTTTAGATCATGGTACATGAGAAAGTGTTTATAGTATACAGTAAATCCAAGAATCTCATTCTTCAGCATTGGGATTTGAGACATATACTACCCCTTAATTATTTATTGACAGGACACTCCACAAGTGACAAATTTTACATCACCACCACCAATTAATTAGATTAGATCAGATAAGATACTCTCTCTTTTTTTCCTACTAAAAAATAATGGAATAATCAATACTAAGGTCACATGCATTTTCAGCCCCCTTGCCTCCAGTAATTAGCTTGAGTGTGGATTACATTGCTTTTAACAGCCTCCGGATAAGAGGGTCATATTGACATTTGAGTAGACACCAAAAACTGGAATATGCTTTGTGTATTGTGTTTGCTTGGCATTGTTACAAAAGCATTACTTCCTTAGAGCAGCTCCAGCGGTGGGAGCTTATATACAGTTCTTAAGCAATTTTTGTGGGTCCATCAAGAAATGTTTCTTATATTAGATGCGCATCTTAAATTTCAGACTCACAGTTTTGCCAACTGGAATACTCCAATGGAGAAAAAAAATAAGATACAGTTCCTTCCGTGACCAGCTCGAACAAGAAACGCAGAAGATACTACCGCTGGAGCTGCTCTTAGTCCCTTTCTCTTCTTTCTCTCTCTCTTAGTCATCATCCAAAACACCCTTTCCCACTAGTGCTACTACTATACTCCATGTTTTCTCATTGCATTCGCCACTTTTTGTTGTTATTTAAAACAACCTCGTTCAACACTAACACATGTCACACACCAATATGGTTCCTCTTCAACCATGATTCTTCCTTCCTTTTTCTTGTTTCCATCAGGGCTTTCTTTTGTTATTATTATTTTTACTATTTTTTCATTCTCAGAATCTTGAATTGGTGGTTTATGGTTACCACTCTTTATTTATAGAACCCGGTTCTTGTGTCCTACATCCTTGCTGTTATCACTATATGCTGATATATACACTGCTTTTAGTCAGCAAAGGTTGAGACTTTTAACACATAACAACAATGTCTTCTTCTGGTTATGCTACAAACAGTGCTTTGTTTTTTCTGTTTCTGGCTGGGTTTGCTGCAAAAGTTAGCTTTTGCTTTTCCACCAAGGTAAGTTCAAACGGTGGCTTCTTTGTTTAGCATTTTTGGTTATGGTGTTCACTGGGTTTTGGGGTTCTTAAGTGAAGTGTAGAATATGGATTGGATGGCAGGTTTATGTAGTGTACATGGGAAGCAAAAGTGGGGAACACCCAGATGATATTCTGAAGGAAAATCATCAAATCCTTGCTTCTGTTCATAGTGGAAGGTCAGGGTTATGACCACTTTTTCTTTTCTTGGCAAATTCTGCAAGTCTTTTTCAGTTAGTTGCATTTCTTAACCCCCCCTTGTTTTAAATAAGTGATTTTTTTCCTCATTATAATGTTTTGACAGCATTGAACAAGCCCTAGCTTCTCATATTTATACCTACAAACATGGTTTCAGAGGCTTTGCAGCCAAACTCAGTGATGAACAGGCTTCCCAAATTTCTAGTATGTCAGGAAGTTTCCTGCTGCTATATTTTCTTTTCCCTTTTCTCAACTTCTTAATTTTCACCTCAGAACTTGTTTTAATAATGATTTGTTTTGTGACTTGTGTGTCCAAATTTAACCAGAAATGCCAGGAGTGGTTTCTGTTTTTCCCAATTCTAAAAGAAAGCTGCACACAACTCACTCATGGGATTTTATGGGACTTCTTGATGACCAAACCATGGAGACTCTTGGTTACTCCATCAGAAACCAAGAAAATATCATCATTGGTTTCATTGATACTGGTTAGTTAGTTAGCAGCCATATCATTTTGCAGAAAAGTTTCGGTCTTGATGATAAGTTGATTACTTCTATGTAGCATAATTGCATTTATTCGTCCACACTTCATTTATTACTTAAGTGGCAGAGTCTCGGTCCCTTTATTCCCCTCCTTTTAGCCCTAGCAGACTTAAGGAAAGTATAATCAATAAAATTGGAAATTGGACTTCAAATGGCATTACTGTGGTAGTCAAATTCTTCTACTAGTGTACTTTTTCAGTTACTTAAATCATCTTCCGTAGAGAAGAGTAAAACCTTAATAAATAGTATACTTTTTCCATCTGCTGTTTGCTGTTGGTATAATTCCTGCAAAGAGAAATATCAACAAACACTACACTACTCGAATTTGTTAGTAATCACAAAATTATGTGACTCACACTCCTTATTTAATGAACCTCATTCATAATTTTACAATTTTTGATAAATTTTA
Organism: Glycine latifolia; assembly: GCA_013407115.1. Taxonomy (NCBI): domain Eukaryota; kingdom Viridiplantae; phylum Streptophyta; class Magnoliopsida; order Fabales; family Fabaceae; genus Glycine; species Glycine latifolia. The sequence continues at coordinate 28,363,114 of CM023949.1, read as the reverse complement.
ATCAATAAAAGATAATGAGTTAAGAAGTATATTGCTAGCCCTCTTCTGCCTGCAAGATATGAAACTCAATCTTGAAAACATACATTAGAAAAAAAAATGGTATAGGACATTAGGCACTGATGCTAAAAATACTCAATTAACATGGCAGCCTTAATTATTGGATTTTGATAATAAATTGGGAATGATAATGAGTTTTTTCTTCTTTTTTTTTTTGTCAAAATCACTATTCACTCAGGAATTTGGCCAGAATCCCCAAGCTTCAGTGACACCGACATGCCTGCAGTGCCACGTGGCTGGAAAGGCCAATGTCAATCAGGGGAGGGATTCAATGCCTCATCTTGCAACAGGTTTGTGGCTGAAACCTTATCCTCATCCGGTTTCATTTTTCACTTCACAGACCAAAAATGCATAATAATATTTCTGAAAGTTTGGTTTTTAACCGTGAGGAAAGGTGTCGTCTTCCACATGGTTTTTGCCATCTTCAATGGCTAACAATTTTGTGGAATATATAATATAGGAAAGTGATAGGAGCAAGATACTACAGGAGTGGATATGAAGCTGCTGAGGGAGATTCAGATGCAAAAAAGTCCTTCATATCTGCAAGGGACAGCACTGGCCATGGAAGCCACACAGCCTCCATAGCAGCAGGGAGGTTTGTGGCAAACATGAACTACAAGGGACTGGCAAGGGGAGGAGCAAGGGGAGGTGCACCAATGGCCAGAATTGCAGTGTACAAGACATGTTGGGATTCTGGCTGCTATGATGTGGACTTGCTAGCTGCCTTTGATGATGCCATAAGAGATGGGGTTCACATTTTGTCTCTTTCTCTGGGTGCTGAATCACCCCAAGGAGACTATTTCAGTGATGCCATATCTGTGGGGTCATTCCATGCCTCTAGTCGTGGGGTGCTGGTTGTTTCATCGGCTGGAAATGAAGGCAGTGCTGGCTCTGCCACTAACCTTGCTCCATGGATGCTCACTGTTGCTGCCAGCTCAACTGATAGGGATTTCACCTCTGATGTCATACTGGGAAATGGTGCCAAAATCATGGTAAAACTTGTTTTTTTTTACTGCTGGCTTGATTATATTCTTGGTAGTTGAAAAGTGTTACATTTTGTTTTTATTTGAGTCAACATGTAAATTTTTATTAGCTTTGAGTTGTTACATTCAACAAAAACACTGAATTTTCAATTTTTAACCTGCCGCTTGAGATTAAAAGTCTATGATTTTTGTAATTTTTAGAAAAAAATTAGGAAGTTTTTATAGAAAAGTGTTACCAATGTACTTCCACCATAATTTCCAATGACCATGAATTTAGTTAAAAATAATCTATTAATTTCTTAGTGGATGTTCTTAAGACACTAGTTAGTAGGATCCAAAATTTAAGTAAGAGCTAATTTTAGAAGAAAGACATATTTTGATGAATAAAAAAATATTTAAGCCTTTTTCTGTTTAAAGGTAGCATTTTGGCACACTAAGAGGACCCTGATTAGTTTTCCATGATTGAAACAGGGTGAAAGTCTCAGTCTCTTTGAAATGAATGCCCCCACAAGGATAATTTCGGCTTCTGCAGCCAATGGAGGATACTTCACTCCTTATCAATCCAGGTGAAGCAAGGTACTTAGAAGTGAGAGCTGCCTAAAAATCAATGCAAAAAGATGACACTTAAAATTTTGTTCTCTTCTATTGGCTTCTGCAGTTACTGTTTGGAGAGTTCTCTGAATAAAACAAAGAGCAAAGGCAAGGTTCTGGTGTGTAGACATGCAGAGAGTTCAACAGAGTCAAAGGTAGAAAAGAGCAAGATAGTGAAAGCTGCGGGTGGAGTTGGCATGATACTTATTGATGGGACAGATCAAGATGTTGCCATACCATTTGTGATCCCTTCAGCTATTGTTGGAAAGAAAATAGGAGAAAAGATTCTATCCTATCTCAGAACTACACGGTTTGTTTTCTTTTTGTTAATGAAAGAAAATGAGATTTCTGTGAAGAACTCTTCTACTGTCTCCAAAGTCTAACCATGCATCCTGTTATGTACTGAACAGTAAGCCTGTATCAAGAATATTTGGAGCAAAGACAGTTCTTGGAGCTCATCCTGCACCACGTGTAGCTGCATTTTCTTCTAAAGGCCCCAATGCTTTAAACCCAGAAATTCTGAAGGTGACATTCTAATTAGTATGCAACTGAATTTCTATCTATAGTCTAGATTTGAAAACCAATAATCATCAGCTTAAAAAAAAAAATTCCCTCAAATTTGAGTTTAGTTTCCTTTTAGTTCCCCAAATTTAGAAGTAATTATTTTCGTCTTGTAATTTGAAAATAACCTACTAGTCATGTTTTAAGGTTATTTTTTGTGATCTTTTATGTCCCTTGAGGACCAAAAGTGAGTTATTTCTAAATTTGGAAATGAAAATAATCACTTTTAAATTTGGTGAACCAAGAGAAAACTAAGCCCAAATTTGAGAGTCAAAAAGGTATTCAAACCTATTCATGATTATTTTAGTTTATTTTTACTTCATTCCTGGACTTTTGACTGTGCTGGTGTTGATCCGCAGCCCGATGTCACAGCTCCAGGACTAAATATCCTTGCAGCATGGTCTCCAGCAGCTGGAAATATGTTCAACATTCTCTCAGGAACTTCTATGGCTTGTCCTCATGTAACAGGAATTGCAACCTTGGTCAAAGCTGTCCATCCTTCATGGTCTCCATCTGCTATCAAATCTGCCATCATGACCACTGGTAATACATACTGATCTTAATATCATTTTCCAGAGGCCTATATATAAACTAAACTATGTTAGAGACTCTTCTTAATCAGACAAATTGGAATAGAACTCCATAGTAGATTTAATTCCATCTGTCAATGCTTATAAATCTCTACTATATCACCAAAAGGAAATAAAATGATACGTAGAAAATACCACCTACACACTTTCCAACATGCTCTTCATTAAGGATTTGTAATGAATGAAACACATTAAACATGAATTTCATCCAATAACAAAGAGTGTGTTGAAAAATAATTTGTTAGAGTGCATTAACATTTCTCATGATATATACTGTATATCTTTCAGTGCAGTGGCTTTGCTAGTTCCACTCAAGAGACTAATCATAAACTCTATTGTGCAGCCACAATTCTGGATAAGCACCACAGACCCATCACTGCAGATCCAGAACAAAGAAGGGCTAATGCATTTGATTACGGATCGGGGTTTGTGAACCCTGCAAGAGTTCTTGATCCTGGTCTCATCTATGACTCAAAGCCAGCAGATTTTGTTGCATTCCTGTGTTCACTTGGCTATGATCAGAGGTCACTCCATCAAGTTACAAGAGACAACAGCACATGTGATAGGGCATTCAGCACAGCATCTGACCTCAACTACCCATCTATTGCAGTTCCCAATCTTAAAGACAACTTTTCAGTCACTAGGATTGTGACCAATGTTGGCAAAGCAAGAAGTGTTTATAAAGCTATAGTGTCTTCTCCGCCTGGTGTTAGAGTCAGCGTTATACCTAACCGATTAATCTTTACGAGAATTGGCCAGAAAATCAATTTCACTGTGAATTTCAAAGTAACTGCTCCCTCAAAGGGATATGCATTTGGGTTCTTGTCATGGAGGAATAGAATATCACAAGTCACTAGTCCTTTGGTTGTCCGGGTTACTTCTGGAAAAAATGGGTTGGTCAGATAACAAGGCCTGTAAATATCTATATTAGCTTAAGAGCTTTGAAAATACTATAGTCACTAGAACAACCATTCTTATTGAATTTCTGATCCAAACTAGATGATCACTGCCAAAATTATATTCATTATGTGCTTGGAGTAGCAACAGTTACCAAAAATAGTGTCCAAAGAGATGGTACATTTAACTTATTCTGAAATTCATTATTTATTAATAGTTGCAACATACTCATACTTTATTTGAACTGAAAAACCAGCAAAACAGTCACATCCACATGCAGATAAATGAGATAGGCCAAGTTACTCAAATATTTGTAAAATTGAAGCTCCAGCGGGAGGGATTCTTGATATGCTTGGTAAATTTTCTTTGTCTACGTTTGTGGGAATTTCTACATCTTTTGTCTCTACACCCTCTCCCTCTCCCATAATACCTCTCTGGTCGCAAACTGCAAGATGTGTCTCAGTGGCCGAGTTATTTTGTCATTTGTGTTGTTTTCCTTGTCAATAGTTGGTTACCTTTAACTACTAGAAGAAAAGGAAATAGGAAGTAAAAGAGTAACCACAATCACTATGACATCTCAGATCTGACGTATTTGAACCCGTAATTATGTTGTACATGGTCCGAAATTTATGCAGCTACAATTTTACTTGGCTATATTTTTGAATCATATGCTGTAGCATTAAATTAGATGCTACTATGCTAGACTACCTAGACTCCATTGATTTGTAATCATGACACTGTTATACATCACTTAAGCACATGCAAAGCACTCCCTAATTATTTACCAATTATATTTTGAACTTAATTAAAATACATTAATTGTCATATAATTGAAAATTATTAATTTTTATAATAAATACTTTAAAACTCATATTTAAAGTAATTTCCAATTAGTTGATATAGCTTACACTGACATTGCAAACATAAATTATCTAATGGCTAGCATTTGGAGGCCGATGAAGGAAGTGAGGATAACGAAAGTGAAGTAGGAAACGTTTGTATTCCAGTTTTATCATAAACTAGATATGGAAAGGATTTTCTTAAGTGCCCCTGGTTGTTTGGCAACAATGTTAATTATTGGAAAAGTGCAATAGAGTGATGTTCTTGATCAAATACCTCTAAATAATGTTCCTTTTTGGATTCAAATTCACAACTTATCGGTGGGGTTTGAGTCCGATTCTCCGAAGATGGGTACTCATCTAGGAAACTATATTGGAGAGTTCATGGAGTATGATGAGAAGAATAACGTAGGGATAGATATCATATATGAGAATCAAGGTTAGAATTGATATACGTTGTAACGATTAGCTTCTCTATATAACTAATTAACAAAGGTAAGGTCTTGATTTTATTTATTTCAGAAACTATTTCATTAGTTTACTTGTATAAACACTGTGCGATCACGATTCCAAAAACAATAAATGGTACTCCCATCTTAAAATGCAAATCAATTTATTGAACAAGATTAAATCAAATAGAATACACCAGAGTACTGCATCCTTTAATTTCACCAAAAAAATGTACTCCATCCTTTTAGAAGATAAAACTTTGATTTCATAAAACTCTTGGAAAATATACTTAATATAAATCTAGGTTGATCATCTCTATACATAACTAAAAGAAGAAGAAAAAATAAAGAATCTTGGTGACCAATGCTCATATGGTAGTGTTTATTTTGCAGATCGTATGGTTATTTTGCAGAAGTGGCACAAAACAATGTTTTACAGATTCTTACTTTGCCCTGGTGACCAATGCTCATATGGTAGTGTTTATGGAGCTTAGATGTATGCAGGGGATTTGGATTTGTCTCTTGTATTTCTTTTGTCTTAGTATCTTGACACATCTTGTGTTTAATTTAAGCTTTTTCATCATTAATGAATTCTTTCACTTACTAAACAAAAACATTTTTCTCTTTCTTTTGCTTTATCACAATCAATGACGCACCTCGTTTTATACTCACCTCAGTTTATACATTTGTGTGCAGTAAAGTTATGAAATATTTCTGTAACTTTTTCAGGGATTAGACGTGTTCGAAGGAAAAGGAACATTTGGGAAGCTGGAGTTGATGAGAGGAATGCAGGGTGTTCGAAGGGGAAAAGAATTGGGATTTGATTTGATTGTTCAGTGGTACCAATTTGAATAAGCAACGACGAAGTAGTTTAACATAGCACGGCATGGAGTCACCGCAAAATAAAAAGGAATGTGCTAATATTCAATTTCAGATTCATTGAAATCAACACAAATCAAATGGATGAAATTAAAAATAAAAAAAAAACACAATTGTCAGATAGTAGAAATCAAATATTTGTTCTGCTTATTCTGTGGTTATCGTTTACAATTGTTCTTTTATTGGGTTATTGCTATCATTTTCTTTTGACTGTTTAAAATATAAAGAATTAAAATAAAATTTAATTAATATAAGAAAGTGAAAAAAACACTAAAATATTTAGCCTTGAAAATAATGGCTTACATAAAAAAGTTTGATTTAAAATAAAAGTGAGATGCATTTCATCTTCATGGTTCCAAACTAGAACAAGTTTAAACATAAAGATTGATATGAATGGTATGCAGGGTTGTTAATCAGTCATAATCTTGACAAATATTTCTGTGACTGCTTTCCTTTATGAAGAGCAAGAAGTAAGAGTCGTTGGCCCAATTTTTATTAACCAACGCAACGCAAAATCTAAAAATGTCACGGACGATGGAGTGGGCGGCGAGGGCGGAGCACCTCCGCGGCATTCCCAGAAAACTCGTAATTGCGGCGGTGGGTGGATTCGCGAAAACGGTGTCGTCTCTTCTCAACACCGCCGCTGTTCACAACGGCGACACTCTCCTCCGCCTCGTCCGCTCCAGACCCCACCGCGTCCCCCTCATTACCGTCAGCAATCACATGTCCACTTTGGATGATCCGGTTATGTGGGGGTTCAAGGGTTTTCCCATCTTCGACACCAACTTAGCTCGCTGGGTTCTCGCTGCCCAAGATATATGCTTCAGGAATGCCCTCTATTCCTATATTTTTCGGGTTGGTAAGTCGCATTTCATTTCAATTGCCATTTTATTTATTGTGTTTTTTTTATGATAACGAACATGATTGGGTTGAAGTTTGTTAATTTACGCATCAAAATATGCTGAAAAGATTTTCTAGTTGTTTTGTTGTTTCTAAAACGCTAACTTGCACAGGGAAATGCATACCTATTACGAGAGGTGGTGGAATTTATCAAGAGCACATGAATGAAGCTCTTGAGCGCTTAAACGATGGAGAATGGGTATCTCTATGTAACGTTTAATACTTTTTCCCCTCATACAAGCTTAACTCTTTTATGATGATATTTTGAAAGTATTGATTGTTATTACCTTCTACTTCTAGTGTAGTTAGAATTTATTTGTTTGGAGTTATAAGGTTGGTTTGGTGGTTGAAGGGAGAAGGGGGGAGGGGGGAGGGAGAGGTTGCGGATCGAATCCTCCTCTAACAAAAAACTAACAATTAACATTTGCCAATAAATAAAATAAAATAAAAAAGAATGTATTAGTTCTCGTTTTTTCTTGGATGTTGATGTTAAATGGGTTATGAACTTTCAAAGTCGTGTCAACTGTAAAGTAACTCAATATGAAACATGATCCTAAATGATTGGTGGTAGACTAATTGTCTTATGAGCCAAATGTCTGGATGGTATACACAGAATGCCAAAGAAAGTAGTCGTGACTTGAGACTGCTAGAGGAAGTTAGTTACGGAGTAGCATCCATCCACATGGGCATAGCATAATGGGAACGATTATATAGGGAGGTTAGTTAGAGGAGAAAGGGCATAAATGATTCTTCTCTTCTTCAGTTATATGCCAAGGGAAGAGGTGTATCTATAGGAGCTTTACTCTGGGGAAGTGTTAGCATGTGGCTATCTTTTACTTTTCTGTTCTATTTTCTTCTTTTACCCTTTTATGCTTTGAAGCTGACATAAAATACAACAGAGTATCTGTCTGTTTTTACTCTTCGTTGTTGGGTTCCTACCATCTTCCTATGAAACAGTTGTCACTTGTGATTCATCTTCCTATGACGAGTGTGGGGTGCTTGTTTTTCTTTTTATTTAATTATTAAAGATGACCTTTCCCTTGCATCACTGGGTAAGCAGAGTTCAGAATGTCTGTTTCTTTATGAAAAGAAAATCGCAAAAGTATAAAGATGCCTGTGCCTCTGATTTAGGGAATGAAATTGAAAACATTTATTATAAAACATTTTCCTTTAAACCCAATTAAACATAAGTTTTCTTTCCTATTTGTGCAAAAAAGAAACTCAAAAGACATGATCAATAGAGCCTTTATGCAATTTTTATGAAGGTCAATATAGTAAATTGATATACCACAGTCATAAGAGAACTATTTTCAGAAGTTCTTTAATAATGGTTCTTTAATTAGGTAGATGCTGGGAGACTGGGTTTTACTACCCAAATGGGAAATTCTTTATGACTAGTAAAGTAGAACTGATATATCATTTTTTAATTTGTTATGGCAGCTGCATACTTTTCCAGAAGGAAAAGTGTATCAAGAAGATGCACCTATAAGGCGATTGAAATGGGGAACTGCTAGTCTAATTGTTCGAGCACCTATAACTCCAATTGTATTGCCAATTGTCCATCATGGTTTTCATGAGGTAAGTCAGCACTTCTCTGCTTTCCCTATAAACTTTATATTCTGACATATAGTCTTCTAACACAGTTGTAGCACTTTCCATTGATCTTGTCTGTTGGCCTCTATTATAAGTTGTCTTCAGTTGTTAGCCATATTTGGGATTGGAGCATTATAACTTGTAGATCAGCAATATTGTCTAGCAAGGAAAACACTTTTGATATTACTAGCAAAATTATGTTTCAAAATAATCATTTAATTGGAACTATGAAGATAGTGGCAAGAATTTATCAATGTTTCACGGACTAAATGAATATTTAATCAATAAGTATTGAAAACATGACCTGCCACTCTCATTATAAATTTACACATTTTTGTTTGCTCTGGCCAAGATTTTGTCTTCTCATGCTTGCTTCCTTCTCAAGGCTTTCAGTATACTATTTTTCAAATTTGTCATAACAATGTTTGTTTAAATATAAATTATAATCCTACTCGAGTATAGATATTCTTGTTATTATCATTAGCAAGAGAACAAAATATTGCTACTTAAAATGGCAGCATAGAGTGGTCCTTGGCTGCTACAGAACTGCCTTTGGAGTGTTTTGGGATCACAGCTGAAATTGCAACCAAAATCACAGATTTCGCATGCTACAGCAGCAGAATGCCAATGGGTGGTGAAAACCCCCATTTTGTCCGTGTTTCGATGTCATTTTTGGGGTAAAAATGAGATTCTACCCTATTTCAGACCACCGGAAAATCCTAATTTTCCCTACTTTCCCTCCATTGTGGCTTCTGTTTCCCACCTACCATTGCGCTCTCTAAACTCTGAAGCAAGCCCACTCCATCCCCAAAAACCTTCTCTTCAGCAGTTTTCTGGCAACTGCAACCCTGTTGTGTGCTTGTAACCTTCTCTTTCAGGTTTGGACAGATTTTCTGTCTGGATGTAGCCACATTGTTTCTGTTTTCAGCAACTTTCCAGTGTTTTCTGGCATCTGAATAATAGTAGAGTGACAAATCTTTAAATGTTTGAGACTGTAAGATATATCATTTGCTTGCCTTTTGTTGTTGTGAGCTGTCCAATTATAGCTTGCTCAAGTACTAAAACATCAAGGTTCTATGCCCCTTTGTATGTTGGACCTGGGTTTCATTGAGCTGTCCAAGTATTGTTCGCCCAAGTGCTGAGAACCTATTCCCTTAACACTGCTAGAACCTGTGTCACCTTGAGGCCCACTCAACAACGAATAAAGGAATAGGCAAAATTTGGGAAGTCACACAATGATTCCCATCACCCCTTGGTCTTAAATCAGCTCGCTATTCTCTCCATTCAATAATCAATACGCCATAAATGCACAATTTGTATAAAACCAAAGAGGCTGGGCAAGGAAGGCATATTCACTTTTTGGTCTCTCAGGCTAGGCTGGTATGGATTCATTCCCACCCCTTGTCTATGCTAGCTCAGCCTTCTGGAGCCATACATGAACAATATGTACTGTAGCATTTTGGCGGCCAGCCACTACACACCTAACTCCCCTATTTGAGATTGATAGCTATGCTTAAAGTCATGAGAATTCCTTAAGGATAAAAATGAAGATTTCTGTAGTCCTTCATTATTTGATAAATTCTCATATTTTCATATTATATTAGCCAGCAGACACACTAAAGAGTTTCTCTGCATTAAATTTTAGTGATTTTGAAGATTTTTGACATACTGTTTTCTGCAATTCTTGTACTATACACTTTGTAAGAGATTGGTTTTTCTATCATTGTTGTGTCTTTTGTCCCAATATAAATGCTATAGATGCCTAAGGCAAGCTTCCTCACGGTTTTCTTTGTACATGTTTTTGGTCTATAAAATTCTTGCTAGCTTAATGATTGAACAGTGATGTTTTAAGTTGTAAGCTTATTCTGGTTATTAAAGCTAGGTTCTGCTTATATTTCTAGGTGATGCCAGAGAATTACATGTTTGGTAGACGACCTCCTATACCATTATGGAATAAGAAAATTCACATAGTTATTGGTGATCCAATTGAATTTGACCTTCCAGCAATGAGGCAAAAGGCTATTTCCCAGTCTCGTAATGAGTCATTCCCTACTATTGGATGGCCCAGCACTCCTGATGGTTTGGATGAAGCAGCACAAAGATGTCTCTACACCGCAATTTCAGAGCAAATCCGTGCTGCAATGGAGAGATTAAGGTGTTTGGGTAAAAGTTTTGTGAAGTCATAGGTTGGTTCAAACCTACCAAAGTCAGAGATTAGGGTGTTTTAGATCTTCAGTTGATTAATTGTATCATTCTTTGTTGTTGTAATTGATGGTCGAGTGAGAGATCTTAACTTCGGCTTCTTAAAATCAAATGTCATTCATTAGAATAGACACTAGTTTTGTAGGGTAAGATGGCTCCTCCCCCAAAATTTACACCCCAAAATTATTCGATGGGCTAGTATTTCAAAATCCAAAGTTTCAGTCCTTGATGAGTTAACTTTGGAAGGCTAACAACTTTTTTTTATCCATAGAAATCGGCATGGCATATCCTATTCAATCAACTAAGTTAAACTTTCTAATAACATGGACTTTGATCCTTAGCGTTTTAGTAGTGTCATGTCACCTAGGATAGATAGAAATAAGCAGTTGGGAGGGTCATTTCAAGTGGGGACACAGTTCAAGTGGGTCTCATTGTTCATTTCTTTCTGTGTAATGTACAACATCCTAATCCATGGTTTCATATGATGTGTCTGCCGTATCGTCCGTGTTTATTTGTCCACATGGTGCTGGTCCTATTTGGTTTGCTCCATTCTTCTGTGGTCCCCAAGAAACCTCTGTTTTTTGCTAATAAATTTACTGCAAAGAGTGGAAAACAAGGGGCAGCATCATTCCTAGTGAGAGAAATTCAATTTTTTCTATTAGTGGGGTCAACTTGGGATTCCATTAGAGTAAAAAAGAAGTATGAAATGCATGTTATTATTTGCCTGATATACCCAGCCTTTTTCAATATGAAAGTAATGACATTGTGTACACAACAATTACAAAATGTGCGTTAGTCTTAGTTTATTGAAGATTTGAAAGTGAAAAAAAAAATGAAAAGGTGGTGTGCTAAAGGAGTGATGACATCCTATTCGGATAATAATGTTAATAACAATTTTGTTTGCACCATATTTAGACAACACATGAAAAAGCGTGTATATTAATTAAATCATCAATCGATTTATTATTGCCTAATTATAAGGGTTTCCAAATATGATTATGACACAATCATATAAATGTTATTTGCACTGATTAATATTCCTTCCAACTATTTTTTTCCATTCACATAAATAGAACTTAAGACTTTACTTATAGATTCAAGCTTAATTTCACTCGAATAAGTGATATATATATATATATATATATATATATATATATATAATTTTTAATTAACAAATTATAAATAAAAAATCCAACAAATTATTAAAAATTTTAAATGATGCTGAATTATTGGAGGGCTGATAACTTGGTCTACCATGCTTAAAATTCAATTATGCATAGACCTTCCGGAATTTTAAGGGCCCGAGAGACAAGTTTGAATTATACAAACACCAATTTTGCATCTTTGGGAAATAACTTAGTGCATGATTGATTTTTAGTCTAACCTATTGTGCATAAATTTTGAAATTAAATCAATGATCTACAAAATTTTATTTTGGAAAAGAAATGGTGGAAATATTTTTGCAAAACTCATTTCATTGCTAACGTCCATTTGCAACGGTTACTCAAGTTTTTGATATATTGGTAACCGGCAATTATTCTTACTTATCATTTCACAACAAAGAGAACATGATTTCTTTTTACTTATGTAATGTCTAGTTCAAAAAGTTAAGCTCAAAAGCTAAACATGTCACAGTCATATTGTCATTATATCAGCTATATATGTAGTTCTGTTGTCTTGCATTGAACATTTTTCAACTGGAAACTTAGGAGAATTTGGTCAATATTTGGCTAAGAGTTATTTTGTTGCCGCATATGGGCTAGCAGCATCTACTGATCTATACATTGAATTAGGCATGATATCATTGATATGTCCCCATTCATCTATTTCGATCCAGGTAATACATGAACACTTTAAAATATCACAAACTCTATATTAATACATATATATTTTTATCTTATTTTCCTATAATATTATAATATCAGTTATTATAATAAAAAATGTTAACGGCACTCTTTCAGTCTCTTTTGCTTGTTTCTCTCTTTTTCTTTCTAATAATATCTACGCATAAATTTTCATTTGATTTTCTATAAACTAGAACAATGTGTTTGTGTTCTGCACAAGCAAGAAAAAAAAAGGTGAATGAGAGACTATAAAAGAGAGAATGGACCGACGAAGAAAAAAAATAATGGGTTAATGTTACACAAAATGCTAACACGTGTAAGTGTGGGACACTTGTTGGACAGATTTTATAATATTACTGATAGCAATGAAAGAGGATCAAATAGAAAATTCATTAATAAAAAGAACAAATTAAATGTTTTTTATTCATTTAAATATTAGAATTTTTTTCTTTATTCTCTTGTTTTAAAAAAAATGTAAATGTAGGCACAGAGTGTCTTTTTTATACCACTATTATGAAGGTATATTCACAATATTTATATCAACATTCTAATTACTAAAATAGTAGTTTAAGTTTTATTAAACAAGAATTATATCAACGGAAACAATCATAGAGCATACTATTTTTTGCCTGACAGTAACATTTCTGTGTGTATGCGCATATGAACTTTCTAGTAGGAGTGGTTTGGTTCTGTGGAATGGAAAATAACTAAAGAGAATTGAAAAAAAATATTTGAATTTAACTAATGTATAAAATTATAGAATTCAAACTATTTTTTTAATATTTTTTGTACAAATTCCTTCTATTTATCTTCATTCAAACCAGGACTTGGACTTAGTCTTCTGCTAGTTGTTTCTCCAATAATGTAATTAATTTTTTTTTTCATTTACAAAAAGGAAAAACAAAGTAGCGTTTATTAATCCTAATTGATTAATTATCACCGTCTGTTGAAATGGAAGCCATAATCATTTCAATGAGAGCAAGAAGCAATGCTATTTTGCACGAAGTGCAACTAACACGAAACACACGAATGCATATATGAACGGTTGTTATATTTTGGTCCTTTTGATTGTTAATTGTAACATTTGATCTCTTTAATTTTATAAATTTGTGATTTTGGTCCCTTGATAAATTATTAACTAATAATTTTGAATATTAGAGATATTAAATTATTTCTAAATTAGATAAAAATTATTAATGACTCAAAAATTAATAAAAAAACTATTAACCATAATGTGGTGTTATTGTTAATGGAATTCAGATAAAAGAGATATTTGCGGAAAAAGAGGAGAAAAAAGGTTTTTTGAAAAATTAAGATCAATAATTTTTTTATTCATTTTTCTAATAATGAATGATTTTGATTAATTTAATAACTCAAATAATTATAATTATTTGTTAATAATTTATTAGGAGGACCAAAATTACCAATTTACAAGACTAGGGAACTAAATGTTACAATTAAAATCCAGATAATCAAAATCATAAATTTAAAAAATTAGGAAAATTAAAATTAAAATTTAACCATTAAAAAAAAATATAGAAAATATCTTCCAACAGAAAACACTCGTTCGTGTGTATTCGACGAATTAGCTTTTGTACCAAATATCATTTTCCTGTGAGCAAATTTTCATTAACCAAAACAAAAATTCTCAAAGTTGTTACTAAAAGTGCCTTTCCTAACAACTTTTGATTATTTCAATCAAGTTTAGCTTCTTTTTACGCTCATTTTTTGCAATTGGGTCCACCCCAATTGAAGAGTTAAAGATTGCTCCCCCAACCTTCTCATGCTCGTCTTAATTGCCAATAGAAACTCTTCTATCTAGCACTGCTCTGGTTGTTGGAGGAGAGTAACTTCAAAGGTTGCCTTTCATAAACTCCTAAAATATATATTTTTTTCATTTTTTTTCCAGCAAAAATGGAAACAATGAAGTAACCATTTCACAATGTAGCTCAATGGGGGCATGAAATATTCAAAGTGACCATTCTCGTGAATCTTATAAATCCACATTAATTAAACCCATGTTTTCCCTCTCTCTTTGCAATCTTGTTTTTTGTGTGTGTGCATTTCACTGTCCTTGGCCGGCAACATTGCCAATTTATTGGTTATTTGCATGTATTTTGTCTTTTTTTCTTTGTGTGAATGAGTCAATTTCAATTCTCTTATTTATTTATATGCACGAAAGCATTATTTATACATGCCGAACAAAGTTGATAATAGTAAGAAACAATAGTCATTTAACCACTTCAGTAATAATTAGTAGTAGAATATAAGACATCATAAGCAATTACTGAGTAGAGACTACCTCTTTTCTCTGAGCAGGGATTATAATTTATAAAAAATAGTCATTGCTAGGAGTATTATTTTAGCGTTTAAATTGAAATGGTCTCTAATAGCTGTTGAGATGTGGAAAGGGTATTAATGTTTTCATTTATTGTTTGTCAAAAATACTAGTAAATAGTGATGTAGTTGCGGAGCTGTTAAATGCATATTGATGAGTGATTGGTGAAAAAAGATGAACATTACTTTAAATGCAAAAGAAATTATACAAGAAACTATAAATTTAAATTCTACAAATTTGAATTAGGATTGAAAGTGTCTATTACTGTAAATTTTAAAAATAAAAAATCTTGTCGACATTTGTATTAGTTTCAAGAGAAATATCGTCTTCAGGTGTTTCTAACAAATATTTAAATCTGTTAATAAAAGGTTTATTTTGTTGAAGGAAAAACACAATCAAAAGTAAATTACTATGCGTAAATATTTTTTTTCTTAACACATTATTAATACGAAATATCTTTTCCTTATGTTTTTTAGAAGTATTCTTCGTCAGTTTAAAGAATTTTTTCCCTTGTAAGATTATATATGTTTTTTTATTGGAGAGAGATAAACATGATTGAAATAAAAAAAAAATATTGATGTTGAATTAGATTTCATAATAACAAATGTTATTCATGAATAAAGTTAATAGATATTTCACATCAATAACATAATAAAAAAAAATAAACAATCATATTTAAGTAGTACTATTATAAATAATAAAAGTTCTTCTTTACAGTAAAGTAGTAAAATAAATGCATATTCATACTAATATCTAGATCACTAGAATAGTATTAATTGATCCATATACTTGTTAATAGAAATGTTTTTTTCCTACTGTTATATTATTTATCTGTTTTAGTTTTTTTTAACGATATTTATTATTGTTAGTTATGATATGCTCAGGACTCGTAACTCTTCCATAATTATTTTTTGTACCACACGCATAACCCCACAAACATCGATCTCAAATGTAATGTTACGAAAAAAATGTTTATGAGACAGTTAGATCGATGGCCTGATTGTCACTATCACTTGTTCCAAAATCAATAATTTTGCATTTTGCATAGAAAGCATTCATACTTAGCATTAGATTTCAAAAAATTATAAAAGAAACCATTTTACTATCTGCAGCCATTTCTACCTTTTAATTATCAAATTCAAAATAGAGATATGCAGATATTCTTACTACTGGGTTCAAATAAAATTTTTCTAGCAATCACCCAACATTTCTAGTAGTCAAGTTTGAGAATGATTATCTTAAAAAATAAATATTTAAAAAAAACATTGAAAATATTATTGTTTCAATCTAAATAAATAGTAAGGTAAACACCCAAGACTTTCAATTTGAAGGTTTCAACATCAGAGAAGTTAGCATGAACAATTCACAACTTACAATTTAATTTAAAATTGAAAGAAGATTTCAAACAAACCTGACATGACAGGCACATTGAGAGGGATAAGTGTTGGTAAAAGAAGGAGCAGTGTAATCAAAACAAAAGAATAGAGGGGGATTTAGGGTTTTGAGTTTAAAATTGAGAGTTCGGAGAGTGGGGACCCATAGAGTGTTAAAATCCAATTTGGAAGGGGTATGTGTTGTGTGTTGGTGCTGGCAACACCCTTCAGCTGACGAATCTTTTTGGAGGGACAAAAGGGGCACAAAAGCTGTGGGTCCAACGTAGCTACTTCAAATTATGTACACATGATTTCTGCTTTTATACTTGTCCTTGCGTTGCGGATAGATTGCCCACTCAGGTGGTAATCTTCTTTCTTTCTTTAAGGTGAACAATAATACAATAGAAGGAAGATGTGATCTTCGTATGATTAAGTTTTTTTTATCACAATAGTATGTTTGCATAAGTCTATCAGAGTTATTGGTGTCACTTCATGTAAAATTATTGAGCAAATAATATTACCATTAGATATAATTAGATATAAGTGCATTATTTACAAAATCGTCATAAAAAGTTGGTGCATTATTTTGAGTTTAATTTTTATCTTTTTTTAATATAAAATATAGTTACATTTTTTAATAAAATATATTTATGTCATCACTGGATTTGATGTAATACAAGTTATATTATCATATCATATATTACAAGTGAAACACACTTGTGAATTGCACGATTTATAAATAAAAAAAAAAACAAATAAGAGAGAGTAAAAAAATATAATTTGAAAGTTACCTAATTGATTGAATAGTTTTTATTAGAATTGTCAATTTGATTTTAGGTCATAGGGTTAGTTCATTTGATCTTTTAGGGCCTTAACACACCAAATAGGGTTCTACGAGGTTCTAACCCACACAATCTCATTTAATATGAGACCAGGACTAGCGCTAGTCCAAGGATCATTGATATGTAATAATAGTACTCATTAGGTTAAGTGTTTCCTAGGCAATAGTAATAATAGACCTAAGTTAGGATATCAAACCTAAAAAACCAGTCCTGGTTCCAACTAATTAATTTCATAAACAACTTGACAATTTAGTTTTACTATTAAAGAAAGATTTATGGTCAATTACATATAATGAAAAGAAGTAAAAATATAATTTTTTAGAAAACAATTATTAAGAAAGCCTATGATTGTGAATTAGCACATACCTTTTTTCCCTAATTTAATTCTAATGAGTCGTCAATTACCAATATTCTCCTAATTTAACTATTAACCTTTGATCTTGATTTAATAACCCTCCTTGGCCTAAATCAATATTCAACTAGGTCAAGGGAGTAAGCTCCTAAAATCACAAGAATGATTAATTAAATAATCTATTATGGATACCACAACCTATTTGATCATGCAAGTTATATATAAATGATTAATTCTCATATCAATATCTCAAGCAAATGTCATCGGCCACTAATTAACCAAGAGTTATATTGATAAAGTCTAAAATAACATTAAACAGTAAAGAAGAAATATAATGATCGAATAACATTGAGGGATTTATTAGAATAAAAAAAAGGCACAAGAGTATGGTTACATCACAATTATAGACCAATAAGGATTAGCTCCCATGATCATGGAAAAACTAGAAATCTGAGAAGAAAACAAAAGAGGAAGAAACTCTGAGAATCAAACCCCATTGTGATCTCCACACTATTTTGTAGCCACAATGCTCTCACAATGCTTTTCTCCTTCAAAATTCTCCAAAACTTGCTCAAGGAAAATATTTGAAAAAGATAGGCTATCATTCCTTATAATATTATGTGGAAGTCCTCTTTTTATCTTTTCTTAATTAAAGAATCTTATCAATTATGATTTAAGTATTTTTTATTGACCTTGGCTAGAGTTAATTTTGATTGGCATCGATTAAGGTTATTTTTGGCCAACTTCAACTAGAGTTAATTTTGGTTGACCTTGGCTAGGATTATTTTTTATCGACTTTAGTCAGAACTCTTTTCTATTGAACTCAATTGAGTTAATTTTGGTCGACCTCAGACAGAGCTATTTCTAGTCGACCTCGACCAAGTTTGTTCTCAGTTGACCTTGATCGAGACTATTTTTTATTGACTTCGGCTAGAATTATTTTCAATCGACTTCAATTAGGGTTATTTTTTACTGACCTCGACCAAGGCTATTTTCAACCAATATTGACCGGGTATGTTTTCAATTAATCTCGATCATAGTTATTTTTTGTCAACTTCAACTATGGTTATTTTCAATCGATCTCAGCTAGAGTTAATTTTGGCCAACCTCAATCAGAGAGGGATGAAAAATTTTAAGTGTAATTTAGCTTCAAACTGAGAATTAGTCCTATAGAATAACCAAAGGACTAAAACTTGTGGTATGTGGAGATACCTTGAACCCTACTAGAGAGCCAAATGTTTTAACTATGATGGTTAGAAAAAAATCAGAAAAAAATAGTTTAAATATGTACATATGTTAATAAATGAATTTTATTTATTTATAGTTTATAATATATCATTTATTGATTATTGTTCATTAAAAAACATTTGTTGTAGACAATATTTTAGCTTAGTCTGTGCAATTTCTTTAAGATCAATATTGCAAATTGTTAATTATTTTAGCGTGGTTAAAATAAAATATTAATATGTATTTTATTTTCTTATTAATAAAAAAACAATAAATTTTATATGCTTTTAAATATTAAAATTTGTAATATTTCTTTTTATTTCATAAGCCTAATAACTAATTAAATTAAATTTACCAAATACAATATTTAATGGTTTTGTATACATTAATTATATATTAGATTTAATATTATTGCATAGTCAACTTTATTTTCATATGTAAACATAAAAATAAAGATAAAAGAATACTACCGTTTCTTTACAACAGTAATAATTGCAATTTTTTTTTAATATTTTGAATCTAAAATTACCTGTGAAGTAAATAATGAAAGAGAGTTGAAGCTTTTCATTTGGCCGTATTACCGTTTGGTCTTATTGCTTCCAACAAACACGACTATTAGTTAATTAATACATTAAAAAAAAATGGGTAAAGAAAATTGTTGCTGTTCTAAAATCTCAGTCTTCATTTTATTCTTAGCGAGAAAGGAAAGGAAAAGAAAGGAAAGTAGCATAGTAATTTTCATGAACGATTTTTCCAAAGCCTGGTTGGCACATCGCATATAATTCACTCGTGACTTTCCCTCTCTCACTTCACCAAAACTCACTTTGCCATTGCTTTCTCTCATTTCATTTCATGTAAACCAAATTGAACTGTCACTGAGATCTCTCTCTCTCTCTCTCTCTCTCTCTCTCTCTTCTATTCATTGCAACACACAACCTCTCACTTTTCCAGACAGACACCAATGTTATTGTAATTCAGACACTTCATTGCTGTCACAAAGGTTGCATTTTTTTTTTTGAATTTCTCAGCATAGTTTCTGGTCAATGCAAGGTTGCACCTGCAAACGGGTGTTTTTGGTTCTTTAAAATTTGTGACATTTGTGGATCTTATGTTTGTTGCTTGAAGCTTATTCATTCCTGGGTCCGTGTTGTTTATATTTTCCCTTCATCATTAGTGTGTTTTCAAGAACAATCATGACACCTTTTCTCTTTCATTTTGAGCTTGGATTCTCACATGGCAGCAAAGGCTCTAATAGTTGCTGTTATTTATTTTTAAATTGTGTCCTCTTTTGACTTATGTTTGGATCTTTGTGTTATGCAGTGAAAGAACTTGAAGGGGGAAATAAGAGCCAAATTTGTTAAATTTGATTTTGGTAGATTGAAAGAAAAATGATCACTGATGTGCCCCCATCTATGGCTCAAAACGGTAGGTCAAGCAGATATTCCTTTGGCTCTAGCAATGGCAATGGTGATACCCCTGCTCAAAATGGTGCTGCTGTTATCAATGTTGATGACTATGATAGTGATAGCTCCAATTTTGCACCACCGTGAGTATCATCCTTTCTTTTGGAGATATTAAAAATTTGATTCCCCCGCCCCCCGCCCGCCCCCCCCCCCTTAAAATGATGATGAGCATCTTAGTTTTAGAAAACTTTATTTATTTGGCTTAAATCTAGTATATTTACCTTTTCAATTATAGGGTATTACAGTCTCATTTCATAATCTTCTCAGGTAGATTGTAAATTATCTTTGATGTAAAAAGTTATGTTTCGAATTCAAATCACAGAAATTTTACTTTTTAACCTGTAAATTTTCCTTCCTTAATACGTTCTACAACATTCAAATAATACTTTTAAAGTTATAACTCGCTTGAAACTTTATATCAAACTCTGGGAAGTTTCACCTCTAGGCAGACATTTATCCACTTTCATTGTATGCATTCAAAACATTATGCTTGAACACTGTTCCTATTGACAATGATCAATCTTACTCTTTGCAACATGGTTTCTCACCTTCCCTCCTTGAACTGAGTGGCTAATTTTATGTCAAGCAAGAGAATTTGCTGCTTTTGCATGTGCAACATTTTCCATTTTGTAACTTGGTAATGAATTGTTTGTTGCAGCACGCCATTGACTATGTCAATGGCTGTTCCAGCAGAACTTGCTGGAGCTGTACCCTTGATCAACAGATTCCAGGTGAGAAAATTTATGTTTTAATCTAGACATAAATATAATTCTTCAAATCTTATTGTTCCCTGTTAGTTTTGTGTCTCAATGATTTGTCTAACGATTTACCTGAACTAATTAATGATGGTTTGAAGTTGTTTGGTTTTGAGCACAAACATTTGATATCACCACGTTTCTGTTTATTTTGTTTGTCATAGGTGGATGGATTTTTAAAATTAATGCAGAAACAAATTCAATCTGCTGGGAAACGTGGATTTTTTTCTAAAAGATCTGTAGGGCCTCAAGTTCGAGAAAAAATTACATTTGAGGACATGTTGAGTTTTCAAAAGGTAATAAAATCAAATACCTGTTATTTTCAAAATATATGTGGTATAAAGAGCTAACTCACCAATTTTTGTAGGATCCAATTCCAACATCACTGCTCAAGTTAAATGTTGATTTAGTAAGTCGGGCAACAAAATTGTTCCAAATAATTTTGAAATATATGGGAATTGATCTATCAGATCGTGTAACTCCAATAAGCTTAGATGAACGAGTTGAGCTTGTAGGGAAACTGTACAAGCAAAGTTTGAAACGACCAGAACTCCGAGATGAACTTTTTGTTCAGATATCAAAGCAAACAAGAAATAACCCCGAGAGGTATGCAACATTTAGATTCAGTATTGAGTGTCATGCTTCATCTTTTTTGGCTTTTATTCATTATTCATTGAAGCTATATCCACTGTGGTTTTTGCACTAGTGATTAATATGTGTCTCTCAAAAATAGGCAATACTTGATTAAAGCATGGGAGCTCATGTATTTGTGTGCATCCTCAATGTCTCCTAGTAAAGACATTAGCAGTTATCTATCAGAATACATTCATAACATAGCAAATGGTGTGGGTACTGATTCTGAGATCCAAGTCCTTGCATTAAATACATTAAATGCTTTAAAACATTCTGTCAAGGCTGGTCCCAGACATATAATTCCTGGGCGTGAGGAGATTGAAGCTCTGTTGACTGGGAGAAAGCTTACAACTATAGTGTTCTTCCTAGATGAAACATTTGAAGAAATTACATATGACATGTCAACCACAGTTGCTGATGCTGTTGAGGTTCTTGAATACCTTATATACTTCTATTTGCATTTGCATGCTTTCCTAACTCATGTATGGTACGTTTGTTGACTTTTGAAATAATAATCTTAAAAGTGATACTAATGGTTATTTATGATTGGTTGACATCGTAAATGTTTTGACACTAACAGTGCATAGCCATTAAACTAAAAAAAATGCCATGGAAGATTGAAAATTCAAGGTGAAATTTGAATAGGTAAGAGACTATGAGTGGCTTGATTGAAAGTGATTAGAGAAAAAAATTTAGTCTCTTGAATCTAATCAATCTAATGAAGGTAATTCAGTTTCATTCCTTTCCTATTTAAGGCTTTGGTCTCTTTAAATCAACAACTTGAAATGTGACATTAACTCTTGTATGTCTATTTGCATTTGCATACATTTCTAACTGATGTCAATATATAGGAAATATTATGTAAGATTGAAAATTTAAGAATGTGAAATAGATACAAGCTTATGAGTGGCTTAATGAAAGTGATTTGAGAAAATATTTAGCCTCTGGGCAGAACTTATTCAATCTAATGAAGGGAATCCATATGCATCCAATTTCAAACCTTTTCAATTTAAGACTTGCAGTTGCTTTAAATAAAAAGCTGAATAAATATTCAGGGCTTGAGCAAGCAAAAGCATATTAGATTTTAGATGAGTATTACTAGAATTATAACAATACCTTCATGTTGACACTTAATATTCAAGTTTCATAAGGGTGGTGGAAGAGCATCCAGTAAATCTTTGATTTTCCCCTTTCTCTAATCTTAAAATCAAGGACTGATTGATTCAATCAACAATTATTTTTGAATGAGGCTTAAATTATCACGAATGCTATCATTCAATAAAATGAATGAAAGCCTGCTAGTGATTATCACTTGTTACTTTTCTCTACCTTACTATTTTACATTAATGTTTGCATTCAATAAGATGAACAAAAGCTATAGGCTAGTGCTTATTACTTCTCTGCAACTTACAAGTCCTTCTATGGACTCTATGGACATGATACTTAATAGTTAATAGTACCATTAAAATACACAAATAGCCTTTCTTCTCTTTTGTTGAAATAAATAAAACGAAATTGTATGTAACAATATTTATATTTTTTAGGCATCTAAATTGCTAAAAGGTTTTGAGAATGGCACCAAAAATGTTAGTTCATGAGTTGGGTCTTGTTAATTCATGACCACCTGTGCTTGCAGTGATTAATATGGCATCTTTATCTTTTGAGAAAAAAATAGACAAACGGAAGCTCTAATCACTAATCAGTTATGTTAACTAGGTGCCTGATGTTGACTAAGTTGGGAAATATATGGTTCATTGGGCAAGGGTTTCATTTGGTGAATTTTACTTCAGATTCTATCAATAAGAAGAAAATTGTGATCTGCATTATTCGTTTATGATGTCACCTTAAAGTGTTTTTTATGGATATGCTCTGTTTTTTCACATCATTTTACTGCTTCATTGTCTTATGGATAGGCAGCTCCCTTTTCTAACATAATCTCATTATCTGTATTTTTGTTTCTTCTACTTGATGTGTCCTTTTGATTGCATTACATATTTGGTAGCTGCTAAATTGCAGCATTCTGTTCTTAAACTTGTTTGATAAACATAACAATGTATTTGGTTAATTAAGTTAACTTCTTAAAAGGATGCTATATAGTGTTCATTGGTTTACTTCTTTTGAAGTTCTTGATACCCCAAACACTTGTGTTTGTGCTTTATACCATGAAGTTTATATCCTTTTATTCCTTACTCAACATATATTTACTCCAGGAACTTGCAGGGCTCATTAAACTGTCATCATATTCCAGCTTTAGTCTATTTGAATGTCGTAAAGTTGTTACTGGCTCCAAAGCACCTGATCTTGGGAATGGCATGTCTTTTTTCCTCTCCTTGTTTTTGTCATTATAATTAAAGCTGAAGTTAATAGCCTGAGAGCTTCTTTTATTCTTAAGCAGAGGAGTACATTGGGTTAGATGAAAACAAATATATTGGGGATCTCCTGGTGGAATTCAAAGCCGCAAAGGATCGAAGTAAAGGAGAAATCTTGCACTGTAAACTGATATTCAAGAAAAAGTTATTTCGCGAGTCAGATGAAGCTGTGACAGAGCCTATGTTTGTACAATTGTCTTATGTACAAGTATGCCTTTTCATTATGAAACCTTACCTGATGACAAGTATATCTAATTTATGTACAAAGCTGCAATTACCTTTAAGTGATAGATTTGCTGATACTGGATGTGTCGTTACAGATGCAACATGATTATATTTTGGGAAATTACCCTATTGGAAGGGATGATGCTGCTCAGCTCTCTGCATTACAAATCTTGGCCGAGATTGGATTTCTTAGTACACCAGAATCATGCACGTTAGTGATTTTTAGTGTTCCATTGTTATTAACTACTTCATAACAGTGTTTAGTGCCATTTAAATTTTATCCTAGTGAGTGAACTTGTTAATTTCTATTTTCTATATCCTTGTGACACTGATGGAGATGCTGGATTTCTCAGTGACTGGAATTCACTTCTGGAGTGTTTCCTGCCTAGACAAATTTCAATGACACGAGCAAAACGTGAATGGGAGTATGACATTCTTTCTCGTTATCGTTCATTGGTATGGGAAGACTATCTCTTTATTTGTCTCTGACCTTCAATTAATGTCAATTATGAGTAATTTAAATTTAAATTTTTATTTTTAATTGTACTTAATCTTTCGTTGTACACATAGCTTCAGTCATTTTCACTTTTGTCTTAGTTTTAAATATAAAAATTCATATTTTTTCCTCCCCTTACATAATGTTTTTTTCTCTTTTATTAGGAGAATCTTACAAAAGATGATGCGCGGCAACAATTTCTGCGTATATTGAGAGCACTTCCTTATGGAAATTCTGTTTTCTTCAATGTTCGCAAGATTGATGATCCTATTGGACTCTTACCTGGTCGGATAATTTTGGGAATTAATAAAAGAGGGGTATGCCTAAACGAAAAAATAGTTAAACTAAACATTATATAGTTTATCATTACAATTATTAAAGAATGAATTGTGCTTTTAATCATGTGCCTTTTCTTGATCCATTGGCTATAGATTCATTTTTTCCGTCCAGTTCCTAAGGAATATTTGCACTCAGCTGAGTTGAGAGACATAATGCAATTTGGAAGTAGTAACACTGCAGTCTTCTTTAAAATGCGAGTTGCAGGTGTTCTCCACATATTCCAGTTTGAAACCAAGCAGGTATAATACCTTTGTTGATGATGTCACACAAACCCTTGTTTCTTTGGAATTATTTTGCCTTACTGATATTTTATATATTTATTGTAGGGAGAAGAAATTTGTGTAGCTCTTCAGACACATATAAATGATGTAATGCTGCGCCGCTATTCGAAAGCTCGATCAGCTGGTGGTGGTGGTGGTTCTCTGAATGGAGACATTTCTAGTAATTCTAAACCTCCTAATATGGAATTATACGAGAAGCGTGTTCAAGAATTATCAAAACTTATTGAAGAATCTCAAAAAAATGCTGATCAAGTAAGTCTTAACTTCTAGTTTATAATATAGTGTATTATGCAGGTTGTACAACAAATATCAAACTTAGGATAGTTTCTAGTTGCTTAGTAAATCAAACCTAAGACTTATTTGCTTCCCTTTGTCTAGTCAAAGTTGAGGATTGGTACTAGTTGCATTTGAGTAAAAATAAAGAGGCTCGCATCTGCCTAAAGTTATTAATACAAATTTTATGTTCATATCATTTTGGATGTCTAATACATGTTTTTGAGTTAATAGTTATATCCTAAATGATATTGAACAGTTGCTTGAAGAATTACGTGCGAAGCAAAAACAAGAAGAGAAAATGCAAGAAGAATTGGATGATTTGAAAGAATCCTTAAAAGCTGATAAGCAAAATCTGGATGCAGTTACAAGTGACCGTAATAGACTTTTATCATTATGCAATGAAAAAGATAAGGAACTACAGGTAATGATCAATTGGTCTTTTATCTCTGCATTATTGATCAACTAGTCTTACTGATTGTACAATCTACCAGGCCGCTATTCTAGACAAAAGGAATATGGAATCAAGGATGTCCAAGTTAAACAATGCGGTGATAGAGAACACTGCCAAAAAGGATCTTGCTAATGCTGGAAATAGACAAGTAAGATACTCTATGAAATTGTTATTTTTGCATAGACTATTATTGTTTTTATTAATATTGCTGATTCTATTTTCGATGTATAAACTATGGACTTTGTATGGTACTTATAGGTGACTCAAAAGCTTGAAGATGAGCTAAAAGTTTGTAAATATGAGCTGCTATCAGCCAATGAAACTATAAAAAGCTTGAAAAGTGAAAAATTGGTTTTGGAACAGAAGTTATCTGCACTTCAAACA
Organism: Glycine latifolia; assembly: GCA_013407115.1. Taxonomy (NCBI): domain Eukaryota; kingdom Viridiplantae; phylum Streptophyta; class Magnoliopsida; order Fabales; family Fabaceae; genus Glycine; species Glycine latifolia. The sequence continues at coordinate 28,336,925 of CM023949.1, read as the reverse complement.
AGGAATGCTGGAGAGGTAATATAAAAAATTGAAAATTGCTATTTAAAATTAAAAAAACAATCAATTTGAGATGATGGTGGCTGTTGTAATGCCAGATTAGTTCCCTTCAATGGAAACTTGAGCAAGAACTCAAAGTTGTGAAGTCTGAAGCATACGAGCTTGAAAGAAAGCTAGAAGGTTGTAGGCAAGAATTATTGGTTACTAAGGCTACCATTTCAGTGAAGGACTCTGAGTTGGCTGCATTGCAGAATAATTTGAAGGAATTAGAAGAATTGAGAGAAATGAAAGAGGTTTTAATACTTTTATTTCATTATTTTCACTGCTCCAATTGTATAATAGCCAAATATGTTTCAATGTTTTGTTTATTTTTACTTTATTGTGAAATTTAAAACATATGAACATGTTTTATGATTTAGGATATTGATAGAAAGAATGAACAAACAGCTGCCATACTGAAAATGCAAGGGGCTCAATTAGCTGAAATGGAAACACTTTATAAGGAAGAACAGGTTTTAAGGAAGCGCTATTTTAATGTAATAGAAGGTGGGTGATTGAAACTCCTTAATTTTGGAATCAAGTCTATGTGTATGTGTTGACAGACATACATAACTGATCACATATTCAACCTTGGAACTTGGTTTTCTTTCAGACATGAAGGGCAAGATCAGAGTTTACTGTCGACTAAGGCCTCTTAGTGAAAAAGAGATTGCTGAGAAAGAAAGAGAAGTTCTTACTGCCACTGATGAGTTTACAGTTGAATACCCATGGAAAGATGATAAACTGAAGCAGTACATATATGACCGAGTATTTGATGCTGATGCAACTCAAGAAAGCGTATTTGAGGATACAAAGGCAAGTCATACATCATATTTATTTCTTGTTTATGGGAACATATATAACTTACACTCATTATCAATTTCTCGTGTATTTGCAATGCAGTATTTGGTGCAGTCTGCTGTAGATGGTTATAATGTTTGCATATTTGCCTATGGTCAAACTGGCTCTGGAAAGACATTTACAATCTATGGATCTGACAACAACCCTGGACTTACCCCTCGTGCAATTGCAGAACTTTTTAGAATTTTAAGAAGAGATAATAACAAGTATTCTTTTTCCTTGAAGGTAACATATCTAAAAGGGAGATGAATAAAATTTCATTTCTCTTTTCACGTTAAAAATTATGTCATTTGATCAATGTACAAAAAGTATTCAACAGGTAAGTTATTGAAGAATTAAGTTTGAATACATTATTGCTGTAGAAAAGTTTACATTGTCCTTTTCCAGTTGTCTTTTTTATTTTTGTCCAAGAGTTTTGCAAAACTTTCTTCTTATCTTTTACTGATTTCTCGTGTCAATGATGCAGGCATACATGGTGGAGTTGTATCAGGATACCCTTATAGATCTGTTACCAAAGAATGGAAAACATTTAAAATTGGATATCAAGAAGGATTCAACGGTAACTATCTATGTTGTCATTGTTAATTTCAACGTGAAATATTTTATATTACTTGAATGAAAAACATTTCAAACCAGATATTAAGAAGGAAAAGTGTTTATTGGTGTGCTTTGATTTCTCAGTCAGAAATTTTACCGACCTTCGGTTGTGATAAAATCTTCGTATTTCACTCAGCCATGATTTCTAACAATTGAGTTAGGGTGCTTTTGCACCCTTGTGGAAACATCTCAAAATAAGCTGAGAGAATTATAGAACTTAAAACTGTACAGAATTATAGAATTTATACATCATGGATTATTCTCAATCACATCATAATTGTTCTATTTTCAAATTTTGGTGTTAGGGAATGGTAGTGGTGGAAAATGTGACAGTTATGTCTATTTCTACAATTGAAGAATTGAATAGTATAATACAAAGAGGATCTGAACGACGACATATATCAGGAACCCAAATGAACGATGAAAGTTCAAGATCTCATCTAATTCTATCGATTGTAATTGAAAGTACCAACCTTCAAAGTCAGTCAGTTGCAAGGGGAAAGGTATATTTTACATTTCTTTTCCTTTCAACAACAATAATATATCATCTTTTAGGAATAGGACTAGAAAGGTAGAAGACAGATAGAAAGAGATGAACTTTATTCAAGTACTCTTCTCGATTATTCTAAATCAAGAGAGGGAAGATGAAAAGGTATGAAAGTAGAAAACCAAAAGAACTTAGATGTTTTTTTTATATTTAATTTTAGAAACTGAAAAAGATAATACCAAAAAAATTTGAAAGAGATTTTTAAAATAGTTTTAAAAAATTAATCTTATCAAACAAATTTTTCCGTTTTGTTTAGTTAAAGACTGAAAATAGTTTTCATAAATAGGAAACAAACAGGCCTTAATCTCTATTATTTATTTTATGTTATTTCTGCCTCCTGGTTAACTAAGCTAGAAATGAAGGAAAATGTTTCTTCATTGTTAAGCAACAATGTGGAACATCAATTGTTTCTTGAGCTAGAGGCATGTGCTTACTTATTTTATGTTGCATTCAATACGCAGCTGAGTTTTGTGGATCTTGCTGGTTCAGAAAGAGTGAAAAAGTCAGGTTCTACCGGGAGTCAGCTTAAGGAAGCTCAAAGCATTAACAAGTCATTATCAGCACTTGGAGATGTTATTAGTTCTTTGTCTTCTGGTGGTCAACACACACCATACAGGAATCACAAGTTAACAATGTTGATGAGTGATTCACTTGGTGGTAATGCCAAAACTCTCATGTTTGTGAATGTTTCTCCAGCAGAATCAAATTTGGACGAGACAAATAACTCTCTTATGTATGTTCTTTGTTATTTTCTTTCATTATAATTATTTTATTAATATTGAGATCTCACATCAACTAGAGATCTCAACAATTAACTTGAAAAGTGTTTCTATTGTTCTAACACCATTCCTCTATGTTATTTAGGTACGCCTCACGAGTGAGATCCATTGTGAATGACCCCAGCAAAAATGTTTCCTCAAAAGAGGTAGCACGACTGAAGAAGTTGGTTGCATATTGGAAACAACAAGCTGGTAGAGCACTTGAGTATGATGATTTAGAAGAAATTCAAGATGAAAGACCAACTAAGGAGAATGGTAATGGCAATAGGTAAAAGAGGAGTTCACAAATAGCCTACCAAGAGATTGAATTGATCATAGGGTCTCTATTTTCTTTTTGGAATGTTTAATGATCATCTTATCAAATTGTATATCTTTTTAGAGGGATCTAGGCTGTATAGTTGAATCTTATGTATATAGTATTAATCCTTTCGACTCATACACATACAAGTATATTCATTATTCTATATGAATATTTCTTACCATCAAAATGCGCAAGTTTTGCTAAAATTTGAATATCCAAGAACTCAAACACATACAACTGATACAAGTGCATTCATTATTCTATCTGAATATTGCTTACCTTCAAAATGCACAAATTTTGCTAAAGATTGAATACCAAAGAACTCAAACACATACAAGTATATTCATTATTCTACATGAATATTCTTACCTTCAAAACAACAAGTGTTTGCTAAAAATTGAATACCAAAAAATGCATTCCATTTTGCTCGAGTTCTTAAATAGGAACTTCATTGCCTTACTTCCGTGCATTTTTTTTAATTGATATAAGAATGAATACTTTTATATCATTCAATAATTTTATAGAATATAGTTTTAATTGCCTTATCTGTTTAATTATAATTATTTATTATTTAAATTGTTGAATTTTATAAAAACTAAGGATGAATCATAATATAATTTACATATATTTAATATATATATGAATGAAATATTAAATAATTTTAAAATAATATTTTATTAATAAATATTATTTTCATAATATATATATATATATATATATATATAGATAGATGCATAATCAAATTATACTAATATAACTTTGACTAACTATTACATTGTTCAATAATTTTCAATTGAATAATATTTTCTTATAATCTATCGTTGGATTAGATGTTCCTTTCACATATATCATATATGCAAACTTTCATAATAATCTAAAATCATTTGTTACCTCATTCATAAAAATTAAAATCGAGATAATATAAGCTTTTCAAAATATATTTGAATAATTTGATTATTTTATTATTGTTTAATTTTGACAAAATTTGATACATACATACATATATATAATTCAACAGTCACATTGATAAAAAATTATATTTTATATCAAATTATAAAATATTGTAATAATTGATTAAATTATATTGATATAATTTGATCCGTCTATATATATATATATATTAAATAAATATTGGTCATTGAATAAAGCTTCAATTCTATGATAACCATTGATTACTTTTTTTAGTCTTTCAATTCAATTTTGTTTTATTTAGTTCTTCAAACTTAGAAAATACTCTTTTCGTTTTTTTTCCTTGAGCCATTAGCATGCAACAAATAAGAAATAATGAATTCGATCTATATTAATATATACCTATAGGTATGTTAATATAAATCGAAGCATGGTATGTATAAGAAGATACCCAGCCCGCCACATTAACTACATCATCAGAATGCAAAAGAGAAAATCCTTGTACCTAATTATCCAACTATTAATGGTTAGTTTTTAGTTATGCTGTCAATGTTGCATAAATAAAAAATAACCACATATATGCATCCTTCCCCTGCCAAAGCAAACCAGAAGGTCTACAAATACAAGGCACCACTACTAGACATGAATTAACTGCATTCCAGAAAATTAAGGCCAAATAAACTCATTCAAGTACCAAATGATACGTATTAATATTTTGACTTTTAATTGAGAATTTTGCATGAATATGCATGATCAAAGTTAATTGATCAATGTACTTATAAATATTAAGGAAATCTTTCAATGTCGTTGAATACATGTGCAATTCTCTCTCTCTCTCTCTTCAAGAAGTACATATACTAATCCTGGCATGTATAATGTATGCTTCAAAAGGGGAATCTAAAATGAATATAAAAAGAAGAAGAGAATATTTTTATTTTATAAAATGAGGCAATGGCATACACAACGTGAAAATTTTGTCCAAATTCAATTAAGAAACAAAGAAAAAAGATAAGCACTCGCGCACGTGGTGTATACAGAGATAGATAACCCATGACATGCATGGCATGCCCGCCACAAAGGTTGAGAAGAAAAGGAAAATTGACCCTTTACTCTTCCTAGATCTACCGACACCGCCCCATTATTTGCTGCCACCTATTTCCAAATCTTCTTTGCTAGTAATAGATTTGCTAATGAGTGTCTTAAGATACCCTTGTTCATGAATTAAAAAAGAATTTTATTATTTATAATAGTTTTATCTTATTCAAATAAAATTATTTTTAATAAAAAATATTTGTGATCCAGTATGATATTTTAATACATTATTTCTTCGCTTAGTTGGATCAAGGCATAAAAGCTACAAATTGAAATACATAATATAAAAGATAATAACAAAGTTATCACTTAAATTTTCAAAATATAGGTGACTTTCAATTCTACATGAGGATGACATGAAGAAATAGTTTCCATCGTTGCAATGAGAATCTGTCGAGAATTTTTCAATAATGACAACTCTTGTAATTAATAATATGATGATAGTTGTGAATTTTGTATAGCCGGTACAATCCTACAGTGGTGTAAACAGATACGGTGGTACAAAGGCTACTTAGGCTACTAACACCACAACAAACATATGACATTGAAAGGCCACAGTATCTGTACGTTTTGCTCTTTTGTCGACCTAACTCAATTATTAATCATAAGGTTAACAGTCATCTGATTATAATCTTTGGATACCATATGAGCTAAGTAAATGATATATGTGGAGTAAACTGTAAAGAAGTTTGATTTCAAATTGCACTTCTCCATCATTCCATTCTTCTCTTCTCTCTCCATTGATTTTTTTTCTTCTTCCTTTGAATAAATAGTAAATACACCATCATTTAGTTCCAAATCATTATATATATATATATATATATATATATATATGATAAGTTAATTGATTTTTATAATAATTATTTTAAAAATAATAATAAGAATAGCATTTTATTGATTGACAATATAAAAACGTACTTATAATATTTGCTCGTTAAACTCATTTTTTTACCCGCCCTTTCCCTTGAAATCTTGATAAAACGTCACAAGGTTTAGCTCTAGGTTGGGACCAGAGACAACTAGGAGAAAAATTAGATAAATAATTTTTAAATCATGGTAATAACTATTTGATGCATTAAAACAAATAATTTATTATAATAAAGGCTTATTATTTTAATGTACGTTTTTGTCGATATATATCATAGACAGAACTTATGTGCATATATATATATATATATTTATAGGCCTCAATTATTATTCTTTTCGTTATTAAATTATGCACTACTTTATTTAAAAAAATAGTATAATTATGTATGAGTTGCTATTCTTTCCTATTTATGTATGAGATACAAATGTTAGACGCCGGCTGGGGTCAATGTGGCATAGATAGGTTGGGCTCTATAAAGTGATTTAATCTCGGGCTATGTTAGGCCTAATTTCTTTGCTAAATTGTTATGAAAAAAAGAAAAAGATGAGAAAGTGATATGAGGGTTTGCACACTTAGCTTGAAGTAGTTAGTGGCTTAGTCGTGGCATGGCCTTGAATAATAATGTGGTGCTTGGGGAGAGGAGAGAAGACCACTAATAGCGTATCTGGTTGACTGGTTGATGTAATTGAAATTGTTTTAAAGTGGTCTCTTACCATATCATTGTCAAGCTCAAATTGGAAAATTTTTACACTATGACTTCGACCAAAACAAAAATATAAAAACAATAGAGGTGCATAACAAGACGAAACATTACAGATCCCACGACCCATATAACAAAAAGAAAATGAAGATGATGAACAGGGATGTAGATGAGCCGAACCTTTTGGTTTGGCTTGTGAAAAAAAAATTGAATAGTTTTCTAATTAAAAGTTTGAATTTGACTTATTTGAAAAAATTAAAATTTGAGTTTGACTTATTAATTTATTTGTATCTAGATTTTTTTTACTTTACAAAAAGAATCTTAAATTATCTTTCAACTTTACCAATTTAGTATTTAATAAAATATTTTAATACTGGATGATAATCTAAAAATAAAAATAAGTGTTAAATATGTGGTATGGTATTAGGATATTTATATAATTTTAATTTTATATATATATATATATATAAGCAAGCTATTCAAGAACTATTAATATCAAGTTTATAAAATTTAAGTTTGATTCATTTAAATATTCGAATTCAATCTCAAAAGTTGAATTTATCTATTTAATTAAATAAGCGGGCTTGATCGAATATTTAACTAATGAAGTCGTTCACAAAATAGCTAGGTTCATTTACACTTTAATGATGACGAACCAAGTATGAAGCAACCATCTATTCCACAATCCGATTGAATTGACAATTCAGAAAAAAAATACTATTCAGGGGATGGAAACTCAGCTTTTAAAGCCATAATTTGCTCTTATTTTCTCATGTATGTGTGCAGAAAAGGTTCATGTCTTATCGATCTTTCATTCTCTATATAAGGATAGGAATTGAATTGTATAATATCATAAACACGTTATCTTACATGATATCGACTTTAGAAACGATATGGTTTCTTGGGTACACCCACTTTCCAATTAAATCCCACCTACGACGCACCATTTTTTGTCGTTGCCTATCAATCTTCAGAAGTCGATTTGGTCTAATTTACGGTTCTTACATTTTGTTCTCATTCGTTCAATTATTCTTTGGCTCCCCATCACTTTGTGCTATCCGGCCTTTTCTACCCCACTCTCATGAGTCTCATCTTTTTCCTTGCTTCATTGTTTCAATCATTTTGCATGTTGTATGTGCTTAAATAAAAGTCATATATTGCTAGCTTAAAAGCAAGGATTGGCGAATCTATGAAAAATAAAAAAGTTTGCCTATTATGCAAAGGTCATATCTATGGTAGGAAAATAATAAATGTCCACCCCCATTTTTAGTATATTATAAGGAGGAAGGAAAAAAATAGAGGAAAAAAGTGATAAATATGATAAGTTATGTGATGAAAAAAGAAAGAGAGATTAACAAGAAAATAATGTAAAAATGAAATGAAAGAGAAATAAATACTAGTATATATTTATAAAAGTATATTGGGTTCTTAACACAATAATTCAAATTGAATTCTTAGCTCTCTTATATTGATTTCCTTATTGCCGCATTAGATTTAAGATTATTCACTGATTTTTACTTCAATAATAAAACTCAATTTAATTTCTTAACTCATTTTTAGCGAGTTCTATATTATCTCTTTATTTACACAAGAACTCTCATGTTAACTTAAAAAATATTTTTTTAATAACTAACCAACCTTAGTTGTAGTTGCTCATAAAAGCAACTTACAATAACTTTATAAGAATACATTTAAAATCTATTTTGACTTACAAAGTTATTTTTTTATCGTCTTTGACATGCAAAGTTAGTATGTAGCAGGAGTAGAAGATTATAAAGAACAAATTATATTCCACAACATAATGAATCATGGTCGAATCTTGGTTAGGAGAGATGTCTGTATGTAGTATGTAATCATATATCGAACAATTTGTATGAAATTATACTTTTCTTTTGGGGTGTCTTGTGTTCACGAAACACTTATAAAGGACTTAAAGATTATGATGGTTGATAAAATGAATTAACAATCAAATAAAATGTCAAATAGAGTGATATATCATTAACATGAAGGATTAGGTTGTCGAAGTCAACATTTAGATAAAACATTTGCAAAATTCAATGATTGAAGGAGAAGTTTCACTAAGTTAACTTGAAGGATTAGGTTGTAAAGAACCATTTAAAGTTAGTGATGTGATCATTTATGAATCATTTTTTAAAATTCAGAAAAAGGGGTTTTATTGAGATGTTATCTTAATAACTGCATGTTATATGATTACAATTTTTTTGGAAACTAGTTTCCACCCTTTTAAACAAAAATATAGAAGTAATTTTTTTAAGAGTTTTAAATAAATATAGAAGTAACAAAATTTAAGGATGGATTAATACTAATTGACTTCAAGGTTTTCCAAACACACTTAGGGTGTATTTTGCAAAACTAGCTCTTGTCAGCTAGCAAAAACTTAAATGTTATAAGTTAGAAATTGAAAAGTTGAAATCTAACCAATTAAATTGAAAATATCTTGAGAGATAATTAGTTAATAAATTATTTGATAAATACTAAATGACATAAAAAAACATATTTAGTTATTTAATTGTAACTATATAATTATTTGAATTTAATTTTTAATAACATATTATCTAAAAAATTATGATAATATTTTTTAAAATGTTATTTATAAAGAAATTGTGAAGATTCAATGATTTTTCTTAATGCCTAGAAGTATGGAAATAAATAAATAAGGGTTCTAAAATAAAACAAAAAGTAAGATACAATTTCAAGTAAATTAGTCTTGATTAAATTGAAGAAGAAAAAATAGCGAGGCACTTATAAACTATAAACTAATTGAAGTAGTTTAAGAAAATGCGCTAAAATTAAACTTAATTGTAAAATAAGTTTGTATTGGTCAAATTAACTTATAAGATAATCAAATTAGCTTATAATTGCTTAAAGTGTGAGGAATGATCATTGACAAATCAACATTTAGATAAAATGCCTAAAAAAACTTATTATGGTGGCTGATATAATGAATTTTTGTAAGAAAAGTGGCCTTATTTTATGAACTTAAATTATTCATGTGAGACCAGAAATATTATTTTAGGAACTTAATTATCATTTTTATAGGCTTCAAACACACACTTAACTTAAGAGTGTAAATTTTTGTAAGGCAATGGGCTCAAAGTATAAGTATTACTTCTTTCAATTGGGTTAGCAAATTAATTTCTGGCATACTTTTTTTTAAAAAAGAATTCTCATATCCTTTTTACTAATCTTCCTTGTGACTTAGTTTCTAACACAGCATTTTTTTTCCTTAAAATTCCTTGCACATATACTTTCCTTTGTGCCTCTTCTTTCTATAACTTTATTTTTACCAACCATTTCTTAATTTGACTTGAAATCTTGGCTCATAAAATAAATTTACTGACATGTCATTTTATCAACCATCATTTGTCCTCTTCTTCTGGGAAGTATTCGTCATGTTTGGAAGTTTTTTTCTTCCTGGAATTTATAGAATCAAGTTTAAAATGTAAATTATATTATTAGTTTTTTTATTGGCAAATATCAATTATTAGTTTATTAATTTCTATTAGTAGAGGAATTCAAATGTAGAACTTTCTTCCCCTTCTCTTCTCTCCTTTCTACCAAATTAACCTTATATTTTTAATAGACATTATTAGTTACTTGACCAACATATTAAATATTTTAAAGGTAAAATTGATTTTTTATCAAAATTATAATTTTATCGAACTATCAAAAAATAATGAAATATAATTTATATGGTTTATAAAAAAATAAATATTATTTATATTAAAATCATTTTTATAGAAAAATATTTAAACATGAATTACTACCTATAAACTAAATCACAAATATAAATTTATTAAAACTTCTCAATATAAACCGTGGTCAGTAAATTAAATCTACCAAAGGAGGGGAAACAATGAAAACAAAAATAAAAAATGCGAGGAGAAACGACAAATGAGGAGAAAGAACAGTGTCCATAGCATGCGAGTAACAGTACGTAGAATTAGTACGAGATAGACATATAATGAATTGTTATGCTGTAAAGAAGAAGCGTTGATCGTTGACCAAAGGAAAGCAGAAAATTAACGTGGTAACTACGCTACTAAGATTTTATTAATATAGAAATTCAATACATACTATCAACTAATATAATGCATTATATACAGTCTTAAATACACTAAGAATTTATTTTTATTACATAATAAATACAATGCAATCACATATCTTTTCTTTCTGTTTGTGTATCACATTTTTTTAAGTGTATAAAGCACATAATGTGTGTATTTCTTGAAGAACTCTGTTCACCCATACAAAAAACAAAAAAATCTTGAAAAGAAATTGATTATCATTTCAAATAAAGCATGCATCAAATGGAAATATATATATATATATATATATATATATATATATATAATTTTAGAGCAACTTAATTTATTTTAATATATTAAATCCTAAAACTTGGTATTTAAAAAATCATCTAAATAAGCATTACATAAACAATTTGATGTTGACGAAAAGATTTTGTATTGAAAAATATTGTGAAAATGCATTGATCTTTTATTTGTCAATTAATGTATACCACTTCTAATATACTGTGTTAATATTCTCCATAACATTATTAGCATTTTGTTTTCTGTTGTAGTGTGGGAAGAAGAAAGAGATGGTGGTCGTATATGTGTTCAACTGTTCATGGCCGACCTATTAAGCAAATGAGAGTGAGAGCACGTGCTGTGACGCTGACAATGTCGACAGCCACTGTTGATTGGTCATAGTCAGCATTGCCAAAACCTATCTCAGCCATAACCTCAACTCATCAACTTTCTGCTGACCCATTTCTATTTAATTTTAATTTTATTATTTTTTATTTTGATAACATCACATCACACACAAACTTACAAATTCAGTCCAATTTTTTTATTTAATTTTAATTTAACTTAAATATATTTTTATATCTGTAATATTTTTAACAAATTGAGACTAATAATATATATAAAAATAAAATTTTGAAAATGTTAAATACTTTTAGATAATAAATTGAAATATATATATTACATATATTAAAAAAATTTAAGTCTTTTCATTTTGACAGTAACACATAAATCTACACGGTTCCACCGCCGACGCCGTGGTCTTTCCCTCATGAGGTTGAAACCCCAATGTCAATGACACGTGGTCTTGTGTTGCTTTGCATGCACATGTGTGTGTCTCTCTGATCTCTCCGTTTACGTTAATTATTCTACTTTTCGTTTCTTTTCTTTTTCTTTTGAAACAGGGTACACAAGTTTGCAGCCAAACAACTGTTTCGTTTTAAAGCAATATTTCTAATGATCATTAATTTAAAGAGTAATGAATGATTTATATATGTTTTTTGTCGAAGAAAAGGGAGGTGGTAGTGTGTTGAGCAGCAGAATATAGACGTATAATATGCATGGTGGCGGGTTGGTGTGGTTGTGTTTTTTTATTTATGTTGTTTTGTCTGTTTTTGGCTGCCTTGTTTCACAAATTTGCCATTCTTCCGACCCAAAAGAGAAAAGTTTCCTTCTCTATCTAACTTTTTAGTGTATATAATGAACATTGAAGACGCGTGGGGTAGGTCATAATCCGATAATCGTATGCAATATAAGTACGTCTTGGCTTCTTGTAAAACTTTGCTACGAATAATTTGAAGCTTTGTAAAAACGTACAATAAACTTAATAAAATTAAATGTTTATATATACGGAATGATGTCTTTAAACCAATGTCGAAAGGCGGAATTGGAGCTAAGGTTTTAAGAATTATTTAATCCAAAGGGATGTATAATATTAAGATTTTTGATAACATATAAATAAATATAAATGTTAAAAGTTGTGTCTAATATACTATCATATAATGATTTATATATATACATCTCAGAAGTTTAAAATGATACACTCATAAGATGACTTGATATAGCATTTATGTAGTTTATTTAAAATATTCAATTAATATTATGTGCATGAGATTCTTTTATGTAGAAAACATTTTCTATTTGGAAAGATGATGCTTCTCGTTGTTGTAAATCTATTATAATAATGAATTTAGCATGTAAGGTCAAATGTGATCAAGGTTCTTGTACTTTGATAATAATGAATTTAGTCTTCAGACTTTAAAAAACATGCATATAGATTTTTATTTGGGTGAAATAGAAAAAAATACTGACTATGCATTATAACCACGAGGGAAAGTTACCGAATGTACATCAGCATTGACATATAAGGCAATAAATTCAGGAACAAAGTCAAAAATTCTATCAGGCTCCTATAGATGAAGACCAAACTTAGACAATTTATCCTCTACTTGATTTGCCTCACAGAAAATGTGTTTTAACTTCTCAGTAAAACAGACCTCCCTGTTGAGCAAAATCATTTATCCTCTGAATTTAGTCCCTCTTAACCTTAAGAACATGATGGATTAATCTAAGAGATGAGGAACTAAATTCACATATTTTCAAAGTTTGTGAATCAAATTTATTGATATAAAGATATACGGACCCTAATTGTATATTCGATCGAAAGAATAGTAACTAAAATTGATTTTTTTTTCTTTTATTTATTTAACAGTAGAATGCACGTTAAAAAAATATATTCAAGAGAATGATATTAAAGAGTAGGTTTTCTCGCTTATACTATAAAGCTGCTAACATAATTCGAGGTGCACCTTATTCTTATATTTTGTCTCACATTCTTGTTAACTAGGATTTTGAAGTTCCCTTGCATATATATGATCACCACCCTCTTGTGGCCCGAATTATTGAGAGATGGCGGAGGATCACCCTTTCACCTGAACCAACCGTACGCTATTTTCTTATATATTGAGTTAGTGCTAAATAATTATACTATTAACAAAAAAAAATTATACAAAATTATGTTTATTATATCAATTAGATTCTCGATGAAGATCAAAACTCTATCATATATGTCTGATTGACGGGAAGATGTGAGAGTGGAGTATGACGTACGGGTACGAAGCCATTATTCTAACTTGTCATCTTCCCTATATTCTAAAATAAAACGTCAAAAAACATATCCTGAAAAGTTACAGAAAGTAAATACAAACTGTCATTTAAAACCAACCCTTTTTTAGACTCTCTTCTTGACTTTAAATCTAATCAATGCAGCAGAATAACTGAATAAGACCCACTTTACTCTTTGGCCCACTTTTCTTAAAGGACAAAACACGGTGCAACATCTAACTCTCTGTTGCCAAAATTGATAAGGAAATGTAATCATACTGCTTTGTTGTAAACCATGACATAAACCACTGTTTCTGTTTGTTCATCGTTTTTCATGGGAAATATGAAATATCTGCTAGGTTCTCATCATAACTGTCCCCAGTAGGATTGGTAAAATTTTTTTGTATCTGTTTCACACTTTCACCACGCCCCAGCTTAATTATATTTAAAATTAAATATATAAGTATTAATTAATTCATCATTTTTACACTCTGAAAAATATTAATTAAAAGTCAATTTTTTAACAATACTTTATTTTTTAATTCTTTAACTATTATTCTTTTAAGATATTGAGAACGAATTAGTAAGGTTGTTAATTATTGTTTTGTGGAGTGAAGTACTTACTGTATTTTAGTTCATTTTACATTCTAATTTAATTTCACACGGAGAGAAAATTTAATCTTCTTTTTAAGTCCTTAATTATAATTATGCTTCCAATCAGGAGCTATTCTGGATGAGCTTTTCAATTCATGCATGTATGCTCTCTGTCTTGCATTAAGCATTATTAGCAAGATTGCGCTGACTTTTAACTCGATCTTTTACCTAGCCACTCGAATGCAGCACTCAAGAGTATATATATAACGGGTTAAAAATATTTTGGCAGCTATCTTACTCCTCGAAGTTTCCTTCACCAAGTAATAATAAAAGAGAGAGTGGTCCTCCCCTTCTTTTTAATCTCGGTCAATCCCAGTATATGTAGCAACTTGTTGACAGTTCAATATGCTCAAATGATTGAAAACATAAAGTAAAAATAATTCATTGGCTTTTGGTTACTTTTGTGCATGAATAGTTCTTAGAAAATGTACGCGTATTATGTTAAATATTTTTCTACTGTATTCAATTGATATTAGAATTTTACTTCAACAATTCACATAATGAAAGTTGATATTAGAGATCGGTGTTAATTATCAAAATGGAAGTTCAATTTTAATTAAAAAATAAAAATTAAAACCCTTACACTATGTTTGGTTCAAATGAGAAGATAGACGAAAAGAGACTTTAATAGAGGAGAAAAAAATGTGTAAAAAAAATAGAGGAGAAAGAAAATGAAAGAGTTTCCTTGTTGGTTTGAATGAAGGTAAGGGCAGGACGGAGTCTTGTATTCCTGTCTGGCTAGAAATTGGAGGAAAAAGAAAATAATAGTAATATGCTATATATTATCAAGGGCTTAACTTTACCCACTGTAATACTCCTCTCGTTTATTTTTAAGTGTCATATATTTTTTTAACAACAAAAATATTTCTATTTATCTTGTATTTTTAAAATTTAAGAGAACGTTATTTTTTTTACCAATTATACCCTTATCTCTAATAATTATTTTTTATAGAATTAAATATTAAATAATTTAAAAGTTCAAAGATAAATTGATCACCTATTGCTGGTAACTTTAGTGGGATATTTTCATTGGCAAAAGTTAGCAAGAAAAACTTTATTAAAGATGATGAATTAATTTTTTTTACAAAGATTAGTTATCGACAACGTAAATAGATAAATAAATATTTTATATCTATGATAAAAAATGAAAGAAGTTTTATGCATTTCTTAAAAAAAATTCCCTTAAACAATATATACATATTTTGAACAAATCAGTGTGACTATTCTGAAGAAAAAATTAAGAGTGGGAAGTAACGTATTAGTTTTTTTCTTTCTGTGGATAAAAATAACTGATGCATTACTTCCGGAAAGCATGCATGGAGATTAGAGGATCATAGAACTGGGTAGGATAACGTAAAACAAAAAATAGCTTATGCTTTACAAAAACAGCTGAAATTGTGAAATTTCAACTGTCCAAAACATTTATTTTAGCTTAATTTCGAAAGAAATAGTTATTGAAATAAGTTCATCACTTAAATCTAAAAAATTCAGAATAAAATGAAAGAATGAGGCAATTAACTCTGGACTTGCATTGGTTTCGAATTTTGTTGGTAAGTTAATGATGTCATCATCATTTTACTTACATTTGCATGCATGTTCTGTCGTGGTCTTTCCACATTGAAAATGCACTTTGACTCTGCCCAGCCAGTAAGTGACAGGAGTTATTTTCATGTTGTTATCCTCATTCATGACAAAAAAGTTACTACTACTATTGTTAAAATAAAGGTATTGCACCTCTTTTTAGGCTTATGGATTCCTTGCAAGTGGTTGATTTTAGGTAAGGCAGACGTCAGAGACTGTAAAAGTTTGTCGCCAATTAGTAATTACGTACGGTTTCTTGAAAAATTACAGATCAGGGAAAAATAAACTCTATCAGTAGTTATTTTTCTTTTTTGTGACCTCTCTCTCTATATATATATTATACTTTTCATCAATATTTATTAATTTTCTTTTCTTATTATACTATATTATCTATCTGATTTATATCTATACTTTTTTCCCTTTTCTGTCTAGATGTTAAATAAAATTTAGTGTTTACATAATTTTTCCCCTTTTGGGAGGGGGTTGCTGTTTACATACCGTTGTATGTAATAATAAAATAAAAGAAACAATTTTTCTATCTATATATACCAGGTGTACAAAGTTAAAAGCAAAAAGAACAAAAAAATATTTTAGTTAATGTAATGATTTTTCTTATTGATATCATCATAAATCCTTTTATTAAAAATTATTTTTTGCTCTTATCCTATACACATAAATCGTAAGATAAACAATATAAATATAATATGTTGTAAGGTTATGGGACTTTGATCAACGCAATTGGATCACTTTAACCAATTAGGGTCAATCTAGTGGTAAGATCACCTAGATACACAAAGACTTTAGTTTAATTTTATTATCATAATTGTACAAGAAAAAGAAAAAGTTACGAGATAGTGGTGTTTTTGTCTTGAATTTCTGACTCGTGGTTGATATAAAAATTGTCCATAATTTATAGTATAATTAAATTTAAAAAAAAACAAACGGAAGGATATATATTATTACAATGATGTAATTTTTTTTATACTATCGTTTTTGTCGTAATTTAATTATTTTGTTTCATTTTATTTCTTTTTAACAGAAAATATTCCTTGTTTTAGAGAACAGAACAAAGAAGAAAAAGGTAGAAATAAAGATACATTTTTATTTAATTTATTGAAAGTGAAAAGAAAAAAGAAAAATAGTTTTTAAGAATATGAATAAAAATTATTCATTTTTTCTTATGTAAAAAGGCTAATATTAATTTGTTAATTTTTTTAATTGGAGTCATTTAGATTCATGAATCATTATCTCTTCCTACCTATATTCTATTTCCTTTTTTCTTTAATTATCAAATCAACCTTATAACTTAATTTTTAGATATGATACATATAGAATAATTTTTATAACAATTCATACAACAATGTATTATTTTATGTATTTATCTCTCTCAATCATTTCATTTATTTTATTTTAAAAAATATTCTCTTTTCTCACATTTTTTTCTCTTTCTTTCTCCATGTTGTAAGATTTAATTTACAAATATAATTTCTCTTTTTTCTTATGTATCTTTATAAAAGAATTTACTAATTCACGATGACTCAATGTGCAGGGTCATTAATTTTAGACGACTTTCCTTGCCCACCATTTTTCTTTTATTTTTATTTTATTTATTTTATTAAAAAAAGTGATTAACTAAAACTAATTTTAAACGATTTAATATAATTTAAATATATTTTGAATTAATTTTAATTAAACATTTTATATTAAAATACGTGTTCCATTAAGAATAATTCATTCTTGTTTGGTCATTCTCAATGACATGGATTTTATGATTTATCCCTGTCGCAAGCCCCCGCAATCACAAGGATTTTATGCTTATGAATTATGAACTAAGATTTGCGATTGGGCTTTCTCTGTTCCAAATACACTCTGGCAAAATACAATCATATCCTAACACAGACAGCAACACAATCACTGTTGTCGACTTGTCGTGTTTTGGATCAAGAAAAAAAAGATAAAAGTTTAGAATTAACATAGAAGCGAAAATAGAAGAAAAAAAATTCTCTCTCTTTTTTTCGTGTTAATTTCTTTAAATATATTCACCACAACTTTTGCTGAATGATATAAGGATTTTCATCATCTTATGTCGACGAGTCACAAAACATATATATGATCATGTTAAGAAATGCTGCAATTTTCATTAAATTTAATTAATAGATCATAAACCTAATCATAGCAGTAATTGTTTGATATAAAATTCATACATCTTTTTGTCTCTAACACGATCTTAATGTGTTACAAAATAACATGATTGAAAGAATACAAAGATCATAATTATAATTGGTATATATGGAAACATGTATATCTGAGTTTGTGCCCGAAAGCTTTCTGTTCTAAAATACTTAACGGTTTTGATTGAAACTGGAGCACTGCTACAGATAAAAGTTACTGTTCTCCTCCTTTAAGCTACTGATTCCTTTATATTTATATAGGAGTGTTTTGCTAACATGCATTTACTTCCAATTAATGACATCTAATTATATTATATTATATTTTATATATATATATATATATATATATATATATATATATATATAATAGAACAGAAAACATCTAATTAGTAGGATGTCAATAAAATGTTAAGACCATCGATAGAAGCATATATATATATTTAGAGAATTACTGCACAACTCCAATCTCTTTTGATATCACTTTATTTGGTGGTGCTCGCAATATGATCTATCTATGCTGATTATGCCAAAAGGGATTAAGTCTAACGTAAAGATTAATCTTTTTTTAAAGTGAAGGATTAATCTTTAATAAAATGGCAAACTAAAATTTGAATTTTGGGTGAGAAAATACTTATTTAATGTCTAATAATGTATCAAATAAAATATTATTTCTGAAATTAAAAAAATCTATTCTGAATTTCTGACTGTTGGGGATGGAATCTATTAAGAAAAGTGTTCAAGTTAAGAAAAGCAAATAACAATGAATAACTGAATTGGTCTCGACGCATTACGCAAGCCAATAGCTTTCTGTCCCCATCTGATTAGTACCCATCAACTTCCTGCATAAAAGGCAACCCATTCATTAATTACTCTTGCATTATTATATGACAAATTATTGCCTTCTGGATGCCCAACTTGCCTTATTTGTAGAAAAGGCTTCAATTTCATACCATTATTAAATTAAACTACCATAGAAACAAACAGAGAAAGGTCTTGCACCATTACACGGCATTCAATGCAAGCAAGGTTATTATGTAATAATTACCTGTTACCAATTGCAATAATGATATTCATGCACATTCGTTAATTTATACTATTATTTTTCTGTCTTTTTTTTTCCTTGTCAATTGTCATTTTTACACTTTAAAAATAGAGGGCACCAATAAAATTTTTCTACCATTTATCACTTTGACACTTGGCAGCCAAGAAGGGTTAAAAACTGCAATTTTCTCAAATTCACTATGGTCCTTATATAATCCACTGAAATTGATTAGTTATGCTGGTAGTGGACGAGACAAGAGCTTTGAATGAGCCCTGAGCTTTGAATGAGCCCTATTTTAGGAGCTGGAAACCAGATACATATAATTTTGGACCACATTGAAACAGAGATGAATATTCAACAGGGACTTTTATCTTGTTAACACTTGCTTTAAAGCAAAAGAAGCAAGCAGCTGAAAAAATTAAAGAAGGCCGTTGGGGAACGAGAATCTATTAATCTTCTTGTGTGCATTATTTGATACTTTTATTTTTTGTGGTTACCTATTAATTAATTTCAACTAATACAATGCCGCATTTATTTTGACAAATAAATCAAACTCCCAGGTGACAGCTAGTACGTACATTTATCATGTTACTATTACAACTAAATTTCAATATAAGTATATGAAGAGAATAATAAACCTTATATCATTATTCATTACTAGAAAGTAGAACCTTGAGGCTAAATGAAATGATGTATAAATAAAGATATGGCCAACCTTGTTTAGACATAAAATAATATTTTGTCAAGTAAAATCTTCAGATTCATACAATTATCATCTGACACTGAAAAATAATAGAAATTTCCATCAAAATCCAGAATTATCACAATCACTGTTGTCTCATTGTTTTATTGTGATATGAGGACCCAAAATGGGATTTGCCCGTTGGGGTACAAGACTTGTCCTATAGGAATAAGATTGCATAGCCTTCTTAACAGACAACATTTTTTGAGACATGGTTCCCGGCCCTCTAGGTAGGGACTCCCATTGCCATCAAATCACCTAAACCACCTTTTAGGGGTTCACTAGAGCTGCAAAATGCAGACCATGTGTGTTTTTTTAGAGACCAAAAAGTATCTTTTATTATATAGGAAACAATTTTATCCGAGCCGTATAAAAACACTGCAAACGGAAAAATTCGACAACAATTACATAATTAAGACTTGAACTCTTTATTAAGCTGAAATAAAGAGTTCTGTATTGCATCTAATAATGATTTATCAGCTAATTTTAGCTAAAATTAATAAGGACAACTAATATGTTAATACTTTGAGCCAGTCTGTTTTGTATGGCATCTAATAATGATTTATGGTTGTTTTGTTGGTAATTGAAACAAACCACTGACTTGGCCATTTGAAGCACTTGCAACGATATGCAGAGGAAGGCGACCATGGAATCCAAGTGACTCATTGCTTAACCTTATTCACAATGACTAGCCTTTTCCTTGTGAAATAAATTAAACATTGGTCTTAAATTTAAATCAATTTAAATCATCACATGATTTGGAACTAATGCTAAACAATAATTTGTCGAGTCCCACCACAACAATAAAACTGTGTATTGGTGACTTGTTGATCATGAATTCAAATAAAAAAAAATATTTTTACATATGTAAAGTAAGACTGCGTATAATATCTTTTTTCCTTACTTGCATACAGGTGGAGCCTCTAGATAGCAAGATACGTGTCCATTAGATTTGATTGTACTTTGTCTTGAGCCAAGATTAGAGAATTTCATGGTACTAATCACGTCATTAGAATCACTCGTCCAAAAGCAAACGTGAAGCTGCAAGAATTAAGGCAAAAAAATTAAAATATAGCAATTTTAATGAAAAATTACGAAAATATTGCAATTTTGAAAGTATTTACACATCTATAGCAATCAGTCGCGTCCCTCCTGGGCGTATCTAAATTCGTCTCTAATTTGGTCACTAACACTTTTTGCGACGGAATATTGGATGTGACCAGAATATTCAGTCGCAACAAGTATTAGCGACGAAAATAGAGACCGAAATTAGATAAAAATTAAATATTGCCAATATTCAGTCTAATTAATTACGAATTTATTATAGTTTGTAATAATATTATTAATTATTATGTTTATCTAATTTTAAAGTATTTTTAGACCGATCTTTATCATTGATTTTTAGACCGACTTTGAAGTCGTATATTAATAATAATAAAAACTTAAAGTTATAAAAAAAATTTGATTTTAAAGTCGTACATTTAAAAAAATTATACTGCAAATTTTTTAACGATTTCGGTTTTAAAAATTAAAAAATCACAATATTGTGGTCGCAACACTAATTTAAAAAATTGAAAAAAATTTACTGTAAATAAAAAAATTGATTTTAAAGGCGTACACTAATTTCAGTCTCTATTTCTGTCGCTAATACTTTTTGCGATCATGTCCAATATTCCGTCGCAAAAAGTGTTAGCGACCGAATTAGAGACGGATTTAGCCTCACCGAGGAGGGGCGCGACTGGTTGCTATAGATGCGTAAATACTTTCAAAACTGCAATATTTTCATAATTTTTTTATTAAAATTGCTATATTTTAACATTTTTGCCCAAGAATTAATTAAGAAGGAACTGATATTTAATTATATGGAAAAACAGTGATACCCTTTCACATCTGATGTAGTAATAAACACTAGGTCAACTCGAGATGATGTTTGTTTCATAATACTTTTTTTAAAAGTATTTGTCAATATTTTTAATGACTAATCTCTTTTAGCATACCACTTTGATAAAGTCTCATTAGGTTAAGCATGGTTCAATAGTAAACAGAAAATATTTTGAGATATTTCATTGAGCAAAGAAATTGATTTTCTAATATGGCACGAAAACCAGTCGTAGTCTTAACTATGTTGTAATTCCCAAATAACTCCTTTATTAATTAGAGTCAACTTTCGGATCAAAGAGCACGTGTGAAACGGAAAAGAATAGCATCATATCAATAAAATACTACTGTGTGCTTATTATAAATCTAATTGGGTCAAAATGCATCAACGCTTACTGTTTGATATAGTGCAACAACAGAGTTTCGAACACCTTAAAAAAAAAAAAAAGGTAGCACAAGATGTACATATCACTCCTATGTTTACAAGGATGAACATGAATGGCCCTTAAAACAAAGTTTCATAATGTTTTGATTGGATGGTTAGTTATTCTTAGATACTACACTAAGAAAAGCCATGAGGAGGATAAAATAATCACGAAAATAATATCCATCCACAAGCTTATTACATACTACTAATTTTGTTGATAAGTGGTCCATTGAGTAATATTTAATTCAAATCAAACTCTTTGTTAGTTTAATTAATTAAACAAGATCTTCCCATTGCCAACCCCATAAGAAAAAAAAAAAAAAAACCAAATCTCGTACTAGCTAGAAGCGAAGGATGGTATATTATGCAAAGCAATGGGCCCCTTTTTGCTTCACATCTTAACAGCTATGCAATGGGGTCATGAAGTTAGACTTCCATACTAAACGATACTGGATATTTAGAAGAAATTAGAATTGAGTTCCTTTGTTGTTGGGGAAAGCAATCGCGCGAAGTTCAAAACAGGTGTAAGAAATGGTTTAAGGCTATTGCTCAATTATTGAAACAAAAGTCATTATTTGTAATTGAGTCCACCTACCCTTGGTTTTCCTCCCAATAATGTCGTGTTAGAGAGGTGAGGGCATGCATGAACAAAATTTATATAACCCACTAAGATACACCTTTTGGCAGATATGTTTAATAATTTGTCCAAATATATGAGATTCAATCAGAATTTTCATAATTATAATTAGAAATTGATTCTATTTTGTCTTTTATCTTATTTTACATCTCTCTCTTGCTTGTATGAACATAATTTCTCTTTTATTTTTATAAAGGAGCGATTTATGTGCACCTTTAAAATTGAAGTTTCAAAGAATAACATACACTTAAGACTGAATAATATTTTCATCAATTCATAGTAGTTATTTTAAATTTCCAGGGTTACCAAAACATACCATATTCACAATATTCATTGGCACAAAGATTCTAGCAGTGGACCACCACATATTAATTAAATTACAATTATATATAATGTGGTGAATGGTAGATGAAAATTGATCAAAGTATTACCCAAAAAAGTAACAACTTCTGTTTACTTTTTTGCAGTGTGATTGCATATACTGCATTAATTTTATTATTTTCTATTTTTCACAATTCAAAGAAATTAAAGACAAGTTATTTATGTTGAATGCTGTGGAAAAAAAAAGTTATTATGTTAAAATTTGAACATTTATATTATTATGCACTAGAGTATTTCCCAGCTGATCCATAGTTAGACTAATCACTTGAGATTGCCCAAATGAATTGCCATTATTAATAAAGTTTATTTTATTTATTTACATGATAAAAAAAAAAAAAAAGATTTCCGTCACTGTGATTAAGATCCCAATTATCTGACATGTATTAAGCTTTTATTGGCATAACAATTGAGCATATGATCATCGTGTTGTTAACCACCCACAAGTAATTAACATGCACATGCTTGTCTAAACACTAAACCAATTTCTTACAGCCTAATTAATTTTGTACAAACTGGTGTGAACACAAAATTTTCAGCATTTTCTAGCATTTTTGTATATATTGAAATCACTTGCTCCACATCGTGGGGTTGAAAAAAACAAGGAGGAGATTCTTCTATTAAGTTGGGCTGTCTAAGCTCTGCCGTTACTTGTTTAACTAGAATTTTTTTATTTTTTATTTTCCTATTTTTTTAAATTTGTGATTTTAGTTTTTTTAATTTTTAATGAAGATATTTTGGCCATCATTTTTATAAAAATTGTAATTTTAGTTCTTATATTTTTAATTGAGATATTTTGTCTTTTATTTTTGAAAAATTTACAATTTTAATTCTTTGGTCAATTTCATGTGTACTTTTATAATTATTTTTAATAAATTAAATTTGTTAGAAATTAAATATTTTTTTTAAAAAATTTTATATGCATAATAAAAAAATCATTGTCAATCAAAATTTATAGAATATATATATATATATATATATATATATATATATATATCAACGCTTGAATTGGTCACAAATAATAAAATTGTGAATTTTTTTAAAGTGGAAGGCAAAATATTTCAATTCAAAAATAGAGACTAAAATCATAAATTTTTTAAAAATAAAAAATAAAATATCTTAATTAAAAAATGAGAAAACTAAAAATAACATATTAAAAAATACAGAAACAAAATTATATTTGAACAGTGGCGGAACTAGAGGGGTTAGGGTGGGCCACCACTCCCCCTAAAAAAATTAATTAAAAAAATGAAAATGAAAGAGAAAAAAAAGAGGAAAGAAAAAATATTAAAAAAAGGTAAAAGGGGAAAGAAAAAAAATATAAAGAAAACGTGGTAAAAAAAAAGAAAAGAAAAAGAAAAAAAATATGAAAACAATAAAAAGGAAAAAAAACATAAAAGAGAAAAGAAAATGTAATAAAAATAAAATGGGAAAGAGAGATAATAGAAAAAGAAAAAAAGGAAAGAAATATGATAAAACGGAAAAAAATAATAATAAAAAGGAAAAGAATAAAGAGGAAGAGGGGGAATGAACACTATAAAATGGAAAGGTTTGGACACAAAGGAAACACAAATCCTAAGAGAATAGAAGAAGTCAAAAAAGTTATTTCATTTGGTAAACCAGTTAAAAATAAGAGTTTCAGATATCCCCTTATTCCTTTCTTTTTCCCTATTTTTCTCTTTCTTCTTCTTGCTATTATTCTTCTAAAATAAAATAAACTACTATTTGTATTTGAAGATGGAGTTACAACATTTTGAACTTGACATTCCTAAACATTCAGATTTGATTAATTTATCAACTACATCTGAATTATGTCAAGGGCTAACAAGAACTAGAAAGTCAATCATTTATCCTCTTATTAATAGAGTGATTAGACTTGTACTCACTCTTCCAGTTTCTACAGCAACGACTAAAAGATCTTTCTCAGCTATGAAGATAATCAAGACCAGACTTCGAAATAGAATGGAAGACAAATTTCTTAATAATTCTTTGATTACATACATTGAAAAAGAAATTGTTGACTTTTAGCACAGATTCAATTATAGATAATTTTAACAACAATATGAAAACACGTAGAGTAAGAGTCAAGTCATGAAGTAATTTTAATTTCTGTAATAGTTTTTTTTATATTAGATTTGTATTGTCTTCGGAGTGCTTTTATTTATGATGTAATTTTTTTTATGTTCGCTCCCTCTCAATAAAATTCCTCACTCCGCCAATGTATTTGAAACTTTTTTTCTCTCATTGAAAACACAACTGTTTTATAAATATTTGCAATCAAAAGTATTTCTTCAGTGGCAATTATTGAAAGCTGCAACTCTTATGGTGCTTCAATTCTATCTTATGTGCTTTAGGTCGGGATACTTATCATTCCTAACCATAAATTCAGACCCTATAACAATGACTATCTAAAATAAATTTAAATTCACGACCCACAAGGTGACCTATATGTCCATTGGGGGTCTACAGCTATATATATATATATACCTCTTAGACAACCAACCTAAATTTTCAGTGTCGACCAGAGGTCATAAATTTTCTGGATATCTTATAATAATGAGAAAGAGAAGTTGCATTTGTATAATAAATGTGCTTTTTTTTTCCCCAAAGAAAGAGATATAGAAAAAAGAAGAAAAAGAGATTGATAGGTGATCTAATTAAAAAAGAAAATAAAAAGATAAATAATAATAACATATTTTTAAATATATTATCTATTATCGACTATAATTTATCAAAAAATCACAAAATTGCGTAGGACTGACTTAAAATAATGAATTTTACTCATTATTTCATTGTTTTCTATAAATTTTGACAAATAGAAGAAAGTATGCTAGTCCTCTTATAAAAATGTTAACAGCATATTTTTTATGACAAATAAGATCTGATCGAACCATATGGACGCACACATAATAGTTACAAATGACCTAATAATTTCTTAACACAAATTTATTTGGTTATGGTCCGAGATCATCATGATCTCTATCAATATGTACATGACACGTAATTAAATATTAATATTTTTTTATAAATTAAAAAACTTAAATATGTGCGACTTAAATATTGTTTGAAATCATAAACACATGATCATATTAGACATCTTAATAATTATCTTTCAACATACATTTTTGAATATATTTTTATTGTTAATTGAAATTTATTAAAAATCACCACAGTATTTTATAATTCTTATTTTAAATTTAATAAGTTTCTCTCGTTTTATAGTTTTAACAATATCTAATCAATAGTAAAGAACTTATTAGAAAAAAATTGTGTTAAAAAAATATTACCAGCACACCTCAATTTATACGAATTATATTTTTTTCTTCAAGAAACATTAGTTACACTGACATTTGAACAGACATTACTCTGGCTCATTGAGAGCCATACAGTAAGGAAGGAAAAGAAAGAAAAATGAAAACAAAAACGAAAGAAAAATGAAAACAAAAACGAAAGAAAAATAAAGAGTGGTGATCCACCAGTGAGATATATGTACTACACCTTTTATTGAACCTATCAGTGTTCTATTATCATTCAAGCTTAAATTTGTGTGTGTTTGACCATATTGTAAAGTCTAGACAGCATAAGCATACATACACACGCGTCACAACAAAGGCATAAACATATACTGTCACTAGAAAAGAGCTATTAGAACCCCACAAGGCCACTAAAGTCAGGTGTATATATTAATGAAGTAGAAAAGGGGGAAAAAGTACCAGTTTTTACTTTTTCCTTAAGATTTTTTTTGGTATGATTTGTTTTGTGAGAGGAAATATAAAATCAATAAAGTAGATACCATTTTCTTAATTAATGTAAAACAAAAAAATCACATGTATCATGCCTTTCAATTATTGCATTTCGAAGTAACTAGCAAGCACAACATGAATACTAAAGTAAATGGAATATACGTTAGTCCTATGTAATAGTTCCACATAATAATGCAATATTTTTAATCAAATACGGATACCTATATTAATTAAATTCCTGCCACTAGTTCTCTCTCTCTCTCTCCTCTTCGTAGGTGTGAAATTTATTCTGATTATTGATCTGATCGTGATAATGGATTAATGATTTAATTAGTGGACCAATAATTAATTGATTTAATATATATTAAAATTCAAAATAATATATATTTATTATATATAAATATATAACTAATATTATTTAAGTATGAAAAGTTTATCCATATTTTAAAATCAAAAATAATAATTAATAATAATTCAAAATCTATTTTTTTTTAAAATCCAAAATCTAATTATTATTTTTTTTAAAAATAAATAAAAACTCGATTGGATCAAACCGATCTAATCGGGATCTAGTGACCTACGTAGTGAAATTTGGTTGGATCATTTTTGATCAATTACATAAACAATTTAATAATCAAATTGATTCAGTTAAGTTATCGGATCCCAATTCGACCTACTGAATACACCTCAATAACACTCTCCTCTAAATGTGAATGTGATGTGTGTATCTTTCCTGCCAACCATCACATTAAATATGAGATAGCCTAACATGGGATGGAATAAAATTTTAATTCGATCATTAATTTTCTCGCCAATTTTTATTTTTTTTAAAATCTGGACTTTACCAAAATTTGTAGAACATGCTAAGCTTGCACTATGTATTTTAATGTAAGAATGTTAGTCCCGACTTGTATTATTTTCACACCTCCATCCTATATATTTCCTTAATATAAATAAACTAAAAGATAGGAAAGTTCACTTTTTTACTTTTCTTTTCTTTTATAAAATAATAATGATTAGGAGTAACATTTGAGTTTCCAGTTCCTCCAAATGAAATAACGAAAATTAAAACATGGACTTTTTCGTGTTGCGTGTCTAGAAGTCTATATCACTCGTTGCTAGCTAGCTGTATATGTACCATGAGTCGAATTTCTATTCGAATTGAAGCTTCATCCCCCTTTGACAGTATAATATAAAATCAAAGGGTGCACTGTGCATAGTGCATTAAATCATTAATTATTTCATTCAATATTACGATGATGTAGACTTGTAATTTCGCTACCGTCAAGACGGTCTTTTCTCTTCTTAAAACAGAAAAATAAAAAGAGGAAGAATGAGCTGTAAAAAATAGAAATAAAACTCCAATGGAGAATCTTCCTTTAGCCTTTATTCTTGTCCTCTAAAAGCAGAACTATATAATGTAAGCTTAGAACTACTTTCTACACGTATCTTTCACTTCATTTGCAACATCATCATAAACCTACCACACCAGTTTCGCTACTAGCATTGTATGTATAGCTCATTACAACGACAAGGATCATAAACAAAAAATACAAAAAGAAAGAGAGAGAGAGAGAGAGAAGAGCAGACAAATCAAGTAATTACAAATGAAAGATTAATTTCTGATGCCATGATGTCCATTCAAGAGACTGATGTTGGCTGATAAATGTTATTTCATATATACGGACTTGGAAATTCAACCTATAATCACATACTTACTTAAGAAAGAGATCAAAGCATGATGATCTGTTAATCATATCACTGACGCAAAAATACAAACCAAAAAATAACCATACTGGAATGAGTATAGCATTGGCTTAAGTTGAAGGCCACAAGGAAAGAAGCATGCTCTCTGACTCTTGCATTGAAACCATGTTGTTCATGTCGCTAATGAAGTACCCACCGTCATAAATGCCGTGGTACCATGGCTGAGAATAGGGCCACCCGTCGTCCATGTCCAGGAACACGAACTCGGTACTCATCGGGTCGATGGGCGAGTCGAAACTCGTTCCCAGCGCCGGCAGCTCCACAATCTCGCCGAGGTCATCCTCCGCCGGCGAGGGAGGGGTCCTCGGAGGAGCCTCCATGGACGCCGCCTTGGCGGCCGCGGCCTGCACGTCGCGGGGGGAGTTGGAGGCCGGCCGGGGCAGCGTGGCCGCCAGTTCGGGGAAGTTAAGGATGGCGGAGGAGCCTTTTATGGTCAGCGCCGCCACGTCGTGCGCACGCGCCGCCATCTCTGCGGTGGCGAACGTTCCGAGCCAGATTCTGTTCTTCTTTCGAGGCTCGCGGATTTCCGACACCCATTTCCCCCACGTGCGCATTCGCACACCTCTATACACAGAATGCTTGTTACTGCTGCTGCTGTTATTACTATTGTTGTTGTCTCTTGCTCGCTTCTTAGAACTTGAAGACGATGAAGAAGACGGTGAAGGGGTGTTGGTGTTTCTTGTTGTGTCTGATTCTGAGGTTGCTGCTGCCGCAGGAGGCTCGACCATTGTTTTAAGGAATAGAAAGTTCTTGGGTTTGATGTGTGAATGTGAAAATGAATGTCGTCCCTATATATGACAGTGACACAGATAGAGTGATGAAAATGAGGTGAAGAAGGTGTGAGGGGGAAGGGGGGGTTTTAGTAGAGAGGAAGGGACCAAAATTAGGGAAAATTAAAAACGTGGGGGGTTATCTTAAGGACTCTCCAGAGTCCCACACACGAATGCCTCTGCTTTCATAACCGCATCATGGGGGGGTTAGTCTACATTGTAGATCCATATATACAAAACATATATCATGGTACTTTCACTACGGCTACTAATAATATACTACAATCTTTTCTTTTTTTTCTTTTTAGTTTTTAGAAGGAGAAGGAGAAGGAGGTGGCGAAGGATGGAGGAGGTAACAAGGGTCATGATTAGGTCACAAACAGCCTGGCACAAGTTTTGAGTCCTCTCTCCAGATTTTTCATGGGGGCATGGAATGGGCTATTAATAATATTAATCATGATTTTAAATAGTGGATTACTATCGCAATTACGACCAAAACGTTAAGATATTTTTACATTCGACAATCGTATCACAACTGCATCAGTTGGATTTTTCATTATAAATATTCACAAATAAAGATTAATTTTTTGACTCACTATAACGCGATCATAATCTCAACCTGCACCATAATTTAAAACCATGATATTATTATATAATTGTCAATTTTTATTTCTACACTCTCCTTATACTGTTTATAGATTGGGAGAAAAGAGGGGCAAATAAGAAAAGAATAGAAATAATAAAAATAACAGGTAGTGTAATAGAAAAAGAATCACTCAAAGGAAGTATAAAAGTATATTGGAATTGAATAATACCTTGCTACTACCTTTGCTTTACTGCATTCCTCTAGCTAGGTTAAATATAAATATTGGTTAATTGTTCTTTGATCTTTTGCCTATAGCCCTTTGTTAGAGGTATTTACCGATATGAGTCACTCACGAACTCAAATTAATTCAAATAAATCTAAAAGTTTGGGTTAAGTTATTTATGTATTTGAGTTAAAATCGAATCAAATCGATCAAAATCGTTCATGTACGGGTTGAGTTACAAGTTTAGATTTATAGATCCGATCAAAGTCAAACTGAACCGATCAAAATCGATAAAAAATTTAGAGTTGTTTGATTTTGACTTTAAATACTATTAATATTGAGACTCCAAGTTTTTGAATTGCAAATGTTTATAATATTAATGAATCATATTTTGTTCATTTGTGTTAACAAATCTGGTTGTAACAAATATGTTTGCACCAAAACTTATTACAAGAAATTAGTTTATAAGAAATAGTTGTGATTTAGACTATTATAGTAAGTCTAGTTGAAGAACATTTTGTTTTAATTTGTATTAGTCTATTTTAGAATATTATATTAGTAATATTAA
The DNA here is from genome assembly GCA_013407115.1 of Glycine latifolia. NCBI lineage: Eukaryota > Viridiplantae > Streptophyta > Magnoliopsida > Fabales > Fabaceae > Glycine > Glycine latifolia. The sequence continues at coordinate 28,306,136 of CM023949.1, read as the reverse complement.
ATGAATCAATTTTACTACTTTCAGATATTTGATAATATTGTGTTAGCAGGGTAAATGGTCATTTTTATCCCTAAATGTATAAAACATTGACAAAATTTATCCCTAAATGATGAAAATTCAACTTTTATATTAAAAAAAAAATTCAAGTTTCATATCGGCTAGAAATAATGTCAAGATAAAGTATATAAGTGGGGGACAACCCTCACCTTATGAGCTAGTTTTTTAGATTGAGTTAAGTCCAAACTCATATTCTAAGATGGTATCAGAGCTTATCATAGATCCATTAACGGGTTACCCACCATATTATCCACGCACTAAACCCAAAAGTGTTGGGCGTGAGGAGGTGTATTGGAAAAAATCTAAGTCCCACATCGGTTAGAGATAATGACAAGATAAAATATATAAGTGAAAGACAACCATCATCCTATGAGCTAGCTTTTGAGGTTGAGTTATGTCCAAACTCACATTCTAAAATGATATAAGAGCCTATCATGGGTTCATTAACCGGCCACCCACCATATTATCCATGCACCAAGTCCAAAAGTGCTGGGCGTGAGGGGGTGCATTGGAAAAAATCCAAGTCTCACATTGACTAGAGATAGTGTCAAGATAAAGTATATAAGTGGGGGACAACCCTCACCCTATGAGCTAGCTTTTGGGGTTGAGTTAGGTCCAAACCCACATTCTAATATGTTAGTCTCCGAAAGTGAAAAAAGTGCAACAAATTCATTTATTCGTAATTAAGAAAGTTTCTTTTAAAAAATAGCTAAAAGGATAACAACCAATCAAGCGCATGTATGACGTTGTCAAGTGTCAACTTCTCTCGGTAGCTAAGAAGACAAGCAAATAATTTTAGCAAATTTGCAATGCAAGTAAATGGATATACTAAATTTTGAATTTTCATCTCTCATAATAAATTTGTGAGCGCTCTACATATTCAGGGACAAAAATGACTATTTACCCTAAATTACATTTTACCCTTGTATGAAACAAAATTCGGGATCTGACAAATTAGTTCGATGAAAACTTACTGATATTTTGATCCAATAAATACTTACTAACATTTTGATCAAATTTATTATACAGTCATATTGGCAATCATTTTTGTGACATTTTCGTCCCTTTGTACACCGTAAACTCTCTCATTAATGATAATAGACGAAAGTTAACAGATGTATAAATTTGTCGCATTTTTTCACTTTCGAGTACTAAAATTTGAATTCTCATCCTTCAGGGTGAATTTATGAGATCTCTACATACTCAGGAACAAAAATGACTATTTACCCTATTATGTTAATTGTATTGGATATTTGAATGAATCATGATATAAAATAGTAGTCCTAAGAAGAAACAAAAAGATCAATTTTAAATGGATAATCTGTTGGCCCGAATCAAACCAAATCAAATCATTCACGAATGGATTGGGTTGGATTTGAAAATAAAAATTATAAAAATTGAATCGATCAAATTTGATTGGATTGAATATTAAATTTGACTAAAATCAATCCAAACCTCACCGCGAATCCTTTATTGTGGCTCATGATTTGGTCATTAGGGATACTGTTATTGTCCCATCCTCTATTTTTTTCTCTTGGCTACGCAGTAGCCAACACTATGAAGATGACCCATCGATCTGCCCTCCGTGTCTTGTACTTTGTCCGACAAAATACACACATGATTATACGCGGAAACGTTTGTATGAAGTCTCTTTTTTTGTCCTCCCCCCCAAAGGAAGAAAATATTTTGTATTATTAGTGTCGCGGTAAAATTAGATAGACTAAAGTACAGAATTTTGATAGAGGTAATTATGATAAACTATGTCGGTGCATGACACTACTATTCATTATTCAGGCTTTGTAGCAAAAGCAGGGAAATTATTTATTTGTTTTTTGAAGGAAAAAAAGGGGGAGGGAGATTTTAAGAACTGCAGTCTTGTATAAAACACAGGGAGTTATAATGTGGAATATATAGTAGAATACAATGCCTTTTGGGATCAGTCTGCTGTGGTTAGCATTTATTTAGGTCTCTTTTTGGCTTAAGTAAGTACTAAACATAGTAAACTTGGGGTTTCTGAGTTGATTTATTTGTGTATATGGGTTATGGCACCCCTTGTATTATTATTATTATTAATACTTTTGTTTTGCTGATTAAAAAAAAACTTGGAGTTATAATGTAGTATTCAATTCTCCGGTTAGGGTTCATTATGTTTTTGTAGTCGATCGCAGAGATAGAACCCGTAAGCAGATAAAGAACACGCTTCATAACTTGAAATTATTAAAGTTTGGAGTTTTGTTGATTTATTCATATATTCCCCTTTTGTACATTTTGGTCATGGATTGGGGCTTGATTAACATTTTTTCTTCGATAAAAAAAATGACATTTTTTAGTAAAAGAAAAGATGATAGTACAGGAGCAATTTTTACAAATATTTTCAATCCATTAACTTGTTGCATTATTATTTTTTGTACATCTAATAGTAGTATCATATATTACATAGACATGAAAATTAAATTCAAAATTGTGAGTGTTAATTTTACTTCGACTTGATTTTATGGAGAGAAAAAAATGGCTTTTAATTTGCTAATTTATAAAAGTAGGAGCAAGATGAATTTGGAAATTGAAAATCAGCCAAACAAAAGTTTGTAGAAAGTCAATGAAAAATGTGTAATACAACATCATTTTGACTTTTTTCAAAGAAAAATGAAAATCAAATTAAATTCTTTGTCATTTTATTTTTTATTCTAAATATAAACTTTTTTAATTACTAATGAATGTTTATGGGTATGGTTGAAACATTAACTACGTATTGTAGTATATTTTATTTTATTTTTTGTATTACTTTAAATATTAAGAACTTATAAAGTTATGTTTTTTTAATTAAGTTATGATATTATATTTCTGTAATATTATTTTATGAATTGCTTAAATACTATTATTTTAATAATATCATATCCGTTAAATTCCAATTCAATCATTAAATTTTGAATTAGTACATTGATCGATTTAATGACTAATCTGATTTTAAGAATATTACTCTTTAAATATACAATTGGTGAAATTGTTTTGAAACTCACAAAATTTTATAGGTTTTTAATTTAACAATATTCACTTATAATTTTGTGGTTTCAAAATAAATTTAATTAATAATAAATAATGTATTTAAAAGAGCATATTAAAAAACGTGTTACTAGTATTTTTTTTCACTAAAATACATAGACACAGATGTATACATGTATGAATATTTAAAATTTTAATTATCCTCACAAATCCCCTTTCTATAACTATTGGGAAACAATTCATTTCTTAAGTTTCTTTTTTCTCTATTAATATTTATATATTGTTGTAATTAGAATGTACTTCATGTATAATTTATTTCATAAATGTATAAATTAAATTAGAAAGAATTACTAGAGTAAGTTCTTTATTTATTTTCCTAACTTACCAAAGACGGTCTTATCTTAAATTTTTTATTCTCCGTTTTACATTTGATCTTTGAAACCGTTACATTCTTGATGAGGTGGGGGCTGAGAGGGGAAATTATAAGCACAAAGTATAACTACGAAATTTTATGGCTAGAAACTTGAACATTTTTTTTTTATCTGCACTTGATTTGAACAATTAAGAACTATGAAAACTAAATAAAAATTAATTAACTTTAGGATGATTAAAACATGCACAAAAGTTAAAGTATGGGAAGTAAAAATAAAAAATTTTACATACACGTCCAGAAACACATTTGATTTCTAAACACTCAGAATATATAATTTTCTTACAATAAAATTGAATTAGACATCATATCTTAACTCAATCTTAACTCAAGATCTTAAAGCTCAGGTTTATAAGTCTTCTTTTCACTTATATGATATTCAACTTTTTCATTTTTATCCGATGTGAGATTTTACCTCACACTTGCACTCAACAATCTCCCCCTCAAGTGTGAGTTTCTTCCATATGGTAGCCTCTCCCTCGAGAAATTCTTACTTGTCTGAGCCGGTCACCAAGTAAAATCATCAGCTCTGATATCAATTGTTAGAAAATTGAGGGGGTAAATATCGGAAAAATTTACACCTGAGTAACTATATAAGTAAATTAGATACCACACATTAACTCAAAACCTTAAGGTTCAGATTTATGGGTCTTCTCACCTATATGATACTCAACTTTTCCATTTATATCCGATATGATATTTTATCTCACACTTGTACTCAATAAAGAGGGCACATATTATAAGTATATTTTTTTTAAATCAATAAACTGTACAAGTCTCCTCAACAAGAGAAGCGTTTCCTTCATACTCATCACAAGAGAGAGAGAGAATGAGAGACGTGTACTATTTTAGGTACACATAATTTTGTATTGCAGCATAAAAAAATTTAAGAGCGAGTGAATATTTTCTTGGCCAACTTGATTGCATGCATCTCAACTAATTTACCTTTATTGCATTCTATGGTGCTCCCAATCCTACCGAAGCGCAAGTTAATATCATGTTGAGAAGCAGAATTATAACTTAAAAAACACTACTTTTCTTTTTATAATATAGGATAAAACATTCACAGTAAAATTGTGAGATTTACAAATAAGTTTTCTACAGTATAATATTAAGTTAATTCCCCAAAAAAGTAATTAATATAATTGGGATTCAAATATGTTAGGCAGACTTTTTGGGTACGTAAGATATCCTAATTAAAGGATTAAAAGAGTGTAATATCTTTTGATTGATTTTATCTTACATTAATTGATATTGGGCAATAGAGAAAAAAAAAGTCTAAAGCTTAGCATGAATATTAAATGTCTTATCCAGATATCCGAGGTTGTTTTTAGGTCGAGTGCAAAAGAGTCTAACAAGAAAATACATCGATACAAAATAAAAAATAAAAATTGAGATCTTATATATATATGATATTAGTAAAGTTTTGTAGAGGTTGTTGAATTAGAATGTCAAGCATTGAAACTTCATTCGTTTCTTATGGACATCAAGGAGCAAGCTAAGCACCGGATAACACGATATGAACGCATAAAAATTAGGACAATATGATGAGACCACGCGAACTAATATAGCATAAAGAAAATTAATTATAAGTAAATTTTAAATTAGGATCTTAGATCATTTTTTATAGTACTCATAAAATTATATAATATTGAATATCTCTTAAAATTTTTCTAATTTTTTCTTTGGTATTATTAGATCTCATTTTTAGATCTTAAAGAGAAAGAAAAAATTTTTTTTTTTAATAATGTGTAAATCTTGAAAGTTTTCTTACAAAAACATATTTTTTATATTAGAAATCTTTTCACTTCATTTATTAAAAAATTTAGTAAAAATTAAATCTTGAGTTCAAGATTTATAAATTTAAATCTAAAAATCTATTGCTTATGATTTTCAAGTTTTTTGATATAAAATATTGATGATGGGAATGGATAGAGGTTCGAACTTCGAATTCCTCTATGGGCTCCTATTTAAAATTCTATCCAACCCAATACAAGTTAATGTACAATCATTAAAGTTTAGATTTACTAAAATAGCTCAAGTATATTTCCTCGGCATGAAACCCATTTAACTTATGTGTTCTAATTTCTTGAAAATTAGTACGGTTGTACCATCGATCTGCTTGAGCTAGCTGTCACTGTAAATTAAACCATAAAATCTAATTGCATCTTAACATGCACATCATATATATACATATATATATATATATAAGACTGATATATACTCAAGTAGTACCATGTACTGAGGTTCTGTTGATTGGATGCTGCTGGCATTGGATACTCTTAATTGATTTGCTATTCTGGATCTTTAATTATCATATCTCGTGAATAAACTTATATGCATTAAAAAATGTTTTTTAAGTTATTTAATATTTGAAATAAGCATGTAATAATATTCTTAAATTCAACATGTTAAGATTATAATACACTTTAAATTAAGTAATTCAACACTCTCAGTTTACTATAAAGACAATTTTATTTTAAAAAGAAATGATTTTTTTTAAATCCTTATTATCTCGTGAATTTGCAATTACTACATATACCAAAATGCATATATTCAGCAAAAAAATGCATAAATACATAATTACTAATACATGAACTAATTAGCATGAAATTATTTTAGCTTAATGTCTCATTTTGAAGAAAAAATTAAAATTGAGGAGGTTGTAAATAAAAGTGATGGTAATAAGATTTTTCAACAATTTTAATTTTATTAAGACCTTTTGGGATCAGATTTAATGAAGGAAAAAGACTATTTTAAATGTCTATTCTATGATGAAGGAATTTTCCTTAAAAGCCAAGTTGCCGAAAAGCTTATTAACTTTCCCGTGACATTGATACCAAAAATATATTGCCTTTGTAAAATTGGATATTTTTTTTACCTATTTTTTAATAGCTAGGTTGCTTGTTTAAAATAATTAAGGTCTTGGTAACGAGGTTGGGGTGGGATGGATTCTTTCATTGTATGTAATCAATATGATTTCATTGATAAAAGACTTTTTTTATATAATTATTGTGATTAACGAGGTCATTAATTCTACAAAAAGGTCTAGAAAATAATGCATAAATTACTTAAAAAAGTGAATTTTGAAAAAGCATGCGATTTTATCAATTGGAACTTTCTAAATTATATGTTGAAAATATTTGGATTTAGTGACAAATGGAGATCATAAATATAGGTGAATAATATTTATAATGGAAAATTATCGATGCTTAGAGTAATTTAGTGTTGGATCTTGAGGAGGGATATTTAATTAAATATCTCTCTTTTTTCAAATTCACAATTAAATGGGAGATGAAGCTCATCATGTGGAGATTCGGGTCTTTCCCAAGAACCTTGAAGATATGCATAGAATTCAAAAAAATAATTTTTTATGTGACAGGACAAAAAAAATGAAATTAAAAGTTAAAATTAATTATATGCTTTATTAATATTCATATATTTTTTTCATGCTTTATTATTTAAAATTAATTAATTAATTAATTAATTAAATTTTAAATATTTAAAAGTGGGGTCCATGTTAGACCCACTAAAATTATCTAAGATCTCAATTTAAGATCTATCACTAAAGAAAAAAATAAGATATTCAATCTTACATGGTACTAAAGGGTCCACCAAAAAGTGGTTTAAGATCCCAATTTGAGATCTACCACTAAATATGTTCTTATAAATGGAAGGAAATTTTTGGGGTATGAAAATCGTTTTGATGAGTTTTGAACTTGTGTCAGAGTTAAAAATCAATTTTTATAAAAGTAGTGTTATATATTAGGATTCATGTGGAATAAGCTTATTAAATTTGCAATAAATATTTAAAATGTTAAAGTTGGATTTGTCCCTTTTAAAATTATCTTGGTCTCCTAATTAGTGTGAATCTAAGGAATGTCGCAATGTGACATTCATTAGTAGACATTAGTAGACATGATTGTTAGAAGATTATTTTTGTGGAAAAACATATGTCTTTTGTTGGATGGTAAATTTGTTCTTAATTCAATGCTAAAATATTCTTATCTATTTAATCTCTTAATTTTTCAGAATGTTGGTGAAAGTGCAAAAAATATTACTCAACTTCAACACAGTTTCCTCCGAAATAGGTCTAAGGATAGGAGAAAAATAGCTTGATCAGTTAAACAAGATGTTTTAAGCCTAAATGTAATGGGTGGATGTGGGTTAATAATCTTGCTCTCTTCAACTTAATCTTATTTGGGAAATGGAGGTAGAGGTTAAATAAAGAAAAAAGGGATCTTTACCAAAAAAACTATGTATTGTTTGTTATTATTTTAGAGGGCTCAATCATTTTTGCCCTTAACACTTGATAGCTTAAGTGTCTTTTGCTTTGGAATTTTTTGAGTTGGAGAAAAGGTTTTTGAGAATATATTAAAAAGCTTGGCCCCTTCTAAGGTGGATTTCCTCCTTGAAGATGTTCTTGAACAAAATATCTACTAGGAGGAATTTATCTCAGAAATATCTCTTAATAGTGCTCTAATATATGTTTTATGAGGAGAAAATGATGATTATAATTGACACTACACATAATCATGTATGACAAACCTATTTGACACCCATCTATTTTCTTTATCTCTTTCTTTCTAATAAATCATATCATTTATCATATTCATATTTTTTTCTCTTTGTTTCTTAAAATGTCAATTAACATTGGTTGTGCCTACATTTTTATCCTATGACACTATGTGCTCAATTGGTCAAGAGTTAACATTCCTATTCCTTGATTTTTATTCAAACTTTTTCTTTCAATTCTGTTTTATGACAAAAGATTATTTTGACAAGAAAGCATGGTCAATGATCTTAATTGTGATGGTGTGTGATCCATATGGGAATTAAAATGAGGTTATTTTTCCAAACAAGAGGTGCAAACTGATCTCAATTTTTGGCAGGATATAAAAATGACTTCATAGAGATGGATTTTGGCAAAATCTAGGAGAATCCTTGGTTGCTAGTTGAATGGTGTGGCAATTCCTATTTCATGCGTTTCAAAATCTGGTGGACATTAACCAATGGCTTGTTCTATTCATATTGAAATGTTGTATTGGCGGCTTCATTACCGAAGGTTTAATTGTGGTATGTTCAATAAAAATACCTTAAGTTGTATTTGAAATATTTATAATGCTTTCTCTTTCCTTAAAAAATAAAAAAGAATTCAAGATTCAATGCTATATTCCACTCTCTTGTATTCAAGCTGCTTCTCATGTATGATCCATGCATCTCTTAGTCAATTTTTCGTTCTTCTTCCTTTCACATTAAAGAAAAAAGAAAAGCAGAAATCAATTATCTTGTTTATTATATCACGGACTAGTTCGAATACTTTTTTTCAATTCTTTTTTTTTTTACCTAACATTATTATTGCTTTCTATAAGTTTGGAAGTATATGTGTTCCTTAGTTTAAGAGATCCAGGTTCAGGGTCTAATGGAGTCAACTTTAAAGATGAAATATCTACGTACGGCAGTACTTTTTTTTTTTGTTAAACCTATTAATGCATGCTCTTATAAGAATAACTGTAATTTAAAACAGTTGTTGTATCCATATTTGGTATGATATATATATATATATATATATATATATATATATATATATATACTTTAATTCACTTACTTTTTTTTAATAACTATTTTGAGTTTTTGAATCACAATAAGTAATATAAATAGCATATATAATAATTAGATAAACACTAATATTTTATTATATCTCCAAAAACTAAAGAGACTTATAAAATTAAACATCAATGTCTATGTATATTTTAATTTAAGATTTATATTTTCATGATAGTACTATATGAATTTTATATGATGCATCTTAGTTGCATTATATCATATACTCCTCTGTCTCATTATAATTACCATATTAAGTTGTTTTACATAAATAAAAAATCATAAATAGAGGGAAAATATCAATTTTACAAAATTAATTCTGTCATTATTAATTTATTTTTAGTTTTTGTTTCTTATATCATTAATATTATATTAAAAACTTAAAATAATACCTTTTTTAGATATATTTTTTTACACAACAATTATTATGAAACGAAAAAAGTAATATTTAAATTAATATTGTATCATATACTGTCATGTAAATACTTATGTAATTAATAGCCGTATCCTTGTTTCCTAGATAAGAAATGAGCGGTGGGCACTGTAAATCCGTAATACCTACATCTAAAAAGTTCCAACTTGATTCAATAGGAATCAGAGAAGCTCCAATAGAAAAAATATTGGAAGAGAAAAATACTTTGAATATGAATACTTTGAAGATGAACCTGTTCCCATGCAATCGTAAAAATTCTTTGTGTCCTATTTTAATTACATTTTACAGTCTCCCATTTATGAGTCTGGACTCGGGCTGTAAGGGTCAAGATTCAAGAAATTTGGGCATGCAAGAATTGCAGTTGTTATGTATCACTGATATCTCTTGTATTTTTCATGATACAGTGCAATCCTATTTGAATCGAGTTCCGTAGAATCATTGTAAGAAGTAATATAACTTGACTACAAATCTATGTACTAGCTAGGACCAATATTATTGATTAAGCTGAAGTAACTCCATACCAGTGATAAATTCAATAAATTATACAGAGTTTAAGAAGTTGAAATGTTTTACTTTGTTTATTACAACTATAAAATGAATTTATCACGACAACGCATGCCACAAAATCTCATACATTAAATGAGTGGAGCCATATGTTTTTTTAAATGATTGGAATGCTTGTATTTCGTCTTATAAGTAAATTACAACGCAAGTATCCTTGTACGGAAAATTTTAATGAAGGCAAAGTTTCAATAAATATAAATTAAAATATATTATGAAGGAATTGAAATAGGTATAGTTAACTTGAATTGAATTAAGAAATTTATTGAAACTATATTAAAATATTATTTTTAAGGCAGAAAAATATTTAAATATTTAAAATATGAAAGAATATATTCATATTTTATTCAGCAGAAATTGAAATTAAAAAGAAAATAAATTTAAAAAAAAGGAAAGGGAGAGAAAACAAAAAAATTAAGACAGTGGAATATATAAAAATAAAGTTGCCCTCCTTTGCTTTTGTGAAGGTGCTGGCTGATGTATATATCTTCGACTTCTTACCCTAGTGGGAACTACTCTATAAAGTATATGTACCTGATAATTTATATATCTTTTTTTAAAGGATAATTGACACAGCTAACTAATATATGTAAAATCTTATAAATAATATTTGATATTTTACTAGTTATTAAGCACATATAAATAAGAAATTGGAATATACATAAGCAACTTACAATAAAATAATTATGTAGATGTGAAAATTATGTAAGTAGATTTATTTAAAATAATAAATAGATAATTTAGAAAAATAAATTATGAGTATTAAACAAGAAAATTAGAATAGAAGAAGAGATCGAATACGAGATTTTACATTAATGATAATAAAAATTCTCTTGAATCAACATTAATTTTATAATGTGAGTGAGATTAATATGACTAAATGGGTTGAAAGAGACATGTGAGCTCTAACCCAGGTTACAAAAATTAATGAAATTATGTATTTGATAAAAATATAAATTATATCACCATCAAAAGTAAGTATATTAATTAAGTTTAATAGCCATGTATTAACAATATAAAACAATTTGTTTACATTGTTAGTTAATAAAAAATAATTTATTCAAAAATTATTATAAAATCAATAAATTTATCATATAGATGATGATTTATGATTGAATAACGGTATAAAATTATTTATATAGTTAGTACATGATCTATTGTCTCATTTAATTTATTATATAAGGTGAATATGGATAAAAAAGGGTTCCCTCAATTTGAATTTTTTTTATTAATATCATCATCACCATTATTATTATTATTATTATTATTATTATTATTATTATTAATTCTTATTGTTACTTAAATAAAAAATTCTATTATTAAATTTGCATTTATAAATTGCTGGGGTTAGAAATATATCTTCTTTGGGGAATGGGCAGGCTGGTCTTGCACGCCTTTTGTGTCCATATATAAAGCTTTTAATATTAGCACACACAAAGTCGGAGGAAAATAAAATACAGAAAGTCTAAATATATAAAGAAATGTTTAAAACATATCATGTTGATAATTTACATTGCTCATTATCTGTCTCTAATCTGCATTTCATTTTTATTTTTCTATAAACATTAAATTTAGATATTAGAAAATTTGGAATAACTCATACACACTTATTAACCAAGTGAGTTATAACCTCTTATATCTCTCTTTCGTTCATCTAAGTTATATATGTCTTGTGTCTTTTCAAACAATTATTGAAAAGAGAAGATCGATCAATGGGTATGAGAAAGCTTCAACACAAATGCACAATATCCTCCACCTATTTTTTCTTCCTGGGCCTATAGTGGAAGGTGCAATATATGCATGGATTCTGAAAATTATAGGCCTTTGAGAGCTTGAATTGGAGATAGCTGCAGTACATTAGAGGACCCAAGCTATTTAATCTAATAAATGAGTGGAGCCATTGTTATTGGCTTCCCCCAAACTATTTAATCTAATAAATGAGTGGAGCCATTGTTATTGGATTTCCATTTCCTCTTAATTTGTTTTTGGATGAATGCAATCGTCATTCACATGCAATTCCTGCACCATCATATATAGGGCCTCCCCGTAGTAGCTAGTACTAGTGATGCCATTTCTTCCAAGGTATTTTGTTTCAAATTTGCTTTAAACAAATCAAATCAGACAAATTAGGAAACTTTCTAGCTTACCTGAAATTAATTAAAGTTGTCTTATCTTTCTAAGAGTTTGGCTTTTCTATGTTTGTTTCTTTTAATTCAAAACTTTCTCAAAGGTGTTCGTCAATTACATAGTACTAGTAGATTCTTAATCATGGTAGGATATTTTGGATAATTTACATAATGTCCTAGGTTTAAATTTTGTTATCGCCATACGCCAAAAAAAAAAAACTTACATAGGTATGTACTTGAACCATTTTCTGCCAAAACTCACTTTGGTGTCTCGATCTGAAGTCTTTTTTTTGGGTTGATGAATCTCTCTAAAGTCTGAACTTCAATAACTGCATATTATATGAATTGGTGAATCGAATTGATATTGCACATAAGTAAATGTTAACGGAGCTGTCCCTTTCTTTTGCATTAAATACCGTAATGTTAATTCTCGCTGATCGCCTTAGATATTGAGGTTTGGCACGTCACATCATTCACGTTCTATTTATATACTTATCATCCTATATTTTCATTCATAAATCTAATTCATTTAATTATAAAAATAAAAAAAAAACAAATTGGTTAATTTGAATCATCATTTTTACTAGATGCATAATGAACTACCAAACATATTTAGTTTTTATTGTAATTTATATTGGGTCAAATAATCCTAACTTCGAATGGGTATATTATATATATATCCTGAATTTTACCGTGATCAAGAATGTGTAAAAATATTGGATTTTATTTTTGTAAAACATTTTAAGAAAATATAATAGTATATGTTAAATGCATTAGTTGGATGTATATTTATTCATAGAGTAGTTAATTAATGAAGAATTTAATTTTTTATTAAATAAATAATGGGTAGGTTAGACTTGTTTAATGCGTTTTTGACTTGGATCATTAATATATTAATGATTTGTTTCGGAATAAGTACTATACTCTATAAGTTTTTTTTTTATGTTTTTTTTACAGAAATGTAAAGTATTAGGTTTTATTCTTGAGCATTACTGTAACTGGGAATCAATACTATTGTATTTTTTTTTATAAAAAAACTTGGATGGTTCTAGTTATTTTACACAGCCAATTATTATCATTGGGCTGGCCCTGAGCCAATATATAATAGTAGAATACATTTTGCTAATTAACGGACTTAATTCACTTGGTGATGCAAGAAATTTTGGTCAGTAGGTCTATGTGATGTATAATTCTATTATAAATTGTGCGAAATTTTTTTTGTCTTCTTGAAATACAGAGAGCTACCTTTTCGAAGATTTTAGAAATTAAAAATAGTAAATAATATAAGTTATTTGCATCAACGACAATAATACTAGTGCATGAACATTAAATTTATGCAAATAATATATACAAATTAAAATAAATAAATCATACAACTAATCTATATAGTAGGTTTCATTTTTTATAGGAAAAATGGAACAATTTAATCATGTTACAAGTATATGTATTTATCGTCAATCCTTTCTCATCTTAGTTACATTTGATACATGTGGGTTGTCAATCTGCTACCTATAAAGTTATCCATAATATAAATTGATACATCAATCGCGTAGATAACTTAATAATGAATTAATGGTTTTAATTAATAATATCGAGTTAGAAATTTAACCATTATTTTAAAATTAAATTGAATTAATTAGCCGGTTTCATTAATCCGACTTAGAACTAGTTTAGTGATCGGTATGTTAATTTAAAAAATTGAATTATTTCAGAATCAGTAAACAACCATTTGAACGGCAAAAAAACCCAAATAATACATTTTTAATAAAAAATTACGAATTTGGGATTGTTTCAAAACATATTACCAATCTGGGGCTGTTGGTCACGCCCAGATTCAGGCGTGACCAAGGGGGGGTCACGCCCAATTTTGGGCGCGTTCATGTGTCATGCACAGATGGAGCGATACGTATATAAACTTCGGACGATCATAACTTTTGACTAGGATGTCCGATTGAGGCGAAATCGGTGGTCATGTTTTGACATAAAATACGCCTCCATCGGATATTTCTATCAAAATTTATGACTGTTCAAAGTTATATGCATCATCAAATTTAAACCCTGATAATTGCTAAATGCACTCGAGTTTTTGATAAGTTCATCCATAAAATTGAAAATGGCTAATTACACCCCATTTTTTATTAATTATAGTTTAATCTTTTCTTTTAAATCTTAAAATTTAAATGATAATATATTTAAAATATTAATTAAAATATTAAATGTAATT
>CM023949.1:28236829-28291601 GCA_013407115.1 Glycine latifolia | reverse complement strand
TAAGTAATTATAATATAAATTACTAAAATACTTATTTTAATATTTGGGATATATTATAAATCTATTATCACTTAAATTTTAAGATTTAAAAGAAAAGATTGAACAATACTTAATAAAAAATGGAGTGTAATTAGCCATTTTAAATTTTATGAATAAATTTATCAAAAAATGGGGTGCATTAAGCAATTGTTAGGCTTTAAATTTGATGATGCATATAACTTTGAAGAGTCATAAATTTTGATAGAAATATCCGATGGAGGCGTATTTTATGTCAAAACACTCGAAATTAAGAGAAGTAACTAAAAAAATAAAAAATATCATGCAATTCACTAATTGAATAAATAAAAAATTAGAAAAAAAGAAATTTTTTGGAGGTTCAAAGATTAAATCGCAATTTTGAGACACTTAGAGGCCTCTTTTGGGAAAAAATTTTGAAATTAGAAGACTAGTTATATAAAAAATCCAAAAAATATTAAACAAAATCATATAAAAATTTAGAAATTATATTAAATAAAATAATATATTAAAAATTAGATATACCAAAAATTCTGAGTGTATTAAATAAAATCATATAAAATTAAAAAAATAAAAAATATCATATCTATAGTGAAGATCGGTCTAAAAATACTTTAAATTAGATTAAAATAACAATTAATAATATTAAATTATATTTTACGTCAAAAATTAAATCACGTCAATTTTAGTCTTTATATCAGTCGCTAACGGTTTTTGAGACGGAATTTATCGTCACAAACATAAAAAATAAAAAAATGTAATATTCTGTCGTAAACTGTTAGTGACCGAATTAGTGACCGATTTATAGACGGATTTAGTCACGCCCAAATTTGGGCGTCATCAACTGTCCCATATTGATAAATAGTTTCAAAACAGTCCCAAATTGGTAATTTTTTATTAAAAAAGTATTATTTTAGTTATTTTGCCGTATTTGAACTTGTACACACGCAGTTGAAAGAACATGCGCAAATAAAATTTAAAGTGATATTTAAAAAAAATCATTTTTTATTTCTTAATTTGATCTAAAATATTTTTTTTTATAAATAACAATATATATTTAAGAATTACATAAAGGTACAAATTAATTTCAATTATTATTCATTTTTTATCTTATAAAAAATTACTTGTTTATATTAATTTATAATTTTAAATTATTTTGATTATATAAAATATTATACATATATATAGGATGAAAAATATAAATTTAATTACTACTAATTCAACCACAATTTATTAATTGCAATCAGACCAATAAACCGTAAACTAGTATTTAATTGATTTACTCATCGCTCCATTTATTTTTATATATTACCAGTCTGATTTTTAAAATTGTGATTTTAACAATGTAATTATATTAAAACTTAATTAGGAGTCTTACTTGAGTTTGAATATGGGAAGTCAAACCCCAAAAATATAAAACGATCAGGTATTTATATTTATTTGTTCTTTGCATCGATGTCACCAAATTATTAAATTTCATAATAAATTTTATAATATATGAACATGTAAAAAATGAACATATCACTGATAAGATATATAAAAAAAAATTAAATGGTAGTGAGATCTTGGATAATTAACATGAAGTTTTAGGTTTAAATATCATTGTTTCTATTGTTATATAATTTTTTTTCCGTAATGAAAAATTTAAGAAGGGAAACAGCTGCTTCATTGCAAATTGAGTGTCATAAGCTGCGGAAAGGATAATGATATTCGTACATCACATTATCGTACAAAAATACTCTATTTTAGAAGGATAAAAGGTTATTTAAGCCTATATAATGTATATCGTCAAAGAAAAACTACCAGCAAAAATCGAACAATCCCGGGCCTTATAACTTTTTAACATTAACCTGTGTACTTACACTCATAATAAATAATATTTTTATTTGTATAGTATAAGGTTGCCGTCTTTTCTGTCCACCTATGAAACTGTAATTCTTCATTTGTATACTATAGAATTGTAATTTTACTACAACAAAATGTCAGGTTCCCAAAACTTGTAGGACTACTAGTAATTAATAAATGTCAATAGGGCACTTGATGGAATTAGAATTATTCTTGTTGTCAGTTACGATTCCTCAATACATTTGTACCCTCTACGTACGGCATGCCACACATAGTTTTCTCGGCAAAATGACTAATGGAGAGTATTTTTTTTAATTACTATTTAGGGTTAATTTTGAATTATTATTAAAAAGAAAATAAATCTTAATATTTATTGCGGCTTATGAATAGAAAGTTGTAATCGATGTTACGATTTTTTTTTTATTTTTTAACTAAAGTTATAAAAATATTTTATGACTTTAGTTAACTTTTTTTAAGAAATTATGATTTTAAAGTTGTAGGAAATTTTTTATTTTTTTAACTGAAGTTGTAAAATATTTTATGATTTTAGTTATTTTTTTTTACTTTAGGACTTCAAAATCGTAAAGCTTTTTTTTATAACTTTAAAATCATAAAGTTTTTTTAATGTTAAAAATGATACATTTTTTCAAATTTTTAAAAAATTATAATTAATTTTTTAATTTAATTATTTAATAAATAAATATATTTTTACTTTTTTTATTTTCTATATATTTTGTATATGATTTTACTTAATATTTTTAATATTATTTTATTTAATATATTTTTATATAGTTTTATTTAATACTTTCTTAATTTTTGATATATTTATTGTTTTAATATATATTTTTTATTTAATACATAATGAGATGGATATAATGCTTTATGTAGAATTGAAAGATATAATCGTGATAATTATACTAAATAATTTAAAATAAAATTAATTAATATTACCATACCAAATTATTAATTTCCTTAATGATAATTGTAAAAATTAATTTTTTAAAAAGTTAATATTATTTGATAAATTATAAGTTAATATTAGAAACAAAATATTTTAATTTTTATTTAAATTTAAGTCTTTTTTATTATATTTTAATTTATAAAACAAATAATAATCTTAACATTATAAAAACTATAAAAAATATATTAAATAAAATCATATATACAAATATTAAATAATACTAAAAATAATATATTTATTTATTTAGTAATTAAATTAAAAAATTATTTACAATTTAAAAAATGAAAAAAAAATTTTTTTACCACTTTTTAACATAAAAAACAATTTATGACTTCAAAGTCATAAAAAAAAAAACTTTACGACTTTGAAGTCGTAAAGTAAAAAAAAAAACTTTAACTTAAGTTATAGAATATTTTACTACTTCACTTAAAAAAAATCCTTTGTAGATTTTTTTAGAAAAGTTAACTTAAGTCTTAAAATATTTTACTTTACTTAAGTTAAAAAAATAGAAGTCTTGACATCGGTTACAATTTTCAAATTGTAACATATGTTACGACTTACCTCCTCTTTGGTATTAATTCAAAATTCACCTTCAAATGCTAATTAATGAAAAAATATATCATTGATTAGTCATTTTACTTAGTTTTATCCGCAAATGAGATTTTCAATTATTTTAAGAGAAAACAGTTTATGTATTTATATTATTGTATTATTAATAAGAATTTTTAATTGATTGAAAATGTAACACTTACTATGTGTAGTTATTAATTCTTATCTGAAATATTATTTTTTTATTAACGATATTTATATCATTTTAATGAATTTATATTCTAATAATCAATATGAAGAAAAAATATTTTCTAGATGAATCAAGTTCTGTGTAGTTCCTTTCACAATTAACACCGTCTTTATTGTTTGCACGGGCCATAAAGGTTCTGTTGGACTTTCTGCAAGTTAAGGGAAAAGTGCTTTGGTCCAATCCGGTGATGTATATGTATGTAGTAGCAGTTAACTATGATACATACAATACAACACAGTTACACGAGATTTCGCGATCATAATATGTATCTATTCAATTCGTATGTGGCTTCATTTAATTGTTAATCAAAACAAAAGAATGAGAATGTGATTTCATTTGTCAACTAGGTCTAACACAATTGGTAGATGATTGAGTTTTTTTAACATATTGACAAGAGTTTGATTATTGACTGTGCATACCCAAAAAACTTTGTTGAGGGAGATACAACTTATTTAAGCGATCTCAATGGCTAAGGATTATATAGTCTCGTGACTTTCAACTAGGATGATATCTATAAAAAAAGGTGATTTCACTTTGTCAATTTTATTATACACTAAACTTAAATTGAGCATATTATATGTTTGCTATCAAACTTATAAATGAAACAATAATACATACATTGAGTTTGAATCATATGTATCCATTTATATTGAATATATGTGAAGAACATATAATAATTTTACTTCGTTATAGCAAAATAATTTTTATCAACTAGGTCCAGCACAATTAGTAGATGGTTGAATTTCTTAAGTATGTTGACAGAGGTTCGATTCCCTGATCATGGATACAGACAATACTTTATTGAGGCAAAATCCACTTTAATCATCTCTACATCTCGAATATCAGTTTTATGGCTTTTAGCTGTAGAGATATCTTAAAAAAAAAAAAAAACGCTTCCCATAAAGAATATTATGACTGTCAAAAGATAAAAAAAGCTTATATGTAAATATTTTTTCTGAAATTTTACAATATATTCTTAATAGTTTGCCCTTTGCACCACCAATTTAAGGTTGCAAAAAATGTCCTGCCGACTTTTTAGACTGTGTTAAAGAGTGGAAGCCGTGTCCATAAAAGTTTCTGTGCAATGTGCATCTACTTGTACCTCTAAAGTACTAGTACCCACAATGCAGCATTGTTAACATCATGCAAAAATTTAGCAATGTCATGCTTTACAAAGAAACTTCTTGAGGCAGATTGATACTTGGGAAAGTCTTGACTTGCCCTAGTTATTACTAGTAACTAGTAAAGTGAGAAATGAGTTTATTTCAGTACATAACCATACAATCATGCCAATAGTTTCCTAGTCTGCGATCAGAAATTTTCTGCATCCAACATCTTTAACAAAGACAAGTAACTTGTAATCTAGGGCAATCCTTCAAAGAAATGATTTAACATTTCAATGCACAAAGACCTTTAGAATTGGGTATTCAACATTTCATTAAATAAGATATGATTGCTCGTATAGAAAATTTGTTTCATCATGGGTGCTGGAAACATGGACAAGAAAGGTAAACCTCAAATGGCTTCAGAAGAATTTTATTTACACAACAGTCCAAAGACCATTTACAATAATCAAAAATAATTTTAGCCCAAGAGATTAAAGAGAGGGTCAAGTTCAAGCTGGCAAAATCCATAGTGCAGCTTGGGTTTATAAGCCTTCCAACATATTGAAAGCTTGACAAAGAACTTTTTTGCTATCAAAGTTGCTTAGTCTATCATTTTGGTAGTATTTCATGCTGACTTATACTAATCTTGTTCACATCAATGATATCATCACCTGAGTCTAATCTGAGAAAGCCTATTGTTCCATATTGCATGAAGAATCATATGAAATAAGTCATACTTAACAGGAACTTTGTGCCACAGGAAGTGCTGCTGAACCTTCTTTACTCCCAAATGCAGTGCCAAGTACTTCTCTTCTGGGATTGAGAGAAGTATGTTTCTGAGACTTGGGACATCCCTTTCACGAACAAACACAGAAAATGCCTCCCACTTCAATACCTCAAATAAAGGTGGCACATAATTATCTGATATGATAACGGGCACACACTCAGAAAAAATGGCCTCAATTATTCTTGGGGTGTGAACCTCATAGCCTCTAGCACATATGCAATACTTGCTGCTATTCATATATTCCATATACATCTTTTTGCCTTCCAAATCACGTGGCATTGGACCAAAAATTTTCATGTCAAATTCTTTATTTTCCCAGTGTTTTAGCAAGATCGGACGGAGATAACCATGCATGCTTCCTGCGAAAAAGGCCAGAATAGACCTTTCTGAAGAAGGTTTCCCTGCAAATCGTCTTAGTGGATCCATCACAGAGTGTATATATGTGACAGGTAGAGTAGTGTCCTTCCCTATTTGGAAGCCTTCAGCAACATTAGAATTGCAAAGAGACCTAATACAACCTTTCATGGGTTGCCTTGTGATTTGAGAGGCCTTCAATTGTATACAGCACACTATGTTAATAGTGCATACAATTTAAGCTGCACCATAGATCCAGGTTCAGCAACTTGAAATAATGTTAGCATGGGGACATTATCCCTTTTCACTAGACACATAAGCACTATGCCGAAAATTTTCAAAAGGACAACATTTATCTTAGAATTTGAATCAAAGTCTAGTTTGTAAAACAAGTGGGATATGATGTTATAGGACTTCTAGCAGGAAAAGAATATTCAGTGACTTAACATAACAAGTATTCAACAATGGCATAACTAAGCCACATCATTCTAAAAACAAGGTCCTTTGATCAAAATGAATTGTACACGTGTCAAGTTGTGTGGGTGAGCCACCTTGTGATGAGTATATGATCAATTCAACTATATGTGGCTGAGTATGATCTGATCAAATTTCTGAATTGATATATGGTTGTTTGCTTAAAAGCATTTTCTAAAAGGATGCGAATCTTAAAAGAGAAATTTACTAGCACCATCCTGTAAAATTGTTACATAAATACTAATAGAAGTTATTCATTGGAAGCACACCCAATCATGACAAGCAACAAGAAAATGATCTGTTCCACCAGTTCTGTTCCAGAAACAATATCTTCCTGCAATTAGCTCCACATATTTCTCAAGATGTTGCTCCATCTTCTTCCGGTTAGAAAGAGTAACCCTTAGCATTTGTGAACTGAATGGTAGGTAAAACAAATGAGCTTTTCGGGGATCCCTCACAATGAACCTTTTATTTCCTTCCATCAATTTCATAAACCAGCCCTCTGAGGCATAAATTCCTCTCATCTTTGGTTGATGGAATATTGGTTTTGCTCCTTCTCTATAGATAAAAACTTTGAGCTTGCGCTCCATCAGTTTATAACTCCTGAAGAACAGATGTACAGATGTGTTACAGTTATCTACTGAAAGAGGACCTATGCATCAAAACAGAATATTTTTCTTTTTTGGAAGGGGTTGTTTTCCAGGCCAACAGATGGAATGATCTCCAAATTATTGCTGGTACAGGGGAAGTCTAGTTGACAATGTGCATATTTAAACTTGTAGGATTAAATGACATATGAATTCTTGAAATTGATTTTAAAAGTTCCAAATCTAATCAAATCATAGTAGCACACTAACCAAAAAACCACAGGACAACTTGCAACTGATATATGAGATTATAATAATAAAAGAATAATACTCTAATGCAATGCTATACATCTAACATTGAAGAATTGCTAGGATACCTTGAAAACTTGGAAACATCCCGAAAAATAGGAGCATAAAGTCCTGAAGAATTTGACATGACATGGGCATTTTCAATCTATAGTTTTGCAGATAAGAGTTCCCTCTCCGGTCGAGAAGACCACCTTGGCCTCTGTCATCAATACATAATTCATGAAAATTAGGACTCCAAAGATTCCACAGTGGCTCAAATTGGAACCACAAAGCTGAACTACATACCATAGAAGCAGAACTATTAAAGCTCTGAAGCATCAAAGAGTTCATCTGTGTTATTGAAGTTGGCCACTCCAACTTACTACTCGTTGATGAAGTACCCATCTTAGGTTTACTATTTGACTTGGACAAAGGAGATTTCAACACTTGCGGATTCTCATTTTGAGATTTCATTTCTTCACTTTGTATTATACTCTCATTTGAAGGTTTTTTCACAGCAAGCAACATATCAGATGTGCTCAAATCAGCATACTTAGGCTGTTTCTGAATGTAACTGTAAATTGCATCCTCATGATGACTTGCCACTTTAAAACCCTTGTTGGGGATGTTACCCTCTCTTGAACTTGTGCCCCCATCAGATTCCAAATCAGCTTCTTTCTCAGAAGCATATTCTTTTGAATGAGAGGCAAAAGTAACATTAAGCACGACATTGGTTGCTGCTGTTGATCTAAACACACCCTCCTTTTCCGAAGTTCCAGAAATGGAAACTTGAATTGGCAAAGCCACTGAGCTCCCACCAGCATCCAACAGAGAATAATACGCTGTCCAACAAGATTGGAAAACAACTATCACAGCAACGAACAAGCCAACAATTAAGAGCCTTCTAATTGCCACATGACACAATTTCATGGCTACAATAGAGATACCCATTTCATATAAAACTCAACCGGTTAACTTCCCCCCAAACTGAAAGCATAAACAGTACCATATTTGGAAGAAATCTTCAACTTAGCAAACAAAACCAAACACCCTTTAACCATAAAACACAGAAAAAGGAAGATCAAGGAATATTATTACCTTAAAACCGTGTAATTTAAACAGTTTCTCAGTTGTAGACTGAATTGTTGCTCAAATGTAGCAGAAAATAATATATCCTTGTTAGTGCACATAATTACGTTCTTGCCACTATCCCGAAGATCAAAAAACGACGTCGCTGATGTCGTTGCCAACAATACCCTTGGTGATTGAGTTTTATGAAGGGTTTATGGCAGTGCAGAATCGAGAGAAGAAGAATGGATGCGATTCTGAAAGTGGCAATTCAATTGCCCATATTCTCCCCACCAGTTAACCCGAACCTGACCCGCGAGCGTTCTTCCACGGAGCTCCGTTTCTCGCGCTGGAACAACGCCAACGCCGAGAAGTTCAACCGGTGCCACCGAACGCTCCAGGAAATCGAAGACCGAATATGCCGCACTCGCCGCTTCACCGCCACCAACAACATCACCAACACCTCCTTCGCCGCCGATTCTGCCGCAGCTGCCGAAACGTTCAAATCCCTCGGAACTCCCTCCGTTCCGTCGCAGTCCTCCGGGGAAGAAATCGAAATACTCCAAGCCGCCGCCGAATCCGAAACCCTTGCTCGATTGGCATCCCGTGGTCTCGTGAGACGCGAGCCGCGAAATTTCGGCCGGGACCGGAGAACGTCAGAATTGGGGACAACGGAATTTCCTACGTCGTGGACGGCGCGCCGTTCGAGTTCAGGTTCAGTTACACGGAGACTCCGAATGCGAAACTGGTGAAATTGCGCGAGCCGCCATTCTGGCCGTTCGGACCGGCCACCCTGCCGCGGCAGTGGACCGGGCGGAACCCTGTGCCGCCGAGCGAGAAGACGGTGAAGGATTTCCACGCGCTAACTCTGCCGCCGCCGGTTGAGGAAGAGGTTGAACCGGTTCGGTAGGCCGGTCCGGTTTGGGAGTCGAGAGATGAGGTTCTAGGAGAACCGTTGACAAAGGATGAAATCAATCGCTAGATTAAGGCCACAGAGAAATCTACGCGCCAACTTAACATTGGTATTTTCTTTATAATATAGAGTTTAATTGTGATGTGTCGATGTAAAAATTGTTAACTAATCAGAAATCTTATGATTGAATCAACGTGACTATACTCTAGTTCTCTTAATATATTCAAAGTTTCATATATTCTCTTGTGTCTACTTTTCTGATAAAATAGGATAATGTGATTGTTATTGGTGTATGCATTTGTATCCTTATGAAGGGCTTGTGTTTTTCATTAGTATTTTGTAGTTTATATTGCTTTGTTTAGAAAAATGTAGGAGTCTAATACTTAGATGCAGTTCTTTAATTTTCTTTAAGGTCCTGTTTGGATAAGTAGAATTCAGCTTCTTGTAAAAGTTTCATAAGCACTTACATGAAACTCGTCCGCGATTTCCTTTCATGCGGTGGAAACCGGTGTCTCCAGTATATCATAGGCTAATTAAACAACTTCCAGAAGGTCTAACACTCAAAAAAGCAACTGAAATGCGTCAAAAGGGAAGAAACTTGAATGCCCATACGCAAGCTAGGTAGATTGTTTTGAACATTTCATTAGAACAAAGAAATGAAAATTGTTGTTCTTTCTTCAAACTGACACATGCATATCTTTTTGTTGTATCAGGAAAAATGGTGTTTATTGGGACCTTCTGACTAATATCAGAGAGGCATTTGATGCGAATTAATTGCCAAGGACTAAATACAAGCGACTATCGAAGGATTGGAGCAAAACTAAAGGTATAACCAAGTTCACCTAAACTTTGCTTTCAATATTGAACTTAATAAGGATTGACTTATGTAAATTGAATTTTATTACTTATATTATAAGTAACATCTTTTCTTTCAAATATGTTCTTTTACTTTAGGATCTTGTTCCAGTGCTTTCGTTTGAAAATGACCACATACTTTTGTGGAGGGGACAGAATTGGAGGCCCTTTTTACCAGATCCCAGAGATGATGCCAAGAAAGCCAATGAAGTTAATATTGGCAATGGAAATTCCTATAAACTGCCTTCAGATTCCAAAGAATTGACAGTATTGTGTCTACAGAAGAATCCAGTTGAGCATCTATGCTATGAACCTCTTGACATAAGCATTTTATCTAATTCAGATGATGTGAGTTTGCACAAGGCTGTGTCTTGTCCCACT
This sequence comes from Glycine latifolia, assembly GCA_013407115.1. Taxonomy (NCBI): domain Eukaryota; kingdom Viridiplantae; phylum Streptophyta; class Magnoliopsida; order Fabales; family Fabaceae; genus Glycine; species Glycine latifolia. Next base: position 28,281,168 of record CM023949.1, on the reverse strand, counting down.
GAAAATAGCAATCTACCAGTGTCTGTGGTCACTGATGCTGCATCACTTCCTATGAAATCCTGTGAAGCTGAAACCACAGAAGATGTCATGGCCATTTCTCGTGAGCCACAAATGTTGCCTGGAACTGATAACAATTCTGGCAGTAACCTAGTAGGTCTTTATTCGGACAAGTTTTCAGGAGCAGCAGATGTTAGCGAGACCTCAAGATCTGCACTTTGCACGGAAGGAATTTTATCACTGTTGGAGCAAGCTGTTGAGAAAGGCAGTGCACTTGTTTTAGACGATGAATATTTGGATGATGACTACATTTATCAAACTACAGTGGCTTTTGCTAAATCAGCTCCACCAGAGCCTGTTTATAAGCTACCTAGACAGGTTATCATTGTAAAAAGTGACAGGGAAGAAGGTTTAACGTTGGAGACAGAAGAAATTACCAGGGTTACAATGAAAGGTGAAAAAATGGATGAGTTCTAAAATTAGAAGAAAAGAATATGGTAAGGGATCTCTGAATGTAGGAGTACCACATAGAACGATAAACATAGATAAACTTGCAATTCTGTGATGATACCAGTTAGCAGTATCAAAAGTAGGTAAACTTGTTAGCTATGATATTATTTGTTACTTGTGTGGGGAATAATATCATTATTGTTGATGTAAACAAAAATCATTTTTTCTGTTATCTCTGTCGATTGTATTGTCTTGCTTACTTTGTATATTCATAATTCCTATACATTATCTTGATATCTTTACCTCTTTACAAGATGAGTTTTAAAAATATCGACAAGACGAAGTTGTTGACAAAAGAATTAAAAAAAAAATCCTGTATGAAGAACAAAATTAAGATTGACCAAAAACATAGATCTAAAATATATTTTAGTCTAAAAAAATTATAGTTTCAAAATTTTTGGGTCCCTCTTCACCATGGCCCTGGGCGGTCATACTCGTAAATTCTCCTAGGATCGACACAGCCACTAGGAGCAAATAAATGAAAAATGTTGATAACACATTTTTCACACACTCTTTTGAAACACTATTATTGTTAGAAGTTTATCATTAAAAATTACAAAATTTGTAGCTTTCACTTTTATTTAATGAATAACACTCAATTTTATAGTTTTCAATAAATTATTATAGTGTATTTGAGGAAAATCTATTGTATGATATCAAATCATCACGTATCTATTATTTATTAAATTTATAAGAAAAATCAGTAAACCATGATGTTTTCAAACTATGTATCTTTTGTGTTATATTGATAACACTCCTAAAAAAAAGAACAATGGGTTAAATACATTTAAAGATTATTACTTAATTGCATTTTGCAACCCTCAAATTATTATTTTTTATCCAAACATTTTCGGGGGTATGATAGATTTCAAATATTATATGAAAGGATTTTAAGGACTTAGAAGTTAAAAATTCACGGAAAATTGATAAAACTTGCAAAATTTTATCGATGCAGAAGAAGGTGTAGATTTCGAAATCCTAAACTTACATTTAAATTTTTTCTCTTTGTTCATTTAAATATATTTTAAGTCCATGATAAATGATTAAAGAGAGAAAATACAATGATTCTAACGGACCTAAAATATATATTTAAAACTATTTTAGAAGGAAAAAAAAACATATTTAAAAGTAAAGAAAGTTATTGTGTTCGTTAAGTATTTATATATTTTTTAATCTTACTTATTTTTCTTCATAATCAAGATTGTATATAAGACATTCATGATATAAAACCAAACGCATTGATGTCATCATATAAACTAATAATAATTATACAAAAACAATAAATAGGTAATAACATCAATGTATTAAATGAGGGGTAATAATTAAGGGCACCCCAATCCTTTTAGAAAAACTAGTAATTAACCCTGTCAAATAACATTCAACTCTTAAAGTCTTTCGTGAGATTCATCGACCATTCAAAAAAAGAAAAGGAAACATTCTTCATCTTATTAGACAAACAAACCAAAGATTCATATTTAATCAACTCATACATTTTCAAATTTTGGATCATCATTTTTAAACACAATGTTGTGTAATAACTCCACTCTAAAATCAGATAAATGTGCACTGCCTGTGTTACCAAACTAGTATAAACGCTTGCGACAAGTAGCTTCACCACAGTAACATGGTAATTGCTTGATATTTCCATCGGCATCAGCAACACTATCAAGTTGGTAACCATAGTCATAAGTAAGTTCCTGTTGAAACAATATCACGTTTTATCATTCCAAGAAAGATGTCCCATATGTAGAAAGTAATCAGCTACGAGGCATGTATATATCTAGCAATATTGTATATAATAGCATAGCAACAATCTTTAAAAGGTGGCATAGGTTAATAGTTTGAGCAGTACTACTAGTAATATTAAGAGTAAAAAGGAGAGAAAGTGAGAATTAGGTGATGAAATGTTCTTAAATGTCAAGTGGATAATATGATTCTACTCACAACAAGTAAAAAAAGGTTTGAAAAACCAATCTAGTGATCAGCACATTAACTTTTTACCAAAGGACATGATATGATGCATAACCAATTCACACTATTGAATTTTTTCACAAAGTTTAAATCTCAAAGAGACGTTCTTGATTCTCAAAGAGATCAAGAAATGATTCAATCAATTCACAACAAGATACAAAGAGTCAATATATATGTATATCAACATATTATAAAAATTAGATCATATGACAACATCTAGCAAGAAATTAATGACTAGAGTAATAAGTCTTAGTCTATCCCTTTATACTATCTTGGAGTAAAATCAAATAATAATAATAATAATAATAATAATAATAATATATAAGAGTGAGTGGAAATTTGAATAGCAAAATTGTTAATAATAATACTTAAATAAAGATTCGCACCTGTTTAGGACGAATGTTTCTTTCAGGAAATAGTACAATTCGAGCTTGTTTGACCCCATAATGGGAGTTCAAAACACATTGAACAAATAGGTTAGGATCACAACTATGGTTGATGAACCTAGCCACATTACCAAAAGAACTACCATCATCTTTACAGAACTCTGGGTCATTTTTGGTTGTCTCATCATCCTTATTTTCAAGGAAAATTTTTGCAGGCAATGGCTCGTCAGGCAATCGTTTCTGAGAAAAAAGATCAATGCAAAATATCTCAATACCACACTTTCAAGTAATGTAATAATTATATAGTTGGACGTATGGTTATTTATTTGATTCCTTTTGTTATAGTGTACTGGACTAATTACTAGTTATCAGAAGCATGGACCTTTCTAAATAATAGTTCTAAATGTGTTGTATTTGTGTCAAACAAATGTATCCATATATGTTGATATTGCACAAATACTTCCAATATCATTCTGGTCGTATTTTGCTTGTAATTTGTTTTAACCTTTTACCAATACAATTTTGAATATCATGATATATATAAATAGATAAAATTTAGTATTTTATTACATTTATAATGTCTTATAAAGTAATAAAATTTATACAATTAAAAAAAACTCATTTATGATATTAATAACTACTTAATATCAAACAATCAAGCTAAAAAGTTATATCATTAAAAAAAACTTATCAATTTCAACTATGTAGTCATTGTGTGAATCATTATCCAAGTCTTCAGTTCTCTTATATATATATATATAGTATTATGAATTTGTCATGTGCATGTCCACGCATTAGTGATAGCTAAAAAGTTTTTTTATTTTATTTTAAAGTATGGATAAATGACGTCAAGCTGGTACTGCAGACCCTTCTGAGATACTCTACTGCCACAATCAGGTCCACATCCACATCTTGGACCACATTCAAACATAATATCTCTAGCTTTGATCAATCTAAAGGTATAGCCAACAAGGAATGTTAATAACATGACTTGTAGAAGATATCTAAAAAAGAAATGACTTATAGAAGATAGAAAATCAACTACAAAAAAAAAACGTTTTGGAATATTGCAAAGAAAGCATGATTTCAACAATGTTTAGAAAAGAAAGAATCCATTAGATTTTACATAAGAAATTTAGATATAATGTCTTCTGAAATGCGATGGGGATAAATTGAATGGCAGTAAACAATTCCTTTTTCAAAGACAAAAATAAATAAATTAAACATAAGTTTAGAAAATGAAAGAATCTGTCAATTTACTTAAAAAGTACTATAGCCCTAAATGAAGCGCAAGAAGGCAAAGGAACATCTTTTGCAGATTGTTCGACCATTTCAAATATTCAATTTGAAGGTAAAGAGGAGAAAATAAATAAACTAAATTAATATAGGTCATATTATCTAGATTTATAATATTTACCCAAGGTAATTCTCCAACTTTCGGTGTACGTCTTCAATGACAATAAACTTATATATTAAATAGAAGAAAATAAAACTTAAAACTAAATTATCACCTGCTACATTTCCGACGACGAACATATGGATACTTGTTATTAAGTCTAAAACAACAATTCTTGATAGTTCTATAACTATTTCCTTTGCAATGACAATAAACTTTCACGTTGTTTGCAACTCGGCTAGATGTGATGTATGTAAAGCCTGCAATTTAAAAACAATATTAATGCTAACTCCAAGTTAGTGATTTGACAAAAAGAAGTTTCTTAAACAAAACATCATAAGAAGTGAAAATACAAGTAAACAATACACATATATGATTTTGAACCAGTCAAACAATTATTCATATAGTTTCGTACTTTGAATGCTGAAAGTTTCTAAAAAAAATTGCACCGACTTTGAAATTTTATTATTATATCTTCTAATTAACAGAATTTGCTACTTTAAACTAATTAAATTTACCGTTAGGTGTGATAGGAGAATCATCAATCTCATTAGTAACTGGAATGGGTATAGCTTCTAGACCATTGGTAGGTCCCTACAAACCAAATTAAGAAAATGTTGGATAAGCTTTCCGTTAAATGCTTGGCCCAAATCTCCATACATTGGAAAGGGGAATTTTGACTTGGGCCCAATTCTCGAGGGGTTGACCTCGGCCCATTCCATGTTTAGGGAACATAATCCCTAAACCTAATTCCTCTCTATAAATACAACATTTATAGATGGAGGAGGTAGACCAGAAATTCCAGAAGGTTGAGTGCAGAAAGGAGTGAGCCTTTTCTGTGAGTGTCTCCGGCGCAAGGCTGTTGAGAGTGAGAGTCTCCAAGAGGTTGAGTGAGCAACCCTTGTAGAGAGAGAATTCCCTCCATTGTTGGTGAGGTTGAGCGAAACTCCGGCGAGAGGCCGTGGAGTATTTTGTAACCATTATTGTTAATAGTGAATTGATTTCTGGACAAGGTCCCGTGGGTTTTTCCAGTTTTTGGTTTTCTCCCACGTAAAGCTATTGATTGTGTTTTTCTCTCCTGCTCTTCCTCGCATTTGTTTATTCACGTTTCTGCACATATTTTTACTGTTTGATTGTTTGAGGGTTGAGTCTGAGACTCCCTGCTGTTTGCTGTTTGGTGGAGTGGAGAAGCGCACGTCCACATTACCACAACAGAGTGGTATCAGAGCTCCCTGGTTCGGCGAGTTCTGAGAAAAGGAAGGAGACAGGATGGAGACCAGTGGTGCTACTATCCATGACGGTGATATGTTCAAGTTGACCGCAGACAACTTCACCTACTGGAGACTGATGATGGAAGATCATCTGTATTGCAAAGATTTGTATGATCCCATAGTCCTTGAAGAAAAGCCAACCGAGAAGTCGGACAGGGATTGGGAGATCCTGAGTCGGAAGGCGGTGGCCACGATCAGGAAGTATATTGACAAGTCTCTCTTCGAGAACGTGTCCAAGTTCACAAATGCGTTCAAATTGTGGAACAAGTTAGAGTCCATGATTCAGAAGAAGACTCCTAGGAACAAGGCACACCTCGTCCGCCGGCTGGTGAAGCTGGAGTACAGGGACGGGATGAGCATGATCGAGCACCTCAACACATACAAAGGTATTGTGCACCAGTTGTCCAAAGCCGATATGAGAATCGACAACGAGATACAGGCCTTGTTGTTGCTGAGTTCATTGCCAGAGAGTTGGGATACTCTGGTAGTGACGTTGAGCAACTCGGCTCCTGAAGGGAAACTGGAGATGGACGTCGTGACAGACAGCCTTCTGAATGAAGAAGCCAGGAGAAGAGAACGAGATGTAACCAGCACGTTTGATGCCAACGTGTCTAAGAGGAGTAAGTCCGACTTCCGGGCTCGAGGCAAGAGCCGGGGTCGTGAGAGGCAGGATAAGTCTCAAGATCGGTCAAGACCGAAGAGTGAACTGAAGTGCTTCTACTGCGGGAAGCCCGGGCACAAGAAGACTGACTGCTGGATTCTGCAGAAAGACGAACATAATGGTTCTGTGAAGTCAGACCAGAGTATGCAGAAGAAGAGGGAAGCAAAGAGCATCACGGCGGTGGTTGCTAGTGCTAACCCCAAGATATTTCTTCTCGGAGAGGATAATTCCCTGAATGTTGCCTTCGATGATTGTACCTGGATAGTTGATTTAGGCGCTTCTTTCCATGTGACCCCTCATAGAAGGTTTTTCTCCTCCTACCGGAGTGGAGATATTGGAGCTGTGAAGATGGGGAATCAGGTAACCAGCAAGATTGTTGGTATCGGTGATGTGACCCTGACCTCAGAAGTAGGGTGCCGGATTGTGCTCAAGGACGTGCGGCACATACTTGATATGCGGTTGAACCTAATCTCGATGGGAAAACTTGATGATGCCAGATTAGTGAACAGCTTTGAGGGCTGTAGATGGAAGCTGACCAAAAGTAGTTTGGTGATGGCTAGAGGAAAAAAGGAAGACTCCTTATATGTGATGCAGGGAAGGATGATTGGCGGTGAAGCCAACACGGTGTTTGATGGTTCAAGTCTGGAGCTGTGGTACAAGCGCTTTGGCCACATGAGCGAGAAAAGACTTGAGATTTTGGAGAAGAAAGAGCTATTGACCAGGTTGAAGGGTCAAGTGCTGGAGAGTTGCTCGCACTGCCTGGGAAGTAGCACCGGGTTTCGTTTGTGAGACCGGATCAACCCAGGAGACGGAGGCACATACTTGACCTCGTTCATACTGACGTTTGCTCCATGTCAGAGAGATCGCTTGGAGGTGTGCAGTATTTTGTCTCTTTCATTGATGACCACTCCCGCAGAGTGTGAGTTTATCTTATGAAGACTAAAGACCAGGTTCTCCAATCTTTTAAGGAGTTCCACGCAATGGTGGAAAGGGAGACTGGAAGAAGATTGAAGGTGGCCAGATCAGATAATGGTGGTGAGTACAGGGGTCCCTTTGAAGCTTACTGTATAGAAGCCGGGATCAGACTGGAAAAGACGCCCCTCAAGACACCTCAGCTGAATGGGTTAGCTGAGAGGATGAACCGGACTATCAATGAGAAGGTCCGAAGTATGCTTTCCAACACAAGGTTGTCGAAAGGATATTGGGGAGAGGCAGTGAGAACCGCGGTCGATCTGATAAATCTCTCACCATCTCGACCGCTGAAGGTAGAGATTCCAGAAGAAATCTGGACAGGTCGGAAAGCGACTTATGATCACCTAAGGGTGTTTGGATGCCGAGCCTTCGTGCATGTCCCTAGAGATGAAAGGGCGAAGCTGGATGCTAAGACGAAGGAGTGCATATACCTCGGTTTGCTGAAAATCGAGTTTGGCTTTAGACTGTGGGATCCAATTAACAAGAGGATTGTGAGAAGCCGAGATGTAGTCTTCCATGAGGATGAGACCATCCATGACATCTTGAAGCCCTAAGTCCGGGTTACTGTCTGAAGCGAAGAACCCGTCCCTCAAGTGCATGCTGAAGCAGGGGGAGAAGCCAATGAAGAAATCGCTGAAGGCGATGTTGAAGATGATGACCAGCGAGAAGCCGATGATACTGGGATCCGGGATGAAAGTGAAGAACCGGGTTCTGATGATGAAGAAGAAGAAGAACAACCAAGATACCCCACTAGAGAAAGAAGACCTTCTACAAGATATCCACCTGATGAATATACCATAATTGCTGAGGAAGGCGAACCCCAGAGTTATGAGGAGGCGGTGGAGAGTCCAGAATGTGGAGAATGGGAGAAGGCCATGCAGGATGAGATGAAATCCTTGCATGAGAATTAGACGTATGAGCTGGCCAAGCTACCCAAGGGGAGGCGAGCTTTGAAGAACAAGTGGGTGTATAAGATCAAGCAGGAGGAGAACGGCAAGAGGCCGAGATTCAAAGCTCGGATTGTAGTGAAAGACTGCAACCAAAAGAAGGGGATAGACTTTGATGAGATATTCTCTCCTGTTGTGAAGATGACATCGATCAGGACTGTTTTAGCAATGACAGCTACTATAGATCTGGAGGTAGAGCAGATGGATGTGAAAACGACATTTCTTCACGGTGAGCTGGAGGAAGAAATCTTCATGGAGCAACCTGAAGGTTTTGAAGCTCCGGGAAGTGAAGGCATGGTGTGCCGACTGAAGAAGAGTCTCTATGGCTTGAAGCAAGCACCTCACCAGTGGTACAGGAAGTTTGACTCCTTCATGACAGACTACAAGTTCATGAAGACGGATGCCGACCACTGTGTTTTTGTGAAGAGATATGAGACTGGTGATTTCTTGATCTTGCTACTATATGTAGATGATATGCTAATAGTAGGGCAAGACAAGGTGAAGATTTTCGCCCTGAAGGAGGCGTTGAGATCGTCCTTCGCGATAAAGGACCTCGGTCCAGCAAAGCAGATCCTTGGGATAAAGATTATCCGGGATAGGAAGAAGAAGCTACTGTGGCTAAGTCAGGAGAAATATGTTGAGAAGATCTTGAAGAGATTCAACATGGACAAAGCCAAGACAGTGAGCACCCCCTTAGCCGGACATTTGAAACTGAATGAGAGGCAATGTCCGAGGTCAGATGAAGACAGAGAGGAGATGGAGAAGATCTCATACCAATCTGCAGTCGGAAGCTTGATGTATGCAATGGTTTGCACCCGACCCGACTTGACGCATGCAGTTGGTGTGGTAAGCCGGTATCTTTCGAACCCCGGCAGAGAGAACTGGGAAGCAGTGAAGTGGATCTTCAGATACCTCCGAGGTACTACCAAGTTGTGTCTTCGATTTGGAGAAGGCAAGGCCGGGTTGCAAGACTACTGAGATGCTGATTTAGGGGGAGATTCCGACTCGAGGAAGTCGACGTCGGGATATTTGATGACCCTGGCTGGAGGGGCAATCTTGTGGCAGTCAAGACTGCAGAAGTGTGTGGCACTATCAACTACTGAGGCCGAGTACATAGCCGTTACGGAAGCGTGCAAAGAGTTGCTGTGGATGAAGTGTTTTCTCCAGGAGCTCGGCCATGATCAGGACAAGTATGAGCTGAAGTGTGACAACCAGAGCGCCATTCACTTGGCTAGGAACTTCACGTATCACTCCCGCACCAAGCACATCGATGTAAGGTATCACTAGATACGAGATGCGGTAGAGGTCGGAAAGCTCACACTTGGGAAAGTGCACACAAGTCAGAATTGGTCTGACATGATGATGAAGCCTGTGCCAGCAATGAAGTTTGAAGATTGTTGTGAAGGAGTCGGGCTTGTGAACTCGGCATGATGAAGCCGAGGCTTCGAGGCCGGGTTGTGAAGAGAAGAACCCCGGACCTCAGTGGAAGACCAGATGATGCCGAGTTGCCAACTGTGACGCATTGAAACGGAATGGGAGATTTGTTGGATAAGCTTTTCGTTTAATGCTTGGCCCAAATCCCCATGCACTAGAAATGAGAATTTTGACTTGGGCCCAATTCCCGAGGGGCTGACCTCGGCCCATTCCATGTTTAGGGAACAAAATCCCTAAACCTAATTCCTCTCTATAAATACAACATTTATAGATGGAGGAGGTAGACCAGAAATTCCAGAAGGTTGAGTGCAGAAAGGAGTGAGCCTTTTCTGTGAGTGTCTCCGGCGCAAGGCTGTTGAGAGTGAGAGTCTCCAAGAGGTTGAGTGAGCAACCCTTGTAGAGAGAGTTCCCTCCATTGTTGGTGAGGTTGAGCGAAACTCCGGCGAGAGGCCGTGGAGTATTTTGTAACCATTATTGTTAATAGTGGATTGATTCCTGGACAAGGTCCCGTGGGTTTTTCCAATTTCTGGTTTTCTCCCACGTAAAGTTATTGATTGTGTTTTTCTCTCCTGCTCTTCCTCGCATTTGTTTATTCACGTTTCCGCACATATTTTCACTGTTTGATTGTTTGAGGATTGAGTCTGAGACTCTCTGCTGTTTGCTGTTTGGTGGAGTGGAGAAGCGCACCTCCACATTACCACAACAGAAAACCATGTATATCCTTCTTAGCTCAATTACAAATTTGATGCATATTTAAAGAGCTTACACACTACAACCCTTTAAGAGGGTATACAAATACTTACGAAGGATAACTAGAAGGTGCTCTGGATATTTGTCCTTCAGCAACCTAATTAACATAAGAAGTGAAGTGAAATGTTAGAACTTAGAAAACCATTTATATATATCATCGTTGGAGTAAAAATGCAATAAAAGTGCAAACTATGCTTGAAAAAAACAAGTGATTATAGGAAGAAAAAAAAACAAGAGGCCAAACCACACCGTATGAATTTCATAAGCGAGCACGAAAACAACAACTTAAATGTGATGAAATTTTTAAGAACGAAACCTAAATTCTTGACTTATTGTATGATTAAAGGAAAGCATCTATTATTCTGCACAAGGTATAAATAACAAGAAGCCCATATCTAAATGTCACTATTGCTAAATAAACAAGAAACATCATGCTAGTATGGGGAGGGGATTTGACTTTGTCATAAAAAAAGAGAAATTAAGAAAAATCTTAATTCATACTAACATGCTTATAAATGTATGAAACACATGCATTATGTGATAAAATTTGCACAACAATTATAAAGAGTGATAGAACCATGTTTGAGATCCAATTTTGACTTGTCATAATGAAAAGGAAAAAAAAAAGATTAACAAACAAATAAGCATAAATCTTACAACCTTATTCACATTTCTTGCTACTCGTCGAAGATTCTTTATGAGATGGTCTTCTCCCTTCAATTCAGACACGCTTTTCTCAACGTTAGCCTACAAGATAATGAAAATTTGATAGAATGTACAAGAAAAAAAAATTATGTGTGTGGAATATTCATTATTATACCTTAAGGTCGAGTACATTTAATTTAAAAACACCAATAATGGGCACTTATTTGTTCATTATTTTCCAAATCAAAAAACAAACACCAGGTCAATTACTACAAACAACCATCACGTCCATAGTCATGAAAACAAAAAATCAAGTTCAAAGTATCTCAATCATGAGTAGAAGATGTATGAGAAATGTTTTTGGCTGGACCTTGAAATGTGTTTACCGGTCAAAAGACTCATTTTTATTGTATTTTGTAAGAAAAAATGGCAATATCTGTTGCTTTCTCAATTATACGCCTAAGTGCCTACTATAATAAGAAGATAGAAATGACATACCAAAATATGAAGAGAACTATATTTTTATTTTTTTTCTATAATTCATGAAATAATTGAAAAACACACACAAATGGTTATATAAATAATGTGGAATGAGAAATCAATCAAGGAGAAAATAATAAATAAAATGTGTGTATTAATTTTAATACCTCAATGGATTGAAGTTTAGAGATATTTGCGTTTGAACGATAGCATGTATTCGAGTTTGGTTCTCTTTCGAACATTTATAATTTTAATCAAACTAACATATTTATAATTTTAAATTTATAAAAAATAAATCAAAATTTATTCAAACCTAATAAGTGTAAAAATTACTAATATATAAATATTAGTAAAATTACTATTTATATGAACCATTTAGGAAAAACTTATCCAGACCTATAAATCCAACTAAGTAAAATTTACTACTTATATCAATATTCTTTTATATATTATCTATATAAACCATTTAGGAAAAATTAGTAATAATAAAATTCAAATGATTTGCATAAGGAAGACACTAAATAATTTACAAAAGAAATAAAATTTACATAAGTTCATTTATTAGTAAATTTAATTCTTATAAATGATTTAATTATTATCATATATTCACATTAAAATCAGCAATTTTCAATAAAGGTGAGTTCTTAGTGGTAACTATTTTGGATTCACTTTCAATTTGAAATCACAAATATATCGTGTTTTAGTGAATGTTTAAGTCATGACAACTTGATAATCCCTATTTTTTTCCCAAATTATGAAAAGTAGGTTGACAAATAAGAATCATTTTAAATATATTTTATGTTTGGTGATGATGAGAATCACGTATCTTTTAATTTTTGCATTGCATTTAAGAATATGTAGAAGTAAGAGAACAACATGTTCAAGTTTAAGTATAAGTTACATTATATTAGATATTTAGAACAATATTTTTATCATTAATAATAATCTTATACGATTTAAACAAAATTATTTTTTGAATACATACATCACTAAAAAAATTAGCTTTGCTACATCATAACATTTAAGAGTAATAATATACAAATACTCATATATTTTAAGAGTCTTCCATCAATACTTATTATTTATGATAATCTTTTTATTTCTATACATTACATTAACTATTTCAAGAGTCTTCTATCAATACACACCTATTTCTTCTCTTCCTTTCTCTCTCTAAGTGTGGTCTAGATGTTAGATGTGCACCTATTATTTTCCTACATTAATTTAATGTTCCTATCCTAGCAATGAACAACATTTGAGATTTTGCTTCATACATTTGATGATGATCCAGATGTGTTGTTCCCTTCTCCTACTACTCTCTTCCAAAACCAATGGTTCTCAAACAGAAGATAAATCTCCTCAATTGGGACTTGCTTGGTTTCTGGCAAGAGGAAGAAAACAAAGCAGCTCATAAGGACAATGAAGGCGGCAAACAGCAAGAAGATTCCATATTTGAGGTGGCAAAGTGATACAAGGAAGAATTGTGCCACAAGAGCAGTGAAGATCATGTTGACACACACCACAATACTTTGTGCTGCTGACCGTATCTCTAGTGGGAAGAGCTCACTAGGAACCAACCATCCCAAGGGACCCCACGATCTTCCATATGCCAAAACGAATAGGAAAATCACTATAACCAAAAATATACTAACACCATATGAGAGTTCTTTGCCTTTTCCAAATTCAACAGACAAAACTATAGCCATAGCAACCTGCATGCGGATAAAAATAATATAAAATCCTCAAATTAGCAACACAATTAGTAGAGGATATCATGTTTAGTTTGTTGTAGAGAAAACTATTCCAAAAGTTTAAACTGTTAACTTAGTTATTAGTTACAACACATAATAGTTGCCTTACCATGCACTGAAATTTAGTTTTAGAGAAGCAAGGATCAAATTCTAAATTATTTAAACCTAGATTAAATTCTAACTCGCTCATCATGGGAGCTTATTAATTGAGATAATTAAATAACAGTTTCTTGACTTAAGAAAAAAAATCCTTATAAATTTATAGGTGTTTATGAAAAATCTACATGAGAGAAATTTAAAGAGAATTAAATAGCTAAATATTGATTTTAATTTATGCAACAAGTTAATATAAGATCATTTCAAGATTTCTTTTTGAACAAGTACTTGTTTAACTTAGTCATCAGAGTCATTAACCAACAATTCTAATAACTTAAACAGGTAAGTAAAAATACATATATGCATGAATAGTTTTGATGTTATTATTTCTAACAGTGTTTTTCATTTCATTTATGTTTTATGAATGAGCTTTAAAAATATATAAAACTTAAAAGTTGTGAAAAACGTATAGTTACCAAGCAGATTATCATTTCAGCACCGGCTTCCAAAAAGAAAGCTCTCCTACCAAACTTGTCTACAAAAGCCATTGAGATGAGTGTGGCAACAACAAGTGCTACACTTGTAATAACCGATGAATACAGAGATGCCCCAGATCCAAATCCCAAAGTTTGGAAGATAACAGGAGCATAGAAGAGGATGGAGTTGTTGCCAGTTAACTGTTGGAATGCAGGAATAGCAAAGGCACCAATAATCAACTGTGGTCTGTTTTTCCTCAAAAGAAGGTTCTGAAATGGATTCTTGATGGATTTTGCTTCTCTGCTTGCCTCAATAAGATCATCAAATTCAGCATCAACATTTGGAGTGCCCCTAACCTTCTCCAACACCGATCGTCCTTCGTCGAATCTTCCTTGTTCCACAAGGCTGTTGGGTGTTTCAGGACACAAACAGCCTCCAATGAACATCAAAACTGCTGGCACTGTAGCTAAACCAAGGGATAACCTCCACCCCCAAGGATGAAGCTTCTCGGTGCCATAATTCACAAGGTTTGCAATCAGAATTCCCAAGCATGTTGTTAATTGAAAGAGTTGGTTCACTGCTCCTCTCACTTTTGCAGGTGCCATTTCTGAAAGATAGAGAGGAACAGCCTGCACAATAATTAGAAAAAATAAATAATGCAAGTAATTAAAATTGGTAACACCAGTAGGGTGTAATAAGGATTTAACTTCTCAGAAAATGAGATATTGGCTTTAAATAATACAGTAAGCAATATCAGTCATTGACGGGAATAAGGTTTTTAAAAATAAAAACTAAACTGAACTGGTTCAAAACTCAACTCAGCTCACTAAAAACATTAAACTATTTTGAATAAAATATTGAACTGATTTTTATTCAATTTTTAAAACTTGAATAGCTCCTAATTCGCCCGAATTCATGCAAAGTTTAGCTCAGTTTGTTTGATCTATTATGCACTTTAATTCAATTCGTCCTAACCAGTTTTACATATCAGTTCAATTTTATAGCAGTTTAATTTAATTCATCTATTTTGTCCATCCTTGGATGGAAAATCAACAGTCGATATTATGTAGACATGCATAACACATGATCATGCATGTGCTAGAATTAGGTACACTGTTATACATGCATGCGTTAGAATATCATAAACAATATTATGTGGTACACATGCATATATAACACATCATGCATTTGTTAGAATATCAAAGGTTGATTTTCTTATCGATGATGATTGAGATTACCACTTTATCCTTACTCAATTTTGAAGAGCCAAATCCGGAGTGTAAAGGCTTATATGAATGACAATTAATTTCCGTTAATTTTTCAATTTGAGGAATTGTTATTTGGTTAAGGTTAAACTTACTTGGTTACCAAATCCAATGCCAACACCAAGAAGGATACGCCCAAGGATCAACATTGTTATGTTCTTGGCAGCTGCATTGAGAATAGCTCCTATAAAGAAGCTTACGGAACCAGCTAAGATGCTAGCTTTTCTGCCTTTGGTTTTTGTTACACTGGAAGCACCAAACGTGGACACAAGGGCAGCAAAGTATAGAGATGAAGTAAAGAGTGTCAATATCTGATCATCATATTTACAATAATCTGTCTCCCCAAGATGTGCGTGCTTCTTTTCATACACCTTTGGGAAGAATTGTATGAGGAAATCATCCATGGAGGTAACTCCACCTGTATTACCAAGCAACAAGTGATAAAAGATTTCAACGTTATTTTATCTTTCAAAATTTAATAAAACATGCAGGGAACGTTAAGGTCTTTGTTTGATTACTATTTTAGAAAACAAAGGACTGTACAAATAAAAGAAAAGAATGAGAAATTAATATCTCTCAGCTGATTCAATATTTTGGTTTTTAAACGGTTGTTTTGAAAATAATTTACAAGATTCGATAGATTTTAATTACGTGAGAAATTGATTCCTGATCAATAATGTAGAATTGTTTAAGAAATAACCACTTTTAAAACAAAAACATGCTAAATTTCCCATGGTTAATTTATAATTTTCAAGATGGTAACTAGAATTAACTCACCCGAAACACCAAGATCATAGCCAAATAGAGCGCCACCAAGAGCTCCAACAATGCAAGAAAAGATGAAATATCCAGTAATCTTGTACTGGTAAAGATGAGCCCTCTTGAGTGTTCCAGCATCTGAAAATCCTCCACCTGCCATTTTTGCTTCACTTTTTATATTATGTGCCTATCTATCAATTAATTCAGTGACAAAATCACTGTCTTGGTTAAGATAAGAGCACACTTGACGACTAAACAAATGTTATATGCATATCACCCAGAAAAACGGATCTCGTTATCTTATTTAAGTGTCTAGTCTCTCATGAGTATTCAAAAACCATATATCAATTAATTTGCATGCATGCAGCAGATGGGACAGTTAGATAACACCAAGGTCTAATTTGGTTATCCTTTCTTTCTTTTTTTATCCTTTCACTTTTCCTTGATTTAGTTAATCGATTTGGAGGGTTGTTAATAGTTCTTATGTGTAAGCCATTCAAGTACAAGAAAGAAGGCCTGAGTGTAGCAATAGTTAACAAATTAAGATTGAGTGGAAAAAAATATTTATATATGAAATTGACTAATTCCTTGCATTAAGTATGTCGAAAACAATTAAGTGTTTCCATCCCTGTTACAGGGCAGTCTCTTGTCCATTGGTAGCTTAACCGTTTTTCTTGTTTCCCGGTTCTTGACCTATTTTTTCTCCATAACTTCAGTCTTCACGCATGTTAAATTTTATAATTTTACTCACATGTAGCAATTATTTTTTTTTTCTCCCGAGTCAAAGTATATTTACATCTACCTTCTATAAAAGTCTAAATTTCTTCTCCAAAGTCAAAGTTGAATGTTATCAAGAAGCTACCGACCAAGCTATTAATATTTTCTTACTATTAGAAAATTTTTATGTAAGATTTATTAAATCACGAGTTTTACACTTTGGCCATCTAAATAGATAGGATGTATAGGATACAGAATAGATATTTTGTATGTGTGTTTGTGTTTGATGGCAATACTGAATACATATTATTTTCCCTTAATTATTTTGGTTGAAGGGTGTGGTTTAATTTGTTGAATACTCGCATAGATATGGCTCTGGCAGCTATTAATAATGCACTTAAATGGAATCTACACACCGAGAGTAAGAAATAAAAATATATATTTTTTAAGTTTAAAAAATTCTCCTGATTTAAACTATAGAGATATGCAATGGTTGAAGCTGTAATTAATGGGTTAATCAGTTGAACAGGTATATATAGTAGGTCATGCATATGTTAATTCATTTTGTGATCTCTACATAACTGTCACTCTTAATTCACCTAGAAATTTCAGTGCTCTTTCCTGAGTACACTCTCGATTCTCTTGCCTTTTCTCGGTGTGACAACATTTATTGGCGGATGCTTTTCTTTTTGTTGAGTTCTTATTTAGAAGTGAGTATGGTGTCCTAGATCTTTTTGCTATTGGTGGACTACTCAAACTATTGATTGGCAATTTCTTTTTGTTTAATAATGAAGGGATTATGTATCAAATACATTAGCCACACTGTAATATGGAAAATAAGAAAGTCCTTAGGAATGCATTAAATGAGAAAGCATGACCTTTAATTAATTATGAAATTAAGGAATGGTGTTGATATATTATCAGACCTTCATATTTAGTTTTGCTGATGATTATATAACATAATTCGGCTATTTTTAGATGAGTATTATATTGTACTATTATGCAGTTGTATTTGATAACAGCAAGGGGATATTAAATTTTGTTATTTTCTTTATTTTTTATTTGTTTTGTATATATCCAATCTTTATTTTATGGATTGAAGTTATATAATTAAGGAAAGGTTGTTCCTTTCAGACATTCATATTTTAGTTCTGTTGATGATTATATAGCATAATTCGAGTATTTCATATCAGTATTATATCGTACTATTATGCAAGTATTTGATTACAACAAGCTAGGCTTTCACCTCTCGACCTTACTGCTTTGTCAACTAATTAATTATTCACATGAAACAAAATAATCTGACAGAAAAATGAATATATAAAACAAACATTTTTAGGTTCATCGGTTTGGCAGGAAATGGTGTTAACACTTTTAGTTTAATGAATTATTAATTATATTTCATTAATTTAAAATCTATTTTAGAGAAATATAATCATATTTTTTCACATATTTTTGCTAATATTTCAATGTAATTATATCAAATAATATGTTTCATAGGATATATTATATATTATTAATAATAAGATAATAAAATATTTTTAGTTTAATTAGCATAGGTATACATTATTTGTTTTACTCATATGTGTTGCTTTTACTTACATGAGAGATGATAGGTATTATTTAATGGTTATTACCTCTGCACACTCTAATGCAACTACTATATGTAAAAATATATCTATATATAAAACCTATGGTACTAACCTACAAGGCTAATAACTGTCACTACCTGCAGGCTAGCTACGGTGTCAAATTTCATTGTACATTTGCTTATGAATTATTGACTTCTAGCGGTATGATAACTTTTGCTTGTCAGATGAAAGTAAAAAAAAAATAGTAAAGTAATCAAGTTTAAAATAAAATAAAAATAATGTAGGGGTGTAAGGGGTTTAAACTGTGTTAAATTTAGTCTAATTTTTAACTTATTAAATTTAATTGGGTTGGGTTAAATTAAATTTATCATTTTTTTTTTGCTATATCCACTCTCCATCTTTGCTTCCACACTCTATTTTTTAATTTATTTTCCAAAAATGTCCTCTTAACAAAATACATTCTCCTGTTGACAATTTCTGGAAAATCACCCACCTTCCCAAAAAACCTCACACAACCCCATTCTTATTTCAGTATCCTCATTCTTCAACACTTCCTCCACCGATGCCATCAACATATCATCTCCAGTCCAGCAACCAATGAAAATATATTGAGAGTTAAGACTAATTTGGCTATGAATAATAAAAAAAAGGCTCGTTCCCAAATTTTCTTCTTTAAAAAACACAGGCCCTTGGAATCAAGTGTAGTGTAATCAAGAACATTGTACTTTTTTTTTTTCAAATCAGTTATTATTCTCTAAATGTGGCAATGGGCTCACGAGCAAGGAAACAATGGACAACCAAGATCTTCTCGTGACCTTGAATGCGAAGAAATCATAGAATCTCTGCAAATCCTTAACCAAGTGAAGACACACACCAATTTCGCTGTTGTTTGGAGGAGGAGCAATTTGAGATTCAAATCACCAATCGACCTTTCACAAGCTGGGGACACAGGCTGACAAAAAAAAGAAACTTGGGGACACAGTGGTACGGAATTGTTGGATTTGTTAGTTGGCAGGAATTGTTACATTTTGATTCTTCAAACAAATAATGTAATATAGCATGAGCAAGAGAGAAAAAAGAGTGGAGAGAAAAATTTTGTCTTTAATATTTTGGGGAATGTTTGAGGCTTTGTGGTAAAAAATTTCTTGGGTGTGTGTGATTTTTTTGAAATTGTCAATAAGGAAGTGTATTTTTTTTAAAAGAGGATCATTCTGGAAAATAAATTAAAAAGGAGATTGTGTAAGCAAAGAGGAAAAGTTGATATGGCAAATATCTTATTTTTAGCAATACAGCTCAATCCAACTCGATTTGATCTTAATTGGATTAAGTTAGGTTGATTTATTGCTTCTTAAATTCCTATAAGCTAATAGTTAATATTCACTGCTTCAATATTTTACAACTCAGTAATTAGTATTCAATAGAATTATTAAAATAAATTATCACGACTTACAAGTGAATGGGATGATAATTTAATTTTTTTTTCTTTTTTACAATATTTCACATACAACACATAGAAAAAATTAGACAAATACTATTTCTTATCATATATTTATTTTTGTAGTCGGATTGAGTTGGATTAGATCGGATTTAAAACTCATAAGTCTGACTCATAATCTAACTCAATTCTAATTGGCATTTGCTATATTTACTCCCTTTATTTTTAAGTACACTTTCTTTCTTTTTATTTAAACTCAAACGACTTAAGTAACTCTCTTATCTCAAACCCTCTTCTTTCACTCACACTATTGCACACTCCTCACCTCCCAACAATGCACTCCTTCTATGACAACAAAACATTTTCCCTTTCTTTTAATAGAATCATTCATTTCTTTCACTCCATTTTTTACATCTATTGTAACAAAATGTTTCTTTCTTCCTCACTTTCTTGTTTTTACTGGTAGCTTTATCCTCTTGCTAAAAACTAGGAAAAGTGCTTAGAGCATTTTTAGTGGTAGATCTCAAATTAGGATTTTAGATCACTTTTTGGTAGACCCTATAGTACCACATAGGATTGAAGATCTCTCAAGATCTTTCTAATTTTTTTTCTTTAATGGTAAATCTCATTTTGAAATCTTAGAGAGAGATAAATAGGGAAAAAATTTATTCTTTTTTGAATAATATACATATCTTAAAAGTTTTTGTACAAGAACTCATCTTCCATATTGAAGATCTCTTCACCTCCTTTATTGGGAGATCTAGTGAAAATCAGATCCTAAGCTCAAGATCTACCACTAAAGATGCTCTTATAATCTCTAAATCTATGTACATGATTTGCACATGTTGTGTAATTTGGTTAAAGGTTCAAGTGATGGAATATAAACACATTAAAATACTTCTTTGTATGTCACTATACTAAAATGACCATCTTTTTGGATTTTGGAATAATTATAACAAGCTTTTTTCATTAAATTTAGGAAAGTACTTTCAAGAAATTTTCTTATTTTTAAAAAGTACTTTTCAAAATACAATTTTACTTTCAAAAAAATTGATTTTTGGAAATTACTTTTTGAGATACAATTTTAAAATATTCCAGAAATTACTTTCTGGAAGTCAAAATTTTTTTGGAGAGGACTTTCCAAAATTTAATGATTTTTTTTAATTCCAGAATGATGTTTAAATTTTTGAATTCCAAAAAGTATTTTTTGATATACAAAATTAAAATTATATTTCAGAAAATATTTTTCAAAATATAAAAAATTAAACATTAATTTTGAAATGTAATTTTTGAAATGATATAAAAATATTTTGAGTACAGCAAGTATTTACAATGGTAAGAGGAGCGTACTTAAAAATAAAAGGAATTAGATATAATAAATGACACCCTAAGAAAAGTTCAACTCAAACTAAATTACCCAATTCGGGCCGTTACCCTACCCAATTCTAATTGGGTTTGAATTGTATGATTGGAAAAATGAATAATACTTGCTTGGTTTTTTTTAACATATTGCTTCTTGTTAAACAAAGTCATTTAGTCAAACATTATCCATAATAATAACAATCAAATTTAGACCAGAGTCTTTTTTATTATTAATGAAAAAATAAAAGAGAGCAAAATTACAAGCATTCAAAAATTGTGCTAAGTATATCACTGATGGTAAAAGCTCCCTTCTTACTTTAGCCAAGAGTCTAAAATTAATAAATGTAAAACATGAATAAAAAATCATTAAATAATAAATATTTTCAAATATATTAGATTACTTAACTTTTTTATGACATTCTAAAATTAGGAAAAAAATTAAAATCAATAAATTAAACCAAATATATCAAATATGATACCTGAATTAAGAACTTTAAAGCAAAACTTTAAAAGTCATCAAATCAAATGACGTGGAAAATATTGAAAAATGTAATCCTCAGGTTAGTAATCAATAACTAAACATCATAATTTGGAAGGTGTTTTTTTGTAACTTGTAATCCAAAAAATATTTGAAAATTTAATCACCAAGTTACTAATCGATAACTAAGAATGATAATTTGAAATTTGAAACCTATTTTATTTTATTTTTATAACTTCTAATCCAAAAAAATGAAAAATATTAAAATTTTAATATTTAAGAGTTAAGACAATAGTTAATAACAAATCATAATGATTTGAAATTTGAAAGATTTTTTAAAAACTTTTAATCCAAAAGACATATGAAAAATATTCAAAATTTTAGTCTTTTAAGTCGGTAGTTGATGACTAATGATGATAATTTGAAAATTGAAAGCTATTTTTTTATAACTACTTATTCAAAAAAGATATAAAAAATATTTAAAAATGTAATCTTAAATCTGTGATTGACGTGATAAATTGAAATTCTAAAGATATTTTTTAATAATTTATCAGTAAGAGATACGAAAAATATTTGAAAATTTTATTTTTTAAACCAGTATTGGAAAACTAATCATAATAATTTGAAAACAACATGTATTTATATACCTTGTATTGTATTATAATCGTAGAGAAAAAAAACAAATTCCTAAATATAGAAATAAACAGCATCCTAATTTTAAATAAAGTAAAAAACTAAACAGCATCCTAAAAATTAGATAAAAACTTTAATTTTAAACAAATTTCCTAGCTAACTAGATTTGTGTTCCTCTCTGCACATTGAAAAGAAGAAGCTATGGCAGAGAGCTCATCAAATTCGGGGAAGGGAAAAAACATGGTCGTTGAAGGCAACAACAGAACAATAGTAAAGGAAATTGTATTTAACGATGAGTTGCAGCTGGAGTTCATAGTGAACGTGGGCATTGTGAAAGACTGTGAGTTGAGCATGCCATATAGGGCGAAACTGAGCAATGACCAGTGGAACCTCTTCTTGCCCGTGCTAGGGTTTGAAGACATCATCTTAGGGTTCTTGAAAGATGGTGAAGATGTTAAAGAGGCAATTTCAGTGAGCGTGTATGACAAAGGTGGCCATGAGTTTGATATGATGCTCAAGAAATGGGTTAAGGGTTCAAATCATTACTATGTGCTAAACCGAGGCTGGTTCAGTTTCTGTGACCAACAGTGCTTGGGGGAGAACGATCTCGTCGCCTTGCGCACCTTTCGCCATGCAAAAACTGACATGTTATCCTTCGTTGTTACTTTCAAAAGAATGAGATAAGAACATGGAAGAATGTAGCAAACCTAAATGCGCAGTTCTTTTGGCCAGTTATTATTAATTAGCTAATTTTCCATTTTGTGTATCCATGGTTCTTTACAATAACAAGCTAATTGCACCCAAAGATTGTTGTTGAAAAAAAGCAGTATGAATAACAGAACGTGTTTGGTTAATACTCAAATTTTCACTGCAACCACCTATTAGTTTGTTAATGGGTCAAAGTCAAATCACAATTTGTTGCTTTTTGTGTTAATTTTACATTGTAGCGTGAATATCACTGTTAATATAACAAATAGGTAGGATATGAAGAAAATAAAGTGAAAGAAAATGGAAGTTTTTACATTATGATTGATGATTTTGCCATGTTACTATATTTTTCAAGAGGGATAATGTTATAATAATGTTTTTTTCTTTTGCTGAGTAATAATTAATGTTATATGTTACTAACATTGTTTTTCCCTTTTTTTAGTTGAATATATATATAATTCGTTCAATATTAATTTCCAAGAATGTGTGATTAGTTGATATCCCGACTTGGAGCGTGTGCTGAAGGGATTAAAGGTGATGGGTGTGGGGAGGATTTAGCGGGATTGACGTCTATGGTGGAGGAGGACTTAAAGGGAGTAACTGAAATGATTGTGAGTAATTATTAATTATCAAAACTAAATTAATATTGAAAAAATCGCCTTAGATTAACTGAATACGTTGTATGCAGTGATTTCTCCTCTAGATGGGATTGAATTGGTGATAATCTGGGGTAGCTTGGTTCATATTGGGTAGGTGTATGTGGATGAGATATATTGTACCCATGCATTAAGGTTGGACTGATGCATTATGCACCAATATAAATTGCTTCATATGCATCTCATTACATTTCACAAAGCCAATCTAAAATTTAAAAATTATATTCTGGATTTGATGGGGTGCAAGAAGTTTTAGCTCTAAGATTGTTGTGGGTTGTGAAGTCTAATTATTTTTCAACTCAGTATGATGGAATATGAGTCTTGTTAATTGGGATAAATGTTTATATTTAGTGTTTGACCTGTTTTGAACATAATTGTCTTTTGAATGAAGAGAATTATAGAGAACAAAAAAATATAATAGCAAATCAAGCTAATCTTTTAAAATTTGATAGCTTTTTATTTTTTAATCAATTATCATAATTACTATTTTATTAACTAAACTTACATAACTAATATGCTATCTTATTTAAAAAATAAATTTTGTTTAACATATTTTAGTTGATTTTGTTCACTTCTATTTAACATTATTAAAAATAATATTATTAACTTTTTTTTAACATAATAGTAAATTCTGCTCACATAATATTTAACACTATTTTTTAACCATATTGATACATCCTTTTATAAAGAAAAATATGCACATAGATTATATACAAAGCAAATAAAATGTCATAAATTATTTAATAGCACATCAAAACTCACATTACAAATATAATATAAATCACATGATATAATTATTAAAAAATTTAAATAATACTAACTATATAATGTTAAACATCCATTAAATAAAATTAATATAATAATAATATGGATTTTTTATTCAATTTTTATAACAAGAATAAAAAATTTAATCAAACCAAAAAAATGTTATTTTTAAAGTTTTTTATTTTTGCAATTTTTTATTTAATCAGTTTTGTTTTTTTTATCAGTTAGTCCAAAGTGTAAACAATATGTCAGATACAACCTGACCGACCATCCCAGAGAATTCAATCTAAGCTAATTATATTGGTTCAAAATTTTAGCCTAATCTAATTAAAAAATCAAACCAAATCAAACAATTTGATAGTGATTGATTTGGATATTAGATTTGACGATATGTTGTTTACAAACTTAATGAATCTGAAGCAAACTATCTAATATTATTAATTACTATGCATGGAGTAAATTACAATGAAATATGTTGCCTACACACTTCATTAAAAGGATTTTGTATTTTTTTTTGGATAATATGTATTTTTCTTCTTTTTCTCACTACAAAATTTTACATATTTACATATTTACATATTTTTGATTGGATTGATTTTGATCAGATTGTGCAAAAACAAAATTAATTTATTCAGATTTTATTTCTTCCCAAATTTGATTCACGTATAAACACCCTAATTTATTGTCTTTCCACCCGTTACTTTCTCAAAAATAGGCAAAAGGCACTCTTATCCTCTCTTATTTTTCTACAACCGAAAAAAAAAACCTTTAAATCATATTTTCATTATGTATTTATTATTTAAATAAATTCAAACACACAACAAAATTTATTTTTATTACGAATTTGAATTTAGATACACATCACAATCGCGATTATATTATATTTGAGATGTATGTATTTTTAGTTGTATTTAGTAATAGAAGATACATAAGAAGAACATGTATAAAACCTAAAACCACACATTTGCGCTAATAAAAACATTTTCAATATTCAAATAGAAATCAAATCTTCATTGATACGTTTATGTTATCTAGTTACTTACTTACAGAGGAAATATGTTAAAAATGATTTATTATCAATTCTAGATTATCTTATTTAACAGTTAAATAATAGTTCTATATTAAATCATACTAGTAAAGGAAAAAAAAATAAATCTTTTATATTTATAACATATTAAATGCATCAATTTTATTCTAATTTAGATTAAATATATTTTTATTCTTTATAAATACGAAAATATTCACTTTTATTCTAATTTACTTTCTAATTTTTTTAATGCATTCATGAATGAACTAAAAGCACCAGTATAAATTAATTGTCATGGATTCTCCATGCAGAATCCTCTATCTATATGTTAATGTATTTTTTAATTGTTTTCCACTTTTTCCTTGAGTTGCTTACTTTTTAAACATGTGCATGCTTCTAAGTTCTAATTAGTATTTTGTAACCCTAGGGGTGTGCATAGTAATATATATACACAGTGAGTTTACCATGACCTAAAGAATAAAACCTCTAAAAGTTCATAGAAGAGACATTATATATGGCAGCCGTAGAGCCCTCACCAGAAAGAGAAATCCTAGCAAGGGAGGAGCAGCAGTTGGTTATGAATGTTGGAATATTGAAGGAATGTGAGTTGAGCATGTCTTACTGAGCTCAACTCACCGGTGACAAGTCCAACATGTTCTTGTTGCGAGTGCGGGAGTTCGAAGATATCTAGCCTCTCGGAGTTCATGGAGGAAGGGGAAGATGTTAAAGAGGGAACTGAAATGAACATGTTCCATAGGGGAGGAAATGAGTCTGTAACGATGCTGTGCAATGCGAGGTGGATGACAATGTTTTCTACTCATTGAACGGAGGGTGGCTTAGTTTCCTCAACCACCTCTTGGAAGAAAATAATTTGAATCTATTTAGATACAAGTCAAGGGTGTTTTTGAAAATTTTTTATCGAAAAAACATTTATATTTTCAAGAAAATCTTAAAAACATACTTGTGACTTGTATCAAAAACTCCCCTTTTTGCCAAGCATTTAATCACAAACTGTCCTTCCGTACTCGCAAAGATGCATTAAGAAACAAGGTGTGCATGTGCTAGTAATAAGGGTCTTTGTTTACTGTGTTCTTTTTTTTCCTTTCTTTCTTTTTTGAGTTTGTGAAATATCCATTGTGGATATGCATACGTCATGCATGTTCTTTACTACAACAAACGTGCTATATTGTTATTGTTGCAAAAGAATTGTATGGAGTAAAATATGATTGAATTGATTACTCAATGTATGGTTATTGTTTCGCGATGGATCGTATCGCTATAATTTCTTGCTTTTCGTGTCAGTTTTTTCTTGATAACAAATAACATCACTGTTAATATAATAATTGGTAGGATATGAAGTGAAAGAAAATTAAAGTTTAACCATTATAATTATGTTCACGATATAAATTGTTGGTGGGGTATGAATTATTTGTTAAGGAGCAGTAGTAGAATTCTATGAACATAGAGAGGGTAGGGGTGTGTTTGTGTCAAAGTAAAAATTAAAGTTAATAAATCAGAAATTGAAGGAATGTAATAGGGTGAGAATCGATCTTGATGAAAGGACCAAGTGGGACTTGAAAGGGAAAATCTGTTCCATAAACCCTGAGGATTACACAGCCCAAGTTTGCGTCAAGCAATATGAATTGTACAGTTCTTTATGCAAAAAGCTAGACAACAATGCCAAATGAATGGAATTTAAGTTCTTTCTCCACTGCATTAATAGGTGGAGGCGAGTGAATGAAATTATAGTATTCTAAGTTTTGATATTAATTGATGGGGTTAGTATGCTGGGATTTGATATCAATTGAAGAATGAAATCTCCTATATAACATTTCATGAAGCACTTTGAGATCACGAACATAACCAAATTGTGATTCAATAGTGCCATTCTTGGAGGAAGAGATCAGAATAATGGTTGTTTTGGTGGTTTAACAGGCATCTTTCAAGCTCGTTTTACACCCTATAATTAATAACCTGTTATGGGTGTGGTATAGCTAGGATGAAAATTATATAGTTGCAAAAACTAATTATATATTTACAAAATCATATCCGATTAAATATATCACCGTATAATGTGCATTTTTCATTTACAAATATCCTTCCGGTCCCTTACATGAAGAACTACAAACAAATAAGTAATTAATTAATATTTAATATATACAATATATAGAGATGAATATATTTTAAGTCCTTTAAAATAAAATTATTCCATAGTCTTCCATTTTCTAAAAACCTATATTTTATTGGTTAAAAATTATAACATAATTAGTAAGGTTAATCAATAATATATAATGTATCAAAAAGAGTGTGTTAGCTAAAGAATGTAGTATAGTTATTAGTATTTTCTTTTCGTAAATAAGGGCAAAATGATTTTGTAAATGGAAAATCACATTTAACATATTTCTATAAACAATGGATTAATGGATCAAAATGAGACAATTTCACTTTGAATGACAGCAAACATTTCAATATTTATATAAACTAAAAATATACTTACTCCTAAGTAATATTTGTGTAATGGGAGAAAGTCATATAAGATAGATTCTTTAAGAGTTAAAATATGTAGTTAGTTCGTACTTTTAATAAATTAAAATTATTTATCAAGTAATTACTTATTTTAACTTTTTAACTCAGCAAAAAAATTATTTTAAATTTTTTGAAAAAAAACATATTATTAATGAATAAAATATATTGGGGGCATTAGGCCAAGGCTTTACTCACTTCAGGGTTGGGCCAACCTTGACTGTAGAAGCATTTCATTTGTCCAATACCATGCACAGGCTCTTTAATTCTAAACAAAATTAATTTTAAGGCATATAGCTAGGAATATAGGATTAGGTGACTAAGACTGATGCTAGAGCTCCACTTTCGTCGATCCAAAAAATAGTCACATATGTATCTACATATTCAAAATAATATTTATATATAAATATTAAAAAAAATTTAAAAATATTTTTGGAAAAGTGTATCTCATTTTTTAGAAAAGTTTATATAATTTAAAATTTTAGATAATTTTAAAGTTGCGCTTCTGCTTCAAAAAATAATTGTATACTAAAATTTACTTCTTAAAAAAATATTTATTTTAATGCTTATTTCACAATTGTTTGTTTTAAGTTCAGACGCGTTTTTTGTGTCAAATCAAATGTTAAGTGTCAAAAAATTACCAGTAGCTTGAAAGTTGGAATAGTAAACTCAATAATCA
Organism: Glycine latifolia; assembly: GCA_013407115.1. Classification (NCBI taxonomy): domain Eukaryota; kingdom Viridiplantae; phylum Streptophyta; class Magnoliopsida; order Fabales; family Fabaceae; genus Glycine; species Glycine latifolia. The sequence goes on along the minus strand of CM023949.1, from coordinate 28,252,825 downwards.
ACTAAAAGAATTAAATCATCCCATAATTAAATAATATAAACAAAAACGATCTAAACAAGTAAATGACACACTTCTATATTTTTGCACTAGCATGACGTACGTTTTTAAGTTGAGGTTATAACATGAAGCAATAACATATTTAAATGGTGATAACCTTTTTTTTTTTCTTAAACTTTATTTTGATTTTCTTATTATCGTTGAGCCTAACTTTCTTTTTCATATAATTATTTTTATCACACATATAAACTTAATTTAATAAACAACAAAAAGCTCATGTATAAAATAAATATAGGATCATGCTAGTCCTAGTAGACAAAGCCAGAAAATGCTGAGCTGATGAATGACTTAACTAGCTAATTAATGGATGTAATTGAGCGGGAAAAACCAATGTGCCTAATTAATGTAGGACGGTGTGTGAGATGAGTTTTGTATAAAGCTGATGTGACTTTGGTGAATGCATGAAATGAAAAAGGCAAGAGAATAGGTGTAGAACAGAACACAGCATGCATGTTGAATGGATATATGCCACTGGGTATGGCTTGGCTTGGCTTGGCTTAATCTGCATTACATGTGCTCTTCAGTATCACAATTCACAAGCTCTTTCAATTCAAAATATTTACTTAAATATTTATAAGTTAATTGCTGCAAAAAATCGTATGAGTGAGAACTGAAATATTATTTACTTAAATATTTATAAGTTAACTTCAATATATACTTTTTATATTTCAATTCATTAATTTTGAAATATTGTAATAGTTTTTTTAATATATCACAAGCAGTGATAAAAAAAGTCTATATTTTATTTTAAATATTCTTTATTACCTTAATTAATTATCTTAGGAGTTGTTTGAAGTAGTTTTTATAAGTTTTCAAAATTTTAAAAACAACTAGCATTGGAACTTGTGTAATGCCCATTTTTTAGTAAATCAAAGGGTAAGAAAAAAATATTTAAATATTTAAAAACAAAAATAAAATAATTAAAAAACAAAAAAATTATAAATTGTCCAGCCGTTGACACGTGATGATATATATATATATAACAACTAATTCTAAAAAAATTAATTTAAATTTATTTTTCTTTAATTTTTAGTTTGAAAATAAACCCATTTTACAAATTTTCAATCATATTAGAATTAGCTTAAGTATGTGTTTTTGTGGTATATTGATGGTGACAACAACTACACTATCTCATAAAATAAAATTTCTATTTATTTTCATGTGTGTTAATTTGTATTGTATGTATAAAAAAATCAATTAATTAAAATATTTATTTACATTATTTTATTATTTTAATTTTTATTATTGCCAGTTGTTAGTAACAAATAAAAATAATTTTCAAAAAAATTGTTATTATTGGTCATTCCTAACTTTCAATCTTGAGTCCACCCTTAACGATAGTGGTTGTGATGACAATACTAGGTTGATGGTGGTTGGAGGTGTTAGTGCCCATAATGATGATGATACAATGGTGGAATTTTCGGTGGTGGTAGTAGCGGTGTTAGTAATGGTGGTGATGTCAATAATGATGGTAAAGACAATGACAATGAAGATGTTGTTGGTGTCGATGTTGGTGATGATGATAATAGTAATAATAGTAGCAGTACTGGTGTTGATGATGCTGATGTTGGTGATAGTGATGGTAGTAGTAACACTAACAATACTAATATTAGTTATGTCAATATTGATTGTGGCGAGAACAATGCAATGTTGGTTGTAGGTGGTGATGGTAATGGTGTCATTGCTTATAAAAGTAGTGATGATGATATGAGTGCTAAGTGCTATCGTGACAACAAAATTAATCATTATATAAAATGTAGAGTATTTTTTTAAAATTAAAAATTAAATTCACAAATATTTTTTTATTTTAAAAATAAATGTAGAAGTATAATCAAATTAAATCTATTTAAGCATCATTTTTGTTAGACATGTTAGAAAATTACATTTTGAAAACAAAAAAATTTACAACCATCAAACAAATTAATATTCTTCATTTTGTTAATGTACTAGATTAATTATAGTTAATGGTTAAAAAATAAAATAAAAACACTAGAAATGATCAAGATCTAAAGTAATAGTAAAATATTTGCGTAAGGACTAAATTTAGACAGGGTTGTATGTATAGGAATTTAAAACATGTCTAAACTTAAAAGTATTTTGAAGCTAATTATTAGATTAGATGATTTTAAATTATGTACATATTATTATAATATTCTGAAATTGATTTCTACAATGGTACTATAATGATCAGTCACTTTTTCAATTCAGCTACTATGATTTGTATTGAATTACATAGATTCAAGAATATCCTTCATGCACTATAAAGTGTCCAATGATAATTTTTATAAATTAAATAAATGGATGGACATTAAAGTTAGAGAAGAAAGGGAGAAAAGAAAGTGAGGGGACCACCTAAGAAACTAGAAAAGGAAATGATGTGTCTTTGGAATGATCATGGATCTGAATGGTCTTCTACACCATACTTCTTAGATATATATCCTTCTATGCCATACTAGTACTTCTTAAATACTATCAATCTCTTGTGGTCATGCACAGTTAGTGACAGAATCAAGTAGATCCTTGGATCAGGAACAGTCATTGTGTGTGTATGCTGCACATTGCAGAGCTTGTAAGAAGGGATTATGATGCAGAAAATGATGAAAAAATAACAACTCTGTCACTGAAACAATCAATTAATGACCCTACAATCTACAAAAGTTGCTGAATGGTAGAATTTAGAATTCATTGCCATGATAACTAATTTTTAGCGGGTCCATTTTTTATACTCTATTTTATTATAATCATTGTTGATTGTTGATATCAGATTTTTATTTATTTAAATTCTAATTAAGTTTTTGAATTATGCAATATTACATACTTTATTAAAAATTAGTGTATATAATATATATGCTTTAAAATGATCTATAAACTATTGCTTATTTTTAATTTTTTTAAGAAATTCATAAAAGCAAGTAATTATTATTTTGTAAAATAAATTAAATCAAACATTGAATGTTAGTAATGACAGTGATAACCAGTTAAAATTTTCATTAAATAAACCCTGGAATTTATGCTTCATAAATGACAAAAGGATAAGTTAACATATAAAAATATAAGTGGAACACAAATTTGACTCTTATGACTAATAACTGATAATTACTTAAAAAAAAGACTAAAAACCAATAATAATAATAATTTTCTCACTTTAATTTTTTAAATTATAAAGAAAAAACTATATAATGTTAAACATTGAGGACAGATGGTGGGCATAATGAAAGGTAGTGATCAGTGAAGGAACAGGTTGGTGCGTGAAAACGTTAAACGCGCATTCAGCAACAAAAGCTGTGATTCTGACCTTACACACATGCACTGATACGTTTCCACACAACACCCTCACTGTTCTGTTCACTCACTCTCCCCACATCCTATGCCCACTTTTCATCTTCTTTTTAATAATAGAATTTGAAATTTTGATTTGTCATAGTATTAAAGACTAATAATTTTTCTACGCAAAATAAACTAATTGATACATAATTATTCTAACTTAATACCAGCAGACATGGATATGGTTGAAACAAGCTTTACTAGCGTTTACATCAATTTTAAAGATCAGATATGGAATTTTAGAAATATGTCAGTCCAAGACACAACTAAACATACAAATAATTGATATTTTTAAGTATATAAATATATTAAATATTTTAAAAAAACTTTATTACATACTTATTTGAATATAATTATCTCATATAAACTATAAATAATACCTGAAGTCCATATGAAAAGAATACCAGTAGTCTTTTTTTACTAAACCTAACTCTTAAAAATATATATTATAAATATTTTTCTAATAATCACAGTAATTAGAATTTTTTAAGAGGCTTATGTTTGAACTCAAAGTATGTCCCACAAAATTTGATTTTTTTAATTAACTAAAGAACTAATCATGAATTTAAACTTAATGACCCTTTTAAAGTTTCTCACCACTTCTCCACACCACCGTAGGCTACAGAGTGTAATGCCATCTCTTTGGCCCCTTTACAAAATTGCTTCTCTCATTAGTTCCCCTTTTTCTCTTCTTTTGACTGTCTCTTTAACCCAACCACACCATTTTTGCCACATCCACGCCTACACCAAATACCCCTTCCATGCCGCATCAACTAACTAAACTCAATTCTAGAAAAACCAGAATCACAAAATCCATCAATTTTCGCAAACTTGGGCTTAATAAGAGTTTATATTAACCGAGACACCCATTCAACCAACTACACCACATTCGCACCAATTTTCACAAATCTCTCCTCACTGCAACATTAACAACAAATTATAATACAGTATTTTAATTACTCACCATTAATTTTCCAAGTGAAAATCATCATGCTTCATGCTCATTTATTGCAATGACTTTGTGGCTCTCCCTCCTCTCAAAATTCCTTCCTATTAATAATTGAGATTTCAGATTTGGATACAACTTTTACTTCCCCACACCACTCTCTCTCTCTCTCTCTCTCTACTCCAACTCCTTGATGCCAATTTTAGCATCAGTGTTGTTGCCTCCATTTTTCTTCTTCTTCTTCTCTTAATGGGTTGCATTTACTCGCGAGTCTGCATAGGCGACAATTGCAGAGGCTCCAGCATCAACGGAGACCCCATTATCGCCCGAAACGACGTCGCCGAGGTCGCGAATTTCTCCCCTTCCTCTTCGGATGTTGAAGAAGGCGAAATCAGAGACCAATTGAACCAATTGAGCATCACTCGAGACTCCGAAGCTGGAATCCGGAGACTCGCTAGGGTTTCCGCGCAGTTTCTTCCACCCGACGGTTCCCGAATCGTGAAGGTTCCTTCCGGAAACTTCGAATTGCGATACTCGTTCTTGTCGCAACGAGGTTACTACCCCGATGCACTCGATAAAGCTAACCAAGACAGTTTCTGCATCCACACACCTTTTGGTACTGTTTATCGTTAAATTTTTGTGTCTTTCTTTCCATTTGTGTGTGATTCTCATTGTGAGTGTGAGTGAGAGTGAGTATTTTTTTTTTAACCTGAACAGGTACGAGCCCTAACGACCACTTCTTCGGCGTCTTCGACGGCCATGGCGAGTTCGGAGCTCAGTGTTCTCAGTTCGTGAAGAGGAAACTGTGTGAGAATTTGCTCAGGAACTCCAAATTCCGTGCCGATCCTGTTGAGGCTTGTCACGCGGCGTTTTTAGCGACGAATTCGCAGCTGCACAATGATGTTGTTCTGGATGACAGCATGAGCGGGACGACGGCGATCACGGTGCTGGTGAGAGGGAGGACGATATACGTGGCGAATTCCGGAGATTCGAGGGCGGTGATCGCGGAAAGGAGAGGGAAGGAGGAAGAAGTTGTGGCTGTTGATTTGTCGATTGATCAGACGCCTTTCAGGAGTGATGAGCTTGAGAGGGTGAAAATGTGTGGGGCGAGGGTTCTCACTTTGGATCAGATTGAGGGGTTGAAGAGCCCTGATGAGCAGTGTTGGGGCACTGAGGAAAGTGATGATGGTGACCCTCCGAGGTTGTGGGTGCCCAATGGGATGTATCCGGGGACGGCGTTTACGCGGAGCATTGGTGATTCCATTGCTGAGACTATTGGGGTTGTGGCCAATCCTGAGATTGTTGTGTTTGAGCTCACGCAGGATCACCCTTTCTTTGTGCTGGCCAGTGATGGGGTCTTTGAGTTTCTCTCTAGCCAGACTGTAGTTGAAATGGTATGAATATGATAGATAGATCTCTTTTATTGCTATATATGTATTTCTCTTGCTTTTCTTTTAAGCCAGCTTTATTCTAGTAAAAGGCATATATTCTTTTCTCTTTGGGGTTTCTGTTGAAATTTGCTTCTTCTTTTTTTTTTTTTTTTGTCTACTAAAGAAGTTTGGTGGCTAGATTATTATTATTTCGTTTCAGTAGCAATCACGATCTGGCACAATTAATGTTAGTTGTCTCTCTCGTATCTGGAATTAGGGATTAGGAATCTTTCTTAAAATCAGGAGAACCAACTTACGCAACTCGGGACTTTTTTTGACTGAATATTCAAATTCACTACTGAGCATAAAGCTTTAAGGAAGTTAAGAGAATTTTTCCATATAAGGCGCAGAGAAAGAAATTTACAGCTAATAGTTCTGGAATTCTGGAAATTGAAATTATACTCAAGCCAAATACATCACACTTCAGCATCAGAAACCACAGTTCCGAAGCACTTTATTATTCATTCCTTCTACTCTCTTTTTTTTCTTTCTTAAAGACATTTTTCCTTCTACTCTCAAAACTTTTATTGAATAAGGAAATTTTTTTTAGTATTGTTAGGAATAGTCACTTTTAGTGATAGTTCACCAAAACAGATTGTGGATTTTTTTTCTTTTTTAATATATTTTACAAAATGAGAGGGAGCAATTAGTCTTTTCATTATGAAGCTGTTTTTCTGTATCAAGCAAGATTAGCATTTGTAGAATTGCAAACACTATCCAATTTAAACCAAGCCCACCATTTTGTGACTGAAGTTGATTCTAACTAGAGAAATGATTTTTAGGAGGGTGCAATGCTACTGCAATGTCCCAACAAGTATTAAAATTATTAGTTTCACTTTCAAAATTGTTGAATTTAATCTTCTGTCATTAGTGGAATAATCAACTAGTCATGGGTTATGCTCAAATTGGTTAATATTTTGTGTCTACATTCCTGTCCATAATTAAGCCTGATAATTGAAATGTGTAAGAATTAATTGAAACTTAATTTTGAGACGCAAATTATTTAATTGCATGATGCTTTTGGTAATTCATTTCAGTGCCATGTAAGCATATGTTTATCTAGTAAATCTTTCTCCTTTGTGTAGGATAAATATGGATATTAAAAAATCAGTTTTTTGGGGGAATGATATTTTCTTTTTCCAGTGAGGTGCTTTATTTTTGTCAAGTTGTCCTCCTGTTGATGTGGAATGTACTAGGGCTTGTCTTCATTCATAGAAGCTTGTAAAAAATTTCTTATGTACAGACTAGGTTGACACATCATTGACCTTGCCACCTATCTTTCAAAAGTCTAAATTAAATCATGAAGCAAATCCTTATAGATTTCTGATAATGATACATGTAAATGATGACTATGTGTATTTGGTCTTAAAACCAGATTTTGTAAATTTAATTTAAAGCAACTTGAAACCTAGATTTGGTTTATCATCCAATTTAACTCAAATATTTTGTCTTTTATTGCCATTATGTTTCCAGGTTGCAAAATTTAAAGATCCTCGTGATGCTTGTGCTGCAATTGTTGCAGAATCTTATCGGCTCTGGCTGCAGTACGAAACTCGTACAGATGACATTACAGTCATCATTGTGCATGTAAATGGGCTAACTGAAGTATGGTACTTTTCCTTGTTTTCCTGCTTCTATTCATTTATATTTTTTCCAAGAAACCGTCACACATTCATTTCCCCTTGTTCGTTTTTAGTAACTAATCTAATCTTTCAATTTAGTCTGCTGTTGGTCAGTCAGCAAGTTATGGTGATGTTTTGCGAAACCCTGTGCCTCAAGTTGTAGAGGTGACAGGTTCAGAATCCCCTTCCACCTTTGGCTGGAGCGCTAGAAACCATCGTGTAAGGCATGACTTGTCAAGGGCACGCCTCCGAGCACTTGAAAATTCCCTAGAAAATGGTCAAGCCTGGGTTCCTCCATCCTCAGCCCATAGAAAGACATGGGAAGAAGAAGTAAACCCCCAATTCATCTTTTGCTTTTACAATTGATTTAACTCCTCTGGTTTTCATTTTTTTAATTAACATTAGCCACACTGGTATGCTAGTATGAAGTCTTAAATTTAGTTTCTCCCATTGGCAAGTTCAATAATTGTGAGCCTTTGATGGTGCTTCATCTTCATATGCCACAGGCACACATAGAGCAGGCGTTGCATGATCATTTTCTCTTCCGAAAACTTACTGATTCTCAGTGTCATGTTTTATTGGATTGCATGCAAAGAGTGGAAGTCCAACCTGGGGATATTATAGTCAAACAGGTCAGTTTTCTAGTTGAAACTTGAAAATTCTTGATTGCTATTACACTTCTACTTTTGTAGATTTCTGGGGCAGAAAATGAAGTTGGAAATTACCTTTGGATCTTGTTAAAAAATTCTCTTTATTTTGGCTTCGTTTATATTTGTTATTGCACAATTGTGACAATAGTTATACTTTGCAGGGTGGTGAAGGTGATTGTTTTTATGTTGTTGGTAGTGGAGAATTTGAGGTCTTGGCGACTCAGGTTTATAAACTTTGTCATTTGATTGCAGTATCAATTTGTGATGGCTCCACAGATCTTCTTTTAGGAAAATGTTGAAAATTATCCTAGCTAGAGGCAAAGGCAAGGGTCGTGGCACCTGCAGTCTTCGAAAACTCCTATAAATATTTCTTCTCAGCTTTCCAAGCCAGTAATTTTTCATTCGTGATAAAGTTGGTCCCCAAGATTTAACCTCTTTTGAAAACCAGCTTTTTGTGATTTTTAAACCTTAATCCACCACTTCAGCTCTTATAATTGGCTTTGCCTTTGGTATAGTCAAGATGAAATCATGTTTCAAGATAATGAGTGCTGCTTGTACCTGGTCTTTTTACTCTTTTCTGATATTTTGGTTTGTTTCTGTATTGTCAATGAGATGTGTTACAATTCTTGCTCAACATTTATTTCAATGGCAGGAAGAAAAAGATGGGGAGGAATCTAGGGTTTTGCAGCGCTACACAGCTGAAAAACTTTCATGCTTTGGAGAACTTGCTCTAATGTTAGTCACTCAATCTTACTTTTTACCTTCGTTCTTCTACTAAATTGAAGTAGTTCTTTTTGGCATGAGAAATATCTGGCTGTGAGGCAATTCAAGTTTCCTCTAGGTTAGGTATTGATTTTGTTGAGGACTGTTATCCGGACAGGCATATAAAGTTCAACTATAAATGCATTATTACAGAATATGGGAAATATTTTATAAATTTCCCAACCCAATTTTAAACTCTTAATATGATGCTTTTGCAATTTTCTTTTTCCTTTTTGTTGGAAGTCATTTTTATGAGGGCGAGCCTGTTGTGTTCCTGGCTCAGCTCGTGCTCTGGTATTGCTCCCAGCTCAAAGAATCTTTCGATTCTTGCTAACCAATCTTCGGGATCCATGCCGGAAAACACTGGTGTTTTGAGTCTACGCACCGGGTAATCTCTTCTTCGCCACTCGTGATGACTTTCCCCAGAACGAAAATCGCCCTCCTCTTCTCCTCTACCATCTGTGTGTGATGTCTCCCTGTCCTTGTGTTTGCCCGCGTCAATAACGATCTTTTTTAAGTCAAGAACCATGTTCTTGATTTCCTCCATGGTGTCTTCAACCCCGTTCAAACGATCTTCCACTCCCCGAAGGCCCTCTTCCACGCCTTCGATTCTCGTGGACATTTCTTCCATTTGTGTCATTCAGGATCGTTGAATCTGATACCAGGTTGTTGTGTTCCTGGCTCGGGTCTTCCAGTTCTCCTACTCTCCTCTGTACCCTGCCCAACAATAACCAAGCCAACAGCAAGAACACTCAAGATATACCAAGTCCTTTCTGAATATGCCTCATTTATTAATTGTTCAAGTACCAACAATGTTTCCCTAGACAATACAAGAGAGAGATCTCCCCTGAGATGCTCCCTTAATCAGTCTCTTTCCTTTCTGTTTTTCCTTTTCCTTCCTCTCTCAACCCCATTTCTAATTATAGTCACCTCCTATAACTAACTTCTAACTGCCTTATCCTTTTCTTTTATATCTACGAGTGACTATTTTCCTTTTATATCTAAGTACCCATCAGAGCCTTGACACAACAATAGAGGTTTAGTATGGTTGTTTTTGTATTTGAAGTCATGTTTATGTCTTGTATTTTTTCATGTGTAGCTGCCATGACATTATTTGTTTTATGCCTTGCAGATTTTTAACATATTGGTTTTTCCCAACATGGCATTACAGGTACAATAAACCCCTCCAGGCTTCTGTACGTGCTGTAACAAAAGGAACTCTTTGGTCTTTAAAACGAGAAGATTTTCGAGGGATTTTAATGTCAGAATTCTCTAACTTGTCATCATTGAAGTTGCTTCGGTCTGTGGATCTCCTCTCAAGGTTGTCAATTTTACAACTCAGTCAGATTTCTGACTCCCTTTCTGAAGTTTCCTTCTCAAATGGGCAGACAATAATAGACAAAGTAAGCTATTTTGCTTGATTGCTTTTGTCCATTTATTTTCTGTTCCTTTCCTAATGATCTTCAGTATGTCTTTGCAGAATGAAGTCCTTGCATTGTACATTATCCAAAAGGGACGAGTGAAAATCACACTGGATTCTGATTTATTGGCTGTTCCAAATGCCTACAGCCTCAAGCCTGACATCCAAAATGAGGATGATGTACAGAGCAGAAAAGAACTGTCAATAGAGAAGCCTGAGGGAAGCTATTTTGGTGAATGGGCCCTTCTTGGTGAAAATATTGGTTCCTTGAGTGCTGTTGCTGTGGGTGATGTTGTATGTGCTTTACTAACAAAGGAAAAATTTGAATCTGTTATTGGCTCCTTACAAAAGATTTCTCAGGAAGATCACAAGTACGTTTTATTATGTGCATATGTTAGGCAACAACTTTGTGGTTTCTGCTTATTTGCTCATATACTGCACACAAAAAACCAAGTTTCATATCATTGACACTATTAATTTAATCATAGGTCAAGGGATTATTCCAAGGAGTTTACTAGAAATTATGATTTTGCATCCCTTGATAAAGTCCAGCTCTCAGATTTGGTAAGAGTTTTCTGTTGCTTTCCAATTCATTGGACACGAGATCCTCAAATTAGCTTATGGATCTTTTCTTCTGGTAGGAGTGGAGAAAGACGCTATATTCCACTGACTGCTCTGAAATAGGGCTTGCAAAATTAAGAGATTCAGGTAGACAAATATTTCTCCAATTTCTCACTTAAAATATAACTAATGAATGGTTTAATCCGGGAAATAATTGATTTACATAAATTTAATCCTTTGATTTTTTTTACTTTTTACTTGGAATGAATCAATGGTTCCATCAATTCAATTCCCAAATCTGACTCAGCTAAGTCCTTTATAGAGTAAATTGATATAAACCTACCTAGTACCTAATCATTGGAGGATTAGCTCCCCTTAATTAATCAAATTTGAAGATAGTGGATGTCAAAAATATTTGAAAGGACCAAATGGATGTAAACCTAATCTTTCCGTGGCCAACTATCAATATTTTCTTTAAAAAAAATTTACTTATTTCTTCTTCTTTGGTATCTTGGTTGTCTTTTCCTATGTCAATTAATATCATTTAATTGTAATCTATACTGAAATAGTGTATGCTGGATTTTTGTTTTTGCTAATCAAACATTGCTGCATGAATACTTTTTGGTAGCAGAAAATTTGCTTACTTTGAAGAGATTTTCTAAGCCAAAGGTGAAAAGGCTAGGAAAGGAATCACAAGTCTTTAAAGAGAGAGATTTGATTAAGGGTATGGGCTCTTTAGCCTGTACACCACAGGTTTTATGCACTTGTGCTGACCTCATGTATGCTGGAATACTTTTAAATACTCGCCTTGCTTGCCCTTTGTCTTCCATACTTTCAAGTCCTTTAGGTGAATCAGCAGCGCAGTTTTGTGCGGCTTCTGTTGTTACTGCCTTAGAAGACTTGCACAAGGTCTTATATCTAAATAATGTTTTGTCTTGTTTTTATGCCTTTTTTGGCTAGTGGCTAAGGTGCTCTTTTACTTTATGCATTTCATACTTGAATTTCAGAATGGTGTTCTCTACAGAGGTGTGTCACCTGATATTTTGATGTTGGAACAAACAGGACATATACAGGTTTGGGAACTTCTGTTATATTGCTTTTCATCATATCATATCCATGTTTATTAGCATTATTAATGGTGAATCTTCCATTGAGTAATGGCAGATGACATTGCAGCAAATGATGGATGCATATGGATAATATACCTAAAACAAATCTTACACCTTATATCAATAATTATGAAGATAATTCAAATGTTTTTGCTAATGTATCAAATTAAAGTTATCACAATTCCCTGAGTGTTATATAAATGCAATCATAGGCAGTGCCAGAATTTTAATGGGAGAGGGAGAGGGACCCAAAATAAACCTAGTTATATGTCTTCAAACATTCAAGTAGAAGAAAATCTATCTAGCATACAGTATATTCATAAAAATGAAATAAATCCACTTCTTAATTAGCATGTAAAAAACATTTGTAGTAAGTAATCAATTACCGTACATGTTAAATATACTAAGTGACATGTTTTTGAGGTGGACAGCCAAGGTAAGTGTAAACTAGGGATACCTATAGATCATACATGCCCCCCTTCCTTTGCAATCTGTATCTGAATGCAATATAGAAACGACACAAAACATACAGAGAAATACATAAGTCAAAAAATATAACAATTTTTTTTTCTTGATGCCACTAGAAACTAGAAGTAGCAATAATGACTACAAATCAAGTAGAGACAGATAAATTGTAAATATAATCTTGCTCGGTTGCTCCCTCCAGATGTTGTCATCATCTCATTGTTAATTGTCAAGTGGGTAATTTACAGTTAAAAAACTCAAAAATATCCTTTAGAAACGGGAGTCATCCACAATGTGAATCACAACTCCATCATACTGCCACACTGCCATAGCACCATCACCTGCTGCAATGTCATGCACATGTTATCACATTTTGAGCAATTTACTTCATGCCATTTCCACCATGGAAGCAATTTGATAACACTGATATTTATGTGACTTATGTCACTATTAATATTATTTTGGTCCTAAAATTTACCTGATAAAAGGATATCTATTAAAAATTATTCATATTATGGCACAATGTGATCAATTATTCTTGAACTGGTTGCAGCTGGTGGACTTCAGATTTGGAAAACAGCTTTTGGGTGAGAGAACATTCACAATTTGTGGGATGGCAGATTCACTGGCTCCAGAGATTGTTTTGGGAAAAGGCCACGGTTTCCCTGCTGACTGGTATAAATTAAACCTTAACCTTGTCCAAACACGTTGATTCTCTCCTTAAACCACACAATTCCTCCTGTCAGTAGCAAACTCCTTTCTTTATTTCCTCAAGATATAAAGATAACCTAAAATAGCATCATATTTGCTGAATGCAAAATTAAAAATTCCTTGGAATTGTAACCAATATGATTGTAATTACATCTGACAAGCATTACATCAAATTGGATCGAACAGTATTTGCATACATTGACAATGGACAAGCTCTGAATCTCTAGCATGTAAAACATTTATGGTTGACTTATGTTCCTTGAGAGCATTTTGTGAATGTATTATGCAGGTGGGCGTTGGGAGTTTTAATATATTTTATGTTACGTGGTGAGATGCCATTTGGATCATGGAGAGAAAATGAACTTGATACAGTTGCCAAAATTGCAAAAAGGAAGCTACATCTTCCCGAGACTTTTAGCCCTGAAGCTGTTGATCTCATCTCCAAGGTATTGCAAGAACTAAGACTCTCTCAAGATACTCTGTTTAGTTTGCATTGCTTAAAATGACATCTATTCATACTTATTCTATTTGTGTTTTATTTGACTGATTGGTTCAGCTACTTGAAGTGGAAGAAAACACTAGACTTGGTAGCCAAGGTCCTGATTCTGTCAAGAGTCACCCATGGTTTAATGGTGTTGAATGGGAAGGGATTAGACCCAACACCTTTCCCGTTCCACAGGAAATTATTTCTCGTATAACACAGCACTTGGAAGTTCATTCTGAGGATTGTAGTACTGGTTATCTGGGTTCCCCATTACAGGAGGTAAAAGAACTTAATGTGCCTGAATGGCTTGAGGACTGGTAGAAGAATCACCATTGCGTTGTCTTCTTTTTGAAGTTTGGCTCTGTTCCAGTATTAACCTTTGCTTATCTGGACAAATTGCAATCCAAGAATGCAGTTAACCAGAAAATGCAAAGATAGCAATAGATGCAGAATATTCCCTATAGTTTGAATATTTTAGTTGAAAAATGGGTAGGGTAGGTTTCTTATCTTCTTCAACTCCTCCCTTTTCTAATTTATTTTTGGGGGTAATTTCCCTCTTCTGTAAATATTATATATGTGTAAATGATTGAATTTGTTTTCATTTTCAATTGCAATTCAAGCAATTTAGTTTTGTCATGGAACAATATTCTCATATTAGCACACAAAATGTAATCTTATTTTTGTTCTTCCGGAACTTGTGGTTGTGTCCATTTCGAGTTTACCGGGTTCAGTTGAATTTGTCTTATTTTTAATTTTATATTCACAACCCGGTAAAGTCTAATTAGCTTTTGGTTGTATTTCTACCTGGATTATTTTTGGCATGCCTGGGCTATTTACACGATGCAATATTTAGGGTATCTTTGGAGTATAGTTTTAGAAGGGATTGGAAAGGGAAGTCAAATTTTTTATTTATAAATTAATAACTATATGAAATTTATCAAGGTTAACAAAATATTTTGGATATTAAATACATGATTAATTTATTTCTTTCATTTTAAAAAATATTAAATTAGGTTTGATATGTTTTTGTCCCTATAATATAACACTTTTTGTTTTGTTCCTTGTAAAATAAGGTTTTACAAAAAAAATTAACCGGTCCTTGTAATTTTTATTATTATTTCGATTCTTGTAATTTTTTGAAGTTATTGTAATATATCTATTTTTTGTTTTTTTGTCCCCGTAATATTTTGTTTATTTTAAGTTAGTCCCTTTGAAAAAAGAAATAGTAGAAAAAATATTCACTCATTACAAGAACAAAAATGAATAAAAAATAGAATATTATAAAGACTAAAATAAAGTAACAGAGACCAGAATACTTAAAAAGTGAGTTTTAAATACATGTTTATTATTAGGTATTGGGGAATAATAGGTTTTAATGGTGACATTAGAGAATATTTGAATTCATGTATTTATTATATTATTTTTTATTCATTTAATAAATTATATTCTGATTTTTATTATAAGACATTATTTAAAAAGAATTGATGGTTTTTTTCTAGGACATTTTACAATTCCTATTTAACATTTATTTTTTCTCCCAAGAACTATCCTTATTAAATACTATAAGTATTTGTGTTTTTTTTATTTATAATGGTACAAAATAGTCTTAGACTTTAATATTATTATATTACTCCGAACAAGTTAGTGATTATTAATAAGACTAAAATTAGTATATTAGTAACATTTAAAAAAATCAATAAAATAAAGTTCATTAACTCTTTATTGGTATGTGATTATGTTCAAAGTGTCATGCAATAAGTACCTGGAGATAGTATTAATTAATGTAATATTTAATAGAAATTAAAGTTATAAATGCACATTTATTATTAGGTATTGATGGAAGAATAATAGGTTTTAATTCATGTATTTATTAATAGGCTATTATGCATTTATTTATTATATTTATAAGTTTATTTTTTAAAATAAAAATATCAAATATAAAAATAAAATGAAAAAAATGTAAAGGTTTTATTTTTTAATTATTTTTTTATTTTTCATTTATAATTATCAATAGTATACAAGTGTGATAGTGTTTTAAAATTATATATATATATATATATATATATATATTATGTGTTTCTTTTTAAAAGAGAGGTAAATGGAATCACATTCCAACTATGTTGATACCTAGCTCACAAAACAATCAAACCGAGCCTGAAATTCATTGATAGAAAAGCAAAAAAGAAAACATGTACAAGGGATGGAAGGAACAATCCCTAAAGAGAAAACTAAGAATTTCTAAACTAGTAACTAAGAATTTTATGTGTCTTGTATAATAATAGAAAATGAATATTTATGCCATAAAAAAATAATAGTCAATAAATTAAATAAGCATAATAAATAGATTTTTTCAACAATTATTTAGGACATGACTTAGTGATTATAATTAAAATGAGATGTAGTATATTATTATTATTATTATTATTATTATTATTATTATTATTATTATTATTAT
>CM023949.1:28205645-28236819 GCA_013407115.1 Glycine latifolia | reverse complement strand
GCATGTTTGATAGTTAAATTATTAATACTATTATTATGTCTCAAACTTTATTTCAATATACATGAGTAAAAATAAATACTTCATTCTATAAAAATATTTTATCATAAATTTAACAAATAAATATAATACTCATTATTCATTTTTTATTTTATTTTTTAAATACAATTAATTATTCACTTAATGTGGTGACATGGTTTTGTAACTCATAATTTATATATTATAAATAGATTTTTGCTTCATGCCTTTCTCAGCTTTAGTGTGTTTGTTAGGCCCATCTGCCCATATACATGGGGAAACCTTTTGGAAGTGTTGGCGAAAATTTCAAATTACTAACAAATTATGCTCAATTCAAAGTTGCCCCGTGAATTAAACAAAAAGAAGAGGTTGTCCTTCCAATTTTCAGTAATACGTTCAACTGTTTTCCTTTCCTCCTTTCAAGCAAATGCATGTTCAATTTAGTACTTCTTTTCGGCTTCTTTTTATTTATTTATTTAATATAACATGTTATGTGATGATGGCCATTCAAATTGAGTGATCGTTCATACCAAGATGCATCATAAGAAAAAAAATGTACTTTCACAATCAAATCCTTGTATTTACAAATTATACCCTACAGCTTAGTCAATTAAGGTCACTTAAAAGAACATAATAACATCGAGATGACTAAAGTTATCATCATGTCATCACATGCCTAATAATAGCTAGATACATGTATTTATTACCAGTTTTAAACTTTGTTTATTATTTAATTATTTTTCCCGTACTCTCAACCAGTGTTTTGAAATTCGGTCTGACCCGATCAGTTGAATCGGAATTCCATGACCTATCTGAATTGATTCTCCTATTGACCTGTTGTGTAATTGACCTAGTCAAATCTGACCAGGTAGGTTTCTGAATCCTGATTAGATCGGTTTTACCCGGCCGATTTTATAACTTTTATTTTTGAATTTTTTATAAATAATTTTGAATTTTTTATTATTACCAATTGTTATTTTGGATTTTAGAGTATGGATGAATTTTCTTATTCAAATAATATTAGTTATATACTTATATATAATAAATACATATATAATTTTGAATTTTAATATATACCGGATCAAATTAGACCAATTAATAACGCACCGATTGAACCATTAACACACTTATCCACTCCCTTAACCGGATCAATAACCAGCTCAAATTTCACAATTATGCCACCAACCAAAATATTTTAATCCGATAATGCCTGTAAGGAGACCTACCCCTTAAAAAAATGTAACTAATATTAAACTACATCGACAAATGTAATAATATTTATATAAGCTAATGTTAACAATTAATCTATCATGACGGATTGACAATCAAAAACAGCCCTCTTGTCTTCAATAAAATACTCTTAAAAGTAAAAATTTCTGCACCATATAAGCACCTTGTCTTTGTAAGTACCTAGCCGACTCATGCTGCATAATACAAAAACTATTGACAGAGCAGACAAAGTGTGTAAAAAACTGGCTGATGTAATTGCTGAGGTCACATTTGGCAATGGCATCCTGTATTTTGCCATTAAGACAATGGGATAGGACTTATTTTTCTTGCGTATTGTATTGCCTGTCTTGCGCCATGAATTAATATGCACACTTCAGACAGAAGAAACTGACAAAAACTACCACTCACTTTGAAAACCTTCTGGAGGTTATGCATATTATATGCCATTATTCAACCTAATGACATAAATTACAGACTTAATTAGTTTTATTTTTCTATTGGTTGACCTGCTACAAATTGGTTAATTGGCAATTTGCCTTTGGTTATTAGATTTAATCCATTGGAGGAAAAATTGAAGAGAAGAGGTGCAAAACTTTGGAGGGGTTGAAAGTTAGAGGATTGGTTAAGCATATAAAAATTAACTTGCTTAATCAAATTTTAGTGTTTTGGTTTATTGAACTTTTTGGGGTTATTGATCCATTTTTTCCTCTTGAATAATCAAAAGAGTTAAAGAAAAAGAACTTGTTTGATTAATGAACCCAATATGGTATTCAGCTAATTGTTCCTAAGTTTAGATGTTAATAATGTGCAATGTTTATGTGTTGAGCAAAGGAGAATGGAAGAGAAAGAGATATATAGAATATGACTAAGATGACCATATTTAAATTAAATGGCTGACACACATACACAACATTATTGATCGAGCGCAGCGGCATGAAGCTGTTTTCTATTATTCTTGTTGAAAATCAATAGAAAATTTGATTAGGAAATGAAAAAGAAGACATAATTTTAAGTCTACAAGTGTTTCTATAATTCTGGTCACGAGGGGTCCTTAAATTTTCTGTCATAGAAAGATTAACAAAGTTTTTATGCAGATCATAAGAATTAAAAAATTAGAGAGACTAAAACAAAAATCAAGGAACCTGTACCTGCTTTACTTAACTATATACTAATCAACAAAAAAAACAGCCTGAAATCTACATGTAGTTGTTAATCAAGGACTGAAACCAAACATGTGTACCTCGGGAAGGTTGGATTGGATTATACATCTAATGGCTGTTGTTTATTATTCTGAGATTGCTGAGGCCTTCTTTCTTCTCTATTCACAAACCATTGAGCTGTTCTTCTGGCAATTGGAAACCAAATCTGCCTCATTCTTTCCTCTTTAAGGTTGTTTTGAAGGGAATCAGAATCCTTTAAGACCCTCATTTTCATGCCTAAATCTCCAAATCTAGAAACAGCAGTGATTTCTGACATTGACCTTTTCTCACCCGGGTTCACATACTTTGGTGCAGAATCTGATGTAAAAGGAGGATTCTCCTCTTTATGATCTGAAACGATGTTGTTTAGTGCACCAACAACTTTGCTCTCAAAGGAAATCTTCCTCTCCATCTCCTCCTTGATGTTCATAATTTGCTCATTTTCCACCACTACCCCTCTTGTACTTGATTCCAGGTTGCTGCTGAATATGTTGCTTGATGTATCATTGAGCATCTCCGAATTCAGAAACATAAGGTCTGAAGAACTCACGTTGCTCCACCTGTGCTTGAACACAACATCAGATATAGTAATCCTGTGGTTGTGTTTATGATACCCTTTCTGGTTACCATCACTATCTTCTGCTCCTTTTTGGATGAGCAATTCTTCTTCCTTGACCGTTTTCCGAAAGCTGCTGCTTCCAATTACACTGAATCTTGATGAACCATGATTCTCTTCCTCTTCTCTCTGGACCAAGATCTCTATGTTAGATTCCTCCCCTGCTAACATCCTTAAACTGTTTGAATATGTTAAGGTTGTGTGGTCCTCAGGGTTGACTCTGTGCCTGCAAATAGGACAGGTAGAGTGCTTTTCAAGCCAGTGGTCTATGCAATCAATATGAAAAGCATGCTTGCACTTTGGTACAAGTCTCAGAATTTCAACATCTTCGAACTTTGATAAGCACACTGCACACTCCAGCCCTTCCTTTAACCCTTTGAGTGAAGAGAATCTGAAGAAGGGGAGTGATTCTATGACAGTCTTGTCAATTCCTGAGAATCTAGACCTTGATCTCACAAAAGTAAGTTGATTTTCTGAGTCTCCAATGGCCGAAGCGCCGCCACGGCGGCGTTGACAGAATTTTGCATACATGAGAAGAAAGAATGTCAGTAAGAACATGATGCCAAGGATTCCTATGACAACAGCAAGGCTTGGCTGGAAATTGGAGACAGCATCTTCTGAAGAAGGTGCAGAAGTCTGTGCTCTAACATGGAAACACAAGATTGAGAGAACCAAAAGGATAACACTAACACCGCCAAGTTGATTCATGCTTCGGGTTCTGGTTCTCCTCAACCTCAAGCATTCATTCTGAAGCTAAAAGTGCTAATTGATGATGAGTTGAAAAACAGCAATATATAATGGGATGGTTAGTGTGTGTGCATGGAGGCATTATTCATTGATCCTCCCCCAAATAGCAACCCTTCCTTATGTCAGTTTTCTTGGTTTCTTCTCAGGCTACGTTTTGCGTCTGAATTTGATTCTTCATTTAAAATATTCAGGACTCAGTAGTGACCACAAGGTGGTGGGGTTGGCCACTTGACCTACAATTGTATTTAACTTGGGTTTTTGACTTGGTAGGCGTGTGTGTCTCAATGACACAATATGGTATATATATGACAGCCAAATTTACTAGTTTAATCCTTACGCCACCTTGCTGCTAATATGACATGGAACATTACTCCATAATTTCACCTTGTATTTGAATATTTGAACTGAACTCCGTTTTGGTTTATTCTGTATTACTTAATCTGATACATGAAAACTCAATATCTTTCAGAAACTTGGTAAATTATCCTTTTAAAGAAGAGTTTAATAGACATGCATTTTGAATTTAAAAGTTTTTAAAAACTATTATCTAATCAGAAATCTTTGATATATGATGTTTAAAATAATTAATATAAAAGTCAACAAATATTTATTCTTTAAAAAATACATAAAGGATATTGTGATATAAATGTCAAAGGTAGTGAACCCCGCAAAGGATTAGGAACAGTGGTAGGTAAACTGTGCTTCAAGGGAATACAAAAGTCATTTGTGAGGAGGGTTTAACCCATGGCTTCATGACCAAAGGGTGCAGAAATAAAATACCCTTAGAAAACCAAAAAAAATATCAAAAGTAGTTATCACATCACATCCCACGAGTGAAGGTGTTGGGTTCAGTCTACCTTTGCAGCTTAGGCAAACCATCAAAGACATGATGGATCTTAACGCACCAGAAATGGCACACGCTTTTAATTAAAAGATGCTATTATTATGATCTAATTCTCAACCTAAAAGTACATGAAAAATTAGATTGATAAGAAAAAAGAAAAGATAATCTGATCTGGCTGCATCTAGTATGGAATATTTGGTGCTGTTTTAATTAATGTATTATCAATGCTCAATGATGATCATGAATCCTTCACTAACCTTCCTTACAACTTGCTATATTCCTATGAGTTCTAATATTTTACTACCAACAGAGACCAAGTTAACTGTATTAGTTTCGCTGACCCTGCAAAAGAAACATTAAAAAGAAAGTGTTGAAAACGATGTTAATATACCAATTCCCAGTTTGATTTAGTCAATTATAATACACCAATCAATAAAGGACATGCTTGTCTTGCAGCTGCCTAAGCAAAGCTGTAATGTTCCAAGACTTGGTAGCAAAGAAGTAGAAGATAATGTTGTTGAAAACAAAAATTGATCCAATTGATAAAAAAATTGATTAATATCTTAAAATGATTTTAGTTTGATTTTCGTTGTCGATGTAACAATATTGATGGACAATTTATAAATACCCCTATCAACCCTCTTCAAGTCTACCTAACTTTGGTAAGTCGACCCGACTTATAAACTTTTAAGAAATTTTTTTTAAAAAAGTAGAAGAAATATAACACCTTTGGTCAAAACAAATGTTTTTCCTTGCTTGTAATGATACGTTTGGCACATTGCCATATTTAAACTCTTAAAATTAAAAATAGTAACTGCTAGATTTGGATGACTATTATTTATCATATGTTGCTAGATGTGGAAGGAGTAAAAAAGTAAGTTTAATTTTGATGTAGTACTTTTTTTTATCAATGTTGAATCACGTGTTACCACACTTCGAAACACATGACTAGTTAATAGTGTAATTGTGCTAAGAAAACAAAATAATAATATTAATGATAAAAGTAAATGTGTAGACTTGAAGCTCCATAGCTAGAAATAGAAGTTGGCCCAACAACTCTTCATCTCTTGTTTATTAAGATCGATCCTTTGCAATAAGTGAGGCTCCGTTTGGTCATGGAGAAAACAAAGGAAAATGGCAGTTAGTTCAAGAGTGTCATTAATTCCCTTGAGAAATAGAGGGGTCTGGAAGTGAATTTTGCCCGTACCCTTTTCACTGGCCTTGTCACGTTTCTAGAATGGGGAGTTTGGAAGAGAAAGGCATCGGTGGGAGTGGAATCGGGTGCAGATTTTCTGGAAGCTTGACGTTTGAAGCATTACTGATGAACACTATTCAATGCAACGAGTAATCATAACCACACGTGTTGGATGAGCCAATGTGAAGAGACATGCATGAGCATGACGTTTTTTGTATTCCTGCAAGTACAATGCATCTTTTCTTCAACTACTCGAGAGCATCTTGTGCAATCATAGTAAGAGTTGCTTAACTCGTTTTTAGTAACCCACGTTGCCATATGAAATTTAAAAACTTTAACTAAATTTTATATTAGTATAATAAGTTATGCAATTGTCTTGCAATCCTTAAGAACTGTCGTTTAAATAAGCAATCATTACTTATAAAAGAACGGCTAAGTCAATTGCCTTAATGGTAAAATTGTACAAGAACTAGTTCTTATGTTTAAGAACTACATAAGTAACTCCCTTGGAGATGCTCTAGGAAAAACTCAAAGAATTGCTCTAAGGGATTGGTCATCCTCACCTTTAGAAGTCCAATTTGGTACACAACACGTCCTTAGCAATCTGGAAACATTCCTATACTACTGATCCTTGGACAGATGATGCTAGCTGGGCCATTATTAAATACAACTGCAAACTTGATTGCATTGGCTACAAGTACATAAAGCAGGATAGCCAAATAAGCAAGTTATTAAAGTGTATACAGAAAAATGGTAGGAATCTCATTCATCTATACAAAAATCAAAGCTCGATTTCCCTCATTCTCCAGTTGAGAACTTTAATATTAAGGTACAGCGATACAAGATTAGCTGTGGGAAGAGGCAGCAGGATTGCCGTTTGCTACTGTCCCCAAAACTGCATTGCCCTCTGCAGCTGCCTGGTCTTCATTTGCATGGCGAACAAACTCGTCAGGGGTCATGTGAGAGCCATGGCATGCACAGACAATTCTGACCTGGTTAGTGCCGTATTTATAAGTAACACCAGAAATTGTCCTTCCATTTGGACCTGAACCTGAGGTGGATACCCAAGGCAGATTAGGATAAGAACCACATCCACCAAATTTCACATCTGCAGCAAGACCTGGCTTGATATTTGAAAAATCAATGATGGCACCTTCTCCTGTTGATTGATCTGATGCATCTTTGGCCCTAAGGTTTGTGCTTCTTGCTTTCACATCTTCAGGTTGTGAGGAGGAGCCTTCTTCAGTGACAAGCTGTTTACCGTCTCCTTTGGTTCGTTCTAACGGCCTTCCTTCATAAGGCATGGCCTCGGATATATTGTTTGAGATTACTTGTAGTGCAGCTATATCCACACAATAACAATATAATGTCATTTGCACTAAAAGTTTGGTATGCATCAATTATCAGAGAACAAATAGAGCTTGTAATCATTACAAGAATATATTAAACTGCAGTCTGAACAGAAATGCAAACATTTATAACCTGTAACTTGTCCGACATAAAAGTTTAATATTTAAATCTTACAAGAGATCTAACATATATGGTTTAATTTATAAAGCTTGTAAGTTGTAACCATGATGCATTTTAGAATATATACGCAATCCAAAACATTTTAATAATTTATTGATCTGACATGCACATCAAGTATCTGAGTTAGGAAGATCAATCATTTAGCAATATACACCATTCATAAAAGTACCTGAGTTAGTTGGACCTCTGCCAACAAAGGAAGGGTGTAACTGTTGAGGACGAGAAACCAAACCCCATGAGTTGTCCTTCTCCAACATGGGAAGCTGAACAGGTGAATATCCAAACATCACAGGCAAACTCCCATTACTCACAGATTGGGCTCCTGAGCGTTCACCAGTAGCAGCAGTAGGCATCACATGCATCACTCCAGGTATCTGAGGGCTTGGTACCCCAACAGAGCTGGACTCTTTTACTGAAGGGTAAGGTACATTCAACATATTTATAGGTTGAACAGAAAAAGAAGCACCATAAGTCATGCTAGCATGCTTAAAATCTTTTTCTGATGACCCAGCAAACCTCTTCTGCCCACTAAAGTCAGTAGCATTTGAGTCAGCACTTCCATGAACCTCTTTGGCAGCATCGGAAGAAGCACCAACTCTAATGAATCCTTTGGAACCATCACTGTGGTGTGAGATGGGCCTGGAGGTGGAGTTCTCAGTCTCAGAGTCAGCCACATCTTCATTTTCTGCGGTTGAACCATCCTCTGTTATAGAAATATGAGAGGCTCTAGGTATCTCATCAAAAGGCATTTTTCGCTTATTTGCTGCCTCAGACCTTTTATCTTCCTCAATTTCAACCGGCTTATTACTGTTTGCAACCAATCCTCTCCCATTTAAATTCAAAGAAGCATTGTCTTCTTTGGCCTTTGAAAGGTCACTAAAGAAGTTCTCCTCAGGCTTTGGGGAATCAGTTGTTCGGGTTCCAGTAATAGATTCGGGCTTCTGAGGAACATTATCAAACATTCTCTTAAAGTCATCCACCATTTTGCCACCCCTACCAACTTCTTCAGCTCTAGCATCTGAGGAGTTACCATTCTTACCCTTGGGTTTGGCTGATGAGCCTCCAAAAGATAAACCCAAGCTGAGCTCAAGCCCACTCTCATCCTCCATATTGTAATCTCCAAGCCTATCAAAATTCAAAACAGATCAAACTACTTGCTTGCCAAATTTTCCATGCTACTCCCTATTCATCAGCCCACCTTTTCACCGTAAGTAACCATCCTCAAATATCTGCAGTAAGTTTGCAGTCAACAAAGCAAGCCATTATCAGTGGCATAACACAGGTTCACGGAATGACAAATATTAACAAAATCAAGGTTTTCACTTAGGATAAAACATAGATACAGTTTCTTAAATATTGTATGTGTTGTTCTTCATTCAGAATTGAAGTTCCACGTCAGCAATTCATGTAATGAAAGTTTACATTAAAGGATTATGCCGGGATTATCAAGGTGAAATTCCAATTCTGATTGGAGAGAACAACAAAACAACACCTAAAGAATTGTATCCAAGTTTTCTTCTTTCACTTAAGATAAGGGACATAAAAACAATGAACTCATTCCTATCTATATTATCAAGGATGGGACAGATTTCATTTAATATAAAACTCCATGTGGAAGCTGAAGACTCCCTTGAATCATCATACACCATCTAGGGTATGTTATAGTCAAATAAACAATAGTAACTAAAAAATCCAGCAAAACCAAACACTTTCAAATAAAACTTCAAAATCTACTGCAGATCAGAATAATAACAAATATTCAAAATAGATTCAAAACAGAGCAAAAAAAAAAAAAGATCTCACCTCACCTCACCCCTGAATCCTGATCCAAGTCTTCCCTCTCACTCTGTCTTTTTCTCTACAATTTGGAAACTCTAGTGTCCCGAAGCGTTCCTTGAAGATTAAGAAAAAATAGGCAAGGCTCCGATCCGAGATCCAAAACTTACCCTGTGAGATGCACGATGGGAGAAGGAGATGGATGAAAAAGAAGAAGCACATAACAAGGAAATTAGGGTTCACATGCCAATGATTGAAAAAAGTGGAGAAGATCAATAGGGGAAAACAGGGAATACCTGAAATTGGGAAGAGGGACGATCAAAACCCTAGGCTCAGGTTTGCATCTCTCTGTGTCAGTGGAAGATTGAGACTGTGGTAGAGAGAATGCTTTAAAGGATAATATTTTTTTAAAATAATAGTAATCCCCTAACGTTGGCAATGTGATTCTTACGTTGGATTCCATTTATTTAACGATGATGATAATATACAGATTGATTTTTATTTTTTTATGACAGATATACATAGACACAATGTTTAGTAGGTGGGTCCATTTTGTTAAAAATTGAAGTCTTTAAGTAAACTACTTTGGATTGGTTGAATCAGATCTGTCAATTATTTTTAATTAATTCAACACACACCAACCATATTAAATTAGAGGTTAAGATATATTGATAATTTTATATTTTTGTTAGAGTATTTTATTAAAAAACGAAATAACATTTAGAACAAGAAAAAAAATCATATCAAATATATGTCGGTGAAAGTATCAAAAGGATTTTTGAAATTTATCAAATAACGACAAATTTTAAATTAATATTTAAATAAAAATAAGTTATAAAAATTTTCACAACTTCTAATAATAAATTCGTAAGATAATTATTTTTTTATATAAACTAAAATCATAAAAAGTGAACAATTTTTGTTATTTTTTAATTTTTTATATGAAATCTTAAGATAATTAACTACTTCAAACTCATCTATTTTTTAATTATTTTTGAAATCATAAAATGTTCTACGGTTTTAAAGTTATTTTAAAAATTTTATTTTTAAATTAATTTTTAACAACTCTAAATTAGTTTTAATTATCTTATAATTTCATATAAAATTTTTAAAAAATCGTTTACTTTTTACTACTTTAATATATAAAAAAAGTTATATCACCACTTGTGAAAAACCTTATCACTTATCTTTATTTACGTATTAATTTGCTCCATTTAATAAATTCCAAAAATATTATTCCATTTTAGTACTTTGGCCAATATATGTCCCTATTATTTATTGGCTATAGCCTATAGGTATACTTAGGATAAGGCTTACACACGAAAGAAAGGATAAGGCTTTAGATTTAGTTTGATAATTGATAAACATGGAATTATAATTCTTAACTAATACTAGTATTAATTTTAACTAATAATTATAAGTTTATAGTTTTCTCTTGTTTAAAAGAATAGTAAATTCAGTTTACTCGTTATAATATTTGCATGTTTAGTTCACTCATTCATGATTTTAGCAAGTATATTAATGAATTTGACTTTTCCTATTTATGAGCGATAAATATGATTCGATGATTAGGTGTATAGAATGAGATACAGATAAAGAAATATCTACATATAAATAATTTTGATATATTTCTCATGAAAGTTTACTATTGAATTTAATTTTTTTGACTGCATTATTGAATTTAATTTTATTCATATTAAAGTATGATATTATATACAACTATACAAGGACCTATATAAGATATAAAAGCTGTAAAAATGACTGATATGTTTTTTTATTCACACAAATTGAATTAAGTTAAATATTAACAAGTTTATAACAATTTACACATTACTTCTTTTTTTAAAGTGTTACATAACTACTTAGGTAACTCTGTTGTGTTTCTTAAAGAAATTGTCTAAGATATAAATAAATATGATTTATATTTTTCTACAGTCAACTAATAAGATACAGTATTCATTTTTAATTGAATGCAAGTAAGTAGTAACTAGTGGGACCATGTGTGTAAAACCCCTTAATTTTTCATTTTAAGCGATTAAAACTCCAAATACAAGTAACCAGTGGGATTAGTGAGATTTGACCAAAAAGAACTCCATAACATTTAATTTTAGTCCAAAATAGAGGTTAATTAGATTTTAAAACTCTCTCACTCACACTGTCGCACAAGATAAATTTGAATTAAAAAAAGATAAATTTGTAATTCCGTGATTTATAAATTGAAATAGGACTTCAAATATTAAAATTTACCCAAAAGGATTTATTTAAGCCCTAAATTGAATTGAATATGGTTAAACTTTTAGAGCTTATGATAAAGTACATAAATATTAGTAATAGTTAGTAAAATATTGAACTTAAGGGAAAACAGTAATGTTACCCTTAAAAAATATTTATAATTCCAGGCAAATGCTTATTCTGTAATAGTAATATAATTATAATTTTTGTGAACCTAAAAATCTTTGTAATTAATGATAATAAATTAATGAAGTTAAGAAAGCCGTAGTATTTAATAAAAAGATTACCTTTTTTTAAAAATAAAATAAAATAAAATATTAATTTTTTACATTAAAATATTACTTTCTTATAGATTTTTTTTATATTCTTCTCAGTTCTCATTACCGCAGTTAAACATTTTTAATGTTTTCTCTCGTATCTCTTTTGAGGTGTATTTCACGGTTCACACTATTTTTTAATTAGATAAAGAAAAATCACTTTCAGCATCTCAAATTACTCTTTTCTTATATATATATATATATATATATATATATATATATATATATATATTATTTACATATTTGATCTTCTTAGTTGTATATTTCTTTTAATCTACTATTTTTTTTTTATCTTTATCTTAATTTAGTATGTTTGTATCATATTCTTCTTTCAATCTCATTCTCTAAGTTGTATTTTAAAAGTTTATTCTGAACAGAGGAATATGATAGAAAGAGATTAAAAATTAACACTTAAAAAAGATTAATTTTTTAAAAATAAAAAAGATTAAAAATCAAGATAAAAGAAAATTCCTTAATCTTGTCGATCCTATCTGAATCATAAGTGATTCCCCCATTTAAACCATTTGATCTTCTTCATAAAAAGCCCTGTGATATTATTCTTAGCTTTAAACATTTGAGTTTGTTATTCTTTTCTTCTGTTTCACAACATTAATTCACTTCACTCTCTACATTTTTTTTTCCTTCCATGGCTTCTTCTATTCGTCCCTCACTTTCTTCCTTCATGTTACCCTCCCTTCCCTCTTGCAAGCCTTCTCAAAAGCTCTCTCTTTTTCATCTCGGTAGCGGTAAGCCTTAATAATCTCTTTTGTCTTTGACCCTTTTGCAAATAGTCCCCCCAAGTTTGTATCTTTTTTCATCCACCCTTTGATCAATCCAAGATTTTGTATCCAATTTAAATGGTTCTTTTTTTTTCTTTCTATTTTTCATTATGAAATTGTGCTTGTTTCTATTTAATGTTGCATTTCCCATGTTTTTGACACATGACATGACATGACACGTTTTTAACATGGATTGGTAGTATTCTTGCATGTTGAGGCGTGTGTAATCTTTTATGAACTGAGATTGTTGTTGGGTTGTTTTATGCAGGTATTAGACAGTTTCATAAGTTTGGCCTGAAATCTTCTAGGTTTTTGAGACATGATAATAAGTGCATGAGAGTGATGGCATCTGGGAACATGTCCACAGCTGCTACACAGGAAAATGTGCTAGATTGGGTCAAACATGACAAGAGAAGAATGCTTCATGTTGTGTATCGTGTTGGGGACTTGGACAAGAGCATAAAGTATGTCCAATATTAAATTAGTTACAAACTAGTTATATCTATGATTCTCTACAGTGATCATTGTCATGGGAGGACATACTTGATGTGACTTCAGATTTTATAGAGAGTGCCTTGGAATGAAGTTGCTCAGAAAGCGCGACATGCAAGAGCAGAGGTATACTAATGCCTTTCTTGGATATGGCCCTGAGGATGCACACTTTGTTGCTGAACTGACATACAGTAAGAATGTGACTAACTTGTTGTTGGCATTCTTGATAATTACTGAATTTTGCATTTTGCGAAACCAGTTTTTGCATCCTTGAGCAGTGGAAACCCTTCTTTTAATGTTGGTTTTCCTTTAACAATGTTTCAGATTATGGGATTGATAAGTATGACATTGGAGATGGATTTGGCCATTTTGGTCTTGCTGTTGATGATGTGAGTTTCCCGAACCTACTGCTATAATTTGTAAACATCTTTCACTGCTGAAATGTATTTTTGTGTGTGAACTACTCCAAATGTATCCTTTTGTTATTGTTGTGGGGATGGAGATGCAGCTCTGGTTATTACTTGGGATTTCCTTTTTTTCTTTTTGACCAATGTATAATATGATTTCCTTGTCTTTAGATTTCAAGAATAGTGGAACTTGTTAAAGCCAAGGGAGGGAAAATTACTAGAGAGCCTAGTCCTGTCAAGGGAGGCAACTCAACAATTGCATGTATTGAAGATCCTGATGGTTATCAATTTGAACTTTCAGAAAGGGTTCCCTCTCCTGAGCCTTTGAGCAAAGTAATGCTTCAAGTGGGTGATCTTGACCGTTCCATTAAATTTTATGAGAAGGTGAGGGTCAATGCAATTTTATGATGTTTTACAGTCTTCTTATTTTCTATACACAACATTGATTTCTTTGTGATTGCTTGCTGCTTAGGCTTTTGGTATGGAGCTACTTCGAACACAAGATGATCCAGAATCTAAGGTGCCTTGATATCTATTTTGTTACATATATTTGGCACTGACATCTTTTAATGTATCTAATATATGCCTAAGTACTTAAAACTGAAAAATTAGAAGATAAGGAGAACTTATGGTTTATATATGATTTTTGTGGGGGCTCTGCTGCCGACATTTTATGTGTGGAAAAATTAAGCCCCAGGACAATAGATACGGGATTCCTTTGTAATCAATCCTCTCTAAGGTGCAATGATCTAGCCGGGGTTTGTACTGCAATAAGTATTTCTGTTCTATGACCATACGTGAATGTATGTTGGTGTCTTGTTATAAAATAACTTCAGTTTCCAACATAATTCTAATAAAATATGCTGTCCTTTTTGCCTAATTTTGGTGGTGTGCAAAAATATGTTCAGTTCAGCGCAATGCTGAATCAAAACTTGTTTAGAATGGAAGACTGGTGTGTATGTGCTCTACCAAATGACTATTTTTATGTTTTACTATGTGAAATCCTATGTTTGAGTGTGCAGCAATCAACTGGATATAAATAAGATTGTTAGATTTTCAGCTGATTAGTGGTGAAAATCGGCCTTCTTCTCCTGGGGCTATCAGAGGGTTGTTGAACAGCTTGTGCCTTAGAGACAAATGAACATGATACTAATGATACATCGAGGATTTTATTGTTGCCGCCTCCAATACAATCTATTTGTATTTAATTGATTTTAGATGTCACTTGAATTGTATATTTATGTTATTGTCTTAAAATTACCTGTGAAGATTAGCAAACCAGTATCCCTATGAGGTTACAACTTTCAAGAAGACACAAACATAAAAAGACCTATCATCCAATGCAAGCTAGGTAAACAACTAATGGGAGAAGCACCTTTCATAAAAAAAAATTATGAGCATGCAGCCCTACCATGCTGATTTCAATTTATTCCCTTATTTTTTGGGAAAGATTCTGCATCTTTTAACTAGCTAATGCTTTCAGATTTATGTTTCTTTTGAAATATATGTATCATCTATTGGTCTTTCGAGGTTTAAGCTGGCTTTACCATTCTTTGGTTAATCTTGCTTGCTTTGTTGGCCCAAAATTTGTTTCCCATGACTTATTTGATATATTGGGCATGTGATTGCTGTTTCTTCACCTACGATCATTTATGGTTTTTCTTCTTCCCGTTTTGGTAGAGTACAATAGCAATACTTGGTTATGGTCCAGAGAAAAAAAATACTGTCCTGGAATTGACTTACAACTATGGAGTCACAGATTATGATAAAGGAGATGCTTATGCTCAGGTAGACAGAAGTTCATCTCCTTTTTTATTCTTCACAATATCATTTGAATCTGCTAAGTAGTAATCATTATTCCAGTTTTGCTTTTGTTTTCTGTAGTTACAAAATGATTGATGTTTCATGAGATTTTTATTCGAATGCTTACTAGCGTGTGTTTCAGCATTAAACGTTTTTTGCCCTCCATTCACGATAATTTCTTCTATTCATTCTCTTTTCACAGATTACAATAGGCACAGATGATGTGTACAAAACTGCAGAAGCAATCAAACTTGCAGGAGGGAAGATTACTTGGGAACCTGGACCAGTACCTGGTATCAAAACGAAGATCACATCGTGTGTTGATCCTGATGGTTGGAAAACTGTATGTTCCTTTGATCATTTTAAGCATTATTTCCATTATGATGTTTATTCATTATCTTATAGTGAAGCATTTGTGTTGAGTCTAACTTGTACTTGTTTTTTCCCAACTCTA
Source organism: Glycine latifolia (assembly GCA_013407115.1). NCBI lineage: Eukaryota > Viridiplantae > Streptophyta > Magnoliopsida > Fabales > Fabaceae > Glycine > Glycine latifolia. The sequence continues at coordinate 28,221,183 of CM023949.1, read as the reverse complement.
ATGTACAGGTTTTTGTAGATAATGTTGACTTTCGTAGGGAGTTGGAGTAGTTTTTTGAGTCATAATCATGGCAATTTTGGGAGACTTAATATCAAAACAATGGCAGAGGAAATGGTATTCTTTGTTGAAGTTTTTTTGAGTTAGTGAATGTATCATACGCAAGTCCATTTTTTGTAGATGATGGAAATTCTTGCAGCAAATATCTTTAGCTTTATACAAATAAGAGAAGAACCCGACAAAGTTGCTCTAGCTACTTTTTCTTTACGCAGCTCTAGCTACTTTAATTCACACTAAACTGATTAATTAATAATAAGCTTAAATATATTTTAGATTATGATAAATTAATAATTTTTTTGTCCTTTAAATGATGTGAATACTTGAGTTTGCAATAACGTGGATTAAGAAATTAGAAAAAACGAACTAAAATGCGTTTTAGGTTCATGATATATTAGTCAATTTTATTTTGGATTTTTACTAAAAAAAATTACATTAAAATCTTGATATATTAAATTTTTTATTGTATCTTTATCATTTGTTAATTAACAACGTATTGGTTAAAAATTTAAAAATATAATTTCTGATAGCTAAAAAATATTTATTTAAAAAAATACAACTTATATGATGGTTTAAAGACTTTCAGAATTATTTAAAGTAAAAAAAAAAAAAAAAGAACATATGGATTTTGTCTTCTCCTTCGTCACTTCAATTTTCTTGACCATTTACAAGAATCAATTAAAGTGTCAATTTAAAAAAGAAAAAAAAATTACAACCACAAATCTCAGTCACTTGTAAAACAAAATAAAGATGAGTGTCTTAGATCTGAAATCTCATACCTGGAAATCGTAGATCTAAAAACGCTCTCTTTTAATTCCTTGCAGTCCCACAATATTCTTTGGTTTTGCACAATGGATTTAGAAACGCTCTTTCAAATCCAACTCATAGAGTCATAGATCTGGAGCTCAACAACAAAGGTGGGAATCTCGATGAGAGCGCATTGCGTGTGGAGCCGGTGGTTGAGGAGGGAGAGAGTGCAGAGGGTGGAGATAACGGCCGCACCAACCACATCACTTTCAGCTATGAGTTAATCATATTTTTACTTCCTAAAAAATTTGATCATCTTTAGATTTATTCCTCAACTTGTACCTAAAAAATTGTTCATCCTTTGTTTTACTTCTCGACCTTTCATTCACTACAAGGGTTGAAAACTTCTGATTTTAGGGACTAGTTGTGTATTTGAAAAATATATGAACAAAAAATTATGATTTTAAAAATTAGGGACTAAAACTGAAGATAACTCATTTTTCAGAAACTAAGAACACCATTAACTCTGCAACCATTATGTCAAGATGAGTATCTGCAATATACATCTAATATCCTCTTATAACAATTTGGTTAAAAATTATTGGAAACTATAAAATTATGAATGAGTTCATTAAATAAGAAGTAGGACTAACACGTTTTTTGTGATTTTCAATAATAAACACAGTGTGTTTGTGTTGGTACATGTCAATCTAATCCTTATATAATATGGTGCAAAATTAACCGCAGTGAAGTTGTGATGCGTTTTGATTATGTATGGAACACACCAAACTTGAAATCGTACAGTGACCAGTGACTCAGTGAGGCGTTGACTTGATTTCTGGTAGGATTAGGTTTGATTAGGGGATTTAGTGGTTCAAGTGAATGACAGGAAGCAATCATATTCAATCTAATCTGAAGTTAAGTTTTACCTTCTAGTTAGTTGTAGACATCATTTTAGGGCTGGACAGAAATGGAAAGATTTGATTCCCATTCATAGCTCTGCTTTAGGCACTTATTATTCCTTTTGGTCCTAGTCCCTGCTTTATAATGTCCATTGCCATTTAATTTTGCCTAGATGCCTCGTGTCAATGGATTTATGTCTATGAATTTTATGGACTTTCTTCTAGAAGTGAAGAATGTTTTTTTTAACAATCAACATTAACGTTTTAAATTGTGGTCATAATTTTTATTTTGTTCTGATTTCTCACATTATGAGAAATTACAAACCAATATAGTGAATGTGAACACAATTACATTCATAATGTGATCATAATGAATCCAAAAAATCTAACATTATTAGTAAAATTGTGATTGTAAACCGTTTTGTAAAACCGTAACCAAACATATTAACATATAAAATAAAGGTGTGTTTGTTTAGCCATTTCAACCTTCATTTTCACATTCCAAAAACATAACGTGATACAATAAATTTATTGAATTCTCGTTCAAGGCATTTGAACTGTTTACAAACACACTAAAAGGTCACAACTTGTTAAGATGAGCCAAACTCCTATTGAATATCCAATAGGGTGGCACACATCTTGAAAATACATGTGTATATATTGTTACTACTTAAAAGAAATTAATAATCATAATACACCCACAAAATCACCTTAATTTATCTTTAAACATATACAATGGTTGCAGAACCTACTCATCTAGTTTCATCAATCAAGTATGTACTCAATTGTGTCTGATTGTAAGTGCGTGGCTGAGTGCATTTGCATTTTTGCCTGAACTAGCATATGTGTTGAAGAGAAATGAGTGGGGTTTATAAAACCTCAACTCATAAATGTTCATCAAAAGATATGAAGTAACAAAAGGGCATATAAGTTATATATTTTGTAAAGCTACAGAAGTCAAATATACTATATAGGAAAACAGCAGTGTGCAAAGGATGGGACCATATATAGTTAACCGAAACAATATTGAAAGTATTAGGCCTCACCCAAATTTCTAAAACCATGGCCCAATTGAATTATTATGGCCATAATTACCTTGTTTTCTTTCCTTGGTCCATAATTACCTTATTACTTTTACTCTCTGCGTTTTCTTCACTTGGCCTAACTTGATAACGGTTGTCATTATGGCATTTCAAGAGCCACGCACTGATTTTTTCCTTATATATCAAACAACCTTTGTTCTTTCAAAGTGTTCCTCCTCAGCAACTCAACAATGGATCATGGCAGAGAAAACTCAAAGGTACCCTTTGGAGAACAAGAACAATACACTTTTCCATATTTTTCCTACCCTTCTTTCAGCCCCTTCATTCCAAATAATCATACCCTTTTAAGCACATTCTGCCCCATGTTTTCTACCATGGAATTCAATGATCTGAACAATTCCAATTGCTTCACACCAAATGAAGACTCATCTGGCTATTGTGATGTTCTTGGGGAGCATTCTAGTGCCAAGTCAGACACAGATTCATCCAATGAGGAAGGTGGTGATGCATCAGATGAAGAAGTGATGATGAGTTTGGATGAGTTGCTGCTTGATGGAAAAACAAAGGAGAAAATTGAACTATTGGCTGCAATGGTTGGAGTTGACACTACTGATCCAGCAATTGTGTTGAATGAAGTAGTGAATGTTCTCAAGGTTTTGAAGAGGATAAATCAGTATTAGTTAAGTGCTTAAACGAGGTTAGGAATCTTAGTTCTTTTAATATGATGGGCTCAACCATTTTTATACCTTTTGAAATGTGTCTTAGCTAACTCCTATGACATATTGAGCTTGAGAAATTTTCAATTGATTACTTTGTATGCTAGTTAGCACAAAAATCTTCCATCACGGGGGATGGTGTTCAATAATTTCAAAGCAAAATAACTCCTTACGCTTGCACAGTTTCTATATATACTTGCAACGACAGAAAGAAAATAACCTTTTTCTTGGTGGGTGATGGTGGTCGTCTTCATATCAATATGACTATTTGATATGATTAAATTAGAATAAAAGAATAACATCCAAGCAACTTTACATTTTGACTTATCCACTAATCAGTCTCTATTTGATTAAATATTTTCTCGTGTTGAGGAATGAGGCTATTCCACATTACTCGAAATATAGAAAAAAAAATTAGAGTTCCAAAAATAAAAAAGAATAATTAGTACGGCAGTTAGTTTATTATATATAAAATCGCAAATACTTTACTGGTTAGCTTACCAATATTTTACAAAACAAACTATAAATAAAAGGTATATAAAATAAGTAACTGAGGAACAAATAAAAAAAATACGAACCAACAAATAGCTCATCGCCTTCTATCAAATAGAGATTTTATTCTTTAAAACGATATAAAACATGATTATAATCATTATTTAAACGATTAAAATTGCAATAATATATAATTATAAATTTGTTTAGTAATAAAACTATACTTTATTCTTTAAAATACACCATGATTTTGATGTTTGGACAGGAAAAGAAAAGTTAAAATGTAATTTTTTCTCTATTTTTTCAAATCCATGATTTTAGTTCTCCATTTTTTAAAATTGAGATATTTGATCCTCCACTCTTAAAAAATTTCATGAGTTTAGTTCTAACAATCAATTTCACAAATTACCTACCAAGAAAACCTCCATGACAACAAAATATCAAACTCAAACTATATAAGTTACTTCGGCCTATTCAGGCTAAATCAACATAAAATATATAAAAATAATAATTATCATAAAAGCTTTTATTCAAAAAGACTAGATAAGAATTAACTACATATAAGACTAGGTTGCATCTAAGAGAATGAAATAATCCTTTTTCATGTCAACGCACAATGCCCTGAGTCATTTTTGTTTCCAAGACTCTGTTATGACCAAATTGGCACAAAGGATCTTTAAAGGTGAAAGATGATAGGTGCTTCATGCAATTGTCAGCATACGTAACAAGAACCGTTAAACCCATTTGTATTCATTTATGAGATTCAGAATTTATAACTAGCTGAACCTCTGATGCTGCTTTCCATGCTTTCAGGTAAAATTTCCTTTCACCTCATGCCTTGGATGTGTGAAACACCAACATCAAGCAATGTAGGATAACTTGGAATTCAGAGTCCCCACATTCATGTTTTAAATGGCTTTGTTTGTCATTCATACCAAACAAGAACTTGAATTTTGAATACCTCACTCTGGGTATCTACAGTAGCAAAGGTGTTTCATTGTGTTGTTTCCGTTCACCGTTACATGTATCAATTCGACAAGGTCTGTAGTTAGACAATAATGCAAAACAAAATACATGGTAAAAACATGTGATGCTGATCTCACTGTACTAAACTTATACACATAGGAGTGGCATGGGCCATGAAAGTCATGGGAAATTTTTCTAACCAATAGACACCAAGTATTCATCTTGACACTGTTAAGAACAAATGTTTCTCAATATATGAAACTGAGCTTCCTTCAGATGCATTGTTTTCTCTACTATAACTTTCCTCGAGAGACCTACTTGTAATCAGCAACAAAATCAATGATCATAGATTATGTCCATCAACTGAAAAATGAATTGTCAACCTTACAGAAATGTTGGTTAGAATCATAGATCTTGAATTATCTTTGCTAACCAACATCCATATCAAAAGCAATTCTCATTTCAAGCTTGTCACAAAGCTGAAGTACTCCCAAAATGCTAAGACAGCCCAATCTTTATGGAGAGGTATGTTCCAGTTGATAATAGCATCCATATATACCAACTGTCAGTCATATTACATCCTTCAGACAATATAGGTTGAAAAAAGAAATCCTGCAAAAGAGAAAGTGAGAACTGATAATTGAGATGCTCATATACAACTATTTTTATCACAGGAACAACAAATATACAGTAATTTATCCAAACCTTGAACTAATAAAACCAGATTTTCATTCATCCCAAGCATGACAATACAAGTTAATCTGATTGATAGTCAAATTCGAGCTACCTACAAGTAAAGAAGTGCTTCTTGGCCAATACGTTTGAATTGAAAATTTTGAAAACTCAAAAATAAGTTGATAAAATCAAGAAGCAATCTAAAGCAGCAAATCTTTGATTGTTCCAAGTATGGGTAATTAAATAAATTTCGAAATTTGACACTGGCAAGAGACTGATTATCAAAATGGAAAAAACTAATGATGAGATACAAATCTCAATATTTGTCAAAAAAAAAAAATCTTAATAATTAAGTAACTTCATAGGCTAACATAACACAATCATATGTTTGGTAAGTATTACATATATGCCACCAAAACTACCTTTGATGTCTGTTAAGAAACCATTATTTCAGGGATCATTCTGGCAAAATACTGCCTCTGATATGATAGTTATATTCTCTGAAAACATGACCACATTAACAGGAATATCAACTTAGCATCACCATAGGCAAAATGATCTGACGGCAATGAGAAAAACTTTTCCAGTTTAGATTTTCCCACATTCAAAGAAATTTCATTTATGGAAAAGCTTCAAAGCATGATATACAATTACATGGTATATTATTTAGGCAGTGAAAATAGCATAACCATGTTAAAATAAATGACCAGCAAAAGCAAAAAACTAAAATCAAATATAGCTTAACAGAACCAACTGAAAATACACCTACAATTCATAATATCGTCAATAAATTTAAATGAAACTGAGTCACCATATAACATATGGCCCAATGATAATTATCATCAAGTAACAAAAAGGGGAAACAGGGCTGCATTCACGCATTAATTTTACATAAAAACATGGATACACAAGATTGCTGCGTGTCACATTTGAAATCTATATACAGCAAAGCAGCCAAGCCTGGGTAGTCTGTAATTTATACCAAACAATCGTTTGCAGTCACCTTAGGAAAAAAGCAACACAAGATGGTCTCAGAAGATGAGCTTTGAAATTTATCAATCTTGCAGCAATTTGCAGTCTCCCTGGATAGATCATTTGCAAATTCTTGACCAAAAATGTACAGTTGAAGCAAGCAAATACCACGCATTTGCGGAATGCATACAGGGAATCTTCTTGATCAGAATCAAACCTGAAAAAACACATAATATAAACTGTCAATGATAGAAGTGAGGCATAGAGACAATAACACTTGCTGCAGCACATTTATTATGAACCAGAAAATTACCATATTGGGCATTCATTTGGCAGAAGATATGCGCTGCACGGATGAAATCCAACTACTTGAAGGGCCAATTTTATTACTTCCCTGCCCATGTCCAGGTTTAGGAGCTTCAGTGGACAAGGCAGGCTTCAAGGTGTTCCTTCTTGAGGTACCAGCAATAGAGTATGAGGTAGAGGGTATATTCGCTTCACCAAAAATCTACAAGTAAATGAAGAAATTAATTAAATCATGCTTGTTAAATATTAAACACTGATCTATTTCATAATTTTGAAACATAATAGTATGCAACCAATGAATTGTAACTTTAGCATTGCAAGTCAGTCATAATAAAAAATTTATAACTATTTACTCAAAGATGACTTACATTCTTGTCCAGAGGCTTTTCAGAGCCCAAATTTTTACCAACTGGTGATTTAAACTGAATTTTAACACCAGAACCAGTAACATTGCCTGATTTAATACGTTCTGCTGAGACATCCCCTGAATAAGCATTAATACCTGCCAATAAGTAATACTGAACACAACATTGTTTATGCAGAATCACAAAAAATTATGCAACTAATTTCAGATGCACCAACCTCGATGGTTGTCCACATCCATTGGCATTGCAGGACTGCTACTTGTTCCAGGGACCATCTGCAATATGACAAAATGAGTATTATAAGCATGGGAAGACTCAAACCTCTATTCATGTAAAGGAAATATACTTACAGATATGCGAGGCTGGACTTTATTCTTTTGTGCCTGCTGGTACTTTAAAATAGTCCAATCAAATACATAATCAAATTCATAACCTGCATATACCAATAAGGAGAAATAGAAAAGGAAAATTACATAAATGTAGATATGAAAACAAAGACAAATATTGCTACTGTCACCACATTTGATTCTGCAGGAATATAAACACAATTCTGCAGGTAATTTGATTCCATATTACTCAATAAATCATCAAAATAATCACCTTCTCGAGTAAATAGGTCCCGAAAAAGGCGCTTCAAAAATCCATAATCAGGTCTCTGATCAAAGGTCAGAGAGTGACAGTAATGAAAGTATGAAGCAAACTCTACAGGATGAGATTTGCATAATACCTGTGAAAATAACAAATGAATAAGAATTGTGATCAAAACCCTACACATCATATAAATGTCCAAACACTTACCTCAATAGGTGTTGATACTTTCTTCTCACATATTTTGTCATACTTTTGCTTCTTTGTTGCAGCCTTTAGGTTTTGCCAAGGAAGGCTAAACACAAATGTTCAGTCATTACAAGTTAGAACATTTCATTATATTGCTCTCAATAGATTAAAAAAATGCCCATGAAAGCAAAACATCTAGATTAGAATGTCATACCTTCCTCTAAGGAAGTACAGAAGCACATACCCAAGTGACTCCAAATCATCCCGTCGACTTTGCTCTACAAAAAAATAGAAATTGAACATAAACAAAAATTGAATTTTATTTGGAGTGAGGGGCTTAAATAACTTCGTCTGACTTACCAATCCCAAGATGAGTATTGCAACTAGCATAGCGTGCAGTCCCTGTTAAGTTTTTGTTCTCCCTGTGCGGTACAATTTGTTATTATTAATTCTGGCATATTTACCACGGATGAAAAGAGAAGAAACAAAAAATGAAATACTCCAAAAATATTGTTATTCATGAAAAGTGATTGAGAAATTGGATCAAACCCAAAAAGAAAAAAGGAAGAGAGAGAGAGAGAGAGAGAGAGAATTCAATGGAATACTATAGTAGAAAGTTAGAAACCTGTAAGGGATGTGGCGATTAGTTGTGGAGTCCCTATATCGTTTTGCAAGCCCAAAATCAATTATATAAACCTGTCACGAACACCATGATCATGTATATTTAATTTGATGCCAACTAATAACTGAGGGAATGACAATGCAAGTCAACTCCAAATGAAGATGAATTTGAAACCACAACAGGATAGTCACCTGGTTTGCCTTCCGACCAAGTCCCATGAGAAAGTTGTCAGGTTTTATATCCCTGTGTAGGAATCCTTTAGAATGCACATATTCTATTCTAGTCATCTGCACAAAATAATAATAATAATAATAATAATAATAATAATAATAATAATAATAAAAGTTATCATCAACTGCACACACATAACAAGATTTATAACAAAGCGACACCGACTGCAAAATTTTCCACGAGACTAAATAAAAGAATAAGGCTGGGAGAACAGGACTTAAAGGGCTAAGAGGCAAGAGGGAAAGAGGTCTTGCTGTCCTTTAAGCTGAACCCATCATGAACAATTTGCAGACAACATTGTAACCCATATGCCCAATAATTAAAATAGATGACCGGTTACCATTTGATCGGCCAACATCAACACAGATTTGAGAGAGAACTTTCTTCCACAGTAGACAAAAAGATCCTCAAGACTAGGTCCCAGCAAGTCCATAACAAGCACATTATCCTCCCCGTCTACACCACACCATTTTATGCTCGGGATTCCACCTGGATTCCAAAACGTAAATAAAGAAATTCAAAATCTTCAAACCTCACCAAGTTCCTCAAAAAGTAAAACTCTCCATAGTCCATACACGGATACACCAACTCATTCATTCACTTACCCACACATACAAAAATGCACAATACTAACTAAAACTACGTACCCCCATTACCCGGAAGCTTCATGCTATGCACAGGTAAGGATAGGAAAATTGTATGCAGTCTTACCCTCGTATATGCAAAGACTGGGGAAGCTTCATGCTATGCGCAAGTAAGGATAGAGAAATTGTACACAGCCTTACCCTCGTATATGCAAAGAGACTGTTTCCAGATTCAAACACATGACCAACAAATCACCAAGACACCACTTTACTGCTGTGTCAGGGCTCGCCCTCACAATACTAACAATTATTTAAAAGAATAATTCAAATTGCACCAAGCTACTAAGAAAGAAAAAAAAACAAAAGAGCATACTTCCTCCTTGAAGAATATTGTAGAGCTTGGCCTCATAAAGCAATTGCGGATGCTTCGTTTTACCGTTTTCCTGCAAAAAATAAACAATAAAACAAAAATCGAAGAGTTCAAGGATCCGAATCCGCTACAATGCATGATTACGCAAAAAATAATTAGCTAATAATGAAACGAAGGTGAAACTGCAATAATTAAAAAAAAAAAAAAAAGCGTAGGAGTAGCATACAATCTTGACGGCGACGATCTCGAAGGTATCAATATGAGTCGCTGCAGAATTGAATTGAATCGCAATGAGAACATAATAGCATCAACATCGAAAGAAACAATAATAAAAATTAGGAATTGAGATTTGTGAATAAAAATTGACAGAGAGAGACCGAGGTAGATTTCGCCGAAGGATCCGCTTCCGATCTTGCGACCTAGCTTGTACTTGGCGCTGACGATGCGCTCCATGGCCTTAACCCTATCCCTATCTATCTATGTATCAGCTGCTTCTATAATAACAAACCCAAGGAACGCTTCGATCTCAGAGCAACACCACCGAAACGAAAATCACTGGCTGCGAACAGAACAACCCCAAATATGCACCCGGGGGGTATTTTTGTCCTTTCAATTTTGTCTTACTCCAACCCCGGCCAACGGCCCAACCGGACCCGGTTCTTAGTTGTTTCCTGGTTCCACCGTCAGAATCTTTTTTGGAAAGTTCAATCCTGTACATTATTAAGATCTAGGACTGGTTTGATAGAAAGGATATGAAACGTGGCCAAGATAAAAATAAAATAGGATAAAAACATTATAACTAATACGTTATCAGAATAATTCTAATTTTCTTACAAATTATTTTATTATTTTTATGATAAGTTTTAAATACGTTAAAACTTTCAAGTTTCAAGATATGAAATATTTTTATTTATTCAATACTTATCAAAAGAAATAGTATAAAAGTTTGTAGGAAGATAAAATAGGAAAATATAACATTATTCAAGTTATTAACTTATTTTTTGTGTTCACTGGATAAGAAATCAAATAACCATAGAATATTATGTATTATATAAATTGTCAGTGATAAAATATTATATATGGTATAAATTATGTTTAAATGAAAAAATTATTGTATCACTAAAATTATATATAATTTTTTTTAAAATAACAATAAAATATAATAATGTAATTTTAATGATTGTAAATAAAAAAATAATTACCATGTTTTTTCGAGGATTATAATACTATTTAAGGGGAAAAAATGATGAGAAAAATTTTCAAAAAAGAAATTTGAAAGATATTATCTCAATAAAATATGATTTTTTTTTTAATTTTAGGAACTAGTCACATTTTTGTTTCTCAAAGATTGATATCTCTATAATTTGGTTAAAATTTATTAAAAATCATTAATTTTGATAAATTTTACTTTTCATTCAATAAAATAAAAAGATATAATCATTAAATAAGAAATAAAGTGTATCAAAAATTATAATTTTTAATAAATTTTGATCAATAAAAAGTTTTAAAAAGACAATAAAAGTATTGTTAATATTTCTCTTTTAATTATAGACTGTTATTTTGGTGTGTGACTTGACATAAGTCACAATAATATGACCTTTGTATTATTTAATTATGTAATGACAGTGACTTATAGCACCAAGCAACCGCCTTAATTATATAACTCCTTCTAAGTACGGGTATTGTTGTAGTTAGCGTACGAGTGCGCGAGTGTAACGGTTGTCTATTTTGCTTACAGTTCCTTTGCGCTGAAAAAATTATCTTTGTAGTCTTTTGCTTAAATTCCTAACCAAGGAACAAAATTCCAACATCGTTAATTAGTTATAGAACTCAGCGCAAGAATTATTTCTTGCAGAGCGAAGAGTATCCAACTTTATTTGACTACTGTTACTTGTTCTAGTTTTCTGAAAAACTTGTTCTAGTTTTCCTTCAGATGCTTTTTAGTCACGTCACGGAAGCTTGGTTACATGTTGTGTATTTGACTTACTAGACCTTAGCTTTTCTTGATTGTATACTTGATTTTATTACAATTTATTCTTGTCACAAATGAATTAGATATTCATCCATTTATAAAGAATTTTCTATTGTGTCAAATGAGTCTTTAGAGGCGAAGGATTGCTACTTGCAAAAGACCCTCTAATGCTCTAGTGCATATTTGACTTAGAACTATTAATAATATATAGTGGATAAGTGAGAATGAATTAGTCATTTACTTATGAGGCTTATTCTTTTTTATACTAACCTGATTGAACCTGGGATCTATGAATATGTCATATTATGATTACTAGTTAAGTAATACTCATCCTAATCATACTTAATTGTTTCTAGCTGAGTGATTATTCTTAAGTGAATTTAACGATGATAATCATAACCGAATGATACTCATTATTCATATATAATGAAGGTCAAAATGTACTATTTGACATATGTAGATACATGATCGAAAGATGTGTTTAGATTGAGTGTGTCAAGTATCACTTGAGTCTAACTGAATACTTATCCGTTATCAACTATTCTTTTAATGTTTTGAGGATTTGCAAATCCTATCAAGTTTTTCAATTCCTTCAAATGTTAGTATAATTTAAGTGTTTCAAGTAATGGTTTGAAGAAATGAATCATGAATTTTGGTCCTTGAGATGACTATATGGAAGTAGAATCCTAGGCGTTGATTACGATGCATGGAGCTCTGCTTTATTGCCATGGGGTGTACATGTGCCATGTTTTGCGGTACAGGCCAATGTTTCGTGTTTGCATGTTGTTTTATAGGGTAGGTTGTTCTTATTCGAGTTAGTGCTTATTTGAGGACATTTGAACATCAGCGCAGTTATATATTATACTATAATAATCAAAGCTACAAGAGACATGATCTTTTTTTTTTCCCGGTGAATTAGACATGATCTTTATTATTGGTCAATTTATGTAAGTTTTTCTAAATAAAGTTAATTAGGTTAGGACACACAATATTATTTATAGCATATTTAGATTTCAGTTGATAGCTTCTAAATCATGGTTTGAGGAAAAGCTGCAAGAGACAAGCTTTTTCCCAAACCATGGTCTTGAGGTTTCCAATAGAAATTCAAATGCACAAAATCTAAGTGGGTGTTGGTGGATGTCTCACATTCAGACAATGAAAAAGTTGCATCCATCATATGCTACAATATGCAGCTTCTGTGTTAACGGAGCTTGAAAACGCAATTCCAAATACAAGGTTACACAATTTTTATCTACAATAAAGAGTATGCTGGAAAGTAGGAACCCTTTGGAGACTAATTATTGGTAACATCAATAGCAACAATAAAATTGTCATCTAAACATTGGCCAATAATCAATTTACTCGGATAGCTAAGATAATACAGGTATGACTAAGAACCCATGGGCATGGAATGAAGATGAAACAGAATTGCAATACACAAAATAGTGGACATTATTCAATTGAATTGGCTAACAAGAATGAAATCACATAGATTGAAACTACAAATGGGACAAAAAAGCAATAATTAAATGAAAAAACACGTCTCAGCTTGCATGCCTTCATTATGTTTAAAATTGTGACTTGAAACATTCAGGAGGCATCATTCCATTGAATCTTTTGGTATCTCTGCAATAATCATAGATCATGTAATTGTTCCTGACCCAATTCATCTGTCCCAATTGGGCATAACTCAATTGCTTGTATGTGGGAGAGGTCCACCAATTGGCAGGGAAATTTAAGGCACATTGGTTGATACTAACTGCTCCATTCCACTTACAAGCCCTTGCTCTAAAATGATTAAATCTGGTTATGAATGGTGCACCACTCCAATTGGTCTTAACAAGCCCACCTCTAGTGGCCCAATCATCTGCATTCCACAGGCTAGTATAAACCCTCATTCCTTGCTTGTTTGGGTAAGCAATGCCCTCATTTTCATAGTTTCGGTACACCCTAATTGGTATACTATCAATATACCACCTGAGATAACAAATCAATAATGTAGATTATAATACAATTGAAGAAGGTTTAACTATTAAACAGTTTAATTATATTGGTACATTATCCATATACAGAAACATAAGATTTGTTGGATAGTTAAAAAGAAGGAAAGGAGGGAAAAGTCGGGGGTTCGATCCCTCCTGCTAACAAAAAAACTAACAAACTATCAATATGCCATCACCTTAGGCTGAGATAACAAATCAATAACATAGATCATGATACAATTGAAAAAAGGTATATGGCTAGTTGACTATTTCTTTCTTATAGAACTAAGAAAAATGAATAATGAATTAACTTTGTGCTGGTAGAGTTTAGTAGTTTTTCAACTTACACAACTTCAATGGGGTTCCAATGAATGGTGTAATTGTGAAAATCAGAAGTTGGGTCAAACCAGAGGTAAAATTGTTGCTCCCTGCTTCCATTTCCTTGTGTGTAAATGTTCGTATGGACAATGTATGGTTGTCCTGAAATGTTGCCTAAGAACTCGAAATCTATCTCATCATGTTGGCTTCCTGTAGAGGATAGCTGCACACGTTTTATGCGATGAACCATTAATTAGCACTTTACCTTTTGTAAAATCTATATATTTCCACTTTATTCACTAATTCAATTTTGTTGAAATTAGCTGATATCTGAAACTCTACTACATCTTTTTTTAATAGGAAAAAAAATCAGGTGCTTAATTTTAGCACCAGTGAACTTACATAGTAGGCCGTAACTGTTCCTGCAGAATTTCCAGGGACCAGCTTGATTCTCGATTCAATACTTCCAAATAAGAATGCTTTCTTTGTTTGAGCTGCAGATCCTGAAATTCAAATGCAACACCAAGTACTCTAGTTAAGGTGAAATTTTGGAGAGATTAAAAAAGAGCCTTATATACTATCAATATACTGAAATATTCTAGTTAAGGTGAAATTTTGGAGGAATCATTCATTACAGTTTTACAATGCAGTCAGTAGGAGTTAAGACATTAGATAGATTAATGATTAATTTAATTTGTTTCTCCTGATATATATCTGCACTTGTATGTAATTGGATTATTAGATCATTATTGCCTGTCATTTCAATTGCAACATAGTATTAAAGAATGCAGCATGGTTGAAAGTTGCAACTTTATTATTATCTTGATCATAAATGCAAATATTTTCAATTGTCCAAGACAAATATATCTGTTGAGATAATATAAATTGGATGCAATTATGGAGTTTTCACCTGAGGTTTGATCCAACACAAGTTGGAGATCTTCACCCTGCATTGATGCATGTTGAGAACCCCAAGTGATGTACATGCTTTTGGAAAAGGTGGCATCTACGAGGATTATGCTTTGTGCCACTGCAAAGAGGAACAAAGCTACCAACAATTTCTCAATTTGTGCCATGTTAATTAACTTCTATGGATTGAAATTAAACTTGAATGCATAGTTTCCTGGTTCGTGATGTCTTTTTATAGTAGTAGCAAAATGTGACATATTCTGCTGGAAATATTTGAAAAATTTAATAACTGGTTCCCGAGTATTGACCTTTTCCTTTGATTTGATTTGTTGAAATTAGTTTTTTGAAGAGAGTCAAAAGAATTAATGTCAGGTATCATAAATAAGTTTAACAAGATTAGCTGTCCTTTGGATTATATTAATCTTTTTTTTTGGCTGAATTTACATTAATCTTTATTTTTGTCATATATATATATATATATATATATATATATATATATATATATATATATATATATATATATATATATATATAT
>CM023949.1:28178904-28205635 GCA_013407115.1 Glycine latifolia | reverse complement strand
TTAGAGATGAGATCCGTTTACACCTGTATAAGAATTGATAGTCTTACACCATTTAATAACTTTTTATTGGATAAGTATTTTACAAAATCTACTATTAGATTGAAAGCTTATATCATGTAGATCACATGTCTCAAATTTCACAAAATTTAAACAGAAATATAATCAAATAGTTTAATTTCCACATATTTTAGAAGTACATATTACGTTAATTTTTATAAATATCAATTAGGTATTAAATGATTTCGGATTAATGTGAAATTTGAGACATGTGATCTACATGATATAAGTTTTCAATCTAAAGGTGAATTTTGTAAAATACTTATCCAATAAAAAGTTATTAAATGGTGTAAGAATTGAATATCAATTCTTACACCGATATAAACGAATCTCATCTCATATATATATATATATATATATATATATATATATATATATATATATAAATATAAAGATCAAAACAAAATGTTTATCTGTAAGATTGTGTTTTTACAGCTATCATATTTTTTATGGTTAAATAAGTTTTTTTTCCTCTAATTTATTGTTTAAGTTTAATTTAATTCTTTAATTTTTTTTTAATTTGATCCTTTAATTTTTAAAATCAATTTATTTTAAAATATATATATATATTTTGTGATTATTTAAAATTAATAATAAATTTGAATCATCATAGTGTGATTTCTTCCAATTTGAACAGAAGGATCAAATTAAATAAATTTTAAAAAATAATAGAGACCAAATTAAAAGAAAAAAATAAAAATCAAATTAAATCTAAAAAATACACTATAAGACTAAAAAAATTAATTTAATCTATTTTTAATTATATTCAAATATTTATTTGACCTTTAAATACTTTGTACATTTATGATAAATAAAACGATAGAAATAATAATTGTTATTATTAAATTTCTTAGTTTATTTATTATCCTCTTAAGTGAATAGACAAATAAATATAAAGTATGCAGTAAAAGGAGTCTAGCTAACAAAGAAAACAAACACTGCACTTGAGTTTGGTATAATCAGAACTTAAAATCAATAGAAACAGATTATTAATTATTTGATGTTTATAAGTTTACAACTTACTACATGGTGGTAGGGTGCATGATAATTAGAGTTTGGCGCTGGGAAGCTGGAACGCGGAGAAAGAGATGAATGTCGTGCCTAGGACTAGTGCAATATTGGACTATCCAGCTACCATTGTTGATTCTTCACCAAGGTCGTGCACCCCTGATCGAGGAAAATCAATCTTTTTTTTTGGACTACATGCTAGCTCTTTCTTTTACGATTAAGCTAGAACATTTTTTTTTCTTTTTATATATTTTTTATATAAAATTTAAGGGGGGATGAAAAATCATTCCAGTCCAAGGGGCATACAAAATTAATAGATCCAATAACCACTTAGATAAATACTTAGGAGGCATTTGTTGAGATGATTTGAGTTTTCTGAAAAACTTTGGATTGAGAATCTTTAATTTCTCATGTTTAGAATTCTTTTTATAAAATTTCTAATAAAAACTTTTTTATTAGAAATGTGAGAGTTTTACTTTTTTGACTTTAATTTTTCTTTTGTTAGAGTAAAAATATCATTTTATTCTTATTAATATGATATATAATTAAAATAACTAATAAAAATATCATGTAATTCTTTACGTTTTAAAAAATTATCTAAATTTTTTCATTGGTCAACCAAACCAAAGAGATTTTACTGATTTCCAAAAAACATGATTATCGGTATTCATAATTTCTATCTGTACACGAAAAAATTCCTTTCCTACCAAACTCCCGCTTATAGATATATAATTAAAATATATTCACTCATTCAACTTCCTTAATTAAGGTATATATAAAATTGGTTGTTGGTAAAATTAGTAGTTAAATTAGCTAATAATTATAAGGCGACGTAAAATTATATATTTATATAAGTTCATTTTTTAGAAAAAAAAACACATGTTTTAAAATAACTATATTTTACATTTCTTTAGATAATTTTGAACTCTTATCATTTTTATTTACAGATAAAATATTTTAATAAAAACAATAAAATAAATAGTAAAATGATTTAAAATAATAATATAATATTATAAGATAGATTTTACTTAAAATATTGAGCATAAAATTGAGGGAAAAAATTATAAATTATAAATTCAAACGACGTATAAAAAATACCACAAGAGATAGTGAGATAATATTGTTTATCATATTTTTTTTTCTTGATTAAATAAGTTTATAAATTAATGAAATAAATTATAAGTTAATTAAATGACTAGTAAAAAAACTACTTCGTTTTTTTCTCATCAATATCTTCTGGCCCACGAGCGATGTATCTATTTTCTTTATTATTTTCTTGCTATTACACTAAATCAATCACTAAGTATGACAAGGCAAGTTTAATAAATTTCTGTATGGCAAATCACTTGAAATTTGAAAAATTAACTAATGAATTATATTCAATTTATTTTATAATTAAAGCTAGTTCAAAGAAAATATATAAATGCAATTATGCAAAATTAATTCTACTTTCAAGTTAATATTAAAAAATATACTTACTAAAATTGACCTAATAGTAGGTAGTTTGGATAATTTCTACAGGTCACAAGTTCAAGTCGGGTACACAATAAAACTAAGACGAATAATTTTAAAGAGTAAATTTATCATTTATCATTTTACTTTATTAAGACATCTTTTAGATCATGTTCTTTACTCGAAGAAGTCCCCCTTACATGATATAGTTCCCATGTAGAAGTTGACAAAATAATTATTTGCACATGAACTAAAATAATTCAACTTTTACATGACCAGAAAAGGGTGCGATAATTAACTCTACTTTCTCTTCCTATATTTTTTTTTTGTAATTCAAAAATGAGGATTTCCTAGATATTAAAAAAAAAAAAAAAAAACTACCACAAAAAAAAATTCGCAAAAAACTTCATGCATGTGTGCCTTGAAATTGAGCTAGTAAGTAATTAATAACCCTACCCCCCAATTTGCACCCACACTCTCTTGCTGGGAACTCCACGATGGACAATGAAGAGCAAGTAATATCCTGGGGGAGCCACCTCACGGAAAGTTGGTGCCTTGGACATAACCTTGTAAATTCCTTGAGTTTTGAACAACGAAAGTCTTGAGAAACAACAACCTTTGATTCATAGAGTAGCCATGAGTGGTGAAAGGTGGAAAATACATGGAAACCTTAATGTCTTGCTTGGTCAACTTCTGGTCCATATCTTGCATCTTGAACTGTGTCTCAGAGTTGTTTCCATACATCAACTTCTTCTCCGAAGATTGCTCAACAATTTGGGGTCGATATTTGTCTAGTTTTGGGTCCAAGTAAGGAGGAGAGAAAGCCTCAATTCTAGTCTCAGTTGGGAACTTATATATCCTTGTCCTTGTAAGTATCATGTGTGTTGCTACCACCAACCCAAATTTTGCCACTAGGAAGCACTGCTGAGGTTGAGTGGTACATTCTAGCTATTTGGGAAGGCTTCAAAACCTTCAACTTTTGACCCTTAGGTTTTTCAGCCAAATACAACACTGGTGTGAAGTTAGGTTCATCAGCATCCCACCATCCAGCTGTACCCTTTTGTACACCATTTATGAACAGGATTTGACCATTAGGAAGGATAAGAGAATCCCACATGGTTCTCCCTGAAGGCATCTCTTCACTGTCCCATTGAGGGTTAGGGTCTGTAATCACCATTCTACTACAATCTTTGATAGCTGGCACGAAAACCATTTTAGTCTCGGCTAAGATTAAATTATCATGACTGTTTCCACCACATACAAGGACTTCTACCTTGATGGTGGCACTACTTAGTTCGCCGCCGTCGAGTTTTATAGGGAGGATGCAGGACATGCCGGAAGCCGGGTAGTTCCGGGAACCGCCGGGGAGGACGGGGAAGGTGCGGACCACTTTGTTGGTGGTAGGGTTGAGGAGGAGGGAACGGTTGTTGGCGAAGATGAAGAGATTGCCATCGGAAGAGAGGTGAACCAAAGGGTAAAGGTTGTTTTCATCAATGTCTGAGGTCTCATAGAGTAATGGGAAAAATATGGGTTTCTCACTAGGTTGGCCTTCCTTTGGAAAGAACTCATAGCTGAAAGATCTACGACCTCCTATCACAATGTACTCTCCATTGCTAAGAATTGCTTGAGTAGCATACCTAGCATATACAAGAGTAGTAGAACAACCCAACCAATAATGCATGATTTTTGTAGGAAAATAACAAACATGTTATTTGGTAGATCCTGTTTGAATACAAAATATAAATGTTTATCAGAATTTTTCTATTAAAAATATAAAAATATTTTTAATAAAAAATTCTAAAAAAAACTTTTAGTTTTATATCTAAACAGATTATAATACTCTAATATCTTGATAACATGGAAATAAAATATATAAATATAAGCGTGCAATTTGAAAGTTATAATGGACACTAATTTAAGTAAACATTGCAGAAGATTTAAGTAAAAATGATAATTTTGATTATAGTGGATAAATATTGTATGTACTTACCATCTAGGCTCTTTCAATTTATCGGGGTATTCCCTTCAGTCACAGTCTTGGCAATCAAGTTGTTCGCCATAGAATCTGGAGGTTTTCCCTCCGTCTGCGAAACCACCGGCAACAACTAGGGTACCATCAGGTGCAAGTCCTCCACATGAGCACCATGGATCTGTCTTTACCTGCACCAAATTAAGGTTTACATTAATGCATTTAATCGATTCTTCACATTTTTGTACCCTTTAATTTGAAAGTGTGTCACGAAAAAGAAAAATGTTTCATCATGGTTGAACATTAGGTTTCCTTTCATTTGTACAATTTTACCTTATCTAATCTAATAAAATACAATCATGAGTTTACATAAGGAACAAGATTTTCGGCTATGAGTGGAAGGATGGGAGAGATAGAGAGAAAATAAAAGAGGAGAGAAAACAAGTGATAAATGCAATACATGATATGATGGCAAATGCAATACATGATATGATGGCAAATGAATAGAGACATAAAAAAATAAATTGAGTGAAAATTTGATGAAATAGAAAGTGTTTTACGTATTGTTATTTAATCACAAATTATCATATATGATAAATTTATTAATTTTTACAATAATTAATTTAAAAATTATATCATTGATAATTTTTAATTGGCTGTGAATGTATAATAGTTATTAAACACTCATTTATTATTAGTAGATGATGTTACTATATGATGCATCACATTTTAATTAAACAACACTAAGCTAATTTTGTAGTAATGTGTGAAAAGAAGAAATATATAAAGATGGCACTAACCGTGAGTGGTCTAACTTGATTAGTCTCAATATCGTATTCCATTGAATGAGCAAAACAATCTTCTTTGTCCAGCTTAAGGTTATCATCATGCATGCCATTGAATACATGGCATCCCTTTTGGATATGGGAGTCTAGAGACACGGTAAACGGTGGCATCATATACGAGTATCTTGTTATTGGGCATCAAATTGATTTGCATGGCGGATACACCCGACTGCTGATTAATCAACTCCCAATTTGCCTAGGTATTTTGTTCCAAAATCGGGCATGGCTATATTACCACCATCCGCAACACCTGCTTTCAGCTCAGCTCCGATGATAGGAGTTGGATATTTTCGATTTCTGGGAATCTTGTGAAAAACATTGTTCTTCTTGACTTTGTGCCTTTTGTGTTTGGCATCCACCGCAAGGAACAAGAAGGTGAGGAACAAAATAACTTTGTGTAAAGGTGCCATTAATGTTGGCTAAAGGTGTTTGATGAGAAACCTCAAAGAGATCTCTTGGGTGGGTCTAGTTTATGTTCCTTAGGTTCGGTTTGTGTTTAATAAACCTTCATGGGGGCTTTCGTATGACCGTTGGTTGTTTAAGCATTAGCCAAAATATCAAATGGATTTTAGCCATTGGAGACTGCCTTGTACTAAACGGTAAGTATCACTTTTCTGATTAGGGAATGTAACACAAGGTAGAAGGTGTTTCTGATTTCTTAATTTCTAACAAAATATATCCACTTTTTAGTATAAATTATTATCATAAACTAATAATATTCCAATACCTCAGACCTGTAGGTGAAGGCTCAAATAATTTTAGAATGAAATGTTACGTAACAAGTACTGCATTTAATTAAGACAATGGTTAAAAAATTAAAAATAATTTTTTATGAATAGTTGTTATGAATTAATATATTTTTATTGTGGTGTAATAAAGGCTTGTAAATGTATTCTGGATGATAAAATGTTTATAAATAGTTATCGGTTCTTAAGCTCCAAAACTAATTCGACACACTGCTTATAGTGGGAGAGAGTAAGAGTTTGGAAGAGTCAATAAACAACTCTTATCGTACGTTAACTTGTGGTAAAGAAAAATGTATTATTTTAAGTTATATAAGATTAAACTTTTCGTTCATATTTAGTCCACCAATCATTCATAATTCACATTTTTATTTTTTTAATTCTTTACATAAAGATTTAAAAAATACTGAATCTCTATCGACACAAGTTAATTGTGGTTAAAACTCCAAAATGACATTTTTTTAATCCAATTTATATAATTAGAAGTAATTTTCAGTCCTATTTATTTCACCTTTGATTAACCAATATGTGCTTTTAATTAGTTTAGTCCAGAAACTTGAAAGCTAGGTTTCTATCAGACTTAACATCACAACGTATGCTCTTGTTCTATTCTCTTTGATTACCTTGAATGCTTGGATTATACTACATTAAGTTATGGGACGAGTACTCTCTAACTCTTGTAATATAATAAACTCATTTTGCCTCCAAAAAATGATTTAAACTATTTTATCGATAAATGTGATTTTATCTCCACATGTAACGGTAACAATATCTTCTTCAGATTAACTTTTATTTGAGAAGAAAAAAAACATGTGATCATATTGACAGCTTTAATTTGAAGGCAAACACGAGGATCAAATTAAACAGTATTTTTTGGTCCGGAAGCAAATGTTACCAACCAACAGATCACAACTTTCCAATCAAGTTGCCTATAATTCCCATTTCCTTTTCCCTTTATAAAAGAGCTTCTCACAACATGCATGCCTAGTGGGATATGGATGTCATTGAAGTAAGTGGATCGGGATGAAGAGACTGTGGAATGGTTGATTATGATCACAATATTTTTTGCCTGATATGGATGAAAACTGTCATCTTGTAACTTCTCATAGCCATGTATCAGTGGGGAAAGGGAACAGTGACCTTGCTATGGTTAATTGTTATTTAAATTGATTTAGATTAAATACAAAGTAACGAATAGTTAGCTTGTGGGAAAGTTTTTTTTTTGCATGTGTAGATGTAAGGATCTGTGGTACCCATTGAACCCAATTTAATATAATTTTTTGCTGATTTTTTTTTTTTAAAAGAGCTGCTTTTCCTTCTTGACAGGTGTATCTGTTATTCTGTTTGTGTAAGGTGGATACTATACCGGATGCCCCTTTAATTAGTATATACCAATGTTAATTATCAACTACTTGAATTTAATATTTGATTTTGATTGAATCACTATATGGTTGCTATTATTTCTTGTTTTATACATATGTTTCATAACAGTAATTATATTTTTTGCCAACCTGCATTAACAATTTTGCATGTACTAATCGAGTACCATTTTAAAAAAAAACATATATGATTTAATTTACCTTTATAAAAAGGAGTTGCCTTTAGTGCTTAATATTATAATATGTGCTGTTTGGTAAGGACAGTTATTACAAGAGTTCCTAAACGCGACAATATTTAAGGAGTTTAACTTAAACTGTTATATATATATATATATGTCCAATGATTTTTTTTACATAATTAAGTGTCATGATTTCATTATTTATTCTTGTAAATTTTTACTTTATTCTAAAATTTAATTATACAATAAAAAAATCACTGTTGAAAATCCATCCTCACATGGAAATACCCTGATCAAAGACTAAATATCAAAATAATTAAAACTAAATTATATGAAAATTAATCAAGAGTTGAGTCTGGTTAAAGGAATTACTTAATAATAGATCATAATGTTAGCATAAACTCAAAATGTGTTGATATTAGTGATTTTATTTTATTTTATATAAAGATTATATTAAGAAAAAATAATCTATTGCTAAATTATTAATAAAGACGTTTTTTTTGGTTTAGTAATAGATTAAACGAATACCAATCAAGTATACATGCATGGGGTAGCTTTTTTTTATATAAGCTAAAATATTACTGAGAATCGTAAGACTGGCTTCTTCTGATTCACTCATATTAAGCTTTATTTAGAATATTAGAGAATGATTATTTAACATAATATAAGCTACTATGCTAATTAATTGAGGTTCATTTAGTAAAACTTTCACTGTTTACTCGGGCATAATTGATCATATAGCAATAGCATCATTACGGGGAGGATTAATTAACCCTGCGTTTCATGTAAAAAAAAAAAACTGCGTTTGCTAGGTTGGGAAAAAACCAGGTAAAAACAAAATCCGACATTTTACATTCAGAATTTTTTATTTTCATTTTAATTAAATAAAAATACATCATTGCTTAAAAAATTATTTTTTAACAAACAAATATACCATAAAATGATAATTTATCTCTGCTACCGAGTACATGAATCAGCAGCATTATATTAAATATTTAAAAAAGAGTTTTATTATTTATAATAATTTTATCTAATAATATTGCTTGTAAAAAATACTTTGCAACATCGAAAAAGAAAAACACTTTACCCACTAGTTATAATTATAATGTTACAGACAGAAAGAATGGATTCGCTTCTTTTCAATTAAGTCACACTGGTTGACTTGACACCCAATATATGACAAGATGGGAGACGGAAAAAAGATGTAAATAAAAAGAGAGAATGTGTGAGTCCAGCTTTAAGAGGGTTTACTCATCATAAAAATTTATTAGTATAAATAATTTAATACTTGATTTCGAGATTTAATCTCCGATTTTAAATATAAATGATGGATTTATTTTTTATTAAGGAGATGATGGATTTAAATATAAATAATAATTAAATGTATTATTTTATCTTAAAATAAATAAATTTGATGAGAGAAAAATTACACCCTTTCTGGTTATTAAAAAAATAATTGCTCATCCCTGCAGGTAAAAACAGAAAAAAAAATAGTTGTTCATCCCTGCAGGTAAAAACAGAAAAGAAGAGACAAGAGGATGACTCACAATCCCTTTCTTATCTTGAAAAACAGTGTTCTATTCATATTTCACAGTGACATTAATTATTATTTCTATCGATATTTGTGTGAAATTTTGTTAATGCATACTCATTAATTGTTCATTTTTGGTTGACTCCATTATTGTTTAAACTCTAAACGTAAAATGAAAAGTAGAAATGGACCGGTCAATTCAAATGCGAGATTAATGAATCAATAAAATTATTAAGTTTATACAACTTAAAAAATCGACAGAAGGGAAAAACTGTCAAAAACGATCAAATCAATCTAAAATCGCTCAAAATTAATGATAAAATAAATCAGCTTAAACTTTCACAGAGAAAGTAGACACACAGTTTTTAATATTATAATAAACTAGCCGTGGAACCGTGCAAAACACGGTTCTTAAAAAAATTTAACTGAGAAAATAGGAAGAACAAGTAAAAAAAAAGTTGCACTCTCCCGTTCACACATGGTAAGCTGCTGAACAGTTTTTAATAATATATAGATAATGATCAAATAATTCTATTTACGAATTATTATTATTATTATTTAGCCTTTTATTATAAATATTTTATCTTAAAATGTATACAACATTTTAATCTTTCTATATTAATTTGAAATTTATTTAACTTTTCTTACAATTTTATGTTAATTTATTAATTAATACATTACATAACATTAAAATGATGTGCTAAATTATTATCAATTAAACTATAGTTGAATCACAATTAAATCATGAATAACTTAAATTGATACTTTCATCAATTTAATAACTAATTAATTTTTTTCTTTGAATAGCTATTTTGCAGGGATTATTCAGGACTGTGCTTTTCTGTTCAGAAGCAACTTCTTGAAAGTTTTGTCTTATGTGAATAGACATGCTAATAGAGGAGCAGATGTGGCAGATGCTTTAGCTAAGTTAACTTTTTTGAATCCACTGTCTGGTTTGAGTGATCCCTCAAATTGTTAATATTGTTGATGATGATGTAAGGCCTGAGTGATCTCCTTATATTTAATATAAACATCATTGTTTTAAAAAAATTGATTCCAAAAAAATTTTAAGAACAAACTTATACTTTGCTAATGGTAGCCAGCTAAAAACACATGCATACAACACTAAAATGGTCTGCTCTAAAATGAAACCTGAATAAGGAACGTGTTTAATTTTTTTCAACCTTATACTAATGCATGTATACATGCTTAACCATATGGTAAAACATAACAAAATATTGAAAGAAGAAAAATTCACAAGCATTAAAGACATCGTGGAAAGGGAAGATACAACACGAAAAACACCAAGTAATGACATTACTTTAAAACAGAACTTCTGAAACTCAATTCATAATTACAACTAAAATTTTCTAGTTGTAATATGGAAGGTTTGATGCTCACGACAAATATATATATATATATATATATATATATATATATATATATAAGGTTGAAGTATAATTCCCTATAGTTTTCCACTAATACTCCTCATTTCCCTATACTGGTGAAGTATATTGTGGCAGCCATTGTAAATAAAAGAGCTATTTTCCTCTAACACACTCTTCATTTCCCATTTGTTTATCCTATTAAACAAAATCATGCAAACATAAAATTATAAGCTTTATAAAATAAAAAACTAAAATAAAAGGCAATAACAATGTTAGTTATAAACGGGAGATGTATTTACTCATAAAATTAAATTATCATATGAGAATAAAAATTTTATTTTCTTATTTTCACTTTTTTTCTTTTTTTATCTATTATTGAGTTCATTTATCACCGATCTCAATTAATTTGAGTTAAAGACATTAATATTGATATTAATGTTATTAATACTAGGATAAAACATCCACAACAATCCCCGTTTGCGTTCTCAAGATTCCCTGTCGTTGATATCAGAACTTTATAATATCAATTATTCAAGCCGTCAAAGCCAAATTTAAAAAGCCGTTGAGTTAAGAAGATATGTTATGTTGTGAAACACAGATCACAAGTAGCTAAGATACTTTAAGAATGGACCTTCAAACTTCATAGCCAATATCTTTGGCAGCAACAAATCAGTATGCAAAGGATTAGATAAGCTTAGATACATAAATTAGAAAAGATCTAAGTACATCGAACTTCAACTATTTGGAATCATAGATTAGAGTAGATACTGTAATCTAGTCACATTCAAAAGTGAGAATATGCCCACCACTTTTAGTCATTATAATTATAATCATTAACAAATCTGAATTTATGTCCTATAGAATACAAGGTCATGAGATAATAATTTCCTACCTCATTTAGCAAAAGGACCATGGATCCTCGCCCACAAGATACAAAGTTAGCATGCCTCATGCTAAAATTGGTTGTAATATTTTTTTTCCTAGAAGAAAATGGAATAAAAAGTTAAAAACAAAACAACTAACCGAAATGAACCAGCTGATTACTCTAACTACCATACTCAAACAAGTGAAGGAAATGAATCAGGGGCAAGTCACAGCGATGGAGTCTTTCGACTCTAAAATCCATATTTTTATCCGTCTCTGCCTCTTAAATTTGGTCTCTGTTTCCGTCACTGGCAGAGACAGAATATGTTCCATCTCTAAATTTCGTCTTTAAATCAATATTTTCTAGTTGTGGATACTAATTTTTGTCAAAGTTGCCATTTAACATTAGCTTAGTGTGGTCGATTCTAAAATGAAAGTTATGACTATTAAATAAAGAATGACACTAATATTAGCGTTGACGTGGGCAATGCTATTTTAAGTACAAGATTAAAGCTAATTTGGCAGAGTCAAGTTATGGTTGGCCTAACTGACACTAACTATATATGTTTCAAAATAAAACTTTTTTTATTTTATGATTTCAAATTCTCAAATTAATCTTAACTTTAGTTAATTTTTAATATTATTTTTTCGTTTGAAATATTTACTATTTATGCTATAAATTAAATTATTTTTTGTTATTTTTATAATTTACTTTTTTTCTTGAATCTAAACTACTTATATTTCTTACTTAAATTAAAAAAATACATGTATAATATGCATGAAATACTTAGTAGTATATTATATGCATGTGGAGTGTATTAATTGATTTTAAAAAAAAAATAACGCTGCATTTTTATTTTTAATTAATATATTTGACCTGATATATTCCTATCTACAACAAAGCGCGCAGTTAATAAGGTAACACTTGAGTTAAATGTGATGATTAAATAGTTTTTTAAAGACTTTAGGATTTGAACTTCTAACATTACAGTTGAAAGAAATTCTTCGTCCGAAATTATAACAATCTTTTACTGGAACTAATGCCCATTTGTTGGTTTATATTTCCTCAAGTTATCTTTTCATCAAAAGTATATTTCTGATGAGAAAGCAAAATTGAACGCAAGATTCTTTGAAAATTATGAGTGAGATATGCATAGAATCAAAATGGAGTTAGCACTCATCAATTGGAAGATATAGCCTTTATGATTATCCATGTTCGATCTAATAGCATCCACTTGGAGTGATCTCTATTAACTATTTTGTCTGCACTATTCTTTTCACTGATTGACATTATTACAGCTGTTTTTCCATCATTTGCCTCTAGATGTTGATTCACTGATAGCTTTAACACTCTGTAGATATATATCACCTGGTTACGGAAATATTGAAAAACTAACCAACTTTAAGAGGCATTGACATGTTTATCTCTATAAGCAAGATAGTCTTCATGATCAAGGATTTCTATGAAATCTAGCTTTTTCATATGGAACATACTATCACAAAAGCTAGCTCTATATCATGTAACTAAATAGTGAAAAACGTAATGTCTTAATTATTAAGGTAATTTAAGTAAATTAATTTTAATTTAATTTATAGAATATCCAACTTTCTCCATTATTTGTTTTTAATTTTACTTTTGAATGTCTCAGTCAAAATTTAGTCAAAAAAGGGGTCACACTAGCACCTAAAGCTGCTTATAATAAAAGTCGCAAACTGGCAGATCAAGAAATTAAGTAACTAGAATTAGAAAGGCATCTAAGAAACTTTTAAACTGTACATGTACCAAAACTTTCCTATTTGTCAAAAACCTTCAACTTAACCGTTGATTAACTTCCTGGTTGAACGTGTCATCTAAAGACTTTTCTTGCTCTCGAGGTATATTTTCTATTTTGATTGCCTAATCCTTGTCATTTTCACACGTGAGAAACGAACTTCTCACTGGCTGCTGCACTTGTGTACGTGGAGCAGACATTTGATGTGATGAGAATAATGAGAATCTTTGATAGAAATTTAATTACGAAGAATTATTATCTGTACTTTATCATTATTCGTAAACAATATTATTATTTATCTGTTGATATAAAAAAATCAACAAAATTGACCTACACAACGAATCTCCCCTTGACAACTACACAGTTCCCATACTATATATGTGTTACACATTACACATTGAGGCAGAAACTCCATGTCATGAACAGTACTTCGATTTTCTTGTTGTAAACAAGAATTAGGTGCCTCTCTAGAATACAACTTTCGACTCAATTATTAGACATGAAGTGTGATTAACATTTCTTAGTCAATTATTGTCTTCCGCTGTTTGCGTTTTTCTTTTTCAGTTCTTATATTCTTGTTGTATCACGTTTCTACGGAAAATTCTATATATATGCATCGATTTAGCTGCGGATGGACCAACTTGAAAATGATAAACTCATGACTTCATGCTTAGAATCAGTTTAAGGAATTTAGAGCTGAGCTAGCTAGCTAGTGGAGTACTATACTAGTTTTCTAAAGGTATTAGCTAGATTTAAACGTTTGTTTCCTCATTTAAAAAGAAAAAGAAAATGAAGAAAAAATATATTTTTTTCTATGTTTAGCTATTAGTTTTCGTGTTAACAAATTTCAAGTGGAAAATATTTTGATAGATTAAATTTCTCTCATATCTATTTTTATATTCTTATGCCTGGCAAATCACATAAGCTTCTTAATATGTTTGAAAATTCATTAAGGTTCGACGATTTGGATATATAAATTTTCTCATAAACATTTATAAGATAAAAAAATAAAATAAAAATGAACTTAATTTTTTCATAAAAGTTAAAATAAATCTATACACTCAACTTCAATAGAAATTGTCTTTTTAACTTTTTAGAATAATCCAATTCATTTTTATCTCATTTTCTTTTCCTATAATTGTTCATGAAGAAGTTAATCGAAGCCTTTATACATTATATGCATATGTTCAGCTGAACTTTAATAAAGTTTGCCTGAAATTGCACTTTCCTCCCACTGTAACCACCTTTTACGTTACTAAGTTGTACAGTAATTTGCTTATATGTTATTCTTGGTAATTAAAAGGCTAACGGTCTTATGTTCATTACTCACGTCTTTATGTAACTCACTCACAAGGAGCTGCCCAATGTGTCCAATAACTAAATTTGAGCTTAGAGACTATGAGAGACTCACAATGCCAAGGGTTTGAGTTTGCAGGAAAAAATTGAAGGTAGATACAACCTTAATTAGTATTTTTAGTGAAATTAAGTTAATTTCAGTTACAGGAGAACTCACAGCAGCATGTGTAATATGTTTGTAACTATTAAGTGGTTGATTTTGACTTGAAACTACATAAGGGGTTCTTACACATAAAAACTGAACAAAAGTAATTCTGAATGACCTTTCTAACATGCATATTCCAATTTAATATTGGCTGAAGAAAAGAAAATGTAGTATATATTCTATCAGTTCCGTATGATCAACCCCTTCCCAGCTTTCAGTACCATTAGTAACATAATATGGAACCTTGTAGCTTAGCATATTAACGAAGATAGATTCTTGAATTCATGAAAGATAGATTCTACATACTAACTAAGAGAAATTAAACCTAATTAAATAATAATTAAGAGCAAGAGATCATACAGTAACTTCTCTTTAGTTTCTTTGATACTATACGTTAAAAGAGAAGTTTGCATTGCTTTTATGCAGAAGAGTAGTTAGTCTATATCTTCCATGACACAAGAGTATATATATGATATCTCCGGATGAAACTTTAAAACAAACACATTGGCTTGTTCATGTGTTTTTTCATTTCATAATTGTAAATAAAAGCATTACAATTACTAAAATTGCCACTCTTACTATAGTGGCAGATTAAAGAGAAAGTCTTAGCTCCAAATCTGGTTCTTGAGTGTCACTTGATTCAGAGTTCTGACTGCTTGCACCACCGGAACCACTTCTATGCTTCTTGGTATCTATGTGTGGTGAGTCCTATATAATTATAGAAACCAACATATATAATGAAGGTCATTTTTAGTTTACAGATGGATTAATTATTGCGTGGCAAATATATGCTTTATGTGTAGAATGTCAAATGAGATTTATACAAATTGAAAACAAATCCTTACATATAGGTTAAGTAAAGGTCTAGTTTGAGCAGTGGAATGTTCCCATCTGGTTTGCAACAAAGAATTAAATATATATATTAGCCTAGAAATTCTTCTTGACAAAGAATTATGGAACAAAATGAGAAGAACAAAAATCCAACAGGTATATATAAACACATATATTGCTCTTTGCTCATATATAATGAGAAAGGATCTAATAGGGCTGGAAGATTTTAAGTACCTTGCAATATTAGTTGGCTGTGAATCTCCATATCTAATGTTTGTTCTTTCATATTCGGGTAGGGACATCTGCACAAGCAAACAGTGTTGTTCAATTTCAAGATCCACGATCCAAACTCACTCTTGCCATAAAAAAAAAAATGTTTATATTACTACACTCACATGGACATGTTATGAAACACGAGAATTATTACTTGTACGTTTTTGCAACATTAGATGTGATAACTAATTAGCAAAACTATAACGACAAACATGATTTGAATGACATTTTTTGGCTCTTTTAATCACTTTATTTTTAACTCGAATACTTTTCAATTAGCAGAACACCCCATCCATCCCTTTTTCTCCTAGGGTTAATTAGTTCTACCCTTGCACTTTCAAATTCAACCAAACAAATAGGAGACTATTAATCCAGATTCAAAAAGAAGATTGCTAGGGCTATGCTATATATATAAACTTTTTCATTAATAAGAAGATAAATATCATGTCAATCATTTCCTAACTAAAAAAAAAACAAGGGTTAGAAAAATAAACCACCTTGAATTGCTTTGGGGACAATTTAATTAAGCCCACTTGCATATATTGTTTTAAGCCATAGTTACTGACAGTTATGAAAATATGTGTGGAACATGTTCACTACTCATCACAAAAAATTGAAAACGAACAACTTAAACATATATGGTACAAAATAAAACTATAGTATATATGCCTGTAGAAGTGTAAAATCAATTGAGATCGGTTGAAGAAAAGCCAAAATTACACATACCACAATGTTGGGTTGGAAGCCATATGAAGGTGAGTAGGATGTAGATGAGGATGAGTAAGAAAAAGATGAGGATGATGGTACTGATGAATAGGGTGTTTGCACCCTTGGATCTTCCTGCATGTTGTTGATCAGGAATTAGTACCAAAATCCAAGCCAAAAATATAGCTAGCTTTTGAGAGAAAAGAAGAGGGTCTTACATTGTTAAAGTTAGATGGGTAAGGAGGGTGATAGCCACCACAAGCCATTTGACCATGTAATCTGATTTTCTCCAATTGAGCAACACCTAATCCTCTTTGGGGTTGCTTTGGCTTGTCTTGATTATTCTTCTTTCCTTTTCTTGAAGAAGATGAAGAAGAACCACTTACTCTTTCATTTCCCATGTTTGGCTCTCCAAAATAACTACTATCCATGACTCTTCTCTTGTCTTGAAGATAGAGAGAGAGAGAGAGAGAGAGAGGTTGTGGTAATTAGCTTTTTGGCAAATCCCGGAAGAACTGCTTCCACTTAATTTTCTGGCTTGGAAATCAGAGATCTCCTATGCTCTCTCTTTTAAGCTTCTAGCAAAACCCAGGAATAATTGCATCGCTGGATCAGATTGTGTATAGATTTCAATGTTAAGTTATATATATACGCCTAGATTCTATGCTCCTTATCTCTCTCCTTCTCTACCCTTTAATAACTTCATTATTTTTTTTTGAGACAATAATGATTACATTTTTTTAATTAAATTTTTGCCCATTTGTTATATACGGATTTTAGAGACTATCTCTGAAAGCGATTGTCTCTCATTTAAAATGTTAAATAAGCTGTATTGGAAGACTCTATGTAGCCACGCGCCACAAGGTTGGCTGCAAATAATATATGCTATTTTTTTAATATTTATTTACATCGTTGTTTATTGTCCATATAATAGAAGCTCTCATTTTGTAGATGTTTGCTCCAACTTTCTTTCTATTAAAAAAATGGTTAGTGTATGCTACGCTATATATGCCGAGGATGGTGATGATGATGAGGTTGGCACTTCTCAGTCTCACAGCAATCAGCATATATAGCCTTCTAAAGTGGCATATAGATGATTAATTAATTGTCTTTGATTCTTCTCTACTTGATGGGTATTTTTAGGTTACTTTTTATATAAGATTATTTTGATTACACTGATCAAAGTAGATTACAAAGCTTTGTGTACCAAGAAAAAAAAAATATATAAAAAAGATAACAAAGAGTTAAGTAGGTTCCACTCTGCATGTGGTTTCCTAGTTCTCGGTCAATTTGTCTCAGCTGATAGTACCCTAAAGGGCCTGACCTGAAAAGCACCAGCTGTAAAATTCCATATAAGTAACTTGTTAAGAAGGGAAAGTAATAAATCAAATTTAGTAATGAATTATTTAAAATGTTAATCTGAGACCAAATCATGTATGAATTGCAAATCCCAAAAATATTTACCATTTTTGAAGTTTTAAAAAATAATTAATTTCTGATCGAGTAAATTAATTAGAATCCACAAATTTATTTTATCTTGATCTAAATCTAAAAGTTGCTTAACTAATAAGAAGGGAGTCATAAGTAAAGATTGAGATAGCTCAAACAACTATATATAAATATTAAAATAATTAGAATACAACATGAGATAACAAATATATGATTATAATAATAATGGGGTTATAATTAATTGTTAGAGATACAAAATGATCTAACTGAACTGTTTCACGCATGGTTTGTGGGTCATATTTTATGAGTTGTTTGTGTGGTGGAAAGTTAGAATATCCTCCAATTTGTTAGCCAGACATGTGAACCCATGCAAATTACAAGAAAGCCCACTAACCCCACCAAAAGTATGTTATTTGTTTCTTAAGCGGATGACAGATTTATAAATATTTACAAAGTGTTATAGTTAAAGAGAAAATGGGATTTTGTTGCTTTACGTTATTTGGGGATCTGCTTCCCTTCCCTTTTTTTTCTCTTTACTTTCTCTAATTACCTTTTCATTCTTCCTCTCTTCTTCTATTCTTCTTGGGGGGCTGATGGAATTGCTAACCTAAAAGGCACTGCTTAATTATTTAATTTAGTTTTTTTTTTTATCGTGCATTGTTACATCCACTTAGAATAATCAGTGTGACTTGAAAATGTTGACAATTGGTTTGAACTATAAACCTATCTATTTAGGGACCTGGGGCCTCACCTCATTCAAATATTGAAATTTCTCTTTACAATCACGTTCAAATTTTTTTTTTTAGTATAATAGTAACTGCTAATTAATAAGTGAACTTATCATCTCAGCCTTCTCAGGTAAGTTACTAAAATTTCTTTATACAATCCTAACTATAGTAACTTGAAAAACTTTTTGTTAAAAGAAAATTTCATAATTAATACTGTATACTTTTTTGTCGTTAAGGTTAATAATATAATCTGAAATTAATTAAAAAGGAAGAGTGGAGATCCTTTTACCTTAAACTTTTGTGGCTAAAATAATCAGTTTTCGAAACCAAAGCCATTAACTAACATGGATCCAACCCTATTAGATATACTATGTATTGAATTGCGTAAACAATTTGACGAAAGAAAATTTATCTTTGGCTTTCAATTGAAAAGCCAGCCAAAGTCAACAAACGCAATTTTTATTATTATTTTCTGTTTAGTCAAAGTTTACCAGCTACAGTTTAGGTTCCTATAATTATGTCAATATATAAAATGTTTTGTCACGTTATTTTTAAAATAAAACATAGACCGTTACAAGAATGATATTAGTTTTTTTTGTCTAAATTATGATTATATTTCAAGGAAGACAATCTTGCTTCAATCTTTTAGGATTAATGTGGACTTGCTTAAAAGAAACAAACTCGTACCAGTCTTGTAGGACTATCAATTAATTAAGTTTGAATAAATAATAATGTTTAAATAAATAAATGAATAAAATTAAAAAATACTTAAAAAGTCAATTACTTAAAAAAGTCAATTTGTTAAAAATAATCATTTATTAACCAAAACAAATTTAAGCATTGGAATTCTCTCCATTAATAATATAGCATTTGCCTAACAAAATTAAACTAATATAATGCACACTACATTTAATGTACTATTAGTATTTATAATGTCTTATACTACTAATATAATTATATGAGCATTATTATTATAAACTTATATACAATTTTTTGTATTTCTATTTTGTCTAATAATGTGTAATTTTATTTCTTACATTTTAAAATATAGATATTTGTCTACTCTATTTTTTAAAAAAAAATCATAATTTTTGTCAAATTTTTAATTTTATCTATATTTTATTTCTTTTATTTTAGTTCAATTGAAAATTAGGCCAAACATATTCATTTAAGGAACCATCAATAAAAGACTTAATTAATTAATTAAAATATAAGAAAAATGTAGACAAAATTGAAGATTGAATCAAAATTACATATTTTTTAAAATAAGAAATCAAATATCTTTATTTTAAAATAAGAGATTCAAAATTATAGATTGAATAAAATGTGACCAAATTTGTATTAAAGTAATTATTATATTATTAATATAATCATTAAACATGACACTACAACAAATTAATTAGTGGTAAACGATTAACAATAGTATATTGAGACTGACGCAATTAGCAACAACTAGCTATCGATCAGTCGAAGCAAAATTATAATTCTTAAAAAAATATTTTTATTATAAGTTGTGGTTAGATCACCGTTAATGAATAAATTTTAAATAACATTATTTATTACAAGTTGAAAAAGAGACACTTTGTACCTCTATTTTTATTTTTAAAAAAGAATAAGTAGTTAAAGAAAGTAGTGGTAATAATTTTTTTTAGAAAAAGTGACAATAGTTAAAGGTTCATGAAAGAAATAAAAACAGTTATATATATTAAAGAGTAATTTAGGAATAAAAAAGATGTACACCAAATGAGATAATTGTCTTTCTTAATAGTTATAGATAAAGCGATAGCTAGTTCCTCTCTAGGTTTTGGTTTGAGCATTAATCCAAAAGCCTCCTGTACTTTCTTGTTATTCAAGTTTGTATATTTAAACACCAATCACTAATAAGCGAGGACTAGGTCATTGTTAGTAAGCGAGGATTAGACCATCTAGGTCATCACTTATAAGACCTTTTTACCATTAGCGGCCTCTCTTCTCACTCCCATTCTTCCTCACTTTCTTCCCCTCTCCCTCCTTACAATAGGAGGATGTAGGTTTGGATAGAGATGTTGGTGTCGACAACTTGGGGGATGGTGGCAAAGGCTCGTTGCTATAGTGATAGCAGGTTTCTATACATGGTGGTTTGCAACTTTTCTCTCTCTATTTTCTTTCACCAAAAAGATGTAACCAAGAGAAGAATTAACAATCAACTTATACTCCTTCTGTTTTAAAATATAAGTCGTTTAAAGTTGCGACACATATATTAAAAAAATAATTAATTTATTGAATTTCATAAAAAAATATCAATAATTTTTCTAAACATATCCTTTTATCTCTAATTAAATAGTACTTCTACTTATTTACTCCCTACACAGAATTATCATTAATAATAACAAGTTCATATACAAACTTGATGGACTAAGACATTTTCATTTCACTTAATTTCATTGTATCTTGTGTTAGTTGTGAAAAAAATAAGTGATTTATTTTTAGAATTAATCAATGATATAAATGCATGAATAAATACTAGTAACTTAGGAAAAAGAGTTCAAAGAATTAAAAAGATTGTTGTATTAATATATGAAATTTTGATTGAGAGTAATTTTGAAAAAAATATTTAATGTAGTATTGATTTTACAAAATGACTTATATTTTAGATCGGAGGGAGGAGTTGCTTATTGATTGTTAATTCTTGTATTGGTTACATGTTTTTAGTGACTTGTTAAAATAGAGTGAAAATTACTCCAATAATAAGAAACTATATTAAATAAAAAAAGATCCATATAAAAAGCAATTTTATAAAATTCATCTAATCCTAACTACAATGAATTTAGCAAACACATGAAAAAAATTACAAGCTAATGGGTAAGTCAGAAATGGTGATGGAGGATGATGATGCCATTGAATCATCAAGCTCCATGTCCAAGGGTTGAATGTTCAAGTTGGGATGTAAGGATGGACTAAATCCCAGTGGATGAAGTAAGAATATATCTTCCAACTTGTTCTCTGTTTTTTTTATTTATTAGGTCATGTATAGGATATTTATAACAGTTGGAATGAACTCAATCATGTAACAAATTTTGTTACAACTCTCAATCTCAGACACGATGGTAATAGCGTCTTACGATATGGTCAGGTGCCTGAGACTTGGCCTAAAAATATCTGAGAAGCTGTTAAAAGACATACACTATTTGAACGTTTGGGATGCTAGCCATCCAGCGTGGAAAATGTGATTTTATCACATAATAAATTGATCCCGACCCATATACTATAATCATATAAACATATTATTTTATTTTATTTTACATTTTTTAATTAATTTAACTTTTGATTTTATTAAACGATTTTAATTTAATTAACAACGTAACAATCTTTAACTTTTAAACTAATTTTTAATTTATGACTATTTTTTCAACAATAACTCTTCAATCGTTTTTTGTCAAACATTATGTTAGACTACTTAGAGCTGTTCTTGCATCGTAAATATAATTTCCACCAGCCGGGATCATTATTTTATTGCGCGTGAAACTAAGCATTAAGATAAACGAAGTCTACTCAGCTATGATTTATTAACGGAAAACGTATTCAATCAAATCATGAAACAGGTGATTCAATATATAATTCTTTCTCGTAAACCAAATTCGTCTCCTCTAACTTGGCACTTTCCTTTCTAGCATAAAAAAAT
Organism: Glycine latifolia; assembly: GCA_013407115.1. Lineage (NCBI taxonomy): Eukaryota > Viridiplantae > Streptophyta > Magnoliopsida > Fabales > Fabaceae > Glycine > Glycine latifolia. The sequence continues at coordinate 28,183,300 of CM023949.1, read as the reverse complement.
AATTTATTCGATTTATTAAACTGCTAATAGAATCATGCCACGTATATTGTTAGTCATCATGTTCGATGACATTAAAAAATATTCTTCTGATGATATATATGATAACTAATGTGATAATCAATAAATAAGTTCGGTAAACACATAATCTTGCGTCTCTTTCACTTGTTATTTATAATTCAAGGTTTTGATTTATAGCTCTAAATTAAGGATATAACACAGAGAATGCACATTCATCTTATTGTGGAATATATCGTAGTATTTTGGTAAACCACGCGGTCATCCTTCGGAACTTGCTTCTACTTCAAGGCATTGAATAGTTCTATATATAAAACATAAAAAAGAGCAAACATATGCTTTCACAATGAACAAGAAGGAATCACACGTACTGTATAAAACATGGGAGGGGAGGGGGGAACAGGAAAAACCAATCGCTTATGTTAACACTTTCAGTTACAATTGATAGCATCTATATAGTAAAAGAGTTAAAAAAATAATTTTTACAACAAAATGAAAAAATTGATTTTCTTTAAAAAAAAATTAGTTGTATGTATTGAGAGAGAAAATTCTAAACTTTTGATGTTACCACTATAATATATAAATTAAATAACATATAAAAATATTTAAATAAAATACTATTTATGTACAAGGTCGCATTTATCTTTCATGAAAGTCACATATAATTTTATTTGAATAAAGTAGAATCATAATATATAAGTGCCTTTATTCAAACTGCATTTTCACGAATCAAAATTAAGATCATTAGTTATTTTTAACCATTCTAATAAGGAGTTTTAGTTATTTTCCTCTAATTAATTTCAATAAAAAAAGTATTCCAGCTCCATCTCATTTTAGAGAGAGGGAACTAATATGATAATACAATTGTCAGATAATTATGTGTATAAAAAATTATTTATTTAAAGAAGTGAGTCTCTTAAATAAATCTTCATATTTTGATGTATTAGTTTTTTATTTATTTGTGGGAGTCAGACATATATATTAGTCTTTGATGTATTAGTTTATTAGTCTCTCTAACTTTGACCAGAGAGATAACCTTGACAAAAAAAAAAAAGGAAGAGCGAGAGAAAACACCATCATAAAGACACTCGTAGATGATAATGATCATATATACCAGCAAAATGGGGATGGAAACATGGGATTATGTATGTTGATGGGGTTTGATTCTGTTGTTTGTTAGGAATAGAGCTAAGCGGGTGATTGTGTGCGTGTGTACGTTGTATCGTAACAAATAAGAAAACGAAGACAAAAGGAAGTGGAAAGAGATGTAGGGAATATATGGTATCTACTGTAGATTTGTGGGCACATGCAAACCACTTACAGGCTGCATTAATAAGAGAAACCAATATAATTAAGCAAAAGCTCCCCACCACCAGAAGTTTCAAATCCACACAATCAGCCACAATCTCATATTATATCAGATTCTCGATCAATTCTTTTTTCACACACATATATATATACTAGTATAAGTATTACACACACGGGGACTTGTGCCTACCTCTCATCATGGTCAAGGCAATTAGAGCTTATGTATTGTGTTAGTATAAGACTAATTAACTCGATCTCTAAGATTAAATTTTCATCACTTTAATTGTTACCTTACCAACGCCAAATTTTGAACAACAGTGGCATGGAATAAAAAATATTCATATACGTTCAAATCAAATCTATCTATTTATATATAGTGAGGGAGATCTTTCATAGTATTTTTTGCATATGAATTTTTAATTTTTTTATGTGAATTTTAACTGTGTTATTTGGTAAGAGCTAGCTTACATACTTTTTTTTCACCAAAAAAAAGCTTATACTTTTTAATTGTATCATTAATACTTCTTAAATTATTATTTAAAACTAATATGTATCAGATTTATTGCATTTTATCTCTTTCTTAAATATATTTATTTATTATGTTTTTTTATACCTATCATTTTCTTCTTTCTGAATTATATTAATGAAGATAAAATGAAACCTTTTTGAAAATCAATTTTACATCAACTTATACCGACACTAATTAATTGTGTTGGTCTCACTCTCATGGCCAACGCTAATAAGTAATAAGTCATGTCCGCAGCCATACTCCACTTTTCTTGTAGTAATTAATTTTTTTTAAATATAATTTGACATATTTTATAATTTTATTTTTCTAATTTAACTTTACGGCAACACAGAATGATGTGTTATTAAGAATATTTTATTAATAATGTGATTTATTGGATTTCACTATAATTCTCATTTCAATGAAGAGGTTTAATCACGAAGCCAATGATTTCTCGATAAAATGTAGCAAGAAATTAGGAATCTGTCAACTTTTAAGATTTCTCATTTTGTTTCTAATAAAGAATATATTATCCAACAAATCCTGCATGTGTAAAAATGCATGCTTCAATTTGTCTGAATCTATTTTATAAACCGAACCATACCGAGTTTTGCTGTCACAAGGTGTTGTCTACATTGCTGTTATAGATTTTCTTTTTATCTTTAATAATTTGGATGTCCTATTAATAATAAGAAAAATGTTTTGTGAATAGAAACATTTGGACAATAAAAATATTATCTCTTTTAATTTCAAAATGAGTGTGTATATATAAAAAAATAAAAATGTGTCAGTCCCCCTGCCCCTGCACTATAATTAAAATGCATGATTGATCTGTGTCCAGATTAAGACTTGTGGATACCTTATAATTCTAGATATCTTTACTTAGGATGTTTAAGAAATATTTGATCTATATGTAATCCATATTTTGCTTTGGTAGAAGATTTTCTCAGAATAAAATAAAAGTGGAAGAAGTCTCTATGGACAGTATGCATAAATATAATATAATTGGCACAACTCGACTGGGACCTTGGAAACTTCAAGGAATGGTCCTTACCCACATGTGGAGAGAAAAATGCAAAAATTCAACACTTAATTGGAAATGAATCCCTTATTATAAAATGTTTATAAAGTCCCACTGATTACTTGGAAATGTGGCAGCATTAATGCGATAGGTCCTCCTTGTCTCACAAAACCAACATCCCCTAGTGCTCTTATAATCTATCTTGGATATGATTTTCTGATTCACTTGATTTTGATATCATGTAAATAAATGTGAAGTTTGTTTAATAATTAATTAATTATCCGATCTCTAATTTCATTTGTTGTGTGCGCTGTATTGATTAGGAGACGCATCTTCTGCTTTAATTTGCATTGTTATTTTATGTCTCAATCATATATGTTAAGAGCACCTTTACGGTATATAATATTTCATATTAATTATATCCGGCGTTGTTGAGGAAGCAGATCATAAAATTTTATTTGTTCAATTTAATTTTGACACGATATATGCTGGAAGGATTAAATGGAACTATAGTACAGTGGTTACAGCATAATATATATTTAATTAACAATTGTACGAAAAAGTTATAATATTTTTTATAGTATTATTTTATATTTTTCTGTTACATTATTTATTTTATCACACACTTTCTCTTAATTATTTTTATTTTATTATGTTTTTTATTTGTAAATTGCCAATGATTTGGACAAAACTCAAAATATCTTAAATCCTAAATTACAATCCATAAATTTCTTTACAGATTTCCTTTAATTATAAGAAAATTTAAAACCACACATTACTTTCACATAAAATCTATTGAGAAGTTTAAATAATTTACAAAATATTAAGCATTGGGTTTAGTTTCGGTCATATATAGATGATTAAGCATTGAGATATGATTATGCTTTCTTTTGTCTTGAGTGGCTAAACATTATGTCTTGACTTCTGTTGTTTAAGCTTTGGTGTTTCTAGTTTATGGTGGTTAAGCATTAATATTTGTTATTGATTTTCTTCTGTATTTTTTAGTTGGTTAAGCATATTAGTTTTTGTTAAATAGTTAAGCCTTGAGTTGTAGCTTCAACTTAATGGTTAAACTTTTTTGCCCGCTGACTTTTGATTTGTTAATGTATTCGTCTTAGCCGATGTATTTTTGACAATTTTTTTATTACATATTCACTTTGATTTCCTATATACTTGTATTGTTCACCTTCCCGTTTGGGGGGGACCTATTAGAGATCTAATTAGTTAGAAATTTGTTAAAAGATGGGTACTAGCTAGTTTGTTAGCTTATATAGAACATTGAAATTAACAATCACTTTGCACACACCTTTTCTCACTATTGATACATATATCCTATTTTCAGTTCTATATTATCTCCCAATTCTATCTTCTCTTTTAGGTCTGAAGCATGCATGAATCTTAACACAGTATTAATTTAAAATATTCTTGCATTTTTGTTGGCTACCAATGAATCTTGGTCTGCTTGAATATTATATATATATATATATATATATATATATATATATATATATATATATATATATATATATATATATATATATATA
>CM023949.1:28125152-28178894 GCA_013407115.1 Glycine latifolia | reverse complement strand
ACCTAAACATTGATAGCTTTTACAGGTTACTTGGGGCATGCATTCGGAGATCGGGAATAGGAAAATGTTACATTTAACATTCAATTTTTTCAAGTTCTTCAATTATTTCTTCATTATCTGATAACATACACCCACACCCTAAATTCGATTTCAAATATATAATAAAGCGTGAATTTGAAATAGCTTTAATTGATTACTTCTGTCTAGTATTGACTCATGAAGCAGCCACATTCGGTCATGCATGACATGACAGATACTCTGTCCTTTTCACGTGTCATCGAGATTTTCTTCTCTCGGATTAATTTGATTGTTTTTTAATAAAAGAATCACCTCATCATAAACTTTATTTTAAAGAACAATTTGGTACTTTCACTTTAACATATAAATAAACGCAATCTCAACCATACCGATGATGTCATTTCCTTCAATGTGTTGAAATTATATTATTCAGAGTTTTACAAATGGTTGGGTTAATTTATTAGGCATACTGGTTGAATTATAATAAGGCCGTGTGTTTCCTGGGAAGAGAAAAACATACCTTTCATAGATAAATAAAAAAATACTTCTTAACTTTATTTCATTATATCATGATTTTTCCTTTAATTCTAAATTACCTTATTAAGGGCATCATTTTCATTAGTTTGGTGCCAAGGTTCAGCATTCACAATCTTTATCAGAGTTCAGATCTATATTCTTTATAGGTAACATCTAAAGATCCTTCCAAGACATAAAAAGGAGTTAGCGTTTCTTCGAATTCCCAACATTATCTCAATTTTTTTCCTATTATTTTAGAGGAACTAAATATACATATATATATATATAATTTCACTCAATTTGTCCTAAAAATAATAATGGGAAGGTTACTTTATTTTCTAGTAAATTTAGTCAGAAAGGTTACCTATTTTCTTCTGTTTTGATACTTTAAAGGGTTAATGGGTTTTTTCCCCTACAGTATTTTTGTATTTTGACTTTTGCTTCTAATTTTTTAAAACACTAGTTTTTTTGCCCATATTTTTAAAATACTCAAACTTTGATTTTTGACGTTTATTTCTTTAAGTTAATTACTAATGTATCTAACAAAAATACATGTCAACATTAATATATATGTGACCATCTTAGATGATGTGATAATTATAAGACATTTTATTTGATATGACAATCACATAATAATTTGTGTGACATAAATAACGTGTAATAATCACATATAACATCCACATGATTAATATGTGTCAATCTTATAACAAATATTGACATTTATGATTTTAAAAATATGAGATCCATACCTCCTATGTTACACGAGTGATATCTATGTTTCAATTGATAACGTAAGATTGTTAAATGCATAGTCATAATCAAAAAGATAAATTTGAGATATTTATATAGTAAAGTCTACTAAAGTGTCCAGAAACGTAAATTAAACTATATAAGGGGATGACATAGTCTATACTTTTGTCCAAATAGATATAATTTGTACAAAAGGTCGACCTATACAAAATAATAATCGCAAAAAGATTATGTCAAATCATTGATATTCTCAATATTAGATAATAGTAGTGTATTTTAAGAAACCGCTCATTATTCACAATCTTAAAAGTAGCATGTTTATACTGAATTATATATTGTCGCCTGATCAAGATCATGAATTCAAATTTCTTTAACTGATATTTTTAATAAAATTAATAAAATCATATTTATTGATAATAAAAACTTATATGTTATAGCCTATTACTAAGAAAACATAGGCCCTTTTACCCATAAAAAAATCTAAGAAAACATATAGACTCACACACTTAAGATAAACCCACTAAAAACAATGTGCTTTAAATGGATCAATTCGTTAAAAATAAGCTCATTTGAAGCGCTTAGAGACCGTAATTTATTACTAAATATTAGACATGCATGACAGCTCGAACGAACCCGTGTGTACTTGTTTAAATCCGTCCTGATTTTAACGAGAAAAAATCGAGTTTATCGGGATTCGAGTTCGGGTTCGGATTTTCCCTGAAAGTCAAAAGCGGAAACGAGGGAGGGTATGAGATTACGAATATCCGCCCCTGCCCCGCCCCCCCTTGAAATAAATAATATTAAAAAAAGAAATATTATTTTGTAATTTTTTAATTGAATTGATTAATTTTGTTTTGTATTTTTTAAATTATGATCTCATATTTTAATTGTGGATTTGTTATTTTTTTTGTTACATAATTAGCATTTTCGTTCGATTTTTTCAATAAAAAAAGTTATATTATTTTTTAATTTTAATCAAATAGCGAGAACGGGACGGAGAAAACTCGACCCCAGTGGAAGCGGAGATGAGGATGAGTTTTAAAATCCGACGAGGATTGGGGGCGGGGTCGGGAAGTGAGTTTTGAATCAGGGACGGGGATGGAGAATCCAATACCCGTCCCGCCCCGTTGCCATGCCTAGTAAATATATATACATTACGTGAGATATGATAAAAAAAAAAAACACAAATAATTAACCGATAAAAATGTTAAGAAAGTCTAAAAAAAGTGTAATTATTATCGTTCCATTTCATTTTCTATATATCTACACTCTTAAACTGAATAAATTAATTGTAGTTTTTGTAAATGCATGTGTAAGTAATGAGCATATAAATTTAACTATGTACATATAGAAAGTCCAAAACAACACTAGCAATTAGATAAACCTGGAAGCAGTCAAAACTAGATAATAGATACGAAATTGAAAATGTATTTGGACATTGTAAATGTGAAAGTAATGTGCATATAAATTTAACTGTATACATATAGAAAGTCCAAAACACACGGATTGTAAACCTACTACGTGTGCACAGCACAGTCAGTCAGAGAAATTGAAAAGATAAAAAATTAAAAAAAGCAAAGAAGAACGGAGCTCGTTTTTCAATAAACAAAATAATAATAAAAGGTGAGAGTATAGTTTGGTGACAGGTGGAATATTGTTTGGTAACTACACAGTTTTATAAATACTATTGATAAGTTATTTCTGTAAATGGGAAGGTATCCCTTGTACCATTTAATATAAGTATACTTCGTTTATTGATAATAAAAAAATACTAGCTTGTAGATAAGTCTGATAGCAGTGAAAACTAGAGAATGTATCTCTTATAAAAAAAAATACACAAGTTAGAGTGTGTTTGGTTTATACATTCCCTAAACAGACTTGCAAAAGTAAAAAAAAAAATGTTATTTCTCACAAAATATTATCTTGAAATATGTCTCCATTTATTCAAAATGGTAAATTAAACACATTACTTAGTAGTTAAAAATTGAAAATGTATTTGGACATTGTATGTCTGATCATATTCATACCCAAGTAACTCATTATTAACCTTTGTCTCTATCCCCACGTTTCGAATATGTGTGCAGCCGTACATAGTTTGGGACTATTCAGCTGGGGCGCTAGTTTTCTTTCACAGAAAAGTTACAAACCCATCGTTGGATTAATGATCCTGTTAAAGATATAATTGTATTGGTTTTCAGTTAATAGTTCCCCTTTTAGGTAAATTTATCTTTATCTTGATGATATCATAATATATTTCTTTTACTGCTGTAGCTGTTGGGTTCACATCATGACTATAATCATGTATTATTTCTTTCTAGCTATTGTATGGGTATTCTTTTCACATTTGAACTTGCCTAACTGGTGTGAATACATACAATCATATGCCAAATTAAATATTGTATCTATTATTATAAGTTATTTAATTTGTAACGTGTCGAGTGATATTTTTACTTTTTTTGCTATATCATACTAGTATTATGCTCTTCGAGAAATAAATATATATTGATTGAGCTTTCAGATTTTTTTTCTTGCTAAACGTTTTTCAATTAAGGTATTTGGTGGGGAATTAAATATAAATTTTATTGAATTAGTAGAATTAAACTTTAGATTTTTTTTTAAAAAAATCTTCATATATTAAAAGTTGTACGTTTTATTGTTAATTCTTTAGTTAATAAAAAATAATAATTGAGGACAAGTAGTTCATCTATAGATAAACATAAACTCTTCCTAATCCCAAATACAGACACACAAAACGTGATCTTATTAGAATGTTGAATTCATAATTAAATATAGAACCGGATATATATCATAGAAAATTATGACATCTCATACAATATTTAACATGATATGGTCATATTTAAAATTTATATCGTTATCTTCTTCTTTTTTGGTGTGCATCTCCCTATCGATCTCTTTCTTCTTATTTAATATTTAATAAAGAAATATAAATAAAAAATTTGAACATTAAGTATTTTTTATGTACCAATAAAAGTTATCGATGAACTAACTATTTAATTTAACTTATAAAGTATTTAATTTAAAATCAAACTCATTTACTAAATTAAACAAACAAACAAGATTAATATTAAATTTAGACATCATTATATAAATAAATTAATCTCAAGTGCTACCTGCTTAACGTTTAAAACCTGCGAATATATAAATGCAAGTGTTTTATATATGCACACATATATAATGTCAAGGAAATAAGAAACTAGTATGAATCATTTTTTGTTGTTGTTTTTATAAGTAATTTTATTACAATTACTTGGTATTATGTAAAACTATTAATTTAAAAATTATAATTCTATATTTTATCATATTAATCACTTATTCAAATGTTTTTCACTATCTTCTTATTTTTAGTTTATACTTTAATATAATATGTTTACCAATAATAAATTAATAAGTTTAACAAATATTTTAAGGAGACAATTGGTAAAATGAAATTTTTTTATTTATAAATGTGCTAAATAAGTTGAGTTCAAGTTTTATGGATTTTCCAAAAAAAAATAATATTTAGTTTCCTCTTCTTATTTCAATCAAAGTCAAATTTAAACTTTAAATATTACTCTTTCATGGATTTTCCAAAAAAAAAAAAACTCTTTCGTGGATCAAATATATTTTTTTCCTTTCTTGTTGTAAATGAACCTTACGTTTCAAAAACTCAATTCACTCAGGACTACAAGAAAAAAATAATTAAGTTTCGCTGATAAGAACTAGTTTCGCCTTGAATTTAGTAAAGATCCATAAGAATTAATTTTTAGGAGTTCTTTAACAAAAAAATTCACAAAACAAAATTTAAATTCGTGAATTTTTTTTTTCTTTTCGGTTCAAAAAATACGTGAATACATATGGATATAGATTTTGAAGTCCGAAGTGGCCGTAGATCCAATTTCTAGGGGCTTGTTGATTTGGGCTCTAAAGCCCAATTTCAAGTCCCAGTTATCAGCGTGGCCCATTCGGCCGAAGCCGAAGCCGAAGCCGGATGCGCCGAACAGCTCGAGCGTGTATTTGGAACCAAAGACAAGAAACAACAACGTGGGTGAACTCAAGATAAGGATTTAAAGCCTCGCCATTCATTTCCCTCCTTCCACTTCCACCCTCTATCTATCTTCATTCATCATCATCCATATCCATTTCGTGTTTCACTACAAAGACTTCATTTTTCACACTCACTTTCTTTTTTTTCTTTTCTTCCCAAAATTTCTGTTTTTTTTTTTTGGCCTTTTGAAGCTTCCGAGGTACATATTCTGCTTCAAACTATGACGGGTCGTTGTTGTTTTTTCTCTGTGCTACTTCTTATCATTGTATGGAATTTATAGTACTATGTTGAAGTTGCTTAATTGAACTTTGGACTTTAGTGTTGCTATGTTACCTCGGAGCATTCTTGTTCCACCGCACTGTGCTTGAAATTAAAACAAAATACGCTTAATTCGCTAAGCTAATTTTGTCAATTTTGCAAAAGGACTCGTGGGATTTAATGGCCTTACCAATTATGTGCATGTGTAGTGCGTATTTTGATGGAATAAACTTAAAAGGACTTGTTTTTTCGTTGTATTTTTATTTTTTGGTTCAATTTATAAGCTTGATTTACATTTTAGACTCTTAAACAATTTGTGGGGTGGGGTTTTCAAATTGTATTTACTTTTGGTAATTCTAACATGTTTAATGTTGCTTGTTACATTCTGATGAAAATGCCGATTTTCACAGGCTGATGATTTGTGTTTTTGTTATTTTGAAATTAACATTGATGACACAAAGGAGATAACTGAACTTGTTACGTGGTTGGATTTGCCAAAACCAGTTATTGAAATTCAACAACTCAATGTTTTTAGGATTTTGAGCAAGGTGAAATAGTTTAAGTTGGAGCTTTGAATTCTTCTAAACATCATGTATGAATGAACCAGTAAGATGAAAGTAACCAATCATATTGCAGGAGTGGATAAACAATTTTAAGAAAAACTAGGCTCTCTTTGATTGAAAAAACATTTTTTGTTTCTATTTTTTTTAATTAATAATTAAAATAAAGTTACCTTGTTTTCACTGTGTTTCATGTTTTCCAACATCTGTATAGGAAATGGTGAAATTTTGGTGTTGTTTTCACTGTTTAGCATACAGATTTTTTGAAAATAGGAAATGAAGACAGAGAACATTTTCTCAAACCACACAGATTCTTATATCATCAAAAACTGCATTTGTGATGTTAGTTCCCATACTACACTAAATGGACATCCTGATATACCAAATCTCCTAGCATTTGTCATGTAGCCTTGATTCATTGATTGTCTTTGTTGCAGTAAAATTCATGTGGGGTAGTTATTATGGAGTCATTTAAACTGCAATGTAGTCAAGAATTTACTCGTGATTTGTAAAACATGTGATTATGCTTGATGTTTTTGTGAACATTGATACTGATAACTGGAGCAGGTTATGTAATGTGATTTGTCTATTTGTAAATTTTTGCTGGCTGAACAATTTAAGTGATTTTTGTCCACCACTGTCATTATTTTATATCGTAATATAGTTGTCACATTGGTAAAAAACTTGTTACCTCAGTTCTTACTGATTTTCATATCCTTCATATGTTTTGTCAAGGTGGCAAAGATGAACTAATCCTGAAATATATAACTCAAGTTTTACAATTCAAGTGAACATGAATCCTGTAATACCATGTTCTATTGCCAATGTTTCAATTATTCCTGGATTCACCTATTCAACAAGGAAGAATAACACACCAACAAGATTCAACTTGTCAAGGAGCACTGTAAAACCTGGATCATCATCTTGGAGATTTCTATTACCTTCGTTTGTTGCCAGTGGAGTGTTTCCACAAAACAAAAGGATACACTCTTTTCATAAAAGGTCTAGAACCTCCATATCAGCCACAGAAACAGATGTAGCAGTGGAGGAACCAGGAGCTGTTGCTGATGAAGATTCTGGTGAACTTCCTTCAAATGAAGTTGGAATAAGTGAAGATTCATTTTCTAAGTCTGATGCCAACCCTGATCCAGCTAAAGCCAGACGTTCAAGACCTGCAAGGAAAAGTGAGATGCCTCCTGTAAAGAATGAGGATTTGTTACCTGGGGCAACTTTTACTGGGAAAGTGAAATCTGTCCAGCCATTTGGTGCCTTCGTTGATATTGGTGCTTTCACAGACGGGCTTGTTCATATTTCAATGTTGAGTGATAGCTATGTTAAGGATGTTGCAAGTGTTGTTTCTGTAGGCCAAGAAGTGAAGGTGAAGCTGATTGAAGTAAATATGGAAACTCAGCGTATTTCTCTCTCTATGCGTGAAAATGCTGACACTGGTAAACAGCGTAAAGATGCACCCACCAAGACAGAGAAAGCTGGACCTGGGAAGAGGAACAATTCAAAACCCAGTCCAAAGAAAGATAATGTGACAAAAAGCACAAAATTTGCCATTGGGCAGCAACTGGTTGGTTCAGTGAAGAATTTGGCTAGGAGTGGTGCTTTTATATCTCTTCCTGAAGGGGAGGAAGGATTTCTACCTGTATCTGAGGAACCTGATGATGGATTTGATAATGTTATGGGGAACACTACGCTGGAGGTCGGTCAAGAAGTTAATGTACGAGTTTTGCGTATCACAAGAGGACAAGTAACATTGACTATGAAGAAGGAGGAAGATACTGCAGGATTGGACTCAACATTTAACCAAGGGGTTGTCCATGTTGCAACAAACCCTTTTGTGGTGGCTTTTCGTAAGAATAAGGATGTTGCTTCTTTTTTGGATGAGAGGGAGAAAACTCAGAGTGAGGTTCAAAAACCATCAACTGCAAGTACTTCGGAAGAAATTAAGGGAACTGTCAATCTGGGGGAAACTGTATTGGATGTTCCTGACGTGCAGGGTGAACCAGAAAGCAGCAAGTTGACAGATGATGTTCCTTCTGCTGAAGATGATATTTCTGAAAATGTGGGAACCAGTGCAACTGATGGCTCCTCAACAGCTATTGTGGATGATGAAAGTAACCTAGTCAGCAATGTTTCTAGCCCAACGACAGGTATAGATAGTGCCGTTGAGAAGGAAGAAGAGGTAGCTTCTGGAAGTTTAATTCCTGAAGAGGACCTATCTACTGTAAATCCAATAATTGAGGAAGCTACTCAAACAGATGTCACAACAATCGATTTGAAAACTGACGCACCTGTTGAAATAGCCAATGAAAATGTAATAGAAACTGGAGTTGATCAAATTGTTGCGGAAGATGAGAAACAATCAGAAACTCCTAATGCAACGGAAGAGTTTGCAGCTGCAGTACTAACAGACAGTGATGTGGTTGAACCTAGCCCTGATAAAAATGATACAATTACAGAATCAGATATTATATCGAGTGCACCAGCTACCCAAGAAAGTGCAGGTTCTGTTTAATCTATCTACCACTCTCTCTGCTATACAAATCTGTCAGTCCACTTTTCTTTCTAATTTATATTTACATATAGAAATATGGATTGTAAGTCTAAAATCAAACATATTTTGCGTAATTAGATGCATGCACCAGCGCTTTCCAATTAATTTATCAAATAATATTTCCTTTGCATCACAAGCAGGTGATGATGTTGGAGCTATTACTGAGAACATTGACAGCGATACTAGTTTGAGTGGACAAAGTGACGAGTTGTCTCCTGAGGGAAGCTTGACTACAGGTTATGCTTCAATTTCTTTTCAATTCCTATTTGCCTGGTTGATTTTGGCTGATGAATGAGAATTGCTTGCAAGTTTCCCAAAATTGATGTTCATATATTACATGATATTGCTTGCCTTTCATTTCCTCTATGAGCCCAATCAATTAGTTTTATTTAACTAAAACAATTGACCTTATAATCGCCTTATCTTGCAGGCAGGGTTTCTTCTTCTTTTTTTCTTTCTTTCTTTCTTTTTTCTATTTACTGTTATAAAAAGGAGTGTTCTTAAAGTGTTAATCCTCTGTCAACAGATGCAACAGAAGAAACTCATCAGGTTCCTTCTCCTGAAAGTTCTGCCACTGAAGTAGTAAAAACCTCCATTGATGATCCTGAAGAAGAAGCACAAAAACAAACTCCTGCTACAGAGAATGAAAATTCTTCACAAGTTGAAGACAAAGAGGTTGCAATTGCATCTGAGAAAAATAGCAGTTTATCTAATTCTGATGGACAAACTGGTGCTACTTCAGGAGAAGGCTTGAGTAAAGGTTGAAATTTCATCTGATTTTCATATTATTTCATTTTGCATTTTTCTGCATCAAACTGAAGTATGTTAGCAAGACTTGAATTTATACATCTATTATAGTTTTTATATTTAAATGTCAAGGTGAAGTATGAAGAGTAACTTTCTTAGAGTTACTCTTGGTTTAACTTGATCCCTCCTCTATATATATATAACAAGTTTGCTATATTGCCACTGAGAGTTGGACTAACCAATTCAGGGCTGCAATTCCAAGTAGATCAATGGCATTGCCTTTGGAGAATTAAATTATGACAATTGTTACCAACAACACTTTACGTTCATTGATATTTTTTGGTTTTCCACCCGATTGATTTTTCTTTGCATTCTTACATAGGATTTCTAATAGTTAAATATGTGCCCCCATTTTTTTTTGGATTGCAGCAACTATATCACCAGCTCTTGTGAAGCAACTTCGGGAAGAAACAGGAGCTGGAATGATGGACTGCAAAAAAGCACTATCAGAGACCGGTGGGGACATTATTAAAGCACAAGAGTACCTTAGGAAAAAAGGCTTATCAAGTGCAGACAAGAAAGCAAGCAGGGTAACTGCTGAAGGAAGGATAGGTTCTTACATCCATGACAGCAGGATAGGTGTTTTGGTAGAAGTAAACTGTGAGACAGATTTTGTCTCACGAGGTGAAATTTTTAAAGAGCTTGTCGATGATATAGCCATGCAAGTGGCTGCATGCCCTCAAGTAGAGTTTCTTGTTACTGAAGATGTTCCCGAGGAAATTGTGAACAAAGAAAAAGAGATAGAAATGCAGAAAGAAGATCTTTTGTCAAAACCAGAGCAGATAAGATCAAAGATTGTTGAAGGGCGGATAAGAAAAAGACTTGAAGAGCTGGCATTGCTCGAGCAGCCCTACATTAAGGATGATAAGGTAGCAGTAAAGGACTTCGTCAAGCAAACTATTGCAACTATTGGAGAAAATATTAAAGTTAAGAGGTTTGTGCGGTTCAACCTTGGAGAAGGTTTAGAGAAGAAAAGCCAGGATTTTGCTGCTGAAGTAGCGGCACAAACTGCAGCAAAACCAGCACCTACACCAGTGAAAGAGGAACCTGCTGTTTCAGATGCAGAAGCCAAGGAGACCGAGCCAAAGTAAGTAGTGATATGAATTCTTTCTTATTATTGAGTAATTAAATTGTTAAATTTAGGTTATTAGTTACTGGAATGTGCATTATTTAAGATTCAGAAACAGGAGTTATAATTGCCATAATTATGCCAAAGGAGACATTGTCTTGCTGATGGCATTAAATTATGCATTGACTCAGTTATATGCAATAATTCAAAGAACTGACTCATTACTACTAGCTGTATCAATAGGTTGAATATTATGTTTTCTAGCATGTATTTATACCAACCTTCCCTGCACACACAGTCACACACGTGTGCATGCATGTATTGTCTTCGAATTATTTTTGACATAATCATTGCACACACCCACGCATACACGTAATATCTCTGCAAATCTTAAAGTGTTCCACATTCTGCTGCAGGCAATCAACAGTCGCAGTCTCAGCCTCATTGGTTAAGCAACTGAGGGAAGAAACTGGAGCAGGGATGATGGACTGTAAGAAAGCTCTAGCTGAAACTGGAGGGGACCTGGAAAAGGCTCAAGAATACCTCAGAAAAAAGGGTCTCTCCTCTGCTGACAAAAAATCCAGCAGGCTAGCAGCTGAAGGCAGAATTGGTTCATACATTCACGATTCACGCATTGGTGTTCTAATTGAGGTGAACTGTGAAACTGACTTTGTTGGTAGAGGTGAGAAATTCAAGGAGTTGGTTGATGATCTTGCAATGCAAGTTGTGGCCTGCCCACAGGTGCAGTTTGTATCCATTGAAGATATTCCAGAGATTATTGTGAACAAAGAAAAGGAACTTGAAATGCAGAGAGAGGACCTGCTTTCGAAACCAGAGAACATCAGAGAAAAAATTGTTGAGGGAAGGATCTCAAAGAGGCTTGGGGAGCTTGCTCTTCTAGAGCAGCCTTTTATTAAGGATGACAGTGTTTTAGTGAAAGACTTGGTGAAGCAAACTGTAGCTGCACTCGGAGAGAACATTAAAGTGCGCCGTTTTGTTCGGTTTACACTTGGGGAGACATCTGAAAAAGAAACAACAGTACCAGCATAACTTTAGGATAAGTACCATCAAGCAAGCATGAATGGTAACTGGGGAATCCATATGCATGTTACAAAAGCATATATGCAAGAGACTAAAGTTGGAAACAGCAGCAATTGATTCTTCATAATAACCAAATGTGCAATCGGCAGGGACACTTTTTCCTAATCTGTATCTACATTGAGGATACACGAGGACTAAATTTTGTGTTAATTCTCTACAGTTTGTATGCTGAAAAATATTAGTGGATGCATTTTTGAGTTATATGTTTTATTAAGTTTTGAATTACTGGTTTCATTAATTATTGACTCGTTGCTTCTCATGTAAATGATTGATTTAAAACTGCATGGTATAGTTTAATTAATAGATGGAAGGCATTTGTTGCTGTCAAAAGCCAAATTGGCATGCCATCTTGTGCGATGTTCTACTTGTTTCACATATAAAGTACATACGGAAATTGTGCACAACAAAATCTAGAGCATGTCGAGTTTTTTCTTTTCTTCTGAAAAATAAATCTCATTTTTTTTCTCAAAAAATCTTAAAATGCTGATATTTTTTTCTAAATAAATTAAACTGAACAGTTTCACTATTCTCCATTTCATATTGATTGACCTTAAAGGTTTTTTTAACAAATTAAGAAAGACAATTACTCCAAGACAATTGTATTTATTGAGAGCTAATTTTATTAAAATGTTTTTTTACCAATTTATTAAAATGTTACTCTCTTAATTTTTATAAATACATCAAGTATTACAAGACAATAGTATTCATTAGAGGTAAAATTGAAATTAGAAGTTTTAATATCTCCTTAAAAACTGAAATCGCCAATCAATATGGAAAAAAATGAATGCTAAAACGATAATCAGTATGAAAAGGAGGGAGTATTATATTTTCTCTAAAGGGTTCTCATGGTCAAGAAATTCCCATGCTCCATATGAGAAAAGTAAAAAAGTTTATAACCTTGTCTTGTTATGATGGCAAGATCTTATGCAACTTCGTGCAATTGATAATTAAACATCACCAAGTTTCATAATCAGACAAACTGTTATAACCAACTTCAAGAAGATGCTCTGTACTACGTATAAAAGCAGAATGAGCACTGTAACTTGCTCAAATTTATAGATACACAAAACTACAGAAGTGGCATCACCCAATTTAAAGTGCAAGAGCTTGTTCCATAGAGAAGGTTTCTACTCCTTTTAGGTACCAAAAATTTTCTTTTTATTTGCAATCTTATCATCTATTCCAATACACACTATCCGTTTCTGCATCAAATCAAGTACTTCTGCTTTGATGACTTGCTGGTACAAAACGCCAGAGGTCCACAGCAATATCTACTTCCTTCTTCTTATGAAATTTGTACATTTTCGGTACATCAAATCGAAGCTGCCAAAGCAAGAATTCAAAATTAGATTTCAACCACGAGTCACGTAAATTGCACTATGGTTACTATACAAATAACTGGCATAAGAAAACTGGACAGGTAGAATTGTTAAATGGAATGGAAGAATTTGGGCATGGTTCAAATCAAAGTTAAACCTAGCCTATGAAAGAATAAGGTTGTGTGGTGTGGGGATGGAGGGCCTGAGTTGAAAATCATGGGCTCATCGCATTTTGTTAGAAATAGCATACATACAAACACTTAATTCGATTAATCTGGAAAGTGGTTCACTATCATAGGTGTAGAATATTGAGTTTGACCAGATACCCTACAGAAGTCTTTTGAGTAAACTGGAGCTGTTAAAGTAACTTATCATTGATAGTTAAAGTAATCTTATCTGTTGTTCGTTACAAGAAAATAAATAGGAATAGGATTTACCTTTTCTTCATGCAAAAATAGCGTCGATGCGCACAGAAAAAAATTAACTTTTAATATAAGACTTTAAAACATCAAATATGAGGTAAACTTCACTCACCTCACATATAACTTCAGCACTGCTAGCATTGAAATCCCTTAATGTTGTTCGTTTCACATGCTGCAGTCAAATAAAAGTGAAAACATGGTATTGTAACAAATGGGGAGAAAATAGCCACACAAAATTATAGATTACATGTGAATTCATGCTAATGCATTAATGAACAGAAAAGAACTAAGCACGCAATCAGTGAGACAGACATTGGTGGTGGTTTGTATTTTGTAGGAGAATTGAGCTTGTAATTGTGAGGAAAATTTGTGTGAGAAAAACTTCTAAAATGCTTTGATAAGAATTGTATCTAAATATACATTTAATAATAAATCAACATATGAACAAACGAGGATAGTTCAAGGAGTACTAAATCATTGAATCATCTAAAGATATGAAGTCTAGGGGTGCAAAAGTACAATACCTGGTCATGCTATACCACGTCTCACTAAAATTTAAATGATTAAAAGAATGGTTATTTTCCAAAATTACTTTATTGCTAAAATTTCATATTAAACCATCAACCTGAACCACTACTTGTTTTAGTCTAAAAACATATCATCGATATTATGCCTAAACTTGAAGTGCAAGCTAGATGCAAAAGAATAACTGGGAGGAAGAATAGAATAAGTTTAATAGAACGATGCCACACTAGTGAAAATCCAAATGGAAAGGTTCAAGGAAATAACACTAGTGGCATCCTTGTGGAATGGGAAGCTTAGTAACTAATGGCCAGATATACCTTCTGTGAAAAAAGAAAAAAGAAAACTAAATATGATGCAGGAGATAATAAGTCTAAAACAATTTGATCAGTCTTGCAAATCTCAATTACTCAATCTAATAATTAGAATTTAGAATTTAAAATAAAAACGACTTACATCTCTTGTTGAAGTCGTATGCAAGGAATAAACAGCTTGAGAAGCAACCTGACAAAAGGTAATATTAGAATTCCCATAAATCATATATTTGTAGATAAGTTTTGATGATATTGCTTACCTTCAAAGCAACAGAGAGAAAATCCAAATCTGCACCTTTTTTCTGAGTACCAAATGGAGGATTAATTATAACTGTATCAACAATTGGACCTAGAGACAATACCAAGATAACCATATGAGTTTGTTATAGAAAAATTTTCAGCAACATATAAAATCCAGAGTTAGAATTGATTTTCAGCCAGCTTTCCCCTTAAATCGATGACTAGCTCAAATGATCATTTTGTTTACAACTACTAGAACAAGTCATCATGCATTGAATACTTGTAAATAGCACACCAATGTCCCTCTTAGTATAAGAATTAAAGACTCAATTAAGAAACACAGTTTAATCTATTAAACTCTCAATTATAGTTTCTCTGGAGACATAATTAGAAGCAACTTGGAGAGTGAAAAAATTGTGTTGGGGAGTAGAGATCAGTAAATTTCACCAAGCAACAAGCTTTCATTCAGACTGGTGTTGCTCCAAAATCCCAACAATAATTACAAACATAAAAGTGCCAAGATCTACTTCATCAGAATAATTTGAAGTCCATAAAATTCAACTACAAATACAAATAGTTCCAGTTACAAAACCTCTTGATCAATAGAAAAACTCTTAAGCTTGGTTGATTGAAAAATAAAGACAGAATTTTATTACTAATGATATAGTATTATAAGACAGATGATGTGGAAAGCTCTCCATCCCAGGTCCAAGACATTAGACTGAATAAAATCGATGTCCAGCTGCAGTGTTAATAGAATAACAAAGGAATGTTGTGCATCAGTTATTAGTAGCCAACTTTAACATAATTATTGCATTTAATAAAAAAAGAAGACTTATTTATTGCATCTAGAGCACACTAATGACCACTTTGCATCTCCTCTTATTCCACTTTTATGTACAATATTCAAAACATATTGAAAATTATTATTCTTTTCCTCAAACAAGAGACTCAGAAATTGCAAAATGAAACCTATTAATCTATACGCTCATTTACCATAGTAATCAGCAGAAAGACAATACCTCAAGTTCCTCAGCATTAACAGTAACTATTTCAAGAGATTCTGGATCAATGTCAATGCTTAGAACATGTCTGATCAATGCTAAGAGAAGTCAAGAGAATATCAGATACAGTAACAATAAAACATCTTATTTGATTGAAAGGGGAAAAAAGAACTCAATAGTCAATACACTATTTTACTAAACATGGATTTGAAATTTGAAACTTAATATTTGATATAAAAAGCAGGAAATTTAAAATTTTAGAATAGCCATAATGTGACTCTATTCTCAGATATGATTCAGGTAACATTAAAAAAGTAAGGGAATGAGAAACAAAAAGGAAAACAAGATCCCAGAAAAAGTAGGCAGGGAAAGATGCAACTCACTCTGCACTCAAAAGTGCAGCTGCAACACCTAACGTACCACAACCGCATCCAAAGTCAGCCACTACCTTGTTGCTCACATCACCAAAAGAATTCTCTGCCTTATTCTCATGAACAGCAAAGGAAACAAAACTTTAACAAAGTGGAAACTGGAAATTACTATAACTATTTTCAGACTAAGAAATAAAAAATTATTCCCTAATTCTTTTGCAAATCCACACACACTTGCACACAATTGAATTGATTTACTAAAATAACCTCCCCATCTTATCTTTCCCTAATCCCTACAACCAGTTTAAATTGCTATTTACCAACACCAAGAATCATAACTAGATGTTGTTTACAATCACATCACACAAGAGACCAACAAGTACCCTTTTTTTGCATATACTAGGTTGGTCAACTTCCACAAACAAGCATATATATATATATATATATATATATATATATATATATATTAAAAAAAAACCCATTAACAAGCACCCCATGATGGACATGGGATAAGGCAAAAGAATCCAACTTTAGCATATTTGATGAATAAAAGCGTGAAACAAGGGAAGATGGTGAATAAAGGGAATGAGGGAGCATAGTGAAAAGCATTCGACAAGCGATATGGGGTCCTGTTGGGTACTGTTCAAGCTCCACCTGCATGATGCCACAACCCACAAACAAGGAAGAAGTGATTGTCCAATGTCACAGTAACGATGGATAGATACAAGAATGAAAAAATGTTGAAATTGTGAAAGAGAGTGAGAGAAAGGAGAAACCTTTCTACCTTGGGTTCAGGGAACTGTTGGAGACCACAGAGGAGACCTTCCAACTGCTTAAGCTTCATGTTTTCCGGCAATCCAAACCTTCAAAACTTCCATCCATCGTTTCTACCTTAATATTGTATCATCCTACAGAAGCTGAAATTCTAATACACCCAACATAAACAATACATTTTCAAAAATATCATGGATTGACCAATATATAACCTTCAAATGGATAATTCCTGAATTTGTAAGTCAGAGAGAGTATTCAATTCGGGAGTTAAAATTTTACGAAATAATTTAAAATAAGTAAACATGTAAGTCTCAAACTTAGGAAATTCACATTATTAACTTGAGACTCCAATTAATTAATTGAAATAATAGATTAATTATATTTAAAAATAATTAATATTATTATATATAATACTAAAATTTTTAATATATTTAATTCAGATATAAGTGTATTTTATAACAATTAATTTTGATCTTTAAAATATTTTTTATATATAAAAATAATAGTTTTAAATACAAATTTATGAATTTAATAAAAAATATTAAACATATAAATATATATATATATATATAATTTTTTATTTAACATGTAAATACAATTTGTTAATTTTTATTTTCATTTAAATTTATAATTTTTATATGTAAAAAAATATTTAATTATTATATCAAAATTAATTGTTAAAATTATATGTATATTAAATATATATTAAATAATTTAGTGTTATATATAATAATATTAATTATTTTTTAATATAATTAACTATTAACTTAATTGGTTAGAATGTCACGTTAATAACACAAAATTCATAAATTTAAAACCTTCATAATCCATTATTTTAAATTATTTAATAAAATATATTTTAATTTACAATTACACAATCCTTACCGATCCCTAAAGTATAATGAAATGTATTTTCGAAAATGCCACTCATCCCTTTCGTTCTCTGCTTTCCACCATCTCCATTCGGAAGGCCCAGCCGAATCAATCTGCATAAACTTAATTGGGCTTACTCTCTCTCTTTTTTGGTGATATTTTTTTCAACACTTTCTTCCAAACATCAACTTAAGTCTTTTCTCACAGACTGGACATCTATATGTGGAAATTCAAAAACTAATCTCTGAAAATTCTGAAATTTATTTAAAAAGGTTAACTCCTTTCCATATTTGTACTTTGTACTCACATACTTGAGCTTAAACTTGACTACATACTGGAAAAACATGAATATCACACCATGTTGTAATTTGGCTTATTTTCACTGACCCTGACAAAAACTTTATTCTATTTCATTTTAACAAATTATTATTATTATTATTATTATTATTATAAATAATTAATTTTGGTTATAAAATATTAAAGTGTTATAGTCTTTTAAGAATTTTTTTTATTAGATTACTTCTTCAAATATATAAATTGTAGTCAGATTCATCTTTATGTCATGGTGTATATAAGAGTGAGATTCAAGTTGAGTTGGTTCAAGTTCAAGAAGGATATGGGTCCAAAGTAATTAAAATTTAATGAATTGGTTTGATTTGATTTTAGGTATTTTAGGGAAGTTGGTTTGAAAGGAATCCACCAAAACAAACTAATGTTGCTTTAAGTTAGATATTAGAATTAGTGTCCTTTTTATTTAGATTTCAGCAAAAAAAATATATATATAAAGGTTACAAAAATCTAGAAGAAATAAATGGAAGTTAAGACAAAAAAAAACCCAAAAACCCAAATTAGCTCCAAAAACATGGAAAATATTTACCTAATTTGGACCAGACAAATTTCCCCCGTTTTTAGCAATTAAATGTTTCATGTTTTCTACACAAAAGGTTAACTCATTCAAGAAGCTGCTTTTGAAACTCTATCACAAGTTTTACATTGTTAATTAAAGAAACACTCATCCTAGATATAAAAGAATAATTTAATTAGAATGTGTTAATTAAGAGTGTAAACATTTTTATATCATACTTTCATCATGAATAACATGTGATAAGATTGTTGATTATATATAATTCTAAAAATTATATCTGAAGTGAATTTCAATAGGTTGACAAATATATAATTAATATCAGATTTGCAGGTGCTTATATTATAGGATAGTTTCATGTACTTAAGGCCATTTAAATATGGAAGAACCAAGAATCAAACGACAAAAAGCAATGGCACGAGAACATGAAGATAGAGAAAAGTGGTTTGGAAAATTTGATAGAGAATTAGATGCTATGTAATTAAATTAAGTTGTGGATACATGTGTAATGATTGCCTTTCACTCAGTGCAAAGATTATTCTGTAATCCATTCATAATTTAAATAAATTAACATTAGTAGTAAGAGCATTTCTGGTTCTTAATTAGATGAGTTTTTAAAGTTAAAAACCTGAGTCCATCGTTAAAAGAGAATGATGACATGGATAACACATGTAAAAACCGTTCTTAATTATATAAACTAAAGAAAGAAGTAATTGAAATAAATGAAATGGGATGATAGACTCAATCAATTAAGTTTCATTTCATTCTACCAACAATTCAAATAATATCAAACTTTACGATTTCTTCATTTTACTGTACTTGACTGTATTTTTTTTCCTTCAGTCAGCATTTACGTAACTTCCAAGCCCAAACATCCCCCACAAAATGCGTAAACTCAACTTTCAGGTGCTTAAGTTTGCTGTACTTAAGGGCACTTAAATGAATCCAATCAATACTAATAAGTTACAATTAAGTGGAAGAAGAATGAAGAATCATTAGGCCAAATTAAATTAGCTACGGCACTAGCGAGAGAAAAGTGGTTTGAAAAATATGACGGAGAATTATATGCTACGTAATTAAATTACTGTGCGAAAGAAAAACGTTTCCCTTGCAGTGAGAGTGCAAAGATTCAGCTGGAATACGTGTATTTATAGCTTTCCCATATGAACATAGTTCTCGTCGACAAAGCCAATTGTTGTCGTGGAGTCCAAGAAAAATAGCAGGGACGATGAAGAGGCTAATGCGACGACTGTGACGCAGTACTTTGTTCATATATAGTAGCACAATAGTATAAGTAGTTTATATATAGCTGGTTCTATTATATGAAGAACCCCAAGATGTTCTAATTAATAAGGGTTGTATGTTTCTAGCAAGCACTTTTAAGTTTTATTTCTTAATAGTTTTACAAGGTTTTCTTTTTCAACGTTTTCCAAACATCTCATTTTGTATATGAGAGATTAGTTTCTATACTTGTTAATATAAATATATTTTGTATGTGCTCATATAAAATGCACAATCATTCAATATCAAGTTTTATAATCAATATTGAATAATCACTTTCTACATCATTTATTACATAATCGATGTAGAATGTCAATTTTTTTAAAATAATTTATTCTCTTTATTTCTCTTCTTATAATTTTAAAAGACATTAAAAATTCAAACAAAAAATTTAATGCACTTCTATTTTTTACACTGCCAAACATCTAATAGTTAAAGTTACCATGAAACTTCGGCCAATCAAGAATCAAAATACTAGAAACAAATTTCCACGGTTAACTATATAATTTTCTTGCCTTTGTTCTTGAATAAGTCAATTTATGAACTCACAGATGAATTTTATTAAAAACTCAAAACAAAATTCATTAATTTATCAAGAATTCAAAACACATTTAAGTCAATTAGAAATATACCAATTAATTACATAGTGTTAATTTTTTTAGTGTGATATCATGTTGATTGATTGTGTAAAATATCTATCAACTTTAACTAAACTTATGTGAAAAGCTTAATTGATCACCTTTTAGTGGTCTTCCCCACACACTATTTTTCATTTACAAAACTTAAGCTTGAAACATTGCTTAAGAAATCAAGTTCCAATTTCACACCACCATAATGTTGGTAATAAATTCCAGTATATGAACCAAATAATAATTTAGAAAATTTCAATAGAAGATATCTTGCATGTAAGTGGTTGAGCCATCCTCCTTTGATAAGTATTAATCAATATAGGTATAGCTTGTCATGCTGCTGTGTAGTAAATGCTAACTAGGGAGTGAAATATTTGCAATAAATCAAATTGTATGTCAAAACAAGAAGAGATATTATGAAGAATTGACACTTGATGAAGAGATAGACATACGAGAATAAGTTCATGTGTAATGCGAACATGTGGCTCATCATACTAATTAATCTCCAGGTTTTCAATGTGATAAATCTTTCCCAGTCTTTGAGTTTTGGTCTCTCGCAACGTTGTTTGAGCAATGGACAATCAAAATTAGGAAATAAATTTTAACCTACACAATAAGACTTGAACACTATGAATCATTGCTCACCACATCACAAATTCACAGTAGTAATCAACCAACAATTAAATTGCCTAATATAATAGCCATAATTCATAAAAATAAACAATTCAATAATCATAATTAAATCGTTAAATCTGAACATGAAATTTTACCAGATCAAACTCCTAGCTGAAGAGCTGAACAATAAATTAAAAAATAAAATAGGATTCCTAATTTGATTTTCTCTAAATCCATAACATTAGAATCGTAACATTGAAAAACTGAGGGACGGATTTTCATCATGAAGATACAAAAATTAAGCAAAATTGCTAATGATTCCGTGGATCTGAGAATAAAACACGGCAGGACCACATGCAAGGTTCGATCTACAACTTTAAGACCTAATTAATTTGTGAAAAACATGAAGGATGAACATTGTGCAGCAATCGATTAAGATCAGATCCAAGTAATAAACGATGGTAAAATTAAATGCTTGCATTTGAATTTATAAGTGTACCACGTGATCAAACGAAGGAGGAACTTTATCTGCAAAGTCAAAGTCATTGGCCATGGCTTCTGCCAAAACAAACGGAGATTCGGATGCAAAAGTTTGCGGCACGCCTTGAAGAAGAAGGTTCCAGAAACCAGCAACGGATTTATATAAACAAGACAAAAAATAAATTAAAATAATAAAGTAAAAATTATTGTATATACAGTATATAAAGTATCACGTATGACAATGTTGTGAGAAAATGAGGGAGATCGAAAGTGATGATGTTAGAACTAGCTAGAGGTGACCAGGTCACAAATACTAGGTCAACAAAAATTTAAATTATGAAGATTTATCAACAAAAATATAAAATTTATTAATGATGTAACCATAACAAATTGATTCTCGCAACTCGGAGTCATGGATTGTCCACCACCACCAGAGTTGTAAAATGGCGATGTGGAAGAGGAGGGAGGGAGACTAACAGATGTGAAGAACGTGTGGAACGAAGAAGATATTATTTTTTTAAAATTGATATTAGCATCCATTTTTGAAAAATCAATACTAACATTCACATAAACAACATTAATTTTTAAAAAATCGATGTTAACATTCACAAAACAATATTAATTTTTAAAAAATCAATATTAACATTCACATAAAAATATTAATTTTTAAAAAATTGATGTTAATATCGACATCATAACATCATTTTTGAATAATTGATATTAACATCGGTGTTGATATCGAATTTTCAAAATCCGATGTTAACATCGTTTCGTTAACATTAATTTTAAAAAAATTAATATTAACATCGTCACGTTAACATTGATTTTTATAAAAATCGATGTTAACTAAATAAATTTATTTACAAAAATGTCACTATACTTTTATTAACATCAATTTTATCAAAAATCAATATTAAAATATCGATGTTGAAAATATTCTTAAATATTCTTTGAACAAGTTCTTTAGTCATGTTCATAATAAATATTAATTATCCATAAAATTAATGGATATGTCAGTAGATATGAAAGAATATATATATCAAGAGGAACGATGGATGGAACAAAAAGAAAAGAGAGAGCAACAGAAGGATCGAGTCAAGAATAAAAAGATGAAAGTGCGATAGAGAATAAGATGCATGCATGCTATGTAATTGAACTAATTAGTCTGCGGAAGAATAACGCTTCCCTTGCGGATATGGTGCAAAGATTCTATAGTCTGTTAATAAATTTCCCCTTCAAGTCGTCTTCTTCAGTGCCATCCTACACCAATAATTGTTCTCTTGCGCATGCATATGGGAAACATTATAAGCAGCAGTAGTCTTCTGAGTAATGCTAGGATAGATGAAGATCATGCTGACGATGTTAAGCTAGGAAGTCATGTTTCCCTTGCCTTTTCGGGAAGACAGGAGGAAGAGGGAAACCTTCACAGGTGGTCTATGTCATACAAAGTAGGCCTTACAGATTGTGAAATGCAACTATGGAGACGTTCGGTGAATGGTAACATCAAGGCCTTGCTCTTGTTACTCCACAGCGAGTCAACCTGCTATAAACTCGATCCAAATAATGATGTTTCGGTCGTTGATTTTCGTTTGGACGTAACCACTGTAGATGGAAAAGATGATGAGTTGTGTGTCAACAACAAAGCAACTTACCGTAACAACAAATTAAGCTTCAAACCAACTAAGTCCATTCGTGGAGACGGCAGCGTCACGCAAACCGGTGTTTTCTTGTATGGGATGGGACACAAAGGTGGCCTTGTTGTTCTCGAAAGGCACTACTATAATGGTACTCTCGGAATTTTAACCTTTCATTCTTATTTTACTATTCTTTATTTAGTGAAAATTCAAAAATAATCAAAACGCCTAGGATGTGTAACATGTCTCATTATTAAATATTTGAATTCCTAATAGTTTCCGCATTCAAGTGTTCTTTTTATAGTGTTTATTGTAACTTATTAATCTAATAATATTCTTATTATTTTCTAATGAATTAACACACATCTTTTTATTTAAGTTTATATCATCTTACTTAATAGTCATAATCATGTATTTACTTAATTTGATAATATAAAATAAAATTCATTAATTATAAATATTTAATATAATTATTTTAAAATATTAATATATATTTTTCTCTATTTTTATTTATAAGATTTAAGTTTAAAATAATGTTTATTTTTTATAAAATTCAATCTATAATATTTTTTATTAATTATTTTAAGACTAAAAATATCTCCAATTTAAAAAAGAAAAAATATATTGACAAAAAATTAAAAAAGGACGTATTAATTAGAGAAATAATTTTTAAAAAATTAAAATAAATTTATTATTATCAATTAAATTAATTTTTTTAATGTTGATGAATTATGCGAGTGGATATTTTATATATACGTATATAAAAGAAGAGACGGTAGTAATTATTGAAAGATAATATTCGAACAGGTAGCGCTCCGGGTAAAAATCCTTGCGCCGTGACTCTGACGCACTATCATGCTACTAGTCCCGGAATCAATGATTGGACTAAATCTAAAGCAGATTTTGGGCTCTCTGTGATAACAAGGATTGTAGCATCGAATGGCAATGTGGTTATAGATGTGGAGGGCCCCAGCCAACACCCTTCTTCTGCCTTGTTTTACTTGTTTGATCAAGTCAGAAGCACTGGGGTTTGGAATCCTAGCATGTGCCCTCATTGTGCTGTTCAAGATCTCAGACCGCAAAGTAGAGATAGTGTTGTTCCCATGGCACGCCCTCATGGAAGCAGCTGGCAAAATGCAAGATTGTTCGCCAATGAAGGACGGTTTGTGGGGAACGGTGGCGGTGGTACCATTAGTTGCAAAAATTTTAATGTTTATTAAGGAAACATCCGAGGCTTGAGCTGAGGGTGAAAATATTGTAAGATTATTGGTTGCCAATAACAAGTATTTAATTAAGATAGCAGCATATGTACTGCATGCAGCGACAGTCTTGGGGGGAAGAAAATAAATTTAGACCCAAGATGTTCAACTTGTGTTTGTTTCTAAATTATTATTAGTGTGTTTGGATTTTCGTTCCAACACCTCAAACGTCCATTCATTTTAATCAATTCATACATAAAGAAGTTTCACTTTCATGTTGATAGAGATTAATAAAACTTATTCTTTTATAAGTTTAACTGCTTTCGTAAGATGTAATATTAAAATTGTATACTATAATACCATAATTAGTGAATTTCATAATTAAAATTAGATTTACATTTACCAACATTTTATATAATTTATTCTATAGTATATTTATCCGTGAATTATATTTGTTTCACAAAATAAAATAAATGTAAAAATTTCATTTTCCAGACTTTGACACTAAGATCCTATTTCATAAATTAAAAGAAAATGAACAAAACATGGCTAAATTCATTATTCATTAACTATTACGTTATAAGTTTTTCTCTATCAGTGATTTGTGGTGTTGAATGAACTAATTACGGCTGCCATTCATTGCAGGAGAAAAGAGCCTTGGGCTTACTTCAATGACTTGGAATTATTACATCTAAAAAAATTATTACGTTTCAGAATTATTATATCTCGAAATATTTATGTCTCAGAAAACCTATATCGAAACACTTTTTTTTATACATATACTGAAACACTTTTAAAGTAATTAAATATCTTTACTTTTTCTTTATTTTTCACCTATTTCTATTTATTCTTTTAATTTATTTCCATACTTTTTATTTTTCTCTTCTCTACCAAACATTAGTTTCTTCTTTGAGAACCAATAGTGTTGGTTCTCATTTTTGTGTTGCTAGTGTTGAAACCGATCTTTCTCATATATTTATGACTTCTTGCTTAGAACTATATCGATCTATTGCGTTAGCTAGGCTATGATGATGTATATATGTGTTTATTTTATTTAGATAGATATCTATTTTTTTCTCAAAGCAAAAAAAAAAAAAAAAAAAAATATATATATATATATATATATATATATATATATATATATATATATATTGATAATAATGATTGTCACAAGGTCTTCCAATCATTATGTGACAATCATACAAACTAGGTGTCTTACAAAAATGATACCTATGAGTACACCCATGTTATTATTTTTTTATAAAAAAGTATTTATATAAGTATTTTAATATTTTTATGTTTGTTTAATCTATTTCTGTTTAAAAATAATAATATTTTACTTATTTTGAGAAAGCAAAACTACATGTCGCAGGGATAAAGCAAAACATACATGAAAATATACCCACGCTATATGTTTCCATCACCGTAACTGCAGCAAACAATTGAAATGATCTTAGAGTCCATACGTACAATGATAGATCGGAGCCAATTCCAAGCCCTGAACTTAATCTTGTCCAATGCTGTCTCTGCGTTGCACGCTGCTCCTTTGAAGATCATGCCATTCCCATGCCTCAATATTGCCCATAGTACCGAAGCTAGCCCAAACAGCCCTCCATACTATGATGGCATTCTCCCCTTGTATAGAACCCAAGAGTTGCCAAAAATGGGTCTTGACATGAGAGAACCCACATCCAAAAAAGTAGATGCTCAGTGGATATTCTACCTCTGATTCACAGAACACACAGTTCACTTACCCTGCTGGAAGAATATTTCTTTTGTGTAGGTTTTCGGCCATGCTTTGAATTCTGTTGAGTTATTTTTCATATGAACCCCTTGACCCTTGATGGAATTTGCAGTTTCCATATAAAAACACTACGTACTCCTTGTTATAAAAGGATAAAGGGATAAAGGGAGAGATATTATATATAATTTTAACTTGTATATATAAAAAAGTTATTTCTCAATTCAAACTCATAAATCAGAAATACACAACTTTACCGTTTCCATATATGCTAAAAAACTCTTTCGCCTTCCAAGTTTCCATGTATGTGCAAAGCATTATATATATATATATATATATACTTCTTTGACCACATATATAGGATTTCCCTCCACCACTTGGCCACACCCACTTATACTTATATTCCTTTCTTGGCCTTATGTCCCCTAACTCATTCCATAGTTGTTGTACCACCTCATGCTCCTAAACAGACCATAGTCTTCTCCACACTAACTCCCACCTCCAAGCGTTCCCCTCCACTTACCAACCTCCGAAATATTGAACCGTTTTTGTTCCGAGTTTAGCTATAATCTATTGAATTTGGAACATAGGTCCACCTCCCCCGATCACTTACCATGCCAAAAGCTCACCTCCTCCCCCAATATGCTTTTTGAATTTAAAAGGTCACACCACCATTGTGAACCCTTTCTAGTGATATTAACAACACTCCTCCACAAACAATCGTCCTCAACCATTTCCCCCCTAACGTTCTATTGAACAATTCCAAGTTTTTTTGATAGATACCTATGTACATATTATGTAATGACTCTAATATATATATATATATTAGGGGAGAATTGAAGGAAGGTAAAAGAGCAACACCATTACTGAAATGATTAATTTAATAAACAATGAACATGGTGTGGAGAATATGTTGATTAGAGAATTAGATTCCACCAAAATTAATTAATCTGCGTAATATAGCGTTTCCTTCATGTTAGTGTGCGAAGACAGTCTATGTATTTATATTTTCCCCATACCAACCCAATAATGCAGATTGCAGAGCAGGAGGATCATTTGGTTATTTCAAGTGAAGTGGTCAGATACGTATATAGTCATCACGTTCATCAGATCGAAGTAATCCATTTACATGTGCGCATTGCACGTGTAGGTACGGCTCGAGTTATTTCTACGTAGATTTTCACTCTTTTTTGTTGATTATTTCATTACTTTTCTCGTGGCAATAACTTTTATCCTCTCTTGGGTATAGAAGATGAAAATAAGTTTGGAGAGATGAAATAAGTATGCGTGTTTGTTAGGTGAGAGTTTGTGGAAAAATAATTTTGATATTCGTAGAATTCACTGTAATATTTTTTATTTGGTTTTATTATTTTTTTCTCTTAATCTTTTCTCTATTTCTCTTTAGGCAAATATTTTTGTTTTTCACTTTATTTCTCATCAATTTTCACTCTTTATTATTTTTTTAGATATAAAAAAGGTGATTGATGTTACTCAATAACATTGTTCATTCTCACATAAAAAGATAATAAAAAAAATAAGAGAGATGCTACACTATATGTTGGACGTTTTACACAAATTCTATAGAAATAGTAGGTAATTGTACTTAATAAATGGTTATTTGTATCTGTTATTTAATAACACTTTGAGTGTTCAACATATCTATCCTTAAGGAATTTGATGCTACAGTAATTATTTGCCTTGCTAAAGAATAACGCTTCCTTTCGATTCCACTGTAAAGATTCTTACTTTACAATATATATATATATATATATATATATATATATAAGAAAAAATTTAAGGAAATTTATTTTACTAAATCTTATTATTTTTAAAATATTTTTCATCTAATTGAGATATCATGTTAGTTTCAATGACTGATTCTTTCTAATCTTTATATCAAATTCTAATAAAAAAATAAGTTGAAAAAATTACTTTTTAATTAAAATTTATACAATTAAATATTGTTAACTAATTTTCTTAGTTAATTAGTGATATATATATGAAAAAGAGGGAGTATATGTTAGAAATCAAACTCAATTTGCATTTCTAGATTAGTCCACAATCTACAAGGGTCTGGAAGCTTCTAGAAACATATGGAAGCTTGAAGAAACTTCTAGAAACTTATAGAAGCATGTAGAAACTTCTAGAAATATATGGAAGCTTGTAGAAGCTTATGGAAACTTCTGGAAGCTTATGGAAGACTGTAGAATCTTGTGGAAGCTTCTAGAAACATAAGGAAGATTGAAGAAACCTATAGAAGAATCTAGAGACATAGTGAAGCAAAGAGTAATGAAGAAGATAGGAGAAGAATCTAGAAATCTCACAAAGCAAGTATAAGTAGGGGTAGAGGCTCTTGGCTAGAAGCAAGTGTCTTGGTTGAAAGCAAGTGTGTAGATGTGAGTGTGGGTGTGGAAGAAGCAAGTAAGTGTAGAGTGAAAGTGAGCTTGAGAAAATAAGTAGCAAAAGTGAGTGAGTGAAACTCAAAGTAGTCCTTGTAAAGTTCAAGTGTGTGAAAGTATTTGTAACTTGAGTTTCTCTAAATAAAAGATGTATACTTTCATTTTCAACAGTATATGTTTCTTTCCATGTTTATATACATAGACATGGGAAAAAGTCATGGCCGCATTCGTGTTAAAAAAAAATGGAGTGTGTACGTTTTCCCATTTTCAACTGGGACAATCAGCTTTCATTGATATTAAAGAAGGGGGGAAAAGAGGGCACAAAATGGAAAAGAGAGCCAGACGTCGGAAGCCTCATACAACATAGAAGGATTAACTTGTGCAATCTCCATGACAAAAACAACCAGAAGAAATTCGCGAGAGAGATTATTAGAGATCAATATCGAAGACAATCTAAATCAAGAAAAAACCAATGATGATGTTGTAAACGAAGAATATACTCAATATTTGAACAATAGGGTGCAAAATGGCGTAGTCCAAGCCGTTCGCTTTTCCCATAGATCATCCAAAACACTCAGAGGCAGAGTGTGTTCGGTTGCTTCGTCAACGTATACACCATGCAAAACATATACCAATGATTGATTCATCGGGGGTCGTGGTGGCAACAACCCTTATCCCGTATGGGTCCGGAACTAGGAAGGGTCTTTTAGTTGAGGAGTTGAAGAAGAAATGAAATGAAAAAGCTTGCATGATGACCCTGGCGCATTATTATGCTAACAGTAACAACGTAGAAAATTACCTACCAAGTAGAATAGATATTGGTCTTTCAATGGTGGCAAAGATTCGAGTATCAGATAATGGCCATTTGGATTTCACCGTAGACGGCCCTGTCCAACACCCTTCTTCGGCATTATTTTACATGTTTGAAGAAGTCGAAAGAACCAGGATCTGGAAGCCTACGGCATGTCCACATTGTGAAAATATTCAAAAGCAGCGTAGATGGCGATCTGAGAATGAAGACCATGCTGCACCAGGTCATGCTAGTAGTGAGCAAAGCGCAAAAAATAATGAACAGTTCCTTGGGGATGGTAACGGTAGTAACTATGACAGAAATATTATATTTTTTATAAGGAAGTTCTTTACTATGCCAGCTCTAAGTTCTTTCCAGAATTTACTTTTCTAGAATTTTATCTGTAAGGATTTTCATTCTAGTCGTCGATCTTCTCGTTTTCACTTGCACTAATGGACTTTATGGTCTGTGATGTTTCATGTCCTAGAAAGTGGTACAAATATATTTTTTCACTTTCTCTAATTTATTATTTAGACATTTTTAATATTCTCTAATTAACTATCTCAAACTAATCTATATATGAGACTTAAGTTACAAAATTTACATAGTAACGACGTAGCTTCAGTCTTATGAAGTCCACAGTGACAGTGATTGAAGAGAAGTGAGGGGAAACAAGCCTAAGAAACCTTAAATGTCTACAACAAACATATATTGCCTACTAAAAAGTCTAGGATACTTGGATCCCATATGTAGGATTATATTATACATATTCAAGCAAGAAAAGGCCCCAGCTTGTGCCCTGCACTTGCCTCTGGACTCTTGTATGATGTACTTGTTTAAAGGTAATAATAATAATTCGTCTTTCTGTATCAATAGCATCTTGCTAGTTGCGACTTTTGCATTTTTCCATGGCTCTTGGTGCTGCAGGAAAAAGACGTAGCTAGTAAGTACACTAATAAATTTGTGTCTAATGATTTCTTTATATTGTAAAAGAGAATTCCAAAATGAGAACTCTCATTAATATTGGAAAATTAAAACCTTCATGAGACATCATTTTAAGAAAATATAGTAAGATGAAATATATAATTGAATGGAGTTCAAGAAAGTATACTCGTATTGGAAGAAAGATTTGCAGCTAGAATCCATGAATTCCATAAATAGTTTAACAATATTTTACAGCTTCACACACTTAGTGTTGTTGCTATCATCGTGTAGTGTTAGTCAAGTAATTCAGAGCAGGACAACTAGTTGATTGCAATTGAGTTATATCAAGATAGGGTTGTCTTGCTAATTGACTAGCATATGATGACTGATGAGGTTTTCAATGCAACGACAAGATATAAAAGAAAACACATTGTTGAATATGTCAGCCTCACCTAGTCCAATTGCTTCAGAACTCTTCATTATCCTCAACCTCTTGCAAGAGTCAGTAAACATCCTAAAACAAGAACAATAACATCATTTCAGAATTAATTACTCATCCAATCGTCCTCTGTTGTCGCTGATTCTGATATTTTTCATAAAATAAAATGCATTTGTGAAAACCATAGTTTAACTAATTGACAGCAGGAATAATACTTTTTAATAATTACTAAACTCCAAAAATGGAAATCAAACCAGAAAGGATAAAACTTACATATAGGTACATACGTACTTTTTGATATTGTTTCCCAATCAGAATTGAAGTTTTACTTCAGCTATCTATTTTAACGTTTAATATTAACTTTTATTACTCAGATCATCGAAGTGAAACTTCAATTCTGATTGGAGAATAACAAGCAAAGTACTTAAGGAATGGTATTTAAATGTACAGCAATATGATATAATATGCACTCACTCCCATGGAACATCACCAACTAGCATCCAATCACCATCCTTGTCTTCATAGGTGAGCACATATTCTGAACCATGGAGGAGATCCATCAATCTACTTTCAGTCAACTTATCTCGACCACAAACTCCATGGGAACCACATTGACCTGTAATTGTCATTGGTGAAAACATAATCAGAATCTGTAACATAAATAACATTTTATTGGTAAAGAATTAGTTGACCTATTCATAGAACTCCTGTAAAAATTCCTCAGCTCATGGAACCAACCAGCCTGAGCCTGTGACATTGAAAGACTTAGGATCCGGATTTAATCATCCACATAGATTTAAAGGGTGCCAGTTCTGATCAGGATTAATTCTTTATATTTCTCTCATCAAAATCAAATGAAGAGAATAATTGGTATATAACCAATTGACAAGCTATGCACAATTGTACAAGAGGGTAACAACTTGATTAAAATTTGCTAGTAAAGAAAACCAAAACTTACTGATTGTAAAACAAGTAAACATCTTTTCCAGTGCTGAAGACAGTTCCATGTATGTGCCAAAGTTTTTGAGGTCAACTTTCCTCAAGTATGGAGCACCATCCATGCTAACCTTCACATAAAGGCATCCAGATTTGGCTTCTTTGTTATCATCATTCTTTTGTGGCTGAGTGGCCATTGAGTTCTTCCTGAAAGAACGGATTGGTGGCCATCCCACAACTTGTTCCCTGATTCACAAAACACAAAATTACACTATATTAAAGGGAGTGTACAAGGAGCTTCAATTGAGATAACCATCTGTGCAGAGGTCAGTCATCATAACTTCAAAACAACAGCAAACAATTGATAATTAAGAACACAAAAGAAGGCAGAAAGAGGGAAAAAAAGTTTCACCATGAAAATTGATCTTTTAGTTATTTAGGACACTGAATAATCCGAGGAGTTCAATCTAACATCATACATAAAAGCAAACAATTTGATAACAAAAATGAAAAAGAAAATTTACAGAACAACCAAATCAACCGTTGGATGATGATCAACATAGAAGGAACATACCCTAAATTACATAGAAAAGAGTTAACAGCTTCTCCAACACTGGAGGCTAACATAGTAACATGAGAAAATAATTATCACCAGAATTAATCAACTCAAAGCCTCATCTTGATAGATTTCACTCACCCTTCTTTTCAACTTAAATTTCAATCAAATATTTAGAAAATAAAAATTCTTTCCTGTATTTCAATTATCCGATTTTCTTCTTGCTTCCAACATTTTATTTATATTTATATTTATATACACACACACAAGTGAAAAAGCTATAAACAGGACATGACATCAACAACAAAAAAAAGTGGAGAAATATTTTGACAAAGAAAACATATTATACACATATAATATGTGATGATGATGAGGCTAAAGGAGAAGATGGTGCTACTTTGCAGCAGGAGCAGATATCTGAGGCTTCTTCTCATTCAATGGCTTTGGAGATTGAGGAACTTTATCTTTCACAACACAAGTTTGTTGTTTGGTACACTCAGCCTTGGCAGCACTAACACCAACACCAACAGCCCTTGAAAAGAACAAGCCACCATCTTTCCCCAAACCCACCTCAGATCCACCATTCCCAGACAGAAGCCAGTTCCCAGAACCCCCATCAATGGTGTCTGAGAAACCCCTCTTGGCCCCTGACACCAAACACTTCACCATACCTAAAGGGTGCACATTCTTGTCCTCCACACCCTCTTCTCTCTGTGGTGACTCAGAACCTGGCAAACCAAGCCTCAGCTCAGTAGCCTTGAGGTTCAAGCCACCACCAGTCCTCTCAGAACAACCTTCCATTGCAGGAACCTCTGATAAGCCTACATAGCCTTCTTGCTCCAATGACACAGACATCAAACTTCAGCTCACACTAATACCACACAGTATCACTTCTTCTAAAAAAAGTGGAAAACAAGAGAGAGATAAGGAAATAGAAACAGAGGTTGAGAATTAGAGTTTATACAATAAAATAAAAATATGAAGTTTTGATGAAGAGAAGCTTCTCTGAACTGAATTTTTATGTGTTCAGTTTGTTTCTATGATATTATTATAAAACTCTCTGCATTCTGTTAAACTGGTAGCAATGGAATTGTGTGAGGTGTAACAAAAAAAGAAAAAAGGAAGAAATGGGAATATTGAACTGGGAATGAGAGATTGTGATTGCATTACTGTGCAAAAGAGAATATGGAACTGTTTTTGGATGTTTGCTTTATTCTTCAAATTAATTAATTTTTGTATGGAAAAAGAAAATTCCTTTGAAGAATGTGCTTTTTCAGGTTTTATAATTCGTGTTGTGAATCTTTTTTTGTGGGAGGCCACTCCGACAAAGCTCAGAAAGTCCCTGGCATACTTTACCCGTTTTATTATTCCTTTTGGGAAATGAATTTCATTGTCATTCATGACTTTTATAAGAAATTATTCTGTTTGTTGTTTTGGATAATTTATTTAGGTATAGCAATTTAGATTGGTGTTATAGTATGATAAAATTAATAAAGCTGTTAGTAATTTAATTCAACCAGTAAGTACTAGAGTGCAATGTCTAACATATTAAAATATAAAAAAAGGTTTGGTTTAATTATTCAAAATTTAACATGAACATATTTTGTTGTTTATTTTAAAATAATTCTGAATTTAAGTTTATAATATTTATAAAATGAAATAAGTTATAAGTTATAGAAATAAAAGAAAATGTAAGAAACAAAAAGTAAAAGAAAAGTTAGAGTAATTTATTTATATTTTAAAAATCTTATATATTTTGTTCAATTTGCACCAAAAGCAGAAAAGCTTAGATGCGCTGGAGGCAGCGTTTGGACGAAAGGGTAACTGAGGCTCCAAAAAGGAAAGCAAGGAATGGCAGAGAAAATTATGGGACGAAGAGTGACGAAGAGTGTCTTTCGAAAAGCCAAATTTCCATGTGGTTCAGAAAATTATTAACCATTAATTGAGAAAAAGAAAATGTTATAAAAAATTGGTGGAGAATTTCTTGGCTTACACGCAGCTTTGATGAAAAATTTTATCTTATAAAAGAATAATCATTAATTTAATTCTGAGTTCTGCCAAACAAAACAATGTATCAATCAAGAAGTAAACATGAAAGTATATAGGACGAAAAAGAGTGTTAGGGAATGCGGGGTTGTGGTGTGGGGATTCTTTTTTCTGAGGTGAAAAGGAAATGACTCTGGAAATTTGTGTTTGTACTTGATGCATTGTAGTATCCTTGATTCAAGATTATTCGCATATCCTTCGTGTGTGTAGACTTTATTTTTATCCTTGAACTAAAATAAGATGTTTATGAAGCCATGGTTAAGTTATGATTAAACAAAACTTTAAGAATCCAACATATCATGCAAGTGGAATTGAAAAGAAAAAGTTAATTAGATTACTATATACGGTTTACAAATTATAATACATGATTCAAAAAATCGTGAAAAATATGTGACAAAATGTGAAATCAAGTTGAACTATATTTTTTAGGTTTAATAAGTGCGAATCAAACGATCAAGTACAAAGATAAACCACTTTCAATTTAAAAACTAAGATAACACATTATTATGTTGTTTCTTTAACAGCAAAAACATTATTATGTCTTAATTAAAATACTCTCCTTAACTAATTATAAGTCAATATTTTTATTTGTTATCTAATCAAATAATGTTCTTAATTGTTTTCATTAATACTCAATTTTCTTGAATTGATTCAGTATAAAATTAACATCATAATTTCTTCTTTCAAAATCAATCTAAAGATGGATTATTATTTAATTATTATTTCCGTAAACTTCTAATACCAAAGGAAGGTCGCTTTGTAATGTTACAATATAATCAATGGTGGATTGAGTAAAAAAAATAGTGAAAGAAATAAATAATTTACGATATTTTCATTGAAAAAATATTACAAATTTTCACAAAATACCTATACTTTTACGAATTAAATTTTTTTTTTACATATTTTTATATTTTAAAATTTTTATATATTTTTTTGTCGTCAATATAATAAAATTTAAAAAGACAAAGTGATAATTTTAATAACAATTTATTCTCTCTTTTATCTTTTATAATTTTTTGTATTTAATTAAAAACAAAATTATTTCAGGAGCAATATCAATTCTTTTATGGAGGCAAAAATTATGAGATATGTTCAGATAACATAAAAAATCTTATGGGGACAATTGCGTTCACTCCTCCTAAGATGGATGGATCTGTCGTGTTATTACAATAATTTATTAACATCTCTTTTTTTTATATAGATTTAAATATATTTTTAATTTTTTATAGGTGGGTCATATTTCTTTTAATCCTTTAAATTTGAAGTTGTTTTTGTCTCTGAAATTTGCAAATTTTTTAAATCTTTTTGAAAATTGTAAGTCAAACAAAAAATAAAAAATTCATAATTTTGAACATTTTTTATTGCTATAATTTGATTTTATATTTTATATTCTAAAGTATGATTTTTGGATATTTTAAACAACCAAGAATCAAGTTAATAAAAAATTAAAGAATTTTTAAAATGGTTAATGGGTTTTTAAATATTTTATTTACTTGATTATGAAAACTTTTAACCTCAAAAAATACACTTTAAAATATAAAATAAAAAATTAAATTTTAACAGTAATAAATTCTTACAAATCACATATCTCTTATTCTTTGTTCTACTCACATTGTACATAAAAACTAAAAAGAGTATTTAATGAATTTTAAGGACTAAAAAATAATTTTAAATTTGGAGGACTAAAAAAAACTCAAATTTAAAGAACTAAAAACATATTTAAGTTTCATTAAGTTTTTTTTAGTTAAATTCAAAATATTTTTAAAAATCATATTAAGATAAAATTTAAAATATTAAAAATCACAAAATTGTTCCACACCAAACCGTAAAGAAAATAATTTTTATATTTGATATTGCATTCAAACTAAATTTCATATAATTTTTATATTTGATTCTAATTTTAACAAAATTAAAACTAAATAGCCTAAAAAATATATTAAAAATAAGTTTAATTTGATTTGAATTTTATATTATATTCAAAGTAAACTACATATACTTTCTACATTTGATTCCGGTAACTTTAATAAAACTACAAAATTGTATCAGAAACATCCTAAAAAAATAATTATTGATACAAATGATGTAAATAGAAAACATGGAAATAAAAGACACTGAAAAAGTATGAGACTCATAGATGGGTTCAAAAAAGATTATCCCTTGCTGTATAATCGTTTTAAATGCTAACCAAGAGAATCCAAGACAGGATCCACATCTATAAAGTAGATTTTTGTGTGAAAATTCTTAGAACAACTTCAATAAAATATGTTTGATGAATTTATTAAAAAAATAAATCATTAAAAAATCTCATCAAAAGAGAAAGTCTAGTAACATTAAAAGTTTATTTAAAATAAGAATAATTTCTTATACAAGATTTTTTTTTTCTTAGCAT
Source organism: Glycine latifolia (assembly GCA_013407115.1). Classification (NCBI taxonomy): domain Eukaryota; kingdom Viridiplantae; phylum Streptophyta; class Magnoliopsida; order Fabales; family Fabaceae; genus Glycine; species Glycine latifolia. The sequence goes on along the minus strand of CM023949.1, from coordinate 28,142,448 downwards.
CAAAAAATTATTTTATTTTAATTAACTAGTATCAGCCAAGTACATAAAAATAAAAATATAAAAATGTGAATTTTTAATTTTTTAATTTTTTTTTAAGTTTCTTACCGATAAAATAAAATTGTGAATGAACAAAAAAAAAAAAAAAACAACTTTATGTATAATAAAAAAGTCACTTACAATAGAGATGCCTAAGTTTCTTACTCGTAGTTGGTGGGCCCAAATAACAGTAGGGCTAACAGCATTGCTATTGAGCACTCCGTCAATCACTCTTTACATTCTTATTCTCTCAAAAACAATTATAATGGCCACTCCACGCCACTATCTTATTAAATATCGATCTTATTATGAAGTTTTCTCCTACCAGCAGTTATATGTTTAGTAGTTGTTTGTTTGTGCCAATTTGTGGGTCCAACCTGCCTTGCACTTTTGCTACAGACTACAGTATAGCCACCGTGCTTACTGGATAAGAACTCTCGGCTTTTAACCTTCCACTTGCAAGATCCTTCTTTTTTATTTTTTATTATTAAGCAATATTATTCATAAGATTCTTATATATTTTATATATTATTTTTATACATTTTTTCTCACAAATATATTTATCTAAAAATAATTTTAATAATCGAGATACAATCAGATATTAACTATAAATATATTTCTCTCTGTAAAAATTTGAATCTGAATTCGTAGAGAACTAACTTCCTTCATAATTTCAGGAGTTTTAACACCTTTTTCTAATACTTCTATTTTCCTCTATTGTATAAAAATTGCGAGTACATTTACTCATATATATTTTCCCCTCAATATTAATCAAAGCATCCCATCCATATCTGCATGGAATAATAGGCTTTAGTTGATAGTCCTCGTCAATCATCATCGGGTAGCTTTCATTTTTCATAGTGCCATTTGCAATTGGTTATTTTCTACTTAGGCTTTGTTCGAATCTATAACCTGCACAATGTTTTCAGCTCGATATCATACTAAATACAAGGGTAGTAGTTTTCAAATAATAGTTTAGGTTAATTTTAAGTATTTTCTTTTTTTTCTATTTTTTTTATCTTAAGTCGGAAATAACCTATTTCTCAATTCATTAGATCACATACTGATCTTACTCCTATTAATTCATAAACTATCACCCGAAAAATATAAAAAATCTTTTTAATTCAATCAATATCCTAAAACTTTAGTTTTTAACTAAGATAAATACAGTCATATAATTCATATAGCTAATCTCATGGAGATATAAGATAAATTAAATAGTTAAAAAAGAAAGAAAAGAAAAATAATAAATTCAATCACTTCTACTAATAAAACTAATAACTAATATTTGTTTATCAAAATATATATAATCTCACTTAATGATATATGAAACTTTGTTTTTGTTAAATCCAACAATTACTTTGAATTCCACTATAGAAAATTTCTATAAAACTTGAGTGAAATAACATATAAACCAGCCAGATAGCTGGAGTGTTGAATTAGAATATATACAAATACAAATACTAAATTATGGGCCCGTGCTTTGCACGATAATTAATAAAAGCAAAAGGGGGAGAGTAAAAGATAAAAAGATTAAAAAGATCTAATTTACTGTCTAATCAACACGAGACAACGACTAAACAGTACGTTTTTATATTACTATAACTATAAATATTAAATAACCCTTTAACCTACAAACAAAAAAACGACCACCCCTTTAACCTACAGTATCTGGCTCCAGTCATTTTATTTCTATTTTTAAGGTAACAATTAGCCAAAAATATAATCCAACGTAAAGGTTCTGTCAACAAGACCAACCCCTAGGCCCTAGCTATAGTAGCAACACAAAATAGAAAATGAAAAAAGAATTGCAGCTACCAAACAGGGACTTAATTAAAGAAATGTCTAACTACAACGTGTGGAAATAGTTGTCATGATCGTAGCAGAGACTTTCTGGTAAGGGGTAGGAGACAGCATGAATCTTCAAAGCATCACTTCCTTGACCCCATCTAGGATTTGATTAAACATACTGAGTGGTGGAATGCCAACCTCTTTTATTATTTTCATTTTTATAGTGTCTTAAATTAATGAATTACCATAGTCATGTATGAATAACGTCACACTCTGAACATCTGACACACATGATCAGAGAAAGCTGGTACCGCCATTTCAGTTTCTTGTACAAGATTCTCCTCTCTGAACAACAGAAGAAGAAAAAATCTTATATGTATTTCCTATCCACTTATTCGGAAGAAAAAAAAAGGAATGAATTTAAGAATAATATATAGTATATTTCTATTGATTAAAAAATATTATTTTAAAAAAAAATTAATTCAAATATATATATATATATATATATATATATATATAAACTTTACTATTTATAATAATCTTACCGGCTGATCCAAGAAAAATTACTTCTCCTCTATAAGATATGTGATATGAGATGGTTTGTACTAGAAAAAGCTTAAAATGTTTTTCAGATGCTTTAAATAACCATTTTGTCCTGAGTTTTTATTTTTATTTTAAACCTTTACTTTTTTGTTTTAATTTTTAAAGAGATATTTCTTTTTATTTTAGTTATCGCCATCAAATAACATTAACTAATAATATTGATAATCTATTAACTTATTATATCATTAAAGAATTTAATAAAACAATCACATATAATTAGGTTTGTAAACTGTTTTATCACATTTTTTAATGATGTGTTATTATAAGATTATTTAATGTTGTTACTTGATAATAAATTTAATTTTTTAAAAAGAATTAACATTAATTTCCATTTTGTACTCTTATTTTTTGTTTATTTTCTTTTTTTCCTTTCACTTTTTCTCTTAAACCAAATACATTCTAAAATAGGGAGGTTTTCTCTAGTGAAAATTGATGAAAAAAGAGTAACCTACACTTCATTTTTTTAATATACGAATAGAAGGAAAAGAGAAAGGGATAGGTATGATAAATAATGTTATGGACAAGATAGTGAAGAGAGAAATAAAAAAAAATGAGTAAAAAAGAAATGGAAGAGAAAGTAAATCTACAATAATAGTAATAATAATATACAGTTTTAATTATTTTTTAATTTTTCAAATTAAGGTATTTTTTTAGTTTCCCAAATAAAAAAACATATATTTACTTTTCAAATTTGAAAAAAAAATACTCTTTTTAGTTCATCTACTCAAATAAAAAATTATATTTTTAGTTCTACAAATTCTGTTGACTAGAGGGACTAAAAAAATCATTTTTCAAATTTGATGGATTATAAAATATAAAATTTTATTTAAAGGACTAAAAATAAAGAAACCCCTAATTTTAGGGAAAAAATAATTAAGCCTAATATATAACTAAGAATTGTGAGATATATACCTTGGTTTTGGGATATAAAAGGTAAAAAAAAGGGAATAAAAAAAGTAATCAAAATATAATATAATAATATAACAAGAAGAAGAAAAAACTACACACGAAAAATAAACAAAAAATATTGTTTAAATATTAATAATCAATTTCCCTAGTTCATATGATAATTGTCTTCATATCACTCAGTCCGTTCCAAAATATATGCCATTTTAGAAAAAAACAATTTATTTAAAAATATATATCATTCCACAAAATCAATGCTACCTAAATACTTTTTCGAAAAATACCCTTAATAAATGCTTAGTGAGAGTAGTGTATAGAAAAATAAATGAATCACTGATTAAAGAGATAAAAGAATATATTAGGAAATTATCTAATATTTTATTTGAAATTTAACAAATTAATTATATTTCTTAAGATTTATGCAAAAACCTTAAACATCATATATTTTGGAGCAGAAATATTAGGGTAAATAGTCATTTTCGTCCCTAAATATAAAGTACTGACAAATTCATCCTTAAAAAATGAAAATTCAAATTTTTATCATTGAAAGTGAAAAAAGTGTGACAAATTTATCCCTTTGTTAACTTCTATCCGTTATCATTAATTGAAAAAACCTTCATGACACATTCAGGGATGAATTTGTCAACGCTCTATACATTCAGGGACGAATTTGTCAGCTCTCTATCCAAAATATAATTTAAACTTCATATTCTCTCTTTTTTAATCATTGCAAGCATAAAATTATAATAAAACTTAAAAATTATGAAAACAAACATAATATTGATTAATAAGCATAATTTGTTTGTTGCTCTGAAATTTATATTATAACAACATTAGGTAATGACAAAATCAAGTTGAGTATCATTTTTTTGTAAGAATTAACTTAATGATTGTGCATTTTTGTTTGAATTTCATATTTTTAGTAAGTTATTGTTACATTAGAAATTTAAAAGTAAAAATATGAGATAATACATTACCTAAAATATGAGTCTCAAACAAATTAAAATGCAGTCATTAAATTAATCCTTACAAAAAAATGAGATCCAACTTGATTTTGTTATTATCTAATGTTGTTACAATAAGAATTTTAGAGTAACATACAAATTATGTTTATTAATCAATATTATACTTATTATTATGTTTGTTTTAACTTATACTTGTTTTTCTAATTTTTAAATATTTATTATAATTTTATGCTTGCAATAATTAGAAAATGAAGAATATGAAGATTAATTTATATTTAGGGTAGAGAACTGACAAATTCGTCCCTGAATGTGTCATACAAGCTATTTCAATTAACGATAACGGATGAAAGTTAACAGATGGATTGATTTGTCATTTTTTTCACTTTTAGGAACAAAAATTTGAATTTCTATCTTTCAAGGACAGATTTATTAATACTCTACACATTCGAAAAAGATTAATTTATATGAACTAAATTGCATGTCAATACAAAAACATATATATAAATATATATATATATATATATATATATATATATATATATATAATTCCTCTAGATTTAAATATAAGAAAAATATATACTTTTTGTTAGTATAAAAAAATTTAACTAATTTTTTATTTTATTTAATGTTATTATTTTTAAAATATTTTTCATTTAATTGAGTTACTAATTTTAATAATTCTTTTTTATTCTTGATACTAAAATTAATAAAGAATAAATTAAAAACATATATTTTTAATTAAAATTAATAGTACTCAATATGATTAACTTAACTTTTTTTTTCTGATAATAGAGGAAGTACAGAAGGAATGTGAGAGGGACGTAAAAAAAGGCATTGAGTAGTAAAACTCCATAAAGGCTAGTAGTCATGGCCAACAGCATCAAACCTTTTTGCAGAACTAAATGAAACCATGCATATCATGGTTACTTCAAAAGGGAACAACTATCAAATAGAGTACTCCACTACTGTACAAATACTATAATTAAGGTTGAACAGTCGCGGTTTGGCAATTAATTGCTGTAATAAGTACCATTCATTATAGTAATTAATGATGCCTAAGAACTGTAAGAGTAGTAGATCTTAAAATGAAATCTTAGACCACTTTTTGATAGTTTCTATAGAACCACATAGGATTAAAGATTTCTTAAGATCTCTCTAATTTTTCTTTAGTGGTAGATCTTATTTTGAGATCTTAGAGAGAGAGAAAGAGGTAAATAATTTATTCTTTTTTGAACTATGTGCAGATCTTGAGAGTTCTTCTACAAGAACTCATCCTCCATGTTGGAGATCTCTTCATCTCCTTTATTGGGAGATCTAGTGAAGATCAGATCTTGAGCTCAAGATCTTTGCTCAAGATCTAGCACTAAAGATATTCTAAGGCATCAATAATATAGAGTACTATATATATAGAATTTCAATATTTAAGCATATATGGGCATGCACCAACATTAATTATATTTTTTTTAAAAGGAAATAAATGTCTTGATTCTATTCTGAAATTATCATTTCATGACCGTTGGTCTTCTAATTCCATCATGTGGCAAAGGGAAGATTGTAAGTTACAAATTTTCAAAACAATATTCCAATGCACACCACTAACTGATCATCAGCCAGGTCTTGTTTGTGCTCAATGGAAACGCCTATTCATATACTTTTGTTTTCACTCAGGAGAATCTTATCAACGTTCATGTAAGGCAAAGGATTCAAGGTTGTCATCTAGCACATTATATATAGTGGATATGTACTGCAAAAAGCCTGCATATATGGGTTTTTAATGCATTCCAACTTGCATTGCAACCATTTTGAGGGACCCTTTCATCAAAGATGAAATTATTGACACTCAAGGGGTCTGCATCTCTCAGTACTCCATGTACCTTGATTTAACTTGAAACTCAAGGATCACCACAATTCTATTGTAGCAGCTGAAATCCATATTATGATTTTTTTTTCTTAGTGCTGCTGCAACCCAAGCCTTTACTATATGAACCCATATAAGTATCATTTTTCTTTTCAGTAACAGTGACTTGTATGTCGTCATTATGATTGAGTGGTTATAATATATGGGAAATTATCAAAATGAACTTGAGGCAGGAAATGAGGAACATGATGATCAAATCAAAAAGGGAATTCATTGCTCATTTACAAAACTAAAACATCTTGCTCAGTCTTAACTCTTAAGTGTATCTTCAAACGACAAGAATCACTACCTTGTACTGTTGGTGTTGTTTAGAGAAGTTACACGTACAGTTCTTCATTAGTGTCTAAAATTTATGTACTAAGTTGGATTTATTTCTGATATTGACGTACATTACTAGCTTGGATTGGTTGGTTAATTAGCAGAGAAGAAAGAAAGATCTTTGGAACATTCATTGCGTTTTGCTGGACCTTAATTTTGAATATTATCTTTAATTATTGCGCCATTTAATTTATTTTGAACTCGATAGTGCCGCGTGCCATGATGTCATACCATAAAAAAAATAAAAATAAAATATCTTCTAGAACTTGTATCTCATCTTATACAATTAAAGAGAACTGTTATATTTGTTGCAGTTCAATATATTTTAATTTAATACCGATACTTAAAATTCTAGAACTTGTATCTCCCATTTCTGTGTCTTTCTCTGTTGGAAAATGATTCTTTTGGACATCTTGTAGGTGTATATATCTTGAGAGAAATAGAAATACAAAAGACATAAGTAATTGATAAATTTGATGATATCATGTGACACAAACAGAAAGAGATAGACACAGAAAAATAAAAGATGTTGAAAGTGTATTTGTAAGTGTACATGATATTGGCTATAGCATAACTGCATAAATTTTACCACCTGAAACCCTACCAAACAAACAATTGAAGGACATAAAGAACCGAGTACGTAGTCAACTCAGTTTACGGCCATGAAATGGGAAGAGGACCGCTGGAGTCAAAAATAGAAAAAAGTATAAAATGATCCATCTTTACCTAACTAACTTTTAGCATAATATTCAGGAAATATAATTTCAGAGTATATATATAGTTGCGGTCAAAAATATGATTCTTAGTTATTATTCCTATTCTTATCATTTTTTTTTCAAAAAAAGATTACAAATAATCACAAAAATAATTGAGTCTAGTGCATTTTCAACACATATGGTTCAAATGTTTCATCGTAGTCAATATCACCGTACTCCTACTGCGGGATCCTAATAGTGAATTCACAGCCTCTATCACAATGAAAACAAGTTTCATTGTGTACTCTGAACACAAAAAAAACATATTTCTATTTTGGTTAAGAAAATTAAGGTGTGAGCTTAACAAAAACAGGAATAAGAACAACAAATTTCACTTGTAATTTGAATTGTTGGCCATATTTGGGTTTTGTCCATTGTGTTTTAGGGTTGTTGTTAAAACCGAAGGGACAATTACTTGACTAACTTTGTCGCTTTCCTAAGGGTGTAATGTACGTAATGGCTGAGATATGATTAATTATTACACTCTCTATGTTTTTTTTAACCAAAGAGAATTATATAATATCATTGATAATTAAAGTTTCAATACGTGAAAGAATAAAATCAAACTGATGGTAGCTAGCTAGAATACAATATTTACACCGTTGCAAGAGATTAAGCGACACGATTATCCTCGATCTCTGTGTTAAAAATCATTACCTAGCCTTTGTGCTTATTGATTCTTAAGCTTGTCATTTCATCTTCTTTTATTATAAAATAATATACTAGTGCAGTATGTAGACTTCTTCCATTCTCCTTTGCTTTTGCTACCGTGCTTCTCTTTGTGGGGATTTTACTTGTCTTGTCCATTCTTTGTTGGTCTGGGATGATTTGACGGGCAATTGGAACTATTTCTTCAGGTCTCCATCATAATAATGGTTCTTGGAGGATCACATGTGCTAAATAAAGAAAATATAAGATTAATTTGGTGATAAAAATAATAAAAATGAAAGAATAAATTATGAGTTGGAATCATTTGCTAATAAAAAATAATAAATTAATGATTAATATTATTCAATAATAAAAAACAAACAAGTGTTAACTAAGTCATAGGAACGACATTAAATCATCCAGTTTATTAGGAAACTCTTTACTTTGAAGCATTATATTCATAACTGCAGTAGCTTTTCCACATTTCATTCATGCTCACTTTGTTTGACAAATTGAGAAATACAAAATTTAGCAATATTATTGCAAGAAATTGATTTAGGTTGTTTTAAAAAAAATTAAAAATGAAATTATTAACTAATTGTTCTTGTAGATAGCTTCAATGATCCATCAAGCTTGAGGTAACTAGACAACATGTGGTTCTCAGAAGCCTTCAAACTGGTCCTTAGACTAGTACAAACCTAGTCAAAAGAGAAGGGAAAGTAGTGTGCAAGGACTCCAATACTAAAGTGAATTTGTAATATCCATGACAAATAATAAAGAACTTATTCCGTTGGACTTCCAGTGTATGATAAAAAAAGGGCCCGAGTGGACCAGTATTGGACCAAGTTCGAAATAACCACGAAAACCAATAAAGTATTTTCTTCCTTATTTTGAAATATGGTCAATCATATTCACTATGTAATAATTAATTTGATATTGTCTTAAAAAAAAATTCACTAACCAATGATATTTTTACTTTTACTTCTTGACACAATACTTCAAAACACATTTATTTACTTGTCAAGTTGTCTACCCATATATTTCTAGATTTGTCAGATGTATGAAGGAATTCATTTAAAATAATTTTATTAAAAAATTGGAATCAGTTTAAAATATTTAATTTAAAAAATGATTTTACATCTTTAAATAAATATTAATATTTTATAGAAAATATTGAAAATATCAGTAAATGTGTAAAGCATGCTTTATCGAATAAATGCAAAGTAAATAACTTATAAATACAAAAAAAAGTTTGAAATATAATTCAAATATTTGCAAAGGAATAAATTCTGTCGAAAAATCCGTCTGAAATTCAAAAATTTCTCAAAAAAACTTTTCTGTCAAAAATGCTTGAGTTACCAAGATAATATTTTCCGTCGGAAATATGCATTTTTTTTGTAGCGTAAGTAATGTATACACCAAAGTTATTAAAACTAGCTTGGTCATTGACCCGGTCGAAGTAGTGGGTCAGTGGTCCAAATAGGTGGATTAGTAATTGAACCGGTTTGACCTGATATATATTAAAAATTTAAAATTATATATGTATCTATTATATATAAGTATATAACTAACATTATTTGAGTAAGGAAAGCTCTTTTATACTCCAAAATCCAAAATAACTATTTATAATAATCCAATTTTTTTTTAAAAATCCCATAAAAAAAAGAACCTGGTCGAGTCAGACCAGTCCGACTAATTGATTTTGACTGGGTTTGACCAAGTCAATTACACGTTCAGTTCAATAGCAGAACCAGACTGGTTATGCTATCGATTCCGGGTCCAATCGGTCTAACCGGTCGGTCTGATCCGATTTTAACAATTATGATATACACTAATAATGTGAAGTATTTTTACATTATTATTTTATTATAAATTGTTGTATATGATAAGTTTATTGATTTTTATTGATTGAAAGTGTATTTTTTTAAAAATCCAACTCATTTGATCTTTATAATTGTATAAATTTTACCTTTTAGTTTCTACACTTAAAAATCATCTTTTTGGTCCATGTTAAAAACTTTCGGATCTCTTTTAGTCTTTGTTGTTATAAAATGACAAGGATTAAAAGGTAAATTTTGTGTAAGGTAAGGACTAAATTAAAAGAGAACAAGAAGTGTTTATACAGGAATTAAAATGGATTACTTTAAGTTTAAAAACTAAAATGTAAAGTTTGTGTTATTATAGAAACTAAATGATTATTTTTTTTTCATTTTTTATACTCTCAATGCATAAAAATTTAAATCTTTAATTTGAAAACAAAAAATATGACAATAATATCTAATTAATATTTGGAAATTATGATGATGAATGTGTTTTTAAAGAACTCGTTTCTTGTATTCATGACATAAGATATTAATTGTATATTTTTCACAGAAGAAAAATATAAGTATTTTATGCGGTTGCATTATTAGAGTCAGCTAAGGCCTAAGGTAATTAAATGCATATAAGAAACGAGTGTTTACACAAATAACTATTCCTCAACAAAAAGAAAAAAAATGAAGTGACGTATGGAAGTAATGGAACCATTAGAATTATACTGTTAATAAATAATTGTTTAAATTTCATAAAATAAAAAATATGATGAATCATGAGGACTATAGAAAAATTACACTAATTGTTTAAATTGATGAATCATGAGGGTACACCATTGGAGAAACAGATAATGTTAGATATGATTATGGGCCAAGATTTAAACCACTTTCTCGGGGTTCAAGAAAATTTATGCTGGGCTCATTTAATAACCTGAAGAGTCCATATAGAGTTGGGCCTGATGACATTTTATAAGATAAACAAGTTCAGTTTATTTGTTTTTTACCAAAATTTGATTTTACCATAGTTTATAAATTCTTACATAGACAAGTTCAGTTTATTTGTTTTCTTAGAGGAAAGACCTCAAAAAGAAAATTATTGATTCCTTATCAGTATGATAATGCAGAAGGGATAAATAATAAATGTTTTTAGTGTGTACAAGGCTAAGCGTTTACAAATGTAATTTTAAATTTTATTGATTTTGATTAAAGGTGATTTTAAATTCAAATGATTTATATTTAAATAGTTTTATCTTAAAAGTGATTTTGACACATAAAACAATAATAATTAGTTGAACTCACTGCAAAGTATTAATTTTTTGCTTGTACTCAAATGGCGGTTTCTTGAGATCGATCCAAACTCTTAGCCACATAAACATAACATCCAAACATCAAGTTAATCAAGAAAATTCACGGTATAGCAGGTTAAATGTGAGTTTGGCAAGGTTAACTCGGATTCAACATATTAATCATCTGATTCAATCACGTAATTGTTGCCTATTTATAAGATTTGAATTTTATAGACAGGTTTATATGCCTTGAAAGTTGATCTTTCCCTCCACAGGTCAATAGCACAACCATTCTTCTTATTCCAAAAATAAATACCTCAGCACCGTGAGTGATTTTCGTCCCATATCTCTGTATAATGTCCTATATAAAATTATCTAAAAAATCCTTGTTAATAGACTGAAAAATGTGCTCCCAATATGCGTTTCCCTAGAACAGTTAGCTTCTGTTGAAAACCGTTCCATCACTGATAATGTCATGTCGGCATCTGAAGTGATCCATCATATGAAAAACAAATCGAAAATGGAGATACCTGCTTTGTATTATGGGGAAAATGGATTGATTGGATCAAACTCTGTTTTTGATCTGTTCATTTCCTAGTTGCGATTAATGGTGATTCTATTGGAAAAATTTCTCCAAAAAGATGACTTAGAAAGGATGACGCACTCTCACCTTACCTATTTATTTTGTGCACAAAGACCTTCATTTCTTATAAAAAAATATGAGAGGAGAAGTGACATCCATGGTGTGAAGATCTGTAAGGGATCTTCCATCCTCACACACTTGTTTGCTGACGACCTTTTTTTTTTCATGGCAGATGATACTGAATCAAAAATTATAAAGGACACATTCTTAATAGTTATGGCAAATGTTCTGACTAGCTCGTCAACTTCCAGAAGTCAGAAGTGTTAGAAATTTGGGTATGATAATCCTGGATAACTTCAAAGAATCGTGTTCGTACACTTTCCGAACAAAGTATTTCGACCCTGTTCTTGCCTGGGTTCACGAAATCCTTGTTGGGATAATTCTTGAAGAACAATCTGCTTCTGGCAATAGAGAACAGATCAGGAATGTAGAGAGAAAGTATGATTTTCGTATATCAGAAATCTGAGGCCAAATGACTCCTTATATAGGAGTTTTTCCAAACAATGCAACTCTTGGCGATGAACCATCGTAACCGTTGGTTATCAGAACGGTTGGGAGTAGTTATTTTTCTAACCTTTCCCAAGAGCGGTTAGGAGTAGTTATTATTTTGAATTGTTAACCGCATCTTATTCATAACCCATGGAGTTTAAACAAAAAAAAAACTCCAACAATCCCCCAGCCAGGGGCGCTGCCCCTTGGAACCCCGCACCGTAATCGCGGTCAATTATGCGTTGGCTCAACAAGCGTGCACTTCGCACTACCCTAACTCGTTTCCAAAGCTTAACGCGTAATCGCATTGGCCTATAGTAAATCACATTACTACTAAAATCCATTGATGACACTAAAATCACCAACAAGAAGTTCTCTTCAGCTCAAACACTCCCTCTGCTACCAGATGTACCATTACATCAATTTTGGGTGTGTCTGAAACCATCAGAAGAGGCAAATGTTTGGGCCTTCCCCCCATTGTTGGAAGAAGAAAGAAAGAAGTTTTTGCCTTAACCAAAGACAAAATTTGGAAGAGGCTCAATCATTGATCTTTAGAAAAAAAATTCAAAAGTTGGTAAATTTTTTTTAATTAAGTCTGTTGCTCAATCAATCCCAACCTAATGCATGATTGTTTTTCTTCTCCCTTCCACTCTTGAAGATGAGCTTTAGAGAATGATGAACTCCTTTAGGTGGGACAATAAATCAAACTCTGGTAGAGGCATCAACAGGTTGAAATGGGACAAGTTTATTATGAAAAAAGAATTTGGAGATATAGGTTTCAAACAATTTCAAGCTTTTAATCTTGTCATGCTAGGGAAGCAGGATTTGAGATTAATGATGAACCAAAATATTATAGTTTCAAAAGTTTTCAAAGTCAAATATTACTCACATGGGAATTTTTTGGAGACAAATTTAGACAACAATCCAAGCTTTTTTTAGCACAGTATCTTGTTTCACGGTAATTGTGAGAGAAGGCTTGACATGGAAAACTGGAAGTGTCAGCTCCATCAAATATCTGGTCACAACCGTGGCTAAAATCAAGCCAAAATTCTTTTGTGATAACCTCTATTGTGCCACATTTGGAGAACTTAATATCAACACGTCAAAGATTGATCTTGAAAGGAGTTGATTGTCCCCCATCTTGCTGTTTCTGCCGCCATGCATATGAAAATGAATGGCATCTATTTTCAACGGGATTCCAAAACCTGAAGAAACAGAGGCTTTTGCCTTACATCAAGCTATCAACTGGGCTCGCCATCACTACCTCCAAAATGTCATTTTCGAAACTCACTGCAAATTGATGTGACAGCATATACACGAGCAAAGGATTTAATGATTTCCATGCTATAATATTAGCCAAATGTAGCGCCAAACTTTTTCTTTTGTCAAACTGATGCAAGTCAATTTGGTTCCTCATAGTATTGCTAGAGCATCAAGATCACATGTTCCCTCTCATGATTTCAATTGTGTTCTGACTTTTGTTCTTCATGTTATCCTTAATGAAATGATATATATTTCCTATAAAAAAAATGGCACATTGCCATTAACAATTAATGTTAAAAGGTTCCACGTACTAGAATTTGATGGAGTCAACAAATTTAACTTTTACTTTTACGAACCATTAAAGTCAATCTAGCTAGGTCACAATGCAAAATGGATCGATGTGCAAATACATCCTTTAATTCAGGTCACAAAAGAAATAGTAAGAGAACTTAAAATGCACACATGTGCATGCTTGCCCCTTCAATTGAGACCCCCCTTTTGCAAGCATAGTTTCTTTAATTTCATCAATTGCTGAATGCACTCCTGGGTCTAGCCGGTAATTAGGACCGTTTATAATTTTGATATTTATATAACTATAACTATATTTAATAAATAACTAGATTATAAGTGGATATTATAATTATAATTAATTTTTAAAATATGAGTATAATTTGATAATAAAACTAGTTATTATTTTTAAAATATGAATATATAGCTAGTTATAAATAAATTAGTTATATAACCAATTATATAACTAGTTATGGATGAACAAATATAAATTATTTGAAATATTTACTTTTATAAAACAAATTATAGTTTTATAATTATAACTAGTTTTCAAATAAAATAAATTATATAAAATACCTATAACTATAAAGTTGTTTATAATTTTATACCTACTTTTGCTCTCTCTCTCTCTCTATATATAATTGACTTATAATAAAAAATTAAAAAGTATATGGAATCGTGTATATTTTTGCTATTAAGAATACTTTAAGCCTTCAAAATGATAAAGAATAGTTGAGAAAGAAATTTCATTAAAGGTAAGTCAATTTTTTTTACCATAAATTAATTATTAACGAAGTTAATAAATTTTTTGCATCAATGATATGATGTTCTAAAAAAATTAAGAAAAATTTGATAAAGAATAAAGTTATTTATGAAAATTTATGATTTTAAAAACGTTATATATATATTGTTCATTTAAAATTATATTTGAACATCACCGATGAAGTCTCACTTTACGTTGTTTTCATTATGTTTTCCTTTTTCAAGGGGAAACTAGAGTAGATAAAGCGGATACATAATTATTACATATACCTCAATACATGAATGTTTTCGTTTATAGAAGTACAAAATCCACACACTTATATATATTTTAAGATAAGTCAAAATAGATTAAAAAAAGTGTTTATCTTAGTGTGTATGCACTATTGTTTATTAATAGGACGGTATAAGTAGGGTTAGACTATAAAAAGCAATTTGAAAGTGAAGCACTTTTTAAGTCAACAAGAGTCCTCAAGTGCCCGTGACAAACGTAATGTTGTAACAAGTCAAAACAAAAATCCGTGACACGAAGAAATGATTGATTTTATATGATTAGGGTTAGTGCATGTTTAAGATAAATAATAGCACACTGAATACTGAATCTTCTTTTCTATCTTGAAGTGGGGAGCATAGACAATTTAACGTTGTGTTACTTGGCAATTAAGATGTGTACGCACCAAGCAACCTTACCTTCATTAGTGTCCCTGAGGAGGAAATAATGGTAAACACTGTGATGATCACTTTACACTAGAATTCAACATCTAGGGTAGTAATGAACAGTGTTGTTCTATAGACATCCTCATCCCAGAAATTATTGTTTTTTTCTTGGAGGAAGGATAAAACACAAACTATTTACAAATATACATATAGCAAATTGAGTTTACTTTGAGAAGATTAGTACTCATTTCCAAAAATCACAAGTCTCACTAAAATTTACAAATTATCTGTCAATGAACAATCATTAACAAATTTTATATTTAAGATTATTTTTGTTAATGCTATATATTCAATTTGATCAACTAGGTCAATATCCTATATATATATTCCTATTAGCTTTATATATATTTTAATATTATTCACTTATTAATGGTGCTAATCATTTCTGTTATGTAAGATCACGTGCAGGATCAAATTTCCCATATGTTATTTCATCAAATAGGGGAGAAGCTAGGGATGTGATTAATAAAAAAACATGTAATCAACAAAACATATATAGTAACTTTAACCTAGCAATTAATAATTAAAGAAACGTGTTCCATGTCATGATTTTTTTTTATTGACCTGACATTCCCGTACACAAAACTACGATTTATTATCAGGCTGAGTAGGCCATTTGGTATCTTATATATTTTTCTACTAAGCAATGACTCAAGAATTTGATTACATGTATAATTCATAATTTCCACTGCGATCAAGTTGAGTTGATTTGATTTCGACTTTATCTAAATATTTAAGAGAATTTAGTTTTCCAAAATATACTAGAGACTGGGTGGGAGGCACACTCTTGATCAAACTTTTCAGAGAAAGATTTTAAGCATAATCAAAATTTAACTTAGCATGAAAATATTCTTACCTTAATTTAAAAAATGATTATATAAAATTAGTGTCTTTTCCAATGAGAGCTTTGCTAAGACACCAAATTAAGCTTTGAGCATGGTTATGTATTATCTTCTCTAAACTATTCTCATCCGCAAAACGTTTTTATAGTAAATAAATGAAATAAGTGGCAAGAAAGGAGATATATAGAACATATGCTGCCTGTATAGTTATTGTAAATGTTATGACACGTGTCATTGGCTATGTTGAACAGGTAACCTCTTCATTCTCTCAAGTAAATAAACTAATTTAGTGCATGTTTTATTCAATGTCTCTTACAGAAACTAAGTAATCATGACTTTTTTTTGACAATTTATTAGAAAGACTTTCAATAAGATAATTATAGATTAAACATACTTTTAAGTCTCTCTAAATGCTGGAAAGTTCATTTTTAATCCTTCTATTTTAAATTGTTGATTTTTAGTCTAACATTTTATAAAATGTGTCATAATTGAATCTATACCAATTAAGTTAATAATAATTTAATTTTTAACGGTAAAAATCATGACAAATAGAAATCATAGATTACAAAATGTGATAATTTTTAACCATTACAAAAATTACGACACAGACTCTGACATTCTTGTTGTCATAAAAAAATGATAATATATGACATTGTAATTTTTGTAGTGATTATAAACTGTAATATTTTATAATTTATATTTTGTAATCTATTATTCATATTTTTTAGTGATCTTTTTTATCATTAAAACTTTAAATCACCGTTGGCATTAGTTGACGAAGTCAATAACTAGATATAATTGTGGCATATTTTATAAAATAAAATACTAAAATGAATAATTTAAAATAGAGACTGAAAACAAACTTTTTAAATATATATAGGAAGTAAAAATATGTTTAGTCCAATAATTATTCATTCAAAATAATTTAGTTTAAACATAAACTTAGCATGTGTTTAGATTAGAGTTTGTTAGTTTGCTAATTATGATTTGATTCAATAACTTAATAAATATATTTTTTCACTTGTATTCAAATCATGATCTTGATTTAAAATTATATATTCAGACATATCTCAACAATAATTTTGTAAGGCGTATTATTTGTTAATAAAATTAATCTATGGTCTCTAAATTAAAATTTATGGTGTACAGACCTTAGATAATAATAATAATAATAATAATAATAATAATAATAATAATAATAATAATAATAATAATAATAATAATAATAATAATAATAATAATAATAATAATAATAATA
>CM023949.1:28074011-28125142 GCA_013407115.1 Glycine latifolia | reverse complement strand
GTGATGTTATATATGACGTAAGAATGACATATTCTTATAAAAATAAAACTTTTTTTATAAATAAAAAAATGAAACAAGTATGAGAAAATAATTACAATGTGGGTCCGCTGTTGATTTTAGGGCAGGGAGAGAGGGGTCGGTTTTCCTTTTGCTTTATAAAAAGTGAGACAAAGTGGGCCAGCAGTGGGGTCCACGTCTCTAGTAATACTAGTAGGAATTAGAGACCAAATTTTGAAGTCGCTGTCAGAAATGAAAAGCTCAAATGGAAAGAGTTCTGTTTGTATAGAACTCGTTTAGCACCTTCTCCCCTCTCATACTCTCATCATCACTTCTTCAGTCGAAAAATATCATTCCCACCGTCTCTATTTTATTTATTTATTTTTTAACAATAGGTAAAATAAAGCAATTTAATTAGGAAACTTTAATTAGTATCATGCATTGTTTTCACGTTACATGGATTAAATGTTTCTTTAACTTTTATAAATATTTTGAAATATATAGTTTTTATTTCTAAATAATTTTATTTAATTTGACTATTATTTTTATCTTCAAATTTCAATATAATTGGTGGCATTTTTACACTTATAAAATGGCAACAATTTTTTTTCTCTTTGAAGTATTTTTTAATATAGTAACATTAATAAATCATATACCCAGCCCGTTGAGTTTGTCTAAGATAATTAAATTTTATCTAACAAAACTTAGACGTATTAGTATAAACATTGCATATAATTATATTAGATGTTGAAGGTTATACAATTAAGAATATGTTTTAATACAAGTCACAGGTATTTTTTAGAATTTTTTTATTTAAAATATAAAAAAAATTCAGTATTTTTAACCTTATATTCAAATAAGCTCTAATTCCTCAAGACCATCAAAACAAATTTATTTTTCACAATTAAATCTTTTTATATATGCTATCATAGAATTAAATCTTTATATATATATATATATATATATATATATATATATATATATATATATATATATATATATATATATATATATATATACTATCATAGAATTAAATCCTATCAAAACGTAAGACTCATTTGTCATAATGCATTGAAAGATGACTTCTCACGTTACTCACTCTAATTCTCTATGAGATTTTATTCCTTTTCACCATTAAGGAAGAGAAGGTTGAAGATTTGATGGATTCACCTTCATCCATGATCATCTGCATGTTCTTAAATATTACTCATTTATATTTAATTCATATTTTGCTAAATTTATTGTAGTTTTAGGGTTAGATTACTTCAATTTTCTCAATTGTCTGAATATTTTTATTTTTTTTTGTGTTTTATCTTCCCCGTATATTGAAACTAGGTTAAGGCATTGCAAATTGCAACAAAAGCCTGAATATAGCGCTGGTTACTTCGCAACAGCACCTAATTTAGTTCTTTTGTCATTTGACTTTGTTTCTCTTTAAACACAATCACTTTTTGATACGTTTGATGTGACACCAGAAAAAACTGGTTAGAAAATGAGCCCCTTTTTAATATTTTAATTACATTTTAAAATAATACGCTTTCCGACCCCGGGTTAATTAGAAATTAAAAAAGATAAAGTAGTATTAGTTTCCAAATTATATATAAGAGGACAAAATGACCAGAGATTATTATATACTACAAAATAGGATGATATGTGAATAAAGAAAAATATTAGAGATGCGACAATCAATTTTTCCCACCGAGAACGATTGTTGGTTTTGTTTATAATTCACTTAGATATTGCCTTTTCCTTGTCATCCAACATTATTTTCTTTCAATATTTTTCAAGTGACAATAAAAATTTACTCGAATATATTTTCGTCCTTATAATATATTTACATATTATGATTTTAGTCCTCGTAATTTTTAATGATTTTAAATCCTGTAAAATTTTATTTTATAATTTTAGTTTAACTTTATCAATATTAATTCACTGATGATGTGTTAGACATTTATTGGAGAATAGATTTATTTTTTAAATAGTAGGAACTAAAATAAATGTACTCTAATATAAGATGGATTAATATCAAAATTTTATAATTTTATAAGGATTAAAAAAAATTATAGAGACTAGGTAAAAGCATAAAACAAGTACATTATAGAGAACAAAATTATAAAAATAATTTTATAGGAATATAAACATAAAACAAATATATTATCGAAACACAAACTTATTTAAATCATTAATAATTATGAATTCGGTTAAATATTTATTTGGCAACCAGAATTTGATGACATTAATTAAAGAAGAAACTTAATCTTAATTTCCTTCAACTCTTCTTTGTGTGGTTTTGTGATTCATCTACCATAATCAGTTTTACAATGGGGTTTAATCTTTCTCCTTTTGAAATTGGAGATTTTGTTACTCGTATATATTATTTTTATAGAATTTTTATAACTTTGCAAGAGCCGTCAATTCAATCAAGGCCAACTAAAGTGTAAGGCTATCAAAGCCTTTACTTTTAGACTCACCAGTAAAAGGTTACCCGCTGTTAATTGCCATTGAAAACCACTTTTGGTATAGTGTCAATGTGTCATTAGACAGTCTAACACAATGGTAATTAATATGTACTTTTTCTCTTCAAAGCAATGTTTAATTGAGTAAAGTCACATTTATTATAAGAGATCTTTGATTTTTATGTTAATTATTTTCCCACACATTTAATTAGTCATTTTTTATATATAGATAATTTGTATCTATTCGAGTCGATCCGATCATAAAATAATTTGTTCTAAAAAAATAAAATGATTTATTTAAGAGTCCCTTAAGAACTCCGTAAAAAAAAAGTATGTCAAGAATAGATAATCTATATTCTTTCCTCTCATTTTAGCAAATGAAAGTAGGAGAAATCAGAGAAATATAATTAATTTCAGGTTGAATAATTATGAGATAAATGAAAGTAGGAAGGATCGGAGAAATATATTAATTTTAAGTTAAGTAATTATGAAATAATTAATGAATAAAATTACTCATAAGTTCATGAATTGATTTAGACATAAGTTGGTTAAAGAATAAAACAATTGACAAGATATATTTAAGAATAAGGTTTATACTGTTATGTAATAACATATTATCGTTAGCATAACTTTAAATAATATAATTCATTTTAAAAAAACTTTAATATAATTATTATAAAAATGAATAAATTTATCATTTGTGATGAAACGAAAATGTAAAAAGTGTAATTTTTCTGAGAATAAATAAGTAGAGTTACAAGACATTAATTCAAAATTTGTATTGAATAATTCTAAATAACTCTAAACAATCTAGAAATTAGATTGTTAAAACAAATTTTCACTAATAAACCTAGAGAAGGGTCTTTTGAGCCGCACTATGCTTTTTTTTTTTTTTTCCTTCTGTTTATAGGATTTTTTTTACTATAAATCAGAGGACAAGGGATACTCTATTCTCACTCATACATATGAATTGAATCTCACAGGTTCAGATCAAAAGAAAACATAAAAACAAGTGACTGTATCTCTGCACCAATTAGAAAGAGAGCATTAAGCAGTAAGCACTGCCCTTTCGACTTTAAACCAAGTCTTGTAACATCTGACCTAGGACAAAACACCATTGAACTGCATTATGCTTTATTAATTAGAACGTACGACATCTATGGAAGACTCAAAGCTAAATATTTTTATCATCTTTGATGACGAGTGACATGCACTTAATATTCTCTGTATCTATTTGAAAGCGGAACTATATTATGTAAATTGATTTGAATTGAATGGAATTGTATCCTGGCAAATTTGTACTGTAGACGTTAGGAATGATTGGCACATAAAATAAAACAAAAACCATATCTGGATAAGACTGATTGGAAGTTTTGAGATGCGTGCACGCATATCCAACAATCATAAGTTCGTCAAAGTTCATGTTCATGACTTCATTTAGCCAAAAGTATCACTTTCCTATACCACCTGCTGTGATCACAATTCCTTTTCGATCCTTGGTTTTTTTATTATAGTGTCTGAGTTATCTGTTATATATATATATATAGTCTTCTTTTAGTTCATTTTTACTTTATTTTTTTATTACATTACTTATTATAGTTGTTTTTTATTTTTTTTATTTTTTCTTCTTATCTCTTCCTATCACTTAAATCCACAAAAATAAAGTAGATGCTGATATTTTCCTATACGTTTTTTTGTGTTACATTCCATTGTAATATTTTATTTTAAGAAATATATTAATATTATGTTTCATTTGATTATACTTAAGCTTATTTATAGTTCTGTCAGAAAAAGCTTATTTATAATATGATTAATTATTGTTGACAGACTTTAAATACCTAATTAGGTCCCTTTGACATTCAATTATTTTTTTAGATTTTCTTTATTGAAAACCTTGAATTTAGAATACGATTTCTTGGCTCGTACATGATTTTTGTTTTTTGTTCATAGAAGGTGGTTTTCTTTTTCCTATTGGTTTGCTGTATCGGGATGTCCTCTGCAGGGAGCATTTCTTATGTTTTGCTCATCTGTGGTATAACCTTTGTACTCCTTTACTCTTTATCTATAATACTATTTGGCTTATAAAAAAATAAAAAAAGAAACTTGACTTTTGAGTTTCGAGAGATTGCGTAGTGCACAGATAATTCTCGTCATCGTTGATTAATTATGTGTTTAACAAGTAAATAAATGTTATTTTATTAGTATGCTAAATTTACATAAAACATGTTGTTAATTGGTATGCTATTCATTTTACAAATTACTCACTTACTCCTTCACAATCGGCCGTTTTGATGGCCACTATTTTTTAATCCCTCTTTCGGAAAGTGAGATTTGTTCATTTTTAAGTTCAAAGAATTAAAAAAAAAAAACATAATTACGAATTTTTCCATTTCTAACTACCTTCAATCAGACATTTTTCCGTTTTATAGAATGATATATATCGTAGTTAAAAATATATGGTAATCATTAACCTGTTAGGCTTCTGTGAAAAAAAAAAAATCTGTACTGTCAGGTAATATTCTCACAATCTTACTGATATTCAAGATTGGACAAACAAATTAATTACTGTAAATTAATTTGAAATCATTTGTTAATTAAGTTGGAGTGATTATGTCAACTTATACACGTACTTCATGAAACATAACAAGATTAATTTTACGCTGAAATTATTTTCAGAAATACATTGCTATAATCGCAGACAAACTTTCAAACATAGATAAAACTAGGATGATTTCCTAGTGTGGTCATTCAACATGAATGATCTACAATATGATAGCATTATACAAATGCACTCTTATTTTTCTTATCTATCAAAGGAGACTTCTGCCACACTATTTTCAATTCATCTACCGTCATACCGAAGTTAATTACAAAAAGAAAAAAAAAAAAGATAAAGGGTTGATTGTTGCATGTCTCATTTAAAAACAATGACACTTATCCTTTTTGTCATAATCAATTAGCTAGTAAGAAAATATGTGTAAATTAGAAAACAAACATGCGTGCAAAAAACTGAATCCAAAGTAAAGAAAAGCCTAACTTTTTAAACTGGTCAACTTTTAATCATCAATGCAACTGGAGTAGGAACTTTGTTCGGAAATAAAAAGAAAAAGCGTGCATGCACACAAAGGCATATGGAATAAAGAAATCATTATACTCCTATAGTAACTGTTAATTAATTTAAAGATAATGACCCGTAAACTAATTTAATGCATCTTGTCTAATTTAATGATACCTGAGTTTAATCTAAAAAAACGCGCATATAATTTTCATATGTTGTGCCTAATTAACTAATTAAGCTAGCTAGCTAGAACACCAAACCATAACTAGCTAGGAGAGCAGCAAAATGTGAGCCATACAAAATTAAAGTAGCTAGATATCGATCAGTAGTGGATCTCATATAGGAAATCACAATAAAAATGAAGCGAAAGCAGGAACATATACGCGTGCCTTTTCTTTTGTTTCTTACCTAAGAAGATAACCAACTTGTTACATTGATCCGTTCATAGCTTTTCTTTTTTGTGTCCCTTGAGAAAGGGGAGGAATGATTCTAGGGTTGACCTTTAAATTATGAAAGGAAAGTAAGAAGAGGGCTATATCTAGCTTTTGTGGATTGCATAAAAAGCCAAGTTTATTTAGTAGTTAAATAAGCCGTCTTGGGATCATCGAGCGGAATAATAATGAGATTGGTTTTTAAATGTATTCTAATCCATGTGATAAGAGGAATCCAATGAGGAATGTGTTTTCTCTTTTAATGCCCGTTTTGGGGAAAAAGGTGCGCTCTTATATTTGATTATTCGAGAGCACAAGCAAATTACATCTCATGTTTCAATGTGTTGTTCATCGTTAGTATGCTTAGCACAAATAAATTATTTTAAAATCAAAATCAGTCCAAAAGAGTGGTCCTATTGTAGTAAGAAAAATCTTAAAAATAATTCCCATAACAGTTGTTAAATTAGGTCAATTAATCTAAGTGAGTTTAAAATGAGCCACTAAAAAAAGTTTTATTGTTGTTTAATTTTACTTTACTCACTTTAGTATTGGTGGTTAAATAAGTTTACTGACTTAATTTAAAGATACTAAAAAAAATTAAAGTGTGGTAAACATCCCCTCCATAGTCTGATACAATTGTAGTAATTATGACTCCCAAAGGTGGGGGATAAGGTTATTTTGTGAAAAATCTCACTCAATAGTAAGTGTACCGTTTCTATGTAAGACCAATAATTAATACGTACTAAATCTGTAACATTTTTAATTTATATTTAATTTCTTAAATTGGTTCAATAAATATTTAGGAGTTTGAAATTCATCGTAACTCCAAACATAAATATTTGTTTGTCTACAAGCAAAAAGAAAAAAAAAATCAATTTTGGCAGTTGGAAGTAAAACATTAAAGCATTAATTAACATTTCAATTATAAAATTAATAATTTTTTATCTATACAAATCAAAGATAAATATCCAAAGTATTTACACATTTTATTCAATTAATTGAACTAAATTCCTTGACAATTATAAAATTAATATGATTTAAGAAAGCAATCATGAAATATTAAAGGTTTGGTTTAACATCCTTGTAATGCATGATTATTTTAATTTTTCTCACTAGATAAAGCATTTTTAAATGCTTAATCATCATTAATATGCATTTTCCTACCATGTTTGATAAATTTCTTATGATTATTAAAATTACTTTATTCCTAGGTTGTATTGTGGTCAAGGTATAAGTAGAATTTATTTAATTTAGGAAACTAGGCTTGACTTAATTAGATGAAACTATTATTATTTTTTTAAAAGTCTTTGTTGTTTCCAACCAATTTTCTCTACAAGAAATTATCCAAACATATATTTTTCTTAATTTTCAAAATGATGATTTATTTTTGTCCGATATTTTAGGTTCTCTTTTTGTCATTTTCACTTTTTTTTACTTCTCTTTTGTTTTTTTATTCTTATTTTTTTAATGTTTTTCCTTTTCTATTTCTCTTTCCGTCAATCTTTTATTAGGAAAATAAATATGTTTTCAAGAAAATAAAATTGAGTGCAACACAAATTGAAATTTTTTGGCATTTTTTTCTACTTAGGATTTGTTTCAAGCACACAAACAAACCCCAAATAAGTTTGAAAACAAATGAGGGACCTCAAACTTAAGTTTAAAAACCAAGTTTTGACCACCAAGATCAATTGATGTGATATTACTTTAACTTAATTAACTCATGTTTTCGAGTTTGAGTATTGAATTTGCATTTACATTAAATATTTTGAGAAAAAAATTTATGACACATAATAATTTTACTTGATTTCAATATGATTATCTCTCATGTAATGACAGATCTAAGACTCTAAGTTAGGAGAAATAATCTATTTGAAAATTAATAATTAATGATTATTATCATAAAGGAGTGAAAAATTAGGAATAAATGTCTAAATATATAAAATTAAAGGATAAAATATACACATTCTATATATTTATATGTAAATTTTTAAAAGTTAGAGGATACATTGATACACCCTCATGACTAATGAATGAATATGTTACTACTCACGTGGAGAGGATACATTTAGTTTAGAAAAAAAGGAAAAGTCTAAGTTTTGAAAATATATATTTTCAAAATTTCAGCTAAGTGGGATAAATTGATTTTACACTTATTGGCTTGAAATGTGATTTTAATTATTTTAAAATTAGGCTTGTTCAAGTTGAGAAAGATTAGCAATGAAAATTGTAGGATCGGATGTATTTGGCCCTGACTTAATTTTAAAAAATGGCCTTTCAAGTGCTAGGGCATAAATTCATGCATGATATGGAATTTATCATTGGAGGAAGAGAGGGTGAATTCGTATAAAAAATCAGATCATCCTAAACGAATGCTAATAATTTGATCACGGAGAGGCATATCAATATTCTAGCAATAGTTTGCAAGTTGATGTCGGAATTAAAAATACCAAAATAAGGGACAAGAGAAAGGTTGTAAGGGGGGAATATATGACGAAGAAGGTGAGGACAAGAAAGAAATGTTGTTCACAGTTGTTTGTTTCTCGGGAAGACATGGAGGAAAGCCAAAAGAAAATAAAATAAGAAAATGATGGGAAATAATATGTTAGAAAAGAGACAGAGCCTCAGCAAGATATGGGCATTTAGGTCTAGACAAGACCATTCTCTGCTATTGTAGCATTCTAGCTTTCCTTCCTTCTTTGACAGTTCATGTATTGGCCTTGCCCCATCATCTCTATAATTTATAAATTGTTCCCCATAGTCTCTGATCATGACAGTCTAAATTAGCTCGAGATTTAAGGGTTTGTTTGTTTGTTAGTGACATCAAAATGCGGTACGAGGGAATGTTTGCCTGTGGAATTGAACTCCACAATAATAGTATTGTAATAGATTTGTGATGGCTTTTCCTAGCCAAAGGAATAATTCC
The DNA here is from genome assembly GCA_013407115.1 of Glycine latifolia. NCBI lineage: Eukaryota > Viridiplantae > Streptophyta > Magnoliopsida > Fabales > Fabaceae > Glycine > Glycine latifolia. The sequence continues at coordinate 28,116,277 of CM023949.1, read as the reverse complement.
TCCATTGGTTTATGTTCAATATTTTTTTTAATTGTATCCGATTAAGAATGTTCATAGAAATTAGAAGTCGCATGCATGTGTGTTTGAAAATAGGGCTTTTTTTCTTTCTTTTCAACATGGGTAATTCCATATTGGAAGGGCAGTTATATATATCCAATACTCAACAAACTCGTCGAGAGAAAATTCTATAAAGTCATGACATAGTTTATGGTCAGGATCTTCGATCTCATCGATCTTTTGAATATCCAAGCAATCAAGAATAAGAAGTTTTTAATATACCCTTAACTCATGATTTGATCTGTATTTAAAGTTGAAGTTTCCAGGCACGTTAGCTAGGACGTTAAAATTAAATATACGACATACATATATATAAAAACTATCAGATTTATAATTAATTATGTGCCCTTTGGTCGTTCAAGTATACAATATGTCACTAGTTAAATGGAAGCAACAACGTCTGACCTAATTATTAAATAGTTGAATCTTTTAAATATGTTAATATAATAATTAGTAATATTTTAGATTTATAAATAAATGAATAAAATTACTTTTAAAAATAAACAAATAAAAAAGAAATGAAGAAAATAACTATCAAATATAAAAATAACTTATAAAGTAATAATCATGGTTGATGGATTTTACTTTAGCTAATTTGAAAAGGAGATTCTAAATTGGGATACCCAAAAAGAATGTCTAAAAGGTTTTGGTGATAGTTTTAAATACCTGGAAACAGGTAAATATATTCTTGGAGAAACAAACATGAGCGATGTCATGCCCTAGATATTGACCTCTTTGGTAAGTGTGATGTCAGTTGAAGTTGTTCCTCCTCTATCTCGAGTTTCATCATTTGGCATCCTTTTCATGTTATGATATTATATCATTTGCATATTGTTTAATTTGTTTTTGTAATCCGGCTTCAGTTTCAAAATGTACATTTGAAGGGTAAATAAAACAAGTTATATAGGCTCAAAATCTACCAATTAAAACGACAGGATGACTCATGGGCTCATGGCCATGAAAATAATATTTAAATTTAAATTTCTGTTATAAAATTTGGATCAGCCTAATTAACCAGTTGAATTAAATACAGTTGATCGATTTGTTTAATTTTTTCAGTCAGCATATTGACAATATGCTTACACGCGTATTTGAAGTTACTCCAAGAGCCTGTTTCTCGTCATAAACAGTTTGGTCATTGACAACATTATTAAGTTTGTGTTTCATTGGTCAATGATAGAATCGTTAACCAAGAGATTTCATTTACTTACGTATGACTTTTCCGATGCATCATACATATATACTATCAAACCACATTGTGGAAAAAGAAAAAGGAAAGAGAATTACATGTAAATTAAGGAAAATTGATAACTTCGTGCAAACGTCATATATATTTTTATTAAAAATAATTTAGTTAAAATACATCAACGGTACATTTTTTTTACATTTTTATCTAATTATAAATGGTTATGATAAAATTCTTAATTTATGCAATAATTATTTTAAAAATATATAGAGAATAAATTTTCAGAATGTAAAATTCTTAATATTCATATTTAATATAATGAAAATAGGAAATAATATGTTTGTGGGCACACAAGTCATTCATAACTAGCATATTTGGAAACATGTTAAAGAAGGAATAAGGTTGGAGATATAAATTATAAATTTGGTTACTCTAGTTTTTAAATTTATGATTTTGGTTTCTTTGAATTTTAATTATAACATTTGGTCCTTTTAGTTTTATAAATTAGTGATTTTGGTCTTTCTGATAGATTATTAACAAATAATTCTGATTAATTGAGTTATTAAGTTAATTATATATAATTAAAAATTTATTAATAATCCTAATTCTCTATATTACTACTGTACTCCTCATCTTTTTCGTAAACACTTCTTTCATCTTCGTTGTCGCACACAATTCCATTGACAACAGCACAACATTTGAGTTAATAGTATTTTATTAAATTTTTTATTGATTAATAATTATTTAATTTATAATTAATTTAATATATCTAATAATCATAATTATTAGTTAATAATCTACCAAGGAATCATAAACGTCAATTTATAAAATTAGGGGATCAAAATTGTAGTTTAGCCAATTTATAACTATTACCAAAATTGAAAAATTTGAGAAAAAAATGCATTTTAAGTGGGTTCAGGTAAGTCATTAACGAATAATTCAGACGAATTGGTTTGGAACAATTTAGCACAATCAAGGTTGGTTTCGACTTTTTGCACCATCAATACTTGAACCTGACTGTGTATATTACTTGCATGTAAGACTTAGGTTGAAGAGATTTAAGCTCATTTTTAATTGGTTGAAAAGCCTAATTACCTTTGTGTAGAGTTAGTTAGTTACACTTATAATCACATATATATACACATTGACCTATATTCACTTGGGTTTTCACTTAACACTTTACAACAAAGAATCAGAACTTACTCACAAACTTTAGAAATCCTAAAATCCTCTATGGCGTTGCTCTCATGTTAGTTGTTTGTCAATAGCGTTGCTCTCAATTGTTCAATGTCGGTGCCACCCCTACGTCTCCACACTGGTGTCACTCTCACATCTTTCTCGATCTCTGATTTAGTGTTCCCTTTTCATGATCCACCCTTAAAACCAAGTTGTGGGAGAGTTCAAGATGTTCACAATTTGGATGGACAAGTTCAAGATGTCCACAATCTAGATCTATATTTATCAAGATCGTGGATGACTATCTTGAAGTTGTTGCAATATATATGGATCTACCTTTGTGTGAATCTGCTTTTCACAATTTGGATTCAATGATGATGTCATTATACAAGCTCAACTCAAATCAAGGAACAATCTTGTCGGTTTGAGGAACAATGACAACTTTATTTGTATGAAGCTTGTACCTGATCTTCAACAATACCACCATAATTTTTTTATCAATCATTTTTTTTAAGTCAAATTTTGATTTGGGTCATTTAAATGCATTTTGGCCAATTGGACCCATAATTGCACCAACTCAATTGCTTAACCCAAAACAAAAATCATCCAAACTAAAAGTTTACTTAGGCAAGTCACCCTTCCAACCTGACCCATTGATTACCCTTAATTGCCTTGATCGAATTGAATGGTTGCTTGATTAAATTGTTTGAGTCTGGTTAAGCATGGAAATGCTTTAGTTTAACCAACAATCTCAAGTTCAAATTCTAAATATATAATTGTGTTAAATACTCATAAAAAATAGTTTATTACCCATGATAATCTTACTTGATTCAAACAAAAAAAATTCTAATAAAATATACATGTAATCTATAAAAAATAATTTAAAACCAAAGTCAACACCACCATAATATATATCACGTTTTTAATATAACATATGGAAAGTAGAAAAAAAATTTTTGGAACAAATAATACACTATAAAATATGTATGACTTGCAAATCATCATAATAATTATACCTAATTAACCTTCAACTTTTTGATACACAAAAAGTGTGAGACATACTAAATCCATTAATTCATGACCGCTTAATGGAATGAGTAATGATTTTTGAGTCAAGCACGAATAAGGTGTGACTGTTTAGTTTATACAAGTCAATTTTCCCAAATTTTAGAGGTTCATCTTTAAATGGCTTATTGTAATGTTTGAGGCCCTCATAGTGCGCCACGTTGGTATATATGATAAGAAAAAAAAATCATGCTCTCTAGAGTTATTTTTTGTTGATATGCAATATATTTTTGCAATTTTATAATTATGGGACTTCATACCACCTTTTCTGTCCCACTTTAAGATAAAGCAAAAGCAAGCGGGGGAAATAGAAAAGCAAAGAAAAGAAATAACATGAAAGGAAGAAATAAAAGAAAAGCAATAAAGAAAGGGAAGAAAAGAGAGTAAACAAAGACAAAGGTTCTCAAAACTCCATAATTATTATTCAAATTCTTTCAAAACGGGTCCAAGCAGTGGTGTTCCCCCTACTTAATCAACCCGAGGAGCACCTCTCAAATTTTCTACAAAGGCATAGTGTTTGTTGGGTTGGAACATCAAGCTAGCTAAGAAAAGGGAAAGAGAAAGATCACAGAAAGAGAATTCATCTTTCTTTGTGAACAGCTAAAAACCTCAAAAAAGGGAAGAAGGCATGAATAGAGGTGTTCTTCAGAGTTCACCGGTGCAACAAATGATGACCGGAAACCCTAACTGGTGGAACATCAATATCAATAGCATGCCTCCACAAGCTCCTCCTTTCTTGTCCACTCCTAACAACTTTCCTATCCCTTATGCTCCCACTTCTCTTCCCTTTCCTTCTTGGCATGAGAATCAAGATCTTCCTGAGTCATGGAGCCAACTACTCATGTATCTCTCTCTTTCTCTTTTTCTCACATACATACACATACACATACACATAGACTAAATAGCATGGCTTCATGGCAAGGCTAGATAAATATAATATCTTATGTTTGGTTATGGAAGGATTAAAATCTAATTGCATGTTTTTGCCTTGTTGGTATGGTCTTGGTTATATATAGGAGTGGAGTGGTGGATGAACAAGTAGGTAAGGCTGGGATGGGTCAGTTTATTCAGACTAAGAAGTTGGAGAACTGGGAGGATCAAATGCTAGGTCAGGCTCCAAACGCTTCTCTTGTTGATGTTAAACAAGAAAACTCAGTTAACAGCTTTGTATATGGGCATGGAAACGAAGAACTTCAGTCATCAAAGCCATCTTGGTCTCCAAAATCATGTGTGACAACAAGTTTCAGTAGCAACATGTTAGATTTCTCTAACAATAAGACAGATGCAAGGCATCCACCACCAGATCGATCTTCTGAGGTAAGTAAGAGATTAGATTCATAGCACTCTCCTTGGCTAATTGAGAATCTGCAATTTTCTTATTTCATTACCTTTTTCTTTTCTTCTTGTTGGTCAATGAGATGCACAAACTCACTTTTCATGAAACTTTACTAATTAAAGACCTTTAAATTTGGCCAGAGAAAAGCTATCTTATTTTAGAGTATTTAAAATTATCATATTTCCGAACTTTGGCCCTATCTTTTTTGGTTTGAATCACATTGGCTCTTTTTTTAATTCTTTGTACATATTGTAGATGAAAAACATGATTAATTACTTCGATTCTATAATCTTTTTTTTCGACTAAAAACATACACTTGACCATTGTTTTTACATTAATTAATGAACCAAACAATTAATACACAAATTCTCATTTTTCTGCTTCAATTTTTTTATAAAAAAAAATAACCAAAATTTCTTTCTTTCTCAAAGTGCAACAGCACTGCAGCTGGTGGGGCACTCAAGAAAGCTAGGGTTCAACCCTCTGCTACAACGCAGACTACATTCAAGGTAAAATGCAAACTACCAGGCAGAAGCTTCCAACCCTCAACTCTCTATCAGGCATAAAAACACACATAAGCACAAACAAACACATGTGGGGTGTAATTGTTGTCGTTCTTGGTTGTCTAATTCCCAATCATGATTATTCTTTTTCACTTGCTTCATCGTCGTTTTACCTTCTCTAAATGAGAATCGAAATCAGCCAAATGAAACAACAAAATATAACCAAAATTTTCGCATGTGCGTGTGTACGGCACATGTATAATACTTCCACTTCCAATTTCAGGTTAGGAAGGAGAAACTAGGTGACAGAGTTACGGCCCTTCATCAGCTCGTTTCCCCATTTGGGAAGGTAAGACCCTAGCTTTTCAATTAAAATTAGAAAAATACTAACCATAAACACTTTAACACACTTTTTGAACGATAAATTATTAGATGATATGTGACCTTTATGATCCCCACTTATGTGTCAAATAGAGATTGATTAGTCATAAATGTAGACTAATCTTATACCATCCAATAATTTCTCCATTTAAACACTCTTTATATTATATTATTGGTTAAAATTTATTAAAAATTATATTTTTTTATCTCACTTTTTTTAACAAGTTTTTCTTCTAATCTTATAGTTTTTGATAAATTTTAACTAACATTAAATTGTATTCAAAAGAGTATATAAAAAATATATTAATTACTAACATTCCTCTTAAAATTAAATATGCATAAAATTAATTAATTAAATATGTACGTACATCCATTAATAAAAAGTATCAACATTCTTTATATAGAAAATCCAATAATAAAAGTTTACCCATCCACATGTTTTTGTAGTTATAATCTTTTCCTTCTCTTTCATTATTCGCTTTTTCTACGTTATGAGTGCACGTGATTGGTTAGAAGATGAAAATAAAAATGATAAAAAAAATTAAAATACAACATAAAAAATGTGAGTCTAAAAAATACATTTTTTAATATTATTTCTTTCATTCATTCCAAACACAACCTGATAGTATTTTTTGAGAAGAAAAAAAGTTCGTTTATAGCATAAAAATATATAAATAATGAGTGGGAATAACACTGTGGTGTGGTATATTTCACTTTTGCAGACTGACACGGCCTCTGTCTTGTTAGAAGCTATTGGATATATCAGATTCCTTCAGAGTCAAATTGAGGTGATGTTTCTACTCCTCCTTTCTTTAGTTTCCCAAACAACCACGAGCCAGTGATGGCATTCCGCACGCTGTTAAAGGTCCATTTCACATTGGATATATATAATTTTTTCACACAAAAATATACAATAAAAAGCAAATAATATTAATAAGTTATTAAAAAAAAAGTCATACGAATAATTGAACTTTTCACAATTGTATTCTTCCAACTTACGCTTTGATTATTAAAGTTCTAAATACTCTCTTTCCCCCCCCGGTTGGATGCAGGCTCTTAGCTTACCATACTTGAGCGGTGGATCAGGGAACACAAGGCAGCAACATTCTGTAAGAAATACATAAACCCATATCTGATTTATAAAAAGGGCAACTATTATTGGTGTTATTTCCCATCCAGTTTAAAAAGTACTAGTATTTTATCTTTATAACTGTTGTAAATTTTAGGTATAGAAATTATATCGAAATGAAACATTGTAGCTTTTATTTAGAAATCAACACTAATTATATTGTTGTGTCTAATTAAGTTGTTTTGATAAAATTAGCATATACTTTTCTTTTCTTTTTTATTTTTTCGATCAACAAATATTAGTTAATTTATTTGATTAGAAATGGTAGTTAAAAAATTCGAATCACAACTTCAACACTCTTCTTTCTTCCTTCACCCTACATATACTTTCCTTGTCTCATGTTATTTGCTTTAAAAATAATGTATACATCTTCAAAAATACATTATTAATCACATTAATCATGATGATACAATAATTTTTTTAAACTAAATTATCTTTGTTAAAATGTTCTTTTTAATATTTTAAAGTGACCAATATTTTAGGATAGGAAAGAAAAGTAGTACATAAAGCCATTTTTCACGACCCACAAAGCAAGAAGAATATTAACCACTTTCACACACTCTCTCTCTCTCTCTCTCATTCTAGACCTCTGTCCCCCTTTCTGCTTCTTTCTTCTCTTTCATGTGCACGAGGGTACTAATTAATGGGTAATTATGTGATACTAATTGAGTGATGATTATAAATATTTAATGTTAGGTTCAAGGAGAGAAGAGTTGTATATTCCCTGAAGACCCCGGTCAGGTATGCTTTTCATTGGATCCATTTAAAGGGGTTTAGGGATTTTGCATTCAGAGAGAAGTCACCAGTGTTAATCTTAACATTTCTTTTATTAAATGAAAAAAAAAAAGCATACAAGTAAAGAGAAATGTAACCAGCTTTATCAGATATAATATTCTTTATAAGTTAAAGAATCAAAATAAGTGGCTTGTTTTACCACATTCCTAAATGTAAAGTATGCTTAATAAATTCTCATGTTGTAATTACTTTCTGGATGCAGCTGCTGGATGAAAACTTGAAGAGGAAAGCAGCTGGAGAGCCGGTAACTGTTATCATAAAGTTCAATGAAGTTTTATTTATTTTCTTTTTATAATTACAAAATATATTTTTTCTTCTTATTATTATTCTAACCCCACTTGCATGGAATGTTATGTGGTTAATTATTAGGATACTCAAGAAGAACCAAAGAAGGGGCTGAGGAGTAGAGGGTTGTGTCTGGTGCCAGTGTCATGCACACTGCAAGTTGGGAGTGACAATGGAGCAGATTATTGGGCTCCAGCCCTAGGAGGGGGCTTTCGTTAGGTCAAGTTTACAAAAGGGGCAGCATATACATACAAATTAATATGATAGCGCATGCAAAGAGGTAAATTCATGGAAATGATATAACATCATGAGCAGTCAATCTGCTAAAAATTAATCTAAGGCTGATTGCTCATGATGCTATACTTCATTATTCCTGAATAAAATGTGTGCTACCTAGCCGTGACAAGTATTTGCACGCCCGCCCTTGAAGACTTCATAATTCATGGAAATCAAGCTTAATTTAGTTTTCTTTATTTTCGTTTAGCTTAATTAATTAAGATGATGGTACTAATTAATGCGCTATATTTCAATGTATATGCAATATTTGTATGATTAATCATTTGAATGCTACTTTTTTAGCAGCATTAATTGAACTGATAACCATTATGATCACTTATATGTTGTCATTACTATTTCAAGTTAGCAAAGTATTCTGTCTATTTGGGTAAACTTGGTAAAGATAAAAAGTCACGAAGGATATATTAATTATTAAGCAGATCAAATTAAGCATCTTATATACGTCTCGAGCCATAATTTTAGGATCAATCAATTTAAGTAAATCCCATTAACTACACATATTGATCATGTCTGATCAGATACGCGCCATGAAAGTTTAGCTAATACCTGAGTACTTAGTTCTATAGTCAAGTTTGAAGAATCGTTTGTTTTACATACAGCATCGATAATTATTTACAAATTACAAGTCATTAATTTGTGTATATATTTGTATATATAATAAAATGTTAACCAAGGGGGCAGATATAGTACCGTAAATAATACCGTACTCGGGCTTTTGAAACTCAAGAGTAGTAGTGATCAGCACAAAGTTTTGCTTGTTATTCTTGTCATTGTCATTACGGTTACCTTCATTCTCCTCCTCGTAACTTGGATGAATGGACGTAAAAGTTTTCATATATTTGCTTCAAACACACAAATACACACTCACATGCACTTGTCTATAGTTTCTTTTTTCTTTTTTCTTTTTTCTTTATATAAGCAAATAAATTATTAAGTGATGGAGCCCTAAGGGGTGCTCCAAACCCTTAATATACAAGGATAAAATAGCCCCTATAGAGAATCTGCATCAATTATACAAATCTGAATGCACTTGTCTATATTGTTGCATATGGGCAAGCGGTTAGAGCTTAATAATTAAACCCTAGTTTGACTTGGACAAACACTAGCTAGTTTCTTGCCTTCACCCGTATTCAAGGATTCTTCCTATACAAAGCAAAGAAGAGCATCAGGCAGTAAATTTTCTGATAGCTATAATAATTATTTACATAAAAAAAATACTATTTAAACAGGGAGATATGCCTAATTGCCATATATGTTGCACGAATGATCAAAATCCCATGAATAAAATCGATATAGCAAAGTCGGTGAAATAGTTTTTTCGTATAATAAATAGTCAACAATGACAAATGTGTTTAGGCATGCCTCTGCAACTATGCAAAATTATCTACGACATACAAATTGCGGGACTGATAATCGTGACCTGGACCAAAGCTTACAAATATGACATTATTCATTGCTTTTAAAACCTAACTAGAGGTCTTAGTCTTACCTCTGTATATGTTTGTATCAAAAGTGATTTTTGGACATCCAAATTAAAGTGTTATCTAACGCCTAATGGGAGAGATAAAAGAAAACATAATAGTATGATGTGTTATCTAACACATTATGCGAGAGATAAAAGAAAACATGACAGTGATAGTATGATGTGATAGAAAGAAAGAAATAAAAATATAATATAATAACTGATTAAGTGTTAAAAAAAACTTGAACATTAAAAATCATTGTTCAATTCTATTTGTATTGAATGATATAATAAAGACCGATATACAAATCCTATTAAAGAAGCTAGAGATTTGAAGAAAAATGAGAAAATTGGAAAATATGTGATGAATAAGGAGGGAAAAACATAAATTGATATATATTAGTAAGAGTGATAAAACCAGTTAGTTAGTCGGCAGAGTCAAGTGTGGGGATCAGGTGAGCTCAACTCACCAACTTGTGTAACTCACAAATTTGGACGGTTGAAGATAGCTCAAGACAAATTGACTTGTTGAGTTTATTTTGTCTAACCTGTCAACATTTGTTTGTTCTTTTTTTATATTTTTATCTTTTGTAAAATTAAAAGTTTAGTCGGTGTCACATATCCAAGTTATGATGTAAAATATTATATCTATTTCATTTCTATTGAAGATTGGAGCAAAATAACACATTTCATTTTATTTAATAAAATTTAAAAAAAAAACATCCTATTTTGTTACAGATGGCTACGAGACAAGTTTGCATTCAAATTTTATGTTCTAAAAAGAATAATTAAATACTTATTTTAGTCTTTATTATTTTACAAATTTTACCTTTTAATCGTTATATTGAAAATTCATCCTTTTTAACCCATGTTTAACCATTTTAGGTCTCTTTTGGTCCCCACAAGTTATACAAACTTTACCATTTAGACATTGTCATTTTGTAACAGTAAAATAAAGACACCAACAACCATGAATTGAATGCTTGGTATATATTAGGATTTTTTTTTGTTTTTTGTTTTTACAGATTTTGCCAAGTCATCTTGCCAACCATCTATTTTATGACCCACAAATGGTGGATGGACCTGTCATTGGTGGGTACACGCATCCATTCTATCTAAGGCGAGTTGAAAGTAGGTCAAGACAAATTGGTATTGACACCCTTATTTCTAAGGTTAGACACTTAGAAATAAATAATTGATATGATTGATGATGTCATGTGATAAAAGAAAGAAATAGAAAAAATAAAATGTATGTTTAAGTGGAGAGAAAATCATAATTCAATGGAGAAAGAAAGATGGAATTTGAAAGAGTAAAGAAGTGTAAAATGATATTAAAGAAAAAAAAAGTTTCTAAAATTAAAGTAGTTTTAGATATGTTAAATCTTTGTTTCATGAACATTTCTCTCCGTGCGATAAAAGTTCCACATGATAGAGGTATATTTACGTCATCATGCTAAATTATTTGAATTCGCGACATTTTAAGTGGAAGAACTTAGAAAATTGTACAATTGATAATAAAGAGTTAAAGCTAGCACATGTTGTTTACTTTTTATATCGTGTCAAATTTAGTTTTTTTTTTCTTCTTTTTAATAACTACTAATGATGACAAGGATTAATAATTAACTTTATTGGACAAACACAATGCAGCACTCTTAATTTGTGAAAGAACTAACTACTTTACAAATCTAAGCCATTGGTTATAATTTATACAAGAATCGATAGGCTTTATAGGCAACTACATATATCTATATATAGCCACATAGGTGATCATCAACAATAGTTGAAACTTAAAATCCTTTTGTACCGACCGACAACGAAATAGCAACCCACCTATCTACATCTAATATTATATATCAAAATAGTGCGTACACTCTTTGGCCATGTTTTTCTTTCCCTTCAAAACAACCTTTGTTTCTTTTCAAGAATATGTTGATAGAAACTCCATGCTTGGTTTGCCCTTTGGAACAATGAGGCCCCAACAAGAAAAAAATGTAGCAAAAATGATGGCCGGCACCGGCATAGGGTTGACAAAGCAAAGCATATCTCATCTTGGAGGCAAAGAATTAAGACCCAAATATCAACACCACGCGAGACCTCGTCATTTTCACAGCCCAATTATTCTTCGTTCTGATTTTCTAAGATGTGACATGCATCGTCCGTCACAGTTTCTTTCTTGTTCCCGTTTGCATCTGCCCTCCCTCGATGTGATGTATATTTCTTGTTTTCTTTTGATCATTAGCTCAAGTTTCACTTTCCAATAGGACCTAGTACATGTCAAATAATTGAAGATTTAGAACAAGGATGAAAAGTTAAACATAAAAATAAACATAATAAGCGATACCATGAAAAACGAAATAAAAAGAACACACCAATGGGCCAGACTATGTTTCGTCAATTTCAACCCAATTGCTTTGGCCCGCTTGCTTCCTTGGGCTTACATTACCATTGCTGTAAAGGCTTTTGCTATATTCAGTATCCTGTTTTTTTAAGTACACTCTCCTTACTATCATAACTAGATACCCAAAATACCCCTATAGTATTGTACCATAAAGTACTTTCCAAAACGATGTTTAATTTTTTGTATTTCAGAAGATACTTTCCAAAACACAAAAATTTAAATATCGTTCTAGAAAGTGATTCCCTGAATACACAACAATAGGTTCTAGAAAGTAATTTCTATAATATTGTTTAAATTGTTGTATTTTAGAAAGTACTTTCCAAAAGTCAAACAATTTCACAAAGTACTTTCCAAAATTTAATAAAAGAATGTTTTTGCATTTGTTCTAATTTCAAAATCCAAAAAAATAATCATCTCGATCAAGTGACACACAAAGAAAGCATTCTTGAACATCTAACCAAATTACACAAACATGTGATGTATGGAGATTTGAAGCTTGTAAGAACTTCTCCTAGTTTGTGACAAAAGAATAAAACAATCAAATCAGTAGGACCAAAATAGTGAGGAAGAAAGGAAAACCGAAATAAGATATCGAATTGGAGTAACAAATGGAGTGAAAGCAATGAAGGGTTCTCATGAAAGAGAAGGGGGATATTTTATTCCCATGAAAGGAGTGAATTGTGTGTGGGGTGGGGTGGGGGCGGAGTATGCAAGAGTGAGAGGGAAAAAAGATGATTTGAAATAAGAAGGTTATTTTGAATTATTTGAGTTTAAAAAAGAAGGAGAGTGTACTAAAAAAAATAAGAGTAGATATAACATGTGTCTGCAGTAAATTACATGTGGGGTATGTTTGGCCCAAATAGAATAACAAGACTCCTTCCTTCAAGTTTAACAGTGAAATTACATGAATTATTGTAGGTTATTGTTTCTTGTACCTCCAAGATGCCCCCTGTGCCCCTTTTTTGGCTTTCGAAATGACTCATTCAGAATATAAAATTATATTCTAGATTGATCGATTACAAATTTTGACTTTAAAAATGACCAATTCAAAAGATAAATAAAAAACATTCTAAAAAAATCCAGGAAACAACTTAAAAGTGCATAAAGCAATAACTCTTATTGAATTGGTGGATCCACACAAGTGTACTATGGACATAGTACCTTTCAAGCAGGTTGTAGAAATATCTGGTAATACTTGGTTTTATTTGGCTTTGGGTCATTAAATAATGCATGGTCTCATTTGACTCAAAAAAGCAATGAAATCACCTTTTGACGTGAAAAGAAAATAACAAAGCACAGTCAAATATTATTCTCTGGACGTAATAAGTTCATTACCTTCTAAGGCTAGGCTAGAATTTAATGATTTCCAACCTAGCTACTTTAGAATCAAAGACGACTAGGTTTTAGTTAAATTACGATTCTTAAGAAATTAAGATAACAAAAGATAAACAAGATAACAATCTACTAATTAACACGCAATTTCATATTGAGGCAGAAAAGGTAAACTGAATTGGACTTTTGGTTTTACAAGTCATATTGTTGTTTAGTTTCTTTCAGTTTAAGGGTACAGGTAATTATAATAATTTTTAACTAGTAATATTACGTCCTTGTTAGTGTAATATTGACTGGGACGCTCGTGTTAAACGATATTAATGCTTGCTTGATGTTATTGTACTATTAAAAAGGTGTCATTCTAAAATAAAATAGTCTAGCGTCAAAGTCATACAACGTAAATCAAAATTCTTATGTCAGTGTTTCATTCAAATCTTAGGTGGATTATAGGATTCAGAAGTTTCAAAACCTGTGTATTGTATTCAATGACAGATTACCTGATGTCAAACCAATGTTTTGATTGATAAAACGCTTGTGATTACAAGCTCATGCGCGCATACATATATATAAACATTTAAATTATATTTTTAATTTATGATAAATAATTTTTATTAGAATAAATAGTCATATTTAATTAATCTCTGATATTGTTTTTAAACATTATTTATTTATTTTTATGAGCAATAATAGATATTCCTTTTTTCTTTATATGTACAAACCGATGGAATACCATGTCTAAATGAAAGCTATTGTATTTAGTAATTACAGAATGGACAATAATTGTGTCTTAAAATTACAAAAAATAATTAAGATTTTCTTAAGTCGTGCTTTAATTCACTCTTATCTAATAAAATGGAACCCATACTTTGAAACTACGAATACTGCATATTATTCTTTCTTAATTTTTTTCTATAATATTTGAATTTTCGTATATTTTTTAATTTTCATTCTCATTTTAAAATATTTTCATTAAATGGAAATGAAATGAATGAATTCATATCATATTTTTAATGTTTTTTATATATTAAAAAGAGATGTCACTTGAATGATATGATGAGAGAGAGTGAGACAGAGTGTTCAAGGTTTTTTAATATAAGAAAGTAAAGGAGAAGCTGTAATAAAATTGTGAGAATAAAAATAAGAAAAAGGAATAAGTTCAAATATAATGCTATGTGAAGTAGTATTTTAAAAAAAATCTTACAAGTTAATAAATTAAATTCTTTTACAGTTTTACCAAATGCCTGCACTTTAATTAAACAAGTGAGAGGTAATTATTTATCTTGTTAAACACACATTCAAAAGCAATCCCTTTACATGTTTGTAAGCAAAAGGTAGGAAAGTAGAAAATAAACCGAGATATTAAATAAAGAGTAGTTTCCAAAAAGAAGGAGAGTGTAGCTCGTGTTGATTATTTAATTAACTAATACAAGTATGCAACATGGATTGAAAATGGAAAAATGAAAATGAGTACTTTGCTTTTACCCAGATGCAAGCAGATCAGCATTGATTCTCTGATCAATCATGATTGATTTTTTAACCAACACTGATTAATTTTATTTTAAACGTGGACATCAATCGGATTTTTTTAATTGAACGTCTATTATGGCCATTATATTTTTATATATCTTTCACACGGTTGACCAACAATGCATGTTCCATGAGCCTGTTGTTTTAATATAAAAGGAACCTTAAATCTTTTGAGAACTTGTAATTAAGACATAACCATTGGAAGAGAATAATGGAGTTACTAGGTTTACTTGTGTTGTTACTGGGCAGTAGCATCATGGCAAATGGTGCAGTTTCTGAACTTTCTTGGAGACAAATCAGCAAGATCAATAGTGAAGGGCCATACCTTGGTATAGTGGTGCCAAATTCCTTTGAGCTGAATCCTCTTCTTCGTTCATCTAGCTTTGTGCCTCATAAAAAGTTTTCTCACTTTGATTTTTCCGGTAATTAGCTTCTACAATCATGTGTTGTTCAATTATTTCATAAGTAATGCTTGTATACGATAATTAATGTATTTCCTTAATGCTTCTCGGCTCCTCTCATTTTTTGCATTTGGTAAACTTTAAAATGCAGGAAAGCATTTTCGCATTGGCGAATTGGAAAAGAAAAGGGTTATAGTTGTTATGTGCGGATTGGGAATGGTAAGCTAGCATAGTTTCTGTTCTAAATTCTACATAAGCTTTTAGTGTTATAGTTCTCTTAAATTTTCACTCTTTTGGTTTGTTTTTGTGTAGCTAAATGCAGGTCTTTCCACCCAATTGTTGCTTACGTTATTTAATGTGAAAGGAGTTCTCCATTACGGAATTGCAGGGAATGCAAATCCTAAACTCCAGATTGGAGATGTAACTATTCCTCAATATTGGGCCCACACAGGACTTTGGCATTGGCAGGTACTATGTTGGATAACATACGTCTTAATGTTTATTTGGCTTTTCTGACATTTCCATCCTCTATAGTAACTTGGGACAACAAAGGAGGTTGAAATTAACATTGTTTTTCTCTATGCACATGCTCTTAATTTCGATCTAGAATCATATGAAAAAGAAGAAAGTTATATCCATTTTAATGGTACAGGATTTTGAAAACCAATAACTATGTATATGTAATAGGTGTAAGAACCTTTATACTATTTTTCAGCACCTAATCTTAAGGTGACTTCTAAAATAAGGCAACAACCTATAACTTTCCCACAAACCAAGCTTTGATCAATGCTACGGCTAACACAAATCAAATGGTCCAAGGGGCATATCAGACAGTATTTAATGGTCAAAGTGCTTCCAATCATTTTTAGTTAGAAAAATTTAAACAAAGACAGATTGAAATAATAATCGATAAACAAAGTACATATAATAACTTGATTTGACTTTCTCTCTAATTTAATTGAGCAGAGGTTAGGAGAAGAAAATGGAGATTTCAGCAGAAAATTTGGTTATCTTGACTTTGCGGATTACAAAAACTGCACAAAAGATTTCAAGTCAGAAACAAATCTTTTGAACAAATTGTGGTATCAACCAGAGGAAATTTATCCCGTGAATGGAATTCCTGAAACTAGGCAAAAGATATTCTGGGTTCCAGTTGATAATACTTACTTTAAAATTGCAAGAAAGCTCAAGGTAAGTTAATTTAACCCCTACCATCTTACAATGATTGTGTTTTTAAGGAAAATGCAAAAAGAAACTCATTATATAAGACTTGTTGCGTTATTTATTTTCTACAGAATGTTAAGTTGGAAAGTTGTGTCAACGCAACTTGTTTGCCAAGGAAGCCTATTGTGACAAGAGTAGAGAAAGGGGTAACTGCCAATGTGTTTGTTGACAACAAAGCTTATAGAGAATTTTTGTACACCAAATTCGACGCAACTCCGGTTGAGATGGAAACTGCTGCTGTTGCTTTAGTATGTCTCCAACAAAAGAAACCCTTCATTGCCATTAGATCACTATCTGATTTGGCTGGTGGAGGTTCTGCATTGTCCAATGAAGTAGATGTGTTTTCCTCTTTAGCATCCCAAAATGCATTTGAAGTTCTTGTCAAATTTATCTCCCTGTTAACTTAGTAGCACTGATGTCTTTCTTAAAGTGAAAGCAAGGGGTGTTCAAATAATGTGCTACCAATTCATTGGTTCTGCGCACACCATTGTGTACTTGGAAAATAAAAGCATAACCAAAATATTTAACCGTTTCTAATAATAGTCCATTGAGAGAAGGATCCAATTCACCTAATTCCTAATTATTTCTCAATTTTTGTCTAGCCAATAAAAGTTTGATTGATATGACAAGAAAAATAACTCTAAGTTTGTTAGTTTTGTTTAGAATATTAACAGAAGAGGATTCAAATCCATGATCTTTTCATTCCTCCTTTTTTCCTTCTACCACTAAATCAACCTTATAGCTTTAACTCTATTACCATTCTCTCATCAGCAAGTCTTGGTTCATTTCATTGAACCAATCTTTTCGTGTTATATTGCATTTTTGTGTTCTTGCTTATTAAAATAGAAAACCCTAAAAAGAAATTAATTTCAATTCTTGTTTTTCTTTAAAATGATCAATCACAAATAATTTTTTTGGTTTCTATTAAATTGCATTTGATAAATTTCGGATCATCGTTCAATCCCTAAGAATAATTCTCAGTCTTAACATTTTAATTTGTTGCAACTATTAAATACACTTGTTAAAGTCTTGTATTTTTTGGTAGTGTCAAAGTCTTGGTTAAAGAATAAAAAGCTAACAAAACAAGCTCAAGTTTCACTTTCCAATACGAGCTAGTACATGTCAAATAATTGAAGATTTAGAATGAAGGATGAAAAGTTAAAAATCAAAATAAACATAATGCCATAGCAAGAAAAACAAAATAAAAAGAACGCAAATGGGTCAGAGTTTTATGTTGCGTGAATATGAACCCAATTTGTTTGGCCTATATTCTGTCTTGGGCTTACATCTTGGGGATGCTTGGCCCAAATAGAAGACTCCTTCCTTCAATAATGAAGTTAATCACATGACTTATTGTATTGGTAAATCCGCAAAGTATACTTTAGATACAATCTGAAGTATTGCTTTGTAGTACTGTGGTATTTCTTGTTGTATTGGTGAATCCGCACAAGTATACTTTGGGCTATGACTTTGGGTCATTAATAAATGGTCTTGCTTGACCAAAAAAAGAAAACAATGAAATTACCTCTTGACCAGAAAAGAAAATTACAAACCTAAGTCATATTGTCCTCAGGACATAATAAGTTAATTACCATACGATTTAATGGATTGGAACCTAGCTACTTTAGAAGTAAAACAGAGTTAGTTTTAGTTGAAAAAATCATGGTTCTTGTTTTAGGTGATAAATTTTAAATTAGGATTTTATACAATTTTTTGGTAGACCTTGTAATACCACATAGGATCTCTCCATCTCTCTCATTTTTTTTTCTTTAGTAATAAATCATATTTTTAGATCTTAGGGAGAGAGAGAGAAAGGAAAAAAAAATTGAATATTGTACAAATTTTAAGGATTTTTCTACAAGAACACATTCATGTTAGAAATTTATTCACATCCTTTTATGGAAGACCTATTAAATATCATATCTTGAGTTCAAAATCCTTACTCAAAATTTTACACTAAAAATACTTGAAGTCATATTAAAGTCTTGTTTTAGTTTATTTAAATTTAAGGGTACACGTATTCATAATAATTTTTAATCAATAATTACTACCTCCTTGTTAGTATGATATTGACTAGGACTCCCGTGTTTTTTGTTTTTGGTAATTAGGACTCTCGTGTTAAACTAGTTGAAAGTTAAAGAAAAATATTGGAAAACATTGATAAACTAGCTAATTAACTTTAAAATATTTAATTTAGTAAGTGTAAATTAATATAAAAGGACGTGTTTAATTATTTGACTATATCTGAAAATGTATTAATCATATATATTTTGAAATGATTATTACTTTTTATATTTTCATTTATGTCAAATATTTTTTAAAATTATATTCTCATTTTAAAATGCTTTCATTAAATTAAAATAATATAAATGATGTTATATCATAATTTTAATTGTTTTTATATTATAAAGAAATGACATGTGAATGATGAGAGTGTTAAGTGTTTTTAATATAAGAAAATAAAGGAGAAACTCTAATAAAATTATGAGAATGAATATAAGAAGAAAAAATTTAAAACACATAAGTTCAAATGTTAACGTCTGTCATCGAACGAATTGCAAGTAAGAAAATCGCGGCAGCATAACCAAACTTACCTCCGCCTTTCAATTTTAAGTAACAAAAAGTTCATTTTCTTCGTGTGAATATTTAAACATCATTTTCTTTGCCCTTAGTTTTTTCTTTTGTAAATGAATCTTTTAAAAAACAAATTACTAATAAAAATTTCAAAATAATGCTGAAAAAATAATGACAAATATAATAAAAACAAATCACAATGGATGATCATTGTAATTAACTTTAAAAATAAATGATTTCATTGTAATTAACTTTAAAAATAAATGGTATTCAAAACAATTGTGGTTCACTCCTCCAAATTAAGGACATAAAAAACAACAGATATATGTAGATTACGTTGAACAAAACCAACTCAAAGAACTAGTTATTAAAGTATTTGAAAAGTATAAAATAACAAAAAATAATAATATCATGATTTATTTTAAAAAGATAATTAAAAAAATCAATAAATATATCAAAGATAAAAATAAAAGAAAATATAAAAGTTAGAAACTAACATTTTAAAAAACATTACTTCAAATAATATTTAAAAAACAGTTATGAAGAAGCTACTAAAAAAAAATATTTAGCAAATAATCAAGAGAGTCTTTTCGGGTAGTAAAAAAAAAGCTAAAAACTAACTACAATGTCTTGCCCAACATGTCAGTTGTCATTAAAAAGGTTATATTGCATCACAGTACAAGAAGCTGACACTTCTTAAAACTCACAGATAGAGAGAGACATACGAGGAGCAAACAGGGAATATTACAACATAAGAAATCATAACTGGAAGAGGGTTTGAAATTCTGAAGGAGTATGGGAACTGAAATAATTGAGTAAAGCTTTGAAATTTACAATGAGAAATCATCTCTACTTCCCAGACTGGTACTGTTAACTGAAGTCTGACAAAATTGTTTTAGTTCATGTTGGTTCCCTTGACAACAACAAAATACAGCACCAAGGAATAGTTGGAAGAGGGTTCTTTACAAATGGACATACAGACATATATGATCAAAAATTAGATTTGAATAAAACCAATCTTCACTATCCATGTATGACAACATGGTCAAAATCAATTCCTTTTACTCTCACTTTAGATATGCTTCTGTGTGTGTAACTAAATGAATTCAAGATCATTCAAGAAGGAATTTAGTCTCAATTGACACGAGAATGACTATACCATAATTCTGGTATTTGCACCTAAATCATATGGTGAAATAGACAATTATGAAGCAGGAACAAGCCACCAACTTATAAAAGACTCCGAACAGCATCATGCACAGAAAAATGACAAGAAATGAAACCTCCCTCTGCTCTCCTTGTCACTAAATTACCAAAAGAACTTATTAGTCTATTAATAAACAGAAACAAAGTTCCATATAACAGATTGACACTAATCATAACAACATATGTCAACCAATTTATGATATAATCATCTAAATATATAGTTTTGATTCCAAAAGTTTCAACAATCAGACATTTCGCTTCTTGTAAATCAAGCGTTCCCCCATGCAAAAAAGAAGGCTTTATATCCCTATCCATCACTATGGCAGTATTGCCAATATGTTAAAGCAAATTCTTATACAACAAATCGGTATGTAACATATCTGCCAGCAGTTTCACTTGGCCGGATAATCTTGACAACTTGTCCACGCTTCAATCCATAATATCTCGCAACAGGATCTGTGACCTGAATCCTAGGTAGCTGAGAACCACCCACACAAATTAGGAATAAAGCACCATGTCAGTATCAGAAGAAAGTTGTAGGGCACAATACTAGAATTGCAATCTAAGTCCAATCCCATAAAGAAAATGAAAATTGACTTCAAAATAGCACTCAAAAATCTTTCACACTGTCAACCAATTAGAACAGTTTTCTCTCATACACCACGTTCTATGATTAGATAACAGTATTAAAAAAAAATTACATTATCAATGCATTCTAGTTAAAGTAAAGTAAAGTAAAGTAAAAATAAGAGTAATACACTAAATTGATTCCCAAACTAAATAATTAGAGTAATGCACTAAAGTTTCATTCTAGTTAGAACCGTTTCATTCAATAGAGTTTCCCAAAACTAAAAAAAAAGTCATTTCAGTTCCATCATTTAAATCCTTATTTTCATAATTTCAGAAAACCAAGGGACTAAACCAAATAAATAATCAAGTAAACAGCGAGTTTAGCTTCTGAAAGTGCATTAATCAATAAAACCCCAAACATGAAGAAAAAGAATGACCTGAGTTTCCTTGACAGTATATCTCTCAAGCAAGGTTTTCTTCTCGGCGTCAGTGAGAACCTGATGTTCGGGAACAAGCTCGTGCTCTTTAATGTTAACCAGCAGCTCGGCCTCCTGAAACAACAATAAATCATAAAAAACACATTGGCAAAGCATAGAGAGCGAACGAAAGAGAAATTAAACCTTAAGGGAAAAAAAGGTAAAGAAGGAACCTGGAAGACTTCTAAGTGAAATTTGGAGGATATTTCGCTGATGCAGGTTCTGGCGAAGGGGGTGAGGTTGGTCTGGGTGACGAGGATGGCTCTGTAGACGTTTTCGGAGTTCATGCGGTTGGTGTAGGTCTTCATGGTCTTAACGCCGACCTTGGGTTCGTCGGGGAAGAAGACGTAGATCTGGTCGCCGGAGTTGTCCTTCTTGGATTTGTTGATGACGAGGTCCTCGCGCTTCATATGCTCGCCGTACTTGGACTTGAACTCGTGCTTGGACATGTTGATCTCGAAGTCACCCACCAGAAAATTTCTGTCCCGAAGCATCTGCATCACCGTCTTCCTTATTCGGTATAGACGTCCGATTTCCTCCTCCGAAAGCACCATCCTTCCTGCACGTTCACACAGACGCTACCCTTTATGCGTATTAGCCCTAATTCCCTAAAGAATAAATAGGGATGAGCACGCACGCCTTTTCAACCAACTGCCCTAACATTCATCTATTGCTTTTAGCCTATCCCTAAAAATTTTATTTATTGGTTTTAACCTAAACTAAAATATCTTTAAAAATTGGGATCAAATATATTAATTTTAAAATTTTAGAACAAATTGATTCATTTATGGGTTTATAATAAATAAACTGACAATTTTATTTTTTACTTTATTTGCTTTGATACCGTTTTTCTTATTTTATATTCATAAATTCATTTTTTATGAAACTATTTTTTTTTAAATGATGAGGTTAGACCCCAAACAAATGGAATTTATTAACCAATAAATATATCTTGAGAGTACAATTTTTTGTTTATGTAGAAAACGAACACAATGACCATAAACTTTACATGTATTTTAAGAGTATATACATATATATATTAGGTTTTTAAGAGTATAATTCTATATACAGAGTAACCGTGTAAAAATATTTACATTATTAATTAATATAAAAATTCATATTAAATGACTTTTAAGACAGATATAATATTAAAATAATAAAATTATCGCATATGATAATTTATATTGATTAATAGAGTAAAATCTTTTACTATGTAAATATATGTACTATATTTTTTTTATAAATTTTATATGTATCTTTAAATAGAGATGTTTTTACTCAAATCGAATAAGGTTATATAACATAAAATAAAAATTTTCATATGAATTTTATTTTTAAAAACAATAATATAGAAATAAAAAAAGTAGTCTTTAATATATGGAAAACTTAATTTTTTATTTTTATTTCATAGTTTCTATTTTAATTTTGTTATTAAAATCCCTCTATATAACAACAAATTAGTGAAATTTAACTCACAATAAATTATTATAAACTCTTATCTTTGATTTTTAGGATTAAAAAAAAAAGTCATGGGCCTCCTTTCTTCCAGAAGCTTCTGCGTTGGCAGTTCCTACCTCTAAATCTAAGAAACAAATTGCAGAATTTAATTAAAACACGGGATTATTTGCTGTATAAGTTGGTTTGGATTTGTAGGAGGAAGTAAGAAAACACAACACGAATTTCATTGCAGAGTGTTATTTTGAGTATCAGCATCAATGGCTCCAATTGCAGTGGGAGATGTGATTCCAGACGGCATTTTGGCTTACTTGGATGAAGAAAACAAACCCCAAACTGTCTCCATTCACTCTCTCGCCGCCGGCAAGAAAGTCATCATCTTTGGGGTTCCCGGTGCCTTCACTCCTACTTGCAGGTCTTTACTTTCCCTTTTCACCATAAAATAAACTGAAACAGATTCATGGGTACTTGAGATTCAGCTTTTTTACCCCCAAAGTTTTTATTTTTAAATTAGATATGAACTGTCGCTTTGTTGATCCAAGTGATTTTTTAACTGGGGTATGATGAATTGGATATTGGAGGGTCTTGATTCTTATGTAATGGGATTTGGTGTTGAATCCCCAAAATTTTGGGGCTACTTTGTTGTTGTTTCGATTGTTAGTAGGGTTTTGTGTTGATAAAGTATAGATGGTGGTGTTTTAAACATTTTGATCTGAATTTGTAATAGCTTGAAGCACGTTCCTGGCTTCATTGAGAAAGCAGAAGAGCTGAAAGGAAAGGGTGTGGACGAAATAATCTGTATCAGTGGTGAGACTCTAAACACATCATAATTTCCCCCTCCATGCGTGCATGCCTGTATACTTGTTGGTTATTGATTTGGGATGTCAGCATAAGAATATGAAGGGGGTGTACTTGTTGGTTAATTTGACTTGGGATGGTCGATTGTTCAACCAAGTGATAATGATGGCAGCCAAGTGATGTATGCTGTAGTATTGTTGACTTGTGTTTGAAAATTCTTCTCAATTGTTGCATGATTTAATCTAAATTTCCAAGGTACTTGCCTTGAAATTCACCATCATTTTTCTACTTGTTGAGCCTCCGGGTTTTTCCTGGACATGGATTCCAAATAGCCTGTTGTTGCTTGATTGTTAATTTAATATTGGCTATTGATTGTTGATTTGCTTTTATCATGGGTATAATTCTATATGGATTGAACTGGCCTTTTGTGTGGTGTGGTGAGTAGCCATACTCATCCTATGACCTACAAAAGAAACTACTCATGGTGCTAGTAATCAAAGTCTTGAAGATAGATCATTTGTTAAATGGCTAATCTGAAATTGTCTCTGATTTTGTAGTGAATGATCCATTTGTGATGAACTCATGGGCCAAAACATTCCCAGAGAACAAGCATGTTAAGTTCCTTGCTGATGGTGCAGCCAAATACACCAATGCCCTGGGTCTTGAGCTCGACCTCACTGACAAGGGTCTCGGTGTCCGCTCAAAGAGGTTTGCTCTGCTGGTGGAAGACCTCAAGGTGAAGGTTGCAAATGTTGAAAGTGGAGGAGAGTTCACCATCTCCAGTGCTGAAGAGATCATCAAGGCCCTTTAAAACTCTTGAATCCTCTTGTTGGCTGTTTTACTGTCTTTAATGTGTGGTGTGAGACTCTTTTGGTGCAAGAATATACTAGAAACATTTTCCTTTTCATAGATGTAATTGTGTGGTGTGCTCTGGGAAGGGCCATGATATGGTGCATATTATGGAAATAAATAAGATTTCTTGTTTCAAATGCTGTCAATTATTGCCGAGTTTGATGATTGCTTGTTTTGGTATATTTGTGGAATCCAATAGTAGTAAACTCTTATTTCTTAAGAGGAAAAAAAAGGTAAAATTGGATACTTACACAACCAGAAAATGCGTGGCCATTATTTGGCCTATTAATTTGTTGTGCCCACAAGACCCTTGTCAATTGCTTGCATTCGTATATTTGTCAATTGTGCACTATAGCGGCATTAAGTGGTGTAGCGGACTCTGCCTCTGCAGCTAAATGCTTTGTTATGGCACTTCATTGTAGCGTCTGCAACAGAGCTATAGCACAGCTAAGTATGTAGTGTTCAAAATCCAGAGAATGTCCTCTAATATTAATGTTAGAGGGGCATGTGATGGAGGTAATTTTGGGATTTTGAGTAAAAAGAGGTTTCACCTTGGAAAAAAAAAAACTCCCTCAAATAAAAAGAGGATGTCAACTTATTGTACTTTATTATGACAATTTCTTAAAATGTTTTGTTATATGGGTCCAAATGTTTGGTTCATTTTTGCAGAAATGGCATTTAGAACTTTATAACCATGCATGTGGCTTTTAGCTACCCAAACTTTAATCCAATCTCCACGGTAATGTCTAACAAAAGTTGGACATGTTAACATTAGAGGCGAGAACATGGGGAAATAACGTGCGCATGCATGTTAATTGCTAGTTGCGACTACCCACGGGCACTTTAGTTTGGAAACATGTCCTGAATAGTTTCATCTAAATTCTGAAAAGGTTTTCAGTCAATTGAAATAGGCCTGTTTTCTTTGAACCAGGTTGTAGAATTTATCTTGTTACTTAATTAAAAAAAAATGTTCAACATCCTTGTAATTCATGATCCTGTGGTAATCAGATAGTTGTGTCTGTTTGGATACTGTTGAATCCAGTTTAATTGTAGGAATATTCATAACTTTAGCAGAATTCAATTCACACTTTCGGATGATCGTCAACATTCTTCTGTTTCTTTTAATTAAACCACGCTAAAGGAAATAGGTATTGATGTAGCATTTCTGATGACAACGAAAACTTATAAAGTAAGCAAGAAATTGCAGGTATTAATTCACTTTAATAATATAAGTTTTAAAAAAAATCTTAAATGTCCTTATTTGAAATTGATTATTAGTGTTGGTTCTTGTGAGCATACTAAGCTGGATTCGAGTAGTATTTCGTAAATTGCGATCTCACATACTACTTGCATTTTACACGAGATTGAGAAATACTATGCCAAGACAAAAAGGCTGATACGAGCAACCATTTGGTCAAATGTAACTCAAGGATGTATAAGATAGTGTTTGGTTTAAGAGAATGAATTAGAGGTGAAAGTAATATGAGTTGAATTAAGGTGAAAGTTGTGAGAAGGATGGTTGGTGGAGAAAGGTAAATGAAAATTTTGAAAAAAAATGAGTATAATGTTTTTTTACTTTCATCTCAAAATGGAGTGAAAGTGAGGATCGTTAAGAGATAACATTATAATATTAATGTATTTGTCAAAATTGATCTCGATAAAAAGATTTTTAAGATGTTTTCTTTAAAAAGTATTTTCTTCGCTTATAATAAAGATAATTAATTATACTTATAACATAGTCAATTAGGTGGTCAATCATTTGAATTTTGCTTTTAGGTGGTATTTGATGAAATTGCATAATTAATTATAAATTTACATAATCAACTACTAGTATTTAATTAGTTAAAAAAATGTGATACCTTTAATAGAAAATATGCATTCTTTTAATCGGATAAAATGGGATATTTGTTTCCTCTCTACTTTTTTTACTCTCCTTTTATTATTTATATTTTATTTTAATTTAAATTTATTATCTTTTTTACACTCTCTTTTTTTCAATCAAATAACCTAATTTTTTTACTGTTTTTCATCTCCTTACATTCATTTTTATTTCTCACTTTCATCTCAATTCATCCTAATTTATCACTTTCTCCCAAATTTAGTTTTGACATAAGATCAAATTTTGATGTTTTTTCAGAAATTAAATATGTATTACTAATTGAATTACATCTATTAGATAAAGAAATATTAATATGCTCACATCCCATGTTTGCACATAGAAACAAAATAATATAACGGAAAATCTTCAAGCATGTATTCATCTATGCGATTAATTCGGGATATGAAGAACTAACCTAACCTTGAGGTACTTTAGGTTGCTTTTAATTTCTGAGACAGATGCAGTGTTCAGATTCAGACAAAACAACAGCTTCAAACGGTTGAATACAATTTGAATCTGTCGGGATGTGTGAGGTTTTTTATTAGTAACCGGAAACCTGGGGGTGGTGGGGTAGTAGACACGTGGGTCCATCCTTCCCAATGTTATTATGCACGTGAATCAACAGAGACAACAAATTATCGACATTTTCTAAACTATTTTTGTTTAATCATCTTGTGAATATCGTCTTTTTCCTTTTGTTTTCTCGAGCAAAACTAGATTAAGGACTAAATTAATTGTTAATGCACCGAAACAAATATGTTAAACTTTTAATAATTATATGTAGTCATGTATTGTAGTGGCTCACTTGGGTGACTCTAGTGACCATTATATTACTGTTGACTGTTGAGTATTGGGTGGTCTAATAGACTCATCAGTCAATAACAATTACTAGCCTAAATATTATTTTGATCATGTTACTAATTGTGCAAGGAACATATCATGTTTAGAAGAGAGTGGAGAAAATATGAAAATCGTGCAATTTTAATAACAGTTGAAGGATAAAATAGATAATGAATATGCATACAAAAAAAAATAGTATTGCCTTTTCAAAGAATTAACATGATATTCAAATTACATTTCAAATATGATTATTAGCCGGCCCAGGGTACAGTTGGAATGTTGAAACAGTGACTTTAATTTGCAGTAATGAGCACTTATCAGTCACTAATGAGATATAGTTGGAAACCAACAAATGAAGAGGTTTTAGCTGTGCTTAGGTACCGTTTGAAAGAGGGCCCCATTTCTGTAATTCAAAAAAAATTTCTGTTGGATTTGAAATTTATTGAGTGGGACGAAAAAGTGCAGAACGAACACCATTTGACTAAACTATAGTACTATAATAATATGCATTGCATTTGCAGCTCAAGTTTTTTTTTTTTTTCTCTCACTCACTAGTATTTTTTTATGTTTTGTTTCTTGAAACTATAAGAAGGGTCTTTTCTCTCTTTCTATTTATCTCATCTCACACCCTTTAATGTAACCCAGAGAGAATCAAAATAATACCACTTATTTCTTAGTTTCAAACTCAACTTTTGAGGTCTTTTCTCTATTAAAAACACACAAGAGTTTTAGGCTTTTAGCTAACAGTGTTCATATGATGAATGCTTCAAAGTTCATTAAATGTGTTACTGTTGGAGATGGAGCTGTTGGGAAAACCTGCATGCTCATTTGCTACACCAGCAACAAGTTCCCCACGGTAAGTCCCTCAAAAAAATAACGAGACCCCATCCATCAAAGATGCGTCTTTTATCCATTAAGTTCCCTGGTTTTCCTTTTTTGAAAATTGGAGGTATTTCATCTGAATGGTACTTTTCTCTTCAAACTCACACTGTATGAGCAAGATAAGGTTTTGGGGTTGAATAGTACTTAGGTTTAATGCTAGACACAGTATTAGTATTTGTATTCTTGTTCCTATGTGTTGATGTGTTTCATTATCTCTGATTTGATTTGTCTAAGATTCAACTGTTTGGTGATGAAACCCTTCTCTTTTTTATCATCTAACTCGCTAGTGTTTTTTGTTTCTCTTTTATTTTTTGGGTTGCAGGATTACGTACCAACAGTATTTGATAATTTCAGTGCCAATGTAGCTGTGGATGGAAGCATTGTCAATTTGGGGCTATGGGACACAGCAGGTACTAGGAGCTTCCCGCATGAACTTTTATGGTCCAGAAACTGTGTTTTGGTTGTTCATCATTCTCTAAATTTTGTTGCATTTTTCACTGTTTTTAAAAGGCCAGGAAGACTATAGCAGGTTGAGGCCACTGAGCTATAGAGGCGCAGACATTTTTGTCTTAGCATTCTCACTGATTAGCAGAGCTAGCTATGAAAATGTTCTCAAGAAGGTCCATATCTATCTGCTCTTGTTTTGCATATTATTCTCTCTTGTTTTTAGTTTTGGATTCTAAGTTTAGAAAGTGAGAGTCTTTTTTTTCCTTTAGGCTCTCTGTGGATGAGGGGATAAGATGGGATGAAAGGAAAATAGAAAGTTTATGATGAAAACCATTTTCTTTGATTTGGTAGTACATAAAACCGAAATGAAGGATAACAATTTTTTATTTTACCGTGTCTTCCTTGCCATTTTTTTTAAATGTTGTTTGCAATATTTGTGAAATATCCTGTTACAAATGTAAAAGTGTGCAATGTAAATTTTTAGGTGTTAGAAGTATATCTCTTATAAACTATTTAAAACGACAATGAAAATGTAGCAAATATATTAACGGCCTCAATATTCAAATAAGATCACAGGCCAGAGATGTATCATTTGAATAATGAGAGTGTTTGGTTGAAAGGAGCTTCAATGATCACTGGTTTATGTTGATTTTTGCCAAAATGCCTTTGTTGACTTTTGGCTATTGATGGCTACATAATTACATAAAGAGAGAAAAAGGAAAATCACCCTAGAAAACTAAAGAGGAAAAGAAACAGGACCGGAGGAATGAGGGAGGGGAACAAACGGTTCAATCTGATCCAAAAGGAAAAATATAATATTAAATGGGTACATTATTTTATAATGTGAAATATTTGAATGAGAATTATTTTTCTAAAGATAATATTTTCTTACGTTACTATGAGGAAAATTTTGTCTTATTTTATTGCTCTAATTTTCTCTTCTCATATTCCAACAAAGCCTAAGCATGGAGTAGCTGTTATATTATTGTTTAGGCCTGCGACTTTACTAGTAGTATGGAACGTGCATGTTTTCATTGTAGTATTAGCCTATTGGGAGTTATCAATAATGGAAAATGTTCAACATAGCATTTATGTGCACTTAAACTTTTGCATTTATGCCCCCCAATTGGGAGTTACTCATTTCTGCTTTCTCTCTTTTCTGTTTCAGTGGATGCCGGAATTGCGTAGATTTGCACCTAATGTTCCAATTGTTCTTGTTGGTACGAAGTTAGGTAAGCAGCAGCACATGCAAAATTTTGTAATTTTATTATTATGCTGCTTTGCTAATTGAATAGAGGGAACAAGTTATTGACATAAAGTATTGAATTATTGATTCTAGATCTTCGTGAAGACCGGGGTTATGTAGCTGATCACATGGGATCTAATGTCATAACATCCGCTGAGGTTTATATTCTTTAAGTTAGCTTCTTTCAGTTTATTTTTGTTTGATAAGTATGAAGGACTTTATGTATTACGTATATAAGTAAAGAAAAGGATATCATTTATCAATCATGGCACATTGCTAATAGGGGGAAGAACTGCGGAAACAAATCGGTGCAGCAGCTTACATTGAGTGCAGTTCAAAGACTCAACAGGTAGTGAGTTTAAATTTTGTGGACTATCGGTGTATACAATTTTACATCTATCACTAAGAATTATTGTTGATATGACTTTAAATATTTATTATTAAAATCAATAAACTTAGCTTATGCAGAATTTGATGGAGTTATATTTTCATGATTTAGAATGTCAAAGCAGTGTTTGACACTGCAATTAAGGTTGTTCTCCAACCTCCAAGAAGGAAAGAAATGGCAAGGAAGAAAAGGCATAGAAGGTCTGGTTGCTCATTTGTGTAAGTGCCTTGCTCCTATACTTTGAAACATATTTAATCATTGATCTTTGCAAAGCATTTTGGTGGATGAGATTGATGATATAGGATATTGTGTAATTTAAGTAGACTTTCCTAATGAGGAAATGGAATTGCAAGGCTAGGTGATGTCACTACTTATGCTGTGGTATATTGATGAATGGACAAAGTTGAATGGGTGCTGGTACCCAAAAAAAGGAAAGAAAAGAAAAATACTGCACCAAAGACCATGCTGCTGCTGAAAAAGCATTGAATAGGGATTAAAGACTATGACTAAGTTTTAAAAGTGAAGCCGTTTAAATTGAGTCTCAATTGAGAATGTGTTTAGTTTAGATCACTAATCAAGCTTTTGCATGAAGTGCCTTGTTAAGAGCATTAGCCTCCGTTGAGAAGGAAGAAATAATTATTTTTCACATTGATATTCACATGTCTATATTCATTGTTTATATATGACTGGATATTACTATCCTCCAATCTTTGGAATACATATTTTGATCATTCATGCGGAAATTTTATGTATACTATTGACATTATTTGACTATATGTTAACTTGTATCTTTACTGGTCTGTCTGACAGAAGTATTATGTGCGGAGGCTGTGCTGCTTAATCCATACATCAATTGCACCGTCACTTACTTTTGAAATGGATGTTATTTTGCAAAAGCTTCAAGATCCAAGTGTGGAAACCCTGACATCTGATCGCATATCTAAATGTATCCTTATGCTTGTATTGTAACTTATGTAAGATGTAAGATAGTAATATCTAGTTATTTCCACTTTACATTTTACCAGACCCTATTAGACACTGAAGGGAATTTTTCATTCTCTCAGTTGTTATGTATTTATTTTATATTGCCAATTTTTGTTATTTTTTTCCTTGAAATGCTTCTTCATGCCCATGCCCCTATAAAACTTTCCAGAGGATATATAATTATTTCTCAGCAGCATCATTCCAAAATCTCAGATATCCATTTTTATAGGGAGGAAAAAAAAAGTGACTTGTTCTCCCACTAACTTAGAAAACTATGAAGAACAATTTCTCATTCCTTGACATTTTGCATTAGAATAAAAAAGAGATCTTTTTCTGAGTTTGCAGTTGGTTCTGCATTTTCATGTGTTGGTTGTTATGACTTATGAGTATTGAATCTGAGTGCCATTATGATTGCAGTAGTATGGTACTTTAGTTAGGAGAAAGTGTAAATGAGAACTGACAGTCAATGAAGGAGAGTATCACTCTGAATCTCCTGCTATCTGCAAAGCTTGTTTTTACTTTTTAAAGTCATTGGTCCAATTTGGTGATTTTGAAAGTGTGGCAGAAAGGTAAGTGTGGGCTTTTGGCAGTGACTTTTGGTTGGTTTTACCTATTCGAGGAGCCCATGTGACCACTTGTCTTCATTGCTTTAGAGTCTTGGCACCTTCGGGGAGTTATGTTTCATGTGCTAACAAGGTCCTAAGGACCCCACTGAACCTCATCAGATTGATGTTGGCGTGTCATAATAAATAACAATGTGTTTGGGGATGTTTTTTTTTACATGTAGGAATGAAGAAAAAGTAGGAGAATTTATAATAATTTATATATCTATTTGATATGTATGGTTTTAGTAAAATAGGGTTAACACCATAAATCAGTAAACTAACTGAGAACAAAAAGTGAACTGTGTGGACTTGGAGTGTGGACACACTTTACAACTGTGAGCCTGTGAGAAACTAGTCAAACCACGTCAATTTGCTAAAGAATGTGCAAGCTATAACTTATAGTTTTTCCTTGTAAATATGAAGTACCACATCCCAAATGGTGGTGTAACTAAACTTACTATTAGGGTGTGATTGAAAAGACTTTTAAATTAATTATAACTCATTTAATTAGTTACCTAATTAAAAAAAACTTAATTTAGTAGTATGTAGTGTTCTATGAAGTAACTAAGACAAATGGTTATGTATTTCTCATATAATATTAAAGAGTTTGTAAATAAGAAATTTTGTTCCCAAGCCATTATTATTTTTTATTCGTAGAAATTGAATACGATATCAAAAGATTTTTAACACACACTCTCTTCAACTAATTGAGTTAGATCTTTTTTTCTCAAATCACTGTTTAAGTAATCTTGAAGTGTTGAATATTTTTGTAGTTTAATATCTAGGTTGATATATTCCCAGGACTAATTTGAAGAGTTTAATATTTTTAGCAGGATTTTTTTAAATATTTTTTAGCCTACTTAATTTACTTTTTTAAGCATCAAATTGGTACTTTACTCTTGTAAATAATGGTTTATTTTCCAATTTAAAATGCATGTGAATGTGAAGAAAAATATACTGTACGATGTTATTTTGGTAGTCAAAGATATTAATACATAACTACTTGCCCCTTGCAAGACATAATATGACACATTTTAATGCTAAGTGAAAGATATACTACTTAAAGAGACATGGTTGAGACTTCGGACTCGTGTCTTTTCATCACGGGTAAAGATCACTTTCTAATTTATACTAATCACGCCACCTCTTTATGTGAGCAACAATGAAGGGGATATCGAAGCATGTTTCAGACAACCACTTATATTCTCGTGTCATCCACAATTTAGGAATCAATTTTAAGAAGTTTGTTTGATTGCACGTTTGAAACCATCAAATTTGAGTCTTAGAGTTAGGCAAATTTGATTATAACTTTCACTAACATGTTTGACACTTTTTTCGTATACTACTTTAAATAATTTTTATGTTAGATAAAATAAATTATATTAATTTTTATTCATAATTTATAATGAAAAACATTTCACTATTAATCAAAATCAATTTCATTCTAAATTGATTTTATTGACGCCAATCCAAACATGTACCATATCAAAACATGTTTCATGCAACAATGTATATTTTCTGTGATCGACAATGTAGGAATCAATTTGAGATATGCTGTTATTATTTTCCTTGCTTTTATAACTAGTACATGCTGAATAATTTACTTTGCTACATGTCTATGCCCACGTTAGTCTTTTGAATATAAAATACAGTTTTGTAAATGTAATGTGTGGTATTTATTAATAGCAGCTTCCTGCAAACCAGGAATTAGTCCTTAAGAAACATGATAAAGTACTACATAATCCCTTTTCCTCATAAAATTTAGGTGAGTAAAGGTATGTATCACTTTCCATGTGAATTTGTGAGACACATTTTTCCATATCCAAAATGAGAAAAATCAATCCAAGTATTCAAAGAAAAGTTTTTACAAGTTAATCCATTCAATAATTGCTTCGTAACCTTTTGTTTTAATTTTATTTGAAGATAGTAAACGTGAAAGCTTATTCTAATGAAAATTAGATGTATTTTGCTTCATAACCTTGTTACCTCACATATGCGTGGATTCAAAAGTGAACGCTTATTCTAACTAAAATAAGAATATTACTATAAAGTATGGAACTTTAGTTAAGTACTATTAATGAGAAATTGAAGAGTATCCCTCTTGAATCTCCTGCTGCCAGCAGAGTCTGCTTTCTTGTCACTGATTCCTTATCATGATTTGGGAAAGCCATATCATTGTGGGCTTTTGGCAATCACTTGTTACACCGTCAAGGAGCCCATGTGATATGTTGGCATCATTGCAGTGGGGCCTGTGGGCTGTGGCACCTTCGGGGGAGAATTATGACACACGTCTTGATGTGTCAGCAAGCTCCCGAGGACCCACACTTTTATCCAATTCTCATTATATGATACTGTGTGTCACAAATACAATGAAGGGAACATCAATCCTTAATCAATATTCTTAGATATTGATTAAAAGATTTTAAAAAAATTTGTTAGAATATACACATCATTTTTTTAGACTTTCTTATAATTTTAATAATATATATGTTTTTAGTTTGTTAATCAATAAGGATAGTAAGTTTCTATTTAAAAGGAGTAAATATTACTTCATTATTTCTAATTATATTTTTTTTTTAAAATTGTTTATCTTTTTTTATAATTTTTAAATGTATTAATTATTATTTTTCCTATATTTTTTATTGAGTTGTCTAGGCAAAACACCCAAGACAAAACTAGATATTACTCAAATTTGAGTTTAGTACATTAGCATCCCCCTCTAAATGAGTGGGCTGCAAAAGCAGACACTACTATCAAAACATACATCAAATTGTAGAGATAATCCATGTTTTGCAAATGAATCTGCTAATTTATTGGCTTCTCTATGAATATGTTTCGACATGTGGAGCTAGAATTTTTCTTTCATTTTCCAAATCTAAGCTCCAAGCTCTTTAAAGCACTCCCCTTCACCACTTTTGTCATCCAACAGTTTTATAGCATCAAAATAATTTGTTTTCACCATTACTATAATGATGTTATTCCTTCGTCACAAGCCATATAAAATAGCCCATAGCTCAGCTTCTAAAATTGAACAATTCCCCAACCTTCTAGAGTAAGCCCGAACAAAGCTACCATTATTACCTCTTATGACAACACCACTTGAAGCTACTCATATTGCTAGAAGATAAGCTCCATCACAATTAAGTTTCATACACCCCTCCATAGGATTATTCCATATTCAAAATTTGTCTGTCTTCAAATTTGCATGAATCAGATTCAGTACATTCTACATATTTTGGTTACTCTCGATATCTCTCAATATCCCTTAGGCTTTAAATAAAATTCCATTTGTGTTGTGCCAAGTATCTCGAAAGATTATCTCATTCTATCTCCACCAAATGTAGCACTCCATTAAGTGTTTTCTAACATTTTATTGCTTTGAATATTGGTTTTCACCCAACTACTCATATCCTCTTGGTAGAACAAAATATTAGTAGTAAACTTGAAATGACTCCAAATTTACTTCATCCAAGTATAGTCTCTAAAAGCATGTTCTAGAGATTCAGTTTTATCATGTCATATCAGTCATATGGCGATTTTTCCTTAACATATTTGTGTGGAGACTTTGTTGGCCTATTTTCTAAAGAAGATATTTAATGCGTTCTGGTCCATGTCAACGCCAAATACTTTTGCAAAGCTGGTTATCTTCCAAATTGTGTGTACATGACAGTTTACTATAAGCACCATGGGTAGTAAATTGTCCATCATCCGAATGAATCAACTCCACATAATCTGGTCGACTAGAGCTACATGGAGGTTTCATTTGATTAATACATTGAACAATCTCATCTGGAAGTTCAGTAGATATGTGCTCACAGTCCCAATTACCATTAGCATTCACAAAGAAACACACTGGGATATTTGCCCCCTCATTGAACATAGTGATGTTGGCTAAGCTTTCCATATCCTGGGACCTAATTGTCCTCCTAGAATCGGATTTTACGACCATTACCCAACTTCTAAATTAGATTCAAATGTAAATTTTCCCACCCTTTAACAATTCCTCTCCAGAGATTTGTCTCTGATCTTCGTTGATTAATAACAAGAATCACATCATTGCCCCTCTTATACTTTGCACACATGACTTGAACCCAAAGGTCATTTGGTAGCATACAAATCTTCCATCCCACCTTCATTATACTTGCTTGGTTCATAATACTAGCTTGTTTAAGCTCAAGTCCACCGTTCCTCTTTGGAGTACATAAAGGGTCCCATTTATGCCAATGGACTTTGTTAGAGTTTGTAGTGTGGCCCCAAACAAAGTTTCTACAACTTTTATTAGCCTCTTCACACATCGACGAAGGGATCACCATTGTTTGCATAACATAGTTTAGGAAGAGCTTGAATAAATGCCTTAGTCAAAGTAACTCCCCATCATAGATAATTGAGAAGTCTTTCAATTACTCAACCTTTGGGTAACTTTCTCAATAACAAAATGGTAGTTTTACTTTGAAAATCTATCATGGTGAAAAGGAACACCAAGTATTTTCCAAGGTTCATCGTCCTCTTATAGCCAAGTTTTGCCCCTATTTCATCTACAATATTTCAATGAACAAAATAAAATTATGGTATTTTGAACGCTAACCCTTTGACCAAATATTGATCAGAAATAATTAAGTGGATAGAGAGACAAGAAAAAATAATTTTGGAATAAAAATACAAATAAATAATTGACATATTTAATATTATTAACTATTTATCTTAAGAGATGTGAATTAATCAAAAATATCTTTTTTTTAATCAGTGGAAATCAAAGGCAATGTTAAAGACTTTATAATAACTCACACATTCTTACTTAGATGATGTTCCACAAAATTAGTTGAAAAGCTAGTTAAAACTAAAAAATTAGCTTATTAAATTATAATTGTTTGATAAAATTAGTTTTTAAAGTAATTGAAAAGTATAAAATGATAGAAAATAATAAAATCATGACTAATTTTTAAAAGGTAAGTAAAAAATTTGATAAATATATTAAAGATAAAAATAAATAAAATATAAAAAATTAGAAATTAATGTTTTAAAAAATATTATTTGAAGAAGCATTTTAATAATGCTAAAAGCTACTTTAAAAAAATATTAAAAAAACTTATTTATCAAAAAATTAAAAATTAACTGTAAACATAATCTTAATCAAACGAGTTAGAACCTTTGAGAGTTTTAAGGGTATTAGGGAGTAGTTTGGTAAAATAAGATTATAGGGTGCAAGAGGCAATCGTTAAAGAAACAGTGAAATAAGTAACTAGCCGAAAGAACAAAAAGCTACGTGGGTGGCTAATATTAGACTTTCGCAGAGTGTGATTGAATGTTTCAATTCAAAATTGCGAAAAACTTTTTTAGGAGTAAACTGATGTTAGAGGATAACTAACAATCAACCAAGCTTCTTTTGCAAAAAGGATAACTACTGGGGGGAAACAAGAAACATATTGAAATAATCTAAGCCGACAAAGATTCAACACCATAAAAAATAATTAAACGCAGAATAAATTAGCCCCCGATTTTTTAAATAAAATAAATAAACTGTCATGTGCATGCAAAATTGACAAAGCCATCAATTTTTTATTGAATAAAAAAAAGCCATCAAATTTTGCTTATCCATTTGAACATTAATTTAATCAGTTATATTTTGGTACGGAAAATATTAATTAATTTATAACACCATCCATTTAGTTTACTCAGTTATGTTGCTTCTAAACTTGAGATACCATACCTTTGACATGTAACTACCAATCATAATATAAACTATTAATCGTAACTTGCATCAAATATTTAATAGAATAACACGTGTCTTCTCAAAAATAGAATAACATGTTTCAACGTTACTTTTTAAAAACCACGAACAATCATTTTTAAATCAGATATATTAGTAATATATTTTTAGATTTTACTAATTAGTGTTCTACTTACATTGTTTCAACAAACAAAAAGTTTCAATTAAAATTTATATTAATAATATATTGAAAACCATAGTAAAAGTGTATTAATAATTAACACTTTTGATAAAAACTTTTCATTTTTATTTCTTAACCATTGTTTTAAAGACACTCATTAATATATATATATATATATATATATATATATATATATCACACTTTTGCTAGAAAAATATATACATAAAATTTGGGTACAATTATTTTTCAATCAAATTTTAAAGATTTATTTCAATAACTCGCTATCAAGGTAAAACTCTAATTTAATTGAAATTATAAAAAACTAAAAGCATCTAAGGTAAATAGTTTTGTCCCTTTTTATTGAAGTTTATTGGCACACATGAAATAATATAAGACTCATTCTTCACTTACTTATTGAGTAGTAAAATTTTTAATAATACAAATAAATGTACTCCATTATTCAATCATAGATGCTTTGAAAATTAAATTTAAATAATTTTTAATTGATTGATAACATAAATAATCTCTTATTTTTAGGAAATTCATAAAAAAAATTACTCAATGAGTGTAAAAAAAATTCAATTATCTGAAAAGTTCATTCAAGAAAGAAAAAAGTTCAATTCTAAGTTACATGAATATCCGTAACTTTTAATGTGGGTTAGAAAAACTGAAAAAGTGTAATTAAAGATTTTTTCTTTCTGATAAACGTACATCAAATCAAAGTAGGAAATAATTCCAATTTCCAAACGTAAAAGAAACATTTTCCTAAATTCAACAATTTACAATATTATCAATAAAAAGAAGAAACCGTACAAAAAAAACAATTTTAATACCTATACACTTCCTTTATAATGCAATCTTACACTCTTATTCATTTCATCACAAATCATTGTT
The DNA here is from genome assembly GCA_013407115.1 of Glycine latifolia. Classification (NCBI taxonomy): domain Eukaryota; kingdom Viridiplantae; phylum Streptophyta; class Magnoliopsida; order Fabales; family Fabaceae; genus Glycine; species Glycine latifolia. Next base: position 28,077,739 of record CM023949.1, on the reverse strand, counting down.
TTAAAAATTTTACCATAATTATTTTAAAAATCAATAAATTCATTATATATGATAAAATGATAAATTTATAAATAAATAATAATGTAAATTTTTTTATACCATCCATATATAACCATGATCAAATTAAAATATTTTGAAATTTTAAGAATCAAATTAAATTATTTTTAAAATTTTGAGTATTAAATCGGATATTTAAAAATTTTAAAAACCAAAATTTGAGAGTCAAATTGATAATTATATTTTTTTTCTTTTCAAAAGCAAAAGCTAAAACCCAAAGAAAGAGCATATATGGTCTACGAAGCAAACATTCCTGTGTTGTTGTCGTCAACACAAACTCAAATTTGGTCTAATGGATCCTCCACCCAAGACTTGGAGCATCCACACGCGCTCCGAGATAACCGCCAAGTACGAGGTTCTCAACCGGGTCGGGTCGGGCGCCTACGCCGACGTCTACCGCGCCATCCGCCTCTCCGACGGCGCCTCGGTGGCGCTGAAGGAAGTCCACGATTCCCAATCCGCATCCCGCGAAATCGAGGCCCTGAGGCTTCTGAAAGGGTCCCGAAATGTGGTCGTGCTGCACGAGTTCTTCTGGCGCGAGGACGAGAACGCGGTTCTCGTGCTCGAGTTTCTCGGAACTGACCTTGCGGCGGTGATCAGAGAAGCTGATGGTGTCGGTGTTAGAGAAGTTAAGGGTTGGATGGTGCAGGCTCTGAGTGCAGTGGATGAGTGTCATAGGAACACGATCGTGCATAGGGATTTGAAGCCCTCGAATTTCTTGGTTTCTGATGATGGGGTCCTCAAGTTAGCGGATTTTGGACAGGTTTAGTTTAAGGGATCAAGTTTTCAGCTTTCTTTTAATCCAATTTTCGGGGTGTTTTTTTCTTTTTATACTTTGGGTTGGTTTTATTTTTTTATTTTTTCTTTTCATCGTTACATTGGTGCGTGGCAAGTATTCACCAATTTTGTTAATCCCTATAATTTTAAAGGATAATGTTTTGGTCCTTATATTTCTAAATTGTAGTGGATTTAGTCCCTTGTCAAGTTGTCCTATACTTCTTCAATTTAACTTAACCAGGACTAAATTCAGTTATTTACCACAATCAATTTTGACCAAATTTTAGGAGACTTAAAACACATTTTACTTTTTAATTTTTTTTCTTTGTTTCCTGATATATGAAATGTTAAACTTGACTACTTTTTCAGTCAAGGATGCTAGTGGAGTCTGGCTTTGATGCTCCCCAGGAGAACCCGCCACCATATGAAGATGATACTTCAAATAGTGAAAGCTCACTCCAACATCCTGAAGCTATTTCTCAATTAGTTAACTTAAACCAAACTGCATATGAAAATCCAAATCAGGGAACCTTGAGTCAAGAAGAATATTTCAGAGTTTTGGATGAGATGAAAACCAAGAGCTACTCGTATGACACTGATAAGGACACAAACATCTATGATGGAAACACCTCGTGTCTTGCAACATGCACAACGAGCGACATAGATGATGATCTTTGTAAGGGTTCTTTTACATATGAAGCTGAGGAGGTAGGAGGGAATGAACTTGGTTGTCTCACATCATGTGTTGGAACTCGGTGGTTCCAAGCTCCTGAACTACTCTATGGATCCACAGACTATGGTTTAGAGGTTGATCTTTGGTCATTGGGGTGTGTCTTTGCCGAGCTCTTAACATTGAAGCCATTGTTTCCTGGGACAAGTGATGTAGATCAGCTCAGCAGAATTTTAAGTGTTTTGGGGAACATTGATGAGGAAACTTGGCCTGGTTGTCACAAACTTCCTGATTATGGATCAAACTCATTTGGTAAGGTGGAAAATCCTAATGGTCTTGAAGCATGCATGCCAAATTGCACCCCTGATGAAGTTTCCCTAGTCAAAAGACTGATTTTATATGATCCTGCTAAGAGGGCCACAGCAATGGAGTTACTTCAGGACAAGTACTTTAGTGAAGAACCTCTTCCTGTTCCAATTTCTGAATACAATGAAGTGGATTCTGATTCTGCTTTGGAGGAGTTTGGCACCTTGAATATCACCACAACTGGTTCTGATTTATCTATACAGATCCCTTGAACACGAAGGATATGATGCACCTTGAATTCTGTTTTATTATTAGTATATAGAAAAAATGAATTCAAGGTGCATCATATTCTTGGGACAGAATTTGTCCTTTGTGCTGTTCGATTGGTAGTATATTTGCTGAATGAAATCCACGGTTGGATTTTTTTATAAGAATTTATTTCTTTTGCAAGAATTGTGAACAAATGATAAATAATTTAGAAATATATATGTTGTTTTACCATGTGATGTTATCCTTGATGTAAAACAGTTGCTAAGTGCCAATATTCTGAAACCCGGTGACAGGGCGAAGAGATCCTTACAACCTCATGTGCACCAACGTGCTTGTGTCTTTTGTTTTTCTTTCTGGCAACAGAAGTTTTTTTTTTTTACTTTCATGTTTACAATTCCATTCAAAATTGGAACAGAAAAAGAAGGCTAAGTTTTGGACCAAGCAATAACATTAAGTATAAATCACTGAATGAATCTATTCCAAATGGTTGATATTTTTATCAAGTCTATGTAGTGTTAAAGCTACCTTGAATTTAAGTCGATTGATGAAATGAAGATGACATGTTCGAACTCTACTTGTTCTAATCCAATGCTGCAATTATTTTATCAAAAAATTGGTCAGTTTAAAAATTAGTGATGGACACATTAATTTTTTTTAAATGTAAAAATAAGTTGAACTAATTTTACCTAAAAACATATCGGTATTTGTAATTCAAGGCTATAATGAGAGTTTTACGTTCTTTATTTTTTGTTGCTAATAATCCCTTCATAAGGGAAAGCACAACAAGGCTCAAAATCAGGTTCAAGGCTATTGTGCGAGTTTGGCCTCAAAAGTAAAATAAAGGTTAAATTAATTTTTTTTCGTCTAATTTATTCTTTAAGTTAAATTTCATCCTTTAATTTGTAAAACCAATTCTATGTGACACTTCAATTTAAAGGTAAAAGAACCCAAATAATACATTTTTAATATAAATTTACCAATTTAAGGCTGTTTGGAAACATATTACAACTTTGGGCAGTTGGTCACGCCCAATTTGGGCAGGGGTGGTCACGCCCAAATTGGGCTGGAGTGGTCACGCCCAATCTGGGCGTGTTCCACCCCAAGGTGACACGTGGCAATTCAGGTACAGCGCGATATTTTCGTAAACTTCGGAAGGCCATAACTTTTGACTAGGATGTCCGATTGAGGCGCATAATATGTCAAAATGATTGTTGTTTCGAGGAGAAGCCGTTGGTAAGTCCCAAAGAGGACTTGGTCAAAAAATTTTCCCAAAAAAGGCCTCTAAGTGCTTCAAAATTGCGATTTTGTCTTCCAACCTCCAAAAAATTTCCCGTTTTCTAATTTTTTCTTTATTCAACTAGTGAATTGCATGGTATTTTCTGTTTTTTTGTTTACTTTAATTAATTTCGAGCGTTTTGACATATCGTACGCCTCCATCGGATATTTCCGTCAAAAGTTCGACCATTTGAAACATATATTGCTTGTTTTTTTATTTCTGTAAATTTTATCCAACTAGTGAATTGCATGCTGTTTTTCTATTTTTTTTATTACTTCTATTAATTTCGACTGTATTTTATTTTTTTATGTCTCCATCGGACATTCCAGTCAAATTACATGATTCATTATTTACATAAATCAAAATAAAATT
>CM023949.1:28050706-28073611 GCA_013407115.1 Glycine latifolia | reverse complement strand
ATGTCAAAACGGTCGAAATTAATAGAAATAATTAAAAAAATAAAAAAACAACATGCAATTCACTAATTGAATAAAATTGACAGAAATAAAAAAAAACAAGCAATATATGTTTCAAATGGTCGAACTTTTGACGGAAATATCCGATGGAGTCGTACGATATGTCAAAACGCTCGAAATTAATTGAAGTAAACAAAAAAAATAGAAAATACCATGCAATTCACTAGTTGAATAAAGAAAAAATTAGAAAACGGGAAATTTTTTGGAGGTTGGAAGACAAAATCGCAATTTTGAAGCACTTAGAGGCCTTTTTTGGGAAAAAATTTTGACCAAGTCCTCTTTGGGACTTACCAGCGGCTTCTCCTCGAAACAACGATCATTTTGACATATTATGCGCCTCAATCGGACATCCCAGTCAAAAGTTATGACCTTCCGAAGTTTACGAAAACACTGCGTTGTACCTGAATTGTCATGTGTCACCCTGGGGTGGAACACGCCCAGATTGGGGTGACCACTCCAGCCCAATTTGGGCGTGACCATCCCTGCCTAAATTGGGCATGACCAACTGCCCCAAAGTTGTAATATGTTTCCAAATAGCCTTAAATTGGTAAATTTATATTAAAAATGTATTATTTGAATTCTTTTGCCTCAATTTAAATTATAAAAAATCACAATTTATGACAATTTAAAACTGTCACTGGATAATTTTAAACGGTCACAAAATATACATTTCTAAAAAAATAAATAGATTTTAAAAATTAAAATATCAAATTAAACCAAAAAAAATAATTAAACAATCAAATTGAATTTAATCAAATTGAATTTAAATAATAAATTAGGAAGAAAAAAACTAATTTAACCTAAAATAAAATAAACTTATTGCGACTCTGAGAAGTTACCTCCAAACATACTTGGTTTGGTTCTCCTATTGATCCGTTACCTTATTACTCTAGCGAATGAGCTCTATTATTTTTGGAGAGCTACCTAATTATTAAGTAGGATTAGTTTCGTGAAATTACCAATTACCATAGGAGGCAACTTTTCATTTACATTAATCAATCTCATGAGGCGAATTACGAATCATAATTATTTCTTGAGCACACAAAGCTTCTGCCCATTTTCCTCGATATACTCTACAACAGAATTCACATGCTAGATTACTTCGTATCCAAAATGGGACAAAATTCAAGCGATTAAAATTATGTCACGTACAGAAATATATATAATATTACATAACGTAGTACATTTATGGAATATTATGGGATGCATAGATCCCCCCTTGATGACTTACGTCTCCCTTTACGTGGATGCCAAATCAGAGAATCACAAGCCTCGAGTAACAACAGAAGGGACTCGTGTCGTAAGCCGCTAATAGTACCACCTCATAGCTAGCCATAATACCTAAACCTCTTCGTACTAATGTTGCAGCAAAACAATGCATAGTTCCTGCCTTGAGCTTCCCCTTGTAATGTTAAGGTCAACCAAAATAGACGAAACACAATCTGCTCAGCCGAAACTATGCAAAATTAGAGCAATCAAATGAATAGAGATCTAGTCTTGAGGAAGAAGTGCGATCTCAATTTCATGAAGTGACTTCCCTTTGGTTTCCACTACATTTCTTTTTACAAAAGTTACTGCCATGATGCAAAAGGTAGCAAATATAGAGTAAAGCAGCTGTGCACCAAGTTTCTCCAACAAACGCAAGAACAGTAGCCCAACAAAGAAATTTATCACCTGTACAAGACCATTAATCTAATGAGAGCAGGATTCAATAAATTATGAGCTTTCCGATCCTTCTAAGTCATTATGAGAACAGATACTGATAAGTGATAACAGTTTCAGCAGGCTACATTTTCTTGATTCAACCATCCAGCAACATTATAGAATCAAACAAAACCCTTGAACATAAACTGCCGAAGAATATTTATAATAGGAAACGACAGAAGAAAATTACCCAATGCACTGACATACAGACTGCCATGGCTTTGGCTCTTATTCGACTAGGAAAGATTTCTGGTAGAAGGAGACCTGGAACTGGGCCAGCCCCGAGAGCAAATGTTAAGACAAACCTGCATGAAATAAGTATAAATTAAGTGTTCATATGCCAGCAGTGTCTTCCCAGAAAGCACTGCATGCACCCATAGTCTAGAGTGACTATATTCATAGAATCATAGTTGCATACTCACAGTAACATGCCACCAACAGAAAAGTACTGAGCTCCCACGTTTGATACAAGTGAAGTTGCTCCTGTGGCTTGAAGGATCATTGCTATTGCCTATACAGTAAAAAATAAAACAAACAACTTCCTTATTAAGACCAAAGTTTATCCTTTAATCAAAAACAATTCAAACACCATAACAAAAAAGGAATTTCCCTCAATTTTGTAATGTTGTGCACTTGCACAAGTTCATATTCCAAACAACATCCGTCTCTTCATCACCATACATCAAGTTAGGATTTAAAATAGTACAAGTACCACTTGAGTCATATATTTTCATGTGCATGATTATCACCCTATAATAATATGCTACATAATAGAACATATATTTAAAAAAAAAAATAGAATTATAGAACATCTATACATAATTTACCATGCCAAAGAAACTCCAGAAAAGTAGAACCTTCCTTCCAAGCTTATCCATCAAACCCATTGAAACGATAGATCCTGAGAAAAGTGGGCGAAAAGGAGATTAGCTATAGAGAATTAGAATAACAGGATTGATTTAGATTTAAAACCTGGCAACCAGAAGATAGCAGTACCTGCCAAATTAGCGATTCCTATGCAGACATTTGCAATGTCTGATGGCACTCCAGCACTTTTAAAAACAGTTGAAGAGAAATAAAACACAGCATTTATACCAGATAGCTGTTGTAAAGCAAATAGGGTTGATCCAATAAAAACAACTGCAAAATGAACTCGTGAATAAAAAATAACTTTTGGAAACCTAAGGAAATCAGTGACAAGATAACAACAACAGTAAATACACTCACAACTATCCTAGAGACAAACCAGGAAAAATGTATACCTTTAGAATGACGACCATGAAGCAATTCGGACAGCTTTACAGTATCAGTATCATCACCTCTATCTACCTTGGATAACTCCAACATTGCAAATTTTGCTTCTGATACACCCAGAAGCCTCTCAAACTCAGCCTCTGCTTCAGCAGTTCTTCCTTGCTACATCACAACAAAGAGGAATAATCAAGGATTAAGTAAAAGATTAGAAGTAAAATGGATGTAGGGACTCACTCAAGACTACAAGTGAGAAGAAACTATGAAGAACTACAAACACTACAATGTGAAATATGAAAGATTCTCATTGTCTTGTTGAGTAATAAGAACCAAAAGTTATTGCAAACAGTGCCTGACAAGGATAAAAAGAGACATGGGCAATGTTAGCTAATATGACACTCCTAAAGTCTTCTATTAAATGGGACAGCAAGAACATGCAAAGAAGTGACAATGTTTTTAAGAGCTATAAACACTAACAGTGTGTTTGGTAGGGAGAAAAGAAATAGGTGAGAATTAAAGTGGATGGAAATAGGAAAGAGAGTGTAGATTTACATGCATTTGGTTTAAGTGAAATAGAAAAGAAATAGGAAAGAGACTAAATCTGGTAAGAATAAAAAACAACAGGGCGAGATGGGGGATTGGGGAGATAATAAATATAAAAAATAGGCAGATCATCAAGTAAAGAGCAATTATTTCCATCTTGATTTTACTTCAGTTTGAATTCTAAATGCAATCACTAGGGAAAAAAGAAGAAGCTAAAAAGTAAATCAGCGTAGACAGGACTTTAACATGCAACACCAAAAAAATATGCAAGCAATCCTCTAGGAATTGTATTTCCAGAGTATTCTACTGTTATACTTGATACTTGTTCTTAATTGTTGACATAACAAGAGATGGATGCAGCAGACGAGGAAATCTTCAACAAACTATTAGTTAGCATCGTTTAACATTGAGACATCAAGGGGTTCAAACTTCAAACTAATATAGAAACAGTAAGTTACAAATGAAAAGATATAAAGAGATAATATCTAAGATGAAATAATATTAGACTAGGTGTCAACCTTGTATAACCAATGCGGACTCTCTGCACAGAAGACCATAGCTGCAGCAAGTATAGCAGCTGGAATGGTAGATACCCAAAAACAAACCCGCCACCTATGTGAAAAAATTCAGGGTGAATTTTTAAAACATCATGAATAAATAATATATAACATGATGACATGAAGTAAGATTTATATGATACCATCCAGAAATTTCTTTGACAGGGATTCCAATAAATAAAGCTCCCATTAGACCAAGGCATGTTGCAATCTGGATGAAAGCTCCAAAGGTGCCCCGCACAAAAGCAGGAGAAACCTGCCATTAAAGAGAATAATCAAGTAAATTTTCAGTATAGTCAATGACACAGATGCAACAATTTAGTGATTTACATACCTCTGTCACATACAGAGAGGCAACCGGAGGGCCCAGGCCCAAGCCAGTCCCAACAAACAACCTTCCTACAAGCATGCCAAACAGGTTGTTTGTTGCCGCACTGAAAATGCACAATTTTACAATAAGAAATTAGTCATAAGAATTTATATTGGAAAGCATAAAAGTAAAAAACTGTCATGTGACCAAAGTGAAATACACATACTGACTTGTGGTGAAATATGCATAACAGGTAAGAAATCTAAACCTAGGGGGCCTTTAAATCAAAACTAAAGGTCCACTTACTGCCCACCTGTAATCTAGAAATTCATAAAAATGGTGAGATGCTCTGTTATGTCATTCTATTGTTATAGACATGATATGCATGAAATATATGAAAGAAGAAAGGCTTATGTTCTTTTCTAGAACCACCAAAGAAACATGAAAATATCATAATGGATGAAGAGGCCATATGGAAACCATAAGATGGCAATCAGGTACATTTGGGATTGGGAAGAAAGAAGTAAAAAAGATGTTAATATGCTATCACATTAGAAGACACGAAAATGAAATAATAAACTATTCTATGTTTCCATCGTAGCCAACAGAGATAAACCTTGAGAAAAACAATTGAAACCCACAAAGTGGCTGAATAAAGTGCAAGGAGAGTTTCCATCTATTCCATGAGAAAAACAAAATGAATCAAACAATATTATATCGGTACTGGAAGTCTAACCTCACAGAAGCACCAATTATCATTGGCAGAGCACACAACTGGAAAGCCCTACGACGCCCCACCCCATCAGCAATCCAACCACTTAGTAGACATCCAATCAAGGCACCACCAAGACATATGCTCACCACCAGACCTTCATTTCAGGGGGAAAATCAATTCTATTTATTCTTTTACAATAGAAAATGAAATTAAGCACAGGTTTCGGAATCTTTTTGTCACCTTCTGCCAATGTATTTCCATGGAAGCCAAGATCCACAGAAATGCTCTCAAGTGGTTCATTAACTACCCTGAATGGAACACAAAAGATCAAATATCAAAATTTAAGTCTTCAATGGATTCTAGACTAAAGCAACGAATCCAAGAGAGTGCACCAAAAAGAAGAAATTATGAAAGCACAAACCCAAGATGGTATCCAAAAAGGAATGAAGAAATGGTCGCCACAAGTACATGCGGTAAAGAAAGCATCAATGAAGGATTTGAGGTTCCCTTGTCCAGGCTGATGTCTAAAAGATCTATCAGGCATTTAAAACAGCATGGTTAATAAATCACCATAATTGAAGACCTCAAAAAATTTGCAGTACATCATAAACCCAGGCCATCTTTTCTACTATCTTTTTCAGAATTGCATTGAATTGCAAATTATCAACAATCAATAATAGAGACAATAGCAACAGCATAGATGCTATGTTTCACAAAAAAAAAAATTGAATTAACAGATGTCATATAAACAACCTGAAGTACATCAGTAAAGGTTCAATAAAGGGTGCTACCTGAGTTTTCTTCCACGTCCTCCATGTTTGAATTATCTCTTGAAGGAGTGCGCTTGTACATAGATGAATGTCCCACCCACATTAACCAATATTTGACCTGCCTATTTTTATTAATATATATCACATGAAAACTCTTCGAATCAAACTAAAATCTTAACAGTTCCATTCTAGCCAAGCTTAAACTGAAACTCAGGCAAGTGCCGCATACATAAAAAGACATGATGCTGCATTCAAACACTCACAAGTCACAACCCAATTTATCAACACTAGTTTGCAATTTTAACTTCATCAAATAGATTCAAACATCACTCAGTAATGCGTTACAAACTACAGAACTTACAGATCACAGTACCATCAGCTTATCCTAACGTTTCAAACAAAAAACACCGAAAACAAACTATATTTATTAACGCTAGAAATACGATTGCTCTGTCAATCAATCGGTCGAAGGATCACGAACAAAAAAAAAGCCAATAAAACACACTTTATTTCCATCATTATCCTTATCATTAACCTTATATATGCAATCACTAGTTGAGATATGTACATGGCAGAGAATACTGGAGAAATTTTGATGATCCTAAGCAGCAAACGAGTTCCTCTGTTTTTTTTTTTTTTATTCTCAGAAACAAAAAGCGAGAAAATAAAAAGCATTAAGCGAGGCAACAGAACAGAGTTTACAGTAAGTTATTATGGAGAAAAAAAATGTAAAACGAAGTAGAAAACAAAAACTGAATCGAGATCAAGCAAAAAAAAAAAAAAACGAAATCTGAGCTGAAAAAGTGATGGCTGAAGTGAATACGCAATTACGCACCAATACTATGACGGATCCTCCGTTTTGTTCCGAGAGAGAACAGTGAAGAAGAATCAGAGAGAGGTTGTTGGTTTTGTGAATGGAAATAAATACAGTGATGAAAGAGAGACGGTTACCAACCGCGGAACGAAAGCGATGGCGCTATCGTGCGCCAGGGGTTGTTGCTGGTTCGCGAAGGAAACATATAGAAAAGGGAATCTAATCAATACGGGTTCGTTTTGTTTTTCTTTGTAAGGGAAAAAAGAAGGAAGGAAGGAACGCGAGCCAGAAACGGCACTAGCTGAAGAAACAGTACTGCTAATAATAATAAGTAACTAAAATTAATTAATTCTTTGTTGAAAATCAGATTAGAAAGAATTTACAAAGTAATTGGTCAAGTGCAACTCAGATTAATCTATTGTGGATGAAAAAAATAATCCGAAGAAATTTTTTTTACTAGAATTAATCGGTGAGATTCTCCAATACACAAATTAATCATCAGTAAAATACATAAATATTCAAGACTAATGTAATGAATTAGAAAGAATGTGAAGGACACGAGCGAGTGGGAGAAGGGAATGGACGGTGGAACGAACCTGATTCCGTGTAGGGGCTACGATGAGGACACGTGTTCATGATGGTGTCTTTAAATAAAGTGTCAGTCTCTGTTGCGTAAGAGAATAGGGACCCACTGCGGAGACTCGTGGTCCGATCTTGTCTTTTTCTTCTTCTTGCTTTCACCAACGCCCTCGTGCAACATGCATCATTTCCCACCATGTTTTTTCATGTATTTTTTTTCTACATGAGTCAATATTTGTATGTTTTCTGTTGCAGAAATATTTGCTTGATTGTTAAGTTGCATTAGAGTCAATTTTTGGTGCTGTAAGAGTGCTTAGCAGACATTTTATCGTTTAATTAGTAGGTAGTGGCATTGAACTTTGGTCTGAGGTAGGTTTCAAGGAGTTACTAGCAAATTCACATCTAAATAACACAAAAATAATGAAGAGTTACTTTAGTTTGATACACTTTTTCATTGTCTTTTAACATAAAATCAAACACGGGAGAAGAGGTGATCTCATCTTTAAAGATTACAATACTAAAGTAAATAATCACCTCACATAGTAGTAATATAAGTTATGGAGGAGCAAAGAATACTTAATTTTGAGAAGAGTCCACATATTTATAGGTGTAATCTAGTGACTTCTAATTCAAGTTAGATATCTATTTTGGCTAGGCGGTCACTAGTAGTAGGTTGGGTTCTAATGGGAATAAAAATCTATTAAGTGCATGTTTAATTTGTGATTCAAAATATTGAAACGTATATTCTAATATAAATTCAACAAACAAAAATAAAGATCCTATTTCGTTGACAAAATTGATAGATTATTAGAAAATATACACATTATCATTTAGGATCATAAATATCACAAAATCCAAATCCATCATATAATCCAATGTCTTCTTATTCATTGATTTATAAATCTTCTCAAAATCTACTTTAAAAATTAGAAAATATTTTCTTTAATTTTTTCCATATTGCTTATTGAGTTGAGGAAAATTTTCATAACTTTTAGGATAAATAACCAATTGAATTCCTGAATTTGTAATACGCTCATATTTTAGTTCTTGAAATATATGAAAAATAAATTTTTATCCCTAAATTTACTAAAAGTGTGACAATATAGTCAAACTTTAAATATTCACATCAAAGCAAAACATAATTGCCGGAACATGGATTGAAGTTCCTTCCTCTCTCTCACTTCATTATGCTCAAAGTAGAAATTAGATTTTAAATTTTACTCCTATTTTATAAAAATACTTGTGCCACCGAATCGTCATCAAGGGCCTTGCAGACAATGTAATAGGTTGGAGAAGGAGGGATTGTGTGTGTGCATGTTTTCCTTTTGTTATTATTTCTCTGTTAGGAGAAATTCTTAGAAACAAAAGATGTGTGTTGATTTGGTTGGAAGGGAGGCTCTTGCGGTGGTGTGACTGATAGGATGTGGCTGATGCGTTGGAAGGAGTTGACGGACTTGAAGGATTTGACATTGTCATCTAGCCTAAAGTCGTTGTTGTCGATGTAGAAGTTGAGGTCTCTTGAGAGTTTCCATTGCAAATGAGTGCAAGGAAGGAAGGAGAGAGATAAAAGAAATGGTAATTGTGGAAAAGAGAGAAAAAAAAGAAAAAGTAGTAAAAAAATTAATATTGTACGTGACATTTCTCTTGCTTATAGTTCACTGAAATTTTATCGATAAATCAGTCTATTCTACTCATCATCGGAGTCAGCAACACAATACAAAAATTTTCATTAACAAATTCATCCACAAACATCGTGTAGAATATTTTGTTTGCTTTAATCAAAATATTTAAGATTTGAACTAAATTGTCACACTTTTACTAAATTTAGAATTTTTTTTTCATCTTTTAAAATTAAAATGTTATTGCATTACAAATTTAAGGAAAGATTCAGCAAAAACCCACCAATTTTATGGACATTTTACTTTTGGAATTAAAGTAGGAAAATAAATTAGAGAAACTCTTAGGTAACTTCATTCATATAGAATTCCTATAATAACATTCCTTCACCCTTTACAATATCCCCAAAAAAATTGATGAATCTAAAATTAAACTTTTTTGGCCCTTAAGCTCTTATTGCCATCAAAACTTCTCATCACCTCCTTTATTTCTTCTAAACAAAACTAAGTAGCAAGTTTTTCATTCTCCTAAGCTAAGGACACGAAAATGAAACACGATCCATTTAAGGCCTCTCCCACTTTGATTATCAAAAATGCTCAGAGAAGAATTTAGCAACCTTTGTTCGAACACCCTTAACAACGTATCTGTACCTGTTTGTCCCGCAGTGCAAATATTTTGTTTAATGTTGCTTCTAGATTTTAAATAAGCATAAAAACATCTAGCGTTGAAATGAAATGGTTTAGAATCCTAACACTAGTTTCCATATCTCACCACAATATTTATAGACAATGATCATGGACATCTCTGTTGAAAACCATTGTAAATTCATCCTATTTTCTAGCCAATCATCCGTCACCATTCTGATCCACCCAACTCATCGCACTGCTATTAGATTTTAGCCACGTATATTTCCTCCCCAGTAAAGGGATTTATTTTTTTTGAATATTAGTAAAGGGAAATCTTAATACTTAAAATAAACTTATTAAATTCTCTAATCTCCTTATAGCCCTTGCAATAATCACTTCTAAGTTCTAACATGCCATTTTTTACTCACCGGAAAATCTAACTACATTGAAATTAATTTCTAAAATCCTAACAACGCATCGCAATTCATTTTCAAAAAAATCCTCTTTTTGACGTAAGTAAATATTTCTGCAGCCTTAACTACAAGATTAGTTACAGAATAAATGTTTATAATACATTTTAACACTCCCTTCGCCCTCCAAACACACCCTAACAAAGCCTTGATTATGTGAAAGAAAATTGTAAATTTACTATTAATAGAGTTTCAATAAATTAAATTTAAAAATCCAAGAATATATTAGATATCAAAATCTATTTATTTTTTTACGCATTCATATGATTGATTAACAAAGTGAAATAATTAGATAAAAATTGAACTAATCATATTTTATTTTATATTAAATCAAACTTAAATCTTGTAATTAAATCTTGAGCCGTTGAATAAATAATGTGTATCAACTTAATCATAATCAAAGATCTTAATTTGTCTTATTCGATTTAAACAAGATCTGTGTTCTAGATAAAAAATATTCATCTGAAATTTTAATTTTCTAATCGAATGAATGGACGAAAATTGAAACCGACAAAACAAATTGTATATTCAATTTCTCTACTTAAAAAAATAAAATAAAAAAGTTGGGAAAATTTAGTAAAAACGGTTGTCGTTTTGCGTTGTTTCAATTAAAAATTAAGAAACGGCTCTAATGAATCTAGGGTTTATATGCTGCACGAGGTGGTGATCGAAAAGAAGAAACATTTGTATTAGAATCGAGAAAAGCGTTAATCTCCGATGGCTTCGTCGAGGGACAAGGAACCCGCGCCGCCACATCATCACCCACCTCTTCTGAGCAGCCTCGTCGTCCGCCCCTCCCACACCGAGGCCATAGCCACCGGTGGTCGCGTCGCCGACTTCGAGCCCGGCGAACTCCACCATGATCCTCTTCCTCCTTATTCCCGCTCCGATCGATATCCCGATGAACCTGGTTTGTTCCGTCTCTAATCTCTGTAACTCTACTCATGCGGATGATTGAGTTAGGTTTTTCGATTTTTTCGTTTCGGAATATTGATTTAGAAACTGGATTGGCTGGTTCGTTTGTCTTGTTACTATTAAATTGGTTTGTGAAAAAAAAATATTGGATGCGGTGCGCTGTAAAATGGATTAATGCTTGAAAACAGTGCGAAATTGGTTAGTTTGTGGCTTGTTTGGATCTGTTTTTGTTGTTATTGCTTTGAAGTTATATGTTTCGTTTTCACTATAGGCTGCATCTGAAAGACTGAAACCTTGTTGGACTTTTTGGTGTATTTGGCATTGGATCTTTTTGGTTTATTAACTTGATTATCGATAACACCAATAATATAGTCATTTGATCGTTGATAACAACAAAGCGGGAGAGCAATTGAGAATCCATTTGCTGCCCATAGTCTTCATTTTTTAAGTGCTTGTCTAATTATGTTGGAGAAAGTCAACTTTCTGAAAGAACTTTTGAAAAACAAGCAAATTTTCCTAGAATTAGTCCCAACCAAATGTGGGCGGAAGTATAAATTAGTGAAAGCTTAATTTTTCAAATTTCAAGTAGAATTGATTACTTGAATTTGTTGTATTTTATTTATTTGGGGGTTAGGCGAGATAAAAATTGCCTTTTTTATTTGTCTTTTCCACATTTGACTGATTGTATCTGTACAGATGTGGGATTTGTTAGATCTGCTGTGTATTCATTCTGTACATGACACACACATGGCTCTCCTGTCGATTATGGAGTGTCAACAGTGAATAAACTTTGCCTTTATGTGTTACAGCTCTGATGTTGCCTGCAAGATCTTGGGCCTTCAGGAAGGCATGTTACCATGAACTCAGCTTTGGATCATGTTCTGGGATTTTTTTTATTTAAAGGGTTCATAAATGGGTTGGATGATGGAAATAGTCCATTCTGCATGAACTTGGGGTTTTGCAGCACGGAATCTGTTGCATGGATTTTCATTTTGCAGAGTTAGGGTCATATGTTTGGTTTGGGATATTTGTGAAAGTTAAGACAATGTTGTTGAATTTAATGCAGTCTGGGATACAATTTGAAGTTATTGTCATACATGCTACAGAGTGGACAATGTGCTAGAACATCCATATTGTTACAGGGTTTGTAGGGGACTGAAACTGACCATTACAAATTGTTTTCAGTGAATAACCTACAGTTATAACCAATGTGGCTGGCATATCTAGGTTCTGCAGCAAGATGTGTTTGTGGGTGGATAAATTTCTAATTTGCTACTTTTGTGAAAGCTCACCTGACATTTTGCGAAGATGACATTTACTGACGATAACTTCATAGGGTTGTTGGTTATATTTGGTATTTTTGTCATTGAACTCCTGGCTATTTCAATTCCATATACTGGGTAACTTTTGGATATAGTCCTTGTGATGATTTTTTTGGCTGGTGGTTGTCATTTTAGTTTCTATGGTTTTTCTTCTTTGGCTGGTTGCTCAGGGGTGATTTAGATGGTTCTTTATTTACAACATGCAAGGCTGCTGGAAACTTTTGAAATATAGTCCTTGCGATGATTGTTTTGGGCTGATGGTTGTCATTTTAGTTTCATTGGTTTTTCTTCTTCAGTAGGGATGATTCTGATGGTTCTTCCAGAGTAGTAATTCCACATGGTTATTCCAATTCCAGATACTGGGTAACTTTTGAAATATAGTCCTTGCAATGATTGTGTTGGGCTGATGGTTGTCATTTTAGTTTCTATGGTTTTTCCTCTTCGGTAGGGATGATTCTGACGGTTCTTTATTTACAACATGGAAGACTGCTTTCCAGAGTAGTAATTCCACAAGTGAAATCTAAGAACTTCTGATATCAACATGGTTGTATAGCTTCTGCTGAATCCTGATATTTTTCACGTTGATGCATTGACTGGGTACACCAATATGGCACAGAAAAGGGATGTGTATCTTCTTAAAATGAGAGAATGCCCTTCTCCATGTCCAATTTCTTTCTCCTGTTGTTTTGAAGTTACTCGGGGGCATAGTATATCCCAAAAAGGGTGAATTGGTTGCTGATATTATTGCACATGGCTTCTATGGGGTTTATCTGCCTAAGCCATTCCTTTGTATGATTTTTCTGCAAATTGGTGGACTATGTTGCTTGAATCTACCTTTGGTTGTCATAGCATACTAACAGAGATGGTCCCGAAAAGAGTCCAACAAGTGGTTGATTGGGGTTGGGGTATTAAAGTTTGGGAGTACTTTGGTCATGTTTGTTGGTTGTTTCCTTGTGGAGTACATTTGGATATTGTGCTCCTGAGTTTGATTACTTTCGAAAGGGTAAAAATAACATTGGTCTATTGTTTGTTTGTCTTGTTGGATTAGTTTTTAGTTGGAGAGGTTAGTGCATACTCTTAACCAGGTTTTGAGCTTGGTTCTTATTTTATACTGCAATGCCTAGGTTGCCGTGGCTCCAAAATGTGATTTTGGATTTGATATTTCAGATTGTTAGGTTAAATTATTTGTATTTTTAATTATATTGTGGTAGCATCAAAGATGGAAAAATTGGTGTCAAGGATATGATTATGAAGGAGGTAACTTATTAGTGGAAAACCTTGCTCATAGAACTTGTTTACTTTACAGTAATATGGATCAGGTTTGGGAAGTGACATTGAAGGTGTTATCATATAAACTTCCTGCGCTCTTGCACACATTTTTAATTTTCGTATCCATGAGGTGGAAAAGCCCTGTGTGGTGGAAACCTTCCCTTTGGAATGACAATCTGGTTATATTACAGTTGCATGATCACAATATTATTGGATTCCACTGTAGATTCCAATGCTGAATTTTCTCTCACTTCCTGTAAGTCACTTATTTTCAAACTTCACTGTCTATGTTTTCCCAGGATATAGAATTCGTGCAGGTTCTTCATCTCCAATTCACCGAAGAGAAGCAGATCACCGTTTTGGTGCTGATTATAATAACCTGCCACGAAGCCGTGGTTATGGTGATGGGAGAGATCCAGGAAGATATCGAGACCCTTCACCTCCGTATGGTCGAGGTAGAGTAGGGGGCAGGCCAATGGGTAGAGCTTTTGATGGGCCTGGCTTTGTTTCTGGACTTGCTAGAGGGGAAGGCAACAATCGAAATAATCCCAACGTGCGTCCTAGGGAGGGAGATTGGATTTGTCCTGACCCCTTGTAAGTGCAATTCTTTCTGAATTCTGATTGTGATCAGACTTCCATTTTCATTGGCATTACTTGTTGCTCTTACCTATCTTTTAAATAGTCCTAAGTTATTTAGAATTTTCGTTGTTAAACATCCAAATAGCTAAGATCATTCTGTGGAGATTATATCTTTTAGCTTTACTATCTTGCAGGTGTAATAATCTTAACTTTGCAAGGCGGGACCATTGTAACAGCTGTAATAGGTCTCGTAATGCACCTGCTAGAAGTCCTAGGAAGGCTTATCCTGCACCTCCACCACTTCATGCTCCTCCTAGACGCATTCCTGGACCTCTAATTGATCGCTCCCCTGAAAGGACTTTGAATGGCTATAGATCTCCTCCTCGTGGGTTGGCAAGGAATGGCCCTAGAGAGTATGGGTCTGCTGCTCTGCCGCCACTCAGGCATGAAGGCAGGTTTCCAGATCCCCATGTGCGCAGAGAGCGTATGGATTTCATAGAAGATGCTTACAGGGGGAGAAACAAGTTTGATAGGCCACCCCCACCGGACTGGGATAATAGAGATCGTGGAAGAGATGGCTTGTCTGATGAAAGGAAAGGATTTGAAAGGAGGCCACTGTCACCCCCTGCACCTCTTTTGCCATCACTTCCTCACCATCGCGGTGGTCGATGGGCTCGTGATGTTAGACAGAGAAGCCGCTCTCCAATAAGAGGTGGCCCACCACCAAAAGAATATCGCCGGGATACGTTCGTGCATCATGCAAGAGATGATAGGCGTGGAATGGGACGAGATAGAATTGGAGGAATGTATTAGCTGCGGTTGTTTAATATACTTTGTGATGTAACTAATATTAGCTTCATTAGACGTTGGTATGAAGAATTTGAGAGATTAGTCCCTGAATCTTCAGAATAGGTCACAATGCATTGGAAAACTTTTTGACTTTGTGCACTCAAATTGCGTGGTTTTATGATTTTATCGGTTTGTTTCAGTCCACTTAATCTTTTTACTTTAGGTTTGTCAATGTGTTTGAAAATGGTGAGCACGTGGTTTTTACTCCAAATCTTTGAGGGAGAATATTACTAGACTTTTTATTCTTTTGTCCATGTAGACTGCTAGATGAAATTAGGACACCCACCTATAGCCTAGAATATTAAACAACACAGCAGTTATTTTTTTCGGCTCTGCATCTGCTTGGAAGTAGGAAATATGGTTTATCTATGCCCTCAGGACCAACCAGGAAATAGCAGAGCGGGTTTTGCCCGGTTACTATACTCTTGCAAATTCAGTTGGTTGTAAACAAGCAAATTTGATAATTGAGGGCTGTTCGAGATGAATGATGACAGGAAAAGTTAGTATGTAGAACTGGATCACAGATGCTACTGTCAATTTAACACAAGCAAGGAAGCTTTCATGGAGTTATCAAATAATTTGGTTCCACTCGTGTCTATATCTATACTGTGTTGACAGCTTCAAGTCAAGTTTAACTTTGCTTGCCTACGCTGTTTTTCGCTTTGTCGCTTCAAATGGGCATTGTATGTCATTATTTGCTTAATTTCATAGACCACAGGAAAGAAAGCATTGATTAAAAAAAAACAGATAAGTTGATTCGACATGAAAACTAGAAAGCATTATGAATTGTTTCTATTTAATCTCTAATTAATTTTTGAAACACGGAATATGATTATATTTTACTTTAATTTAACATTTTATTTGATTCTTTTATTCAGCTCAAATTGAATAAGAGTATTAAGACTAATAAAATCCAAAATCCTCCCCAGTCCCCACAGAATTTAAACACAACTACATTCTTAAAATTCGAACCCACTATTTAAATTAAAATAATTTCTTACCAGCTGATATATGTGCTTTGTAATATTTTTATTTAACATTTTATCTAACCTAACTTTACAGTCTTTATTGTTTGAAATATAATATATAATAAATTATAAAAGTAGATATTTAACTATCACTAATTCATCCTCATGTCATTAATCAGGGCCCTCTTTGGTTTTTAAATCTCAGAAAAATAGCATAAGTCAAGCCAAGACAGTATCAATAACGGAAATAGCACATGGAAATAAGTAGGAAGAAGAGGAAATAGAATTATACCATTACATTATTATTACTAATTTTCATTTCTCATGTCCCCAAAAATTGTACTTGTAAAACCTCTACAATATTAACTCTAATAGTATTTCTTTCACCCTTTTACCTGTCTCACTAGAAATCTAAAAGCCAACACAGAATGAATTGAAAAGGCACACGCAAGAAACTGGTTGCTGCTAGATCAAAATCTCAGTTGTATGTGCATGCATTCTCCTTAAGTTTGATGGGTTCAATGTTGGGGGAATCAATAGCCACTGAGCAAGAGACACGCCTTCGATGTTTGGAAATCACCAACTTCCCAACAATATTCCCTCGCGATCTAACTTCAAAGACAAGAGTCATTGGTATTTTTCCATTGTCCGCCAAGCCAGTTAAGCTTGCACCAGCACCATATAGAGAAACCTTGCTTCCATGCAGGTTCAATGACACTATCCGGGTACTCTTTCTCGGTAGATAATGCTTCTTCAGCTGCAGGAGCAGTGTATGTAAACACAGAATGTAATAGTTAAGATTGGTGATCATTATCAACATCAGAAGCAGAAACAAAGCATATATTACCCTCAATTCTCAAACTAATCCTTTTCCAAGTCAAAGAGGTCAGTGTTAGATATTACATTTCATTCTTACCTCACCAGTTGCAACTATCATCTCAGAATACATAAGATTCACTGCTTTAGAGCTGACATGAATTCCGAAGAAGGTTGCAGGGTTATGCACTGTCATTCTTACTGAACAATTTACTGTCAGCATCTTGGTTGGAACTCCTGTCAAATCCGACCCTTCTCCGAATAAGAAGTTGTGTACTGTGAAACTCTGGAAGAAAAGAGTCATCAGGTTACCTTAAAAGTTCATTAAAATTTATGGTAGAGAAATGGGGATGGATAATTAAAGCATGTAACTTCGAGAAGAAAACTTGAATTTTTTTTTTCTCTTCACATCAATAATCTACAAGGCTATAACCAGTAGGTAGATGAAGAATAAAATTTTCAAGAAGGCACTTGTTATCAGTGTGTGAAACAAATTGTCAGCTGGAAAAAGTAAAAAGAGAATGAGTAATTAGAAAGAATTAATAAGGAGCCACAACTTGCATGATTGTGAACTCAAACGATGTCAGTGTGTACATATAATTCCAAGGATCTCAAGTTCCATTCTATCTTCTCCCCAATGCCTTTTCTTTTTCTTCAGATATGTGATTATTAATCTGATGTGCAAAGTGCATAAAAATACCTCGTGCAAACAGACTCAATTTATAATTTAACTCACCAGAACAAGAAATCTACAGTGACATGAAAAATTGGGGTACAGAAGATAAAAAAAGGTTGGGGGATGCAATTTCTTGGTCAAACTGCACATTAACATGGCACTAAGAGTACTTCTATTACAAGTATGCATCAAACAAGTAGACATCACTGAAATTGAAAGACAGCATTCCTTTCAAATCACTGCAATTCAACTAAATCACACCACATGAGTGCCTGATCCAACATTCCTTCCTGTCCTAGACATCATCTTAAATCCAAGAGGATTCATTTGGTTTCCCACAAGTATCCTTTTTCAGAAATCAAATAATCCTGTTAGAGACACGCACACAATAATAATTGTGAACACCTCAAACCTCAAATGGTATAGGCACAACTATCTCTACAAGTACATACAATAATCGCTTCCTTCAAACTACATTAGAAAAAACATAAAAAGATGTGGTCTCTGATTAACAAAACAAGTTGACAATATATTATAATATAATCATACACACACACCCCTTCATAGTCAACCACGTAATTTACTGAATTAAAAATAAACAAGTGGCAATATTCTCGAATATAAAAGCATACATGTGAGTGATTATATTATAGTTATAGTACCTTAACACTGATCCGAACTTTGTGAGGCCTGGCAGCCCCAGCAATGATGAAACAAAAGAGGGTGAAAATGAGGGCAAAGGCAAGGACCCCAACGAAGATCTGAGTCTTCCTCCTAGAAAAGCCTTCTCTATCCCCATAATACCCTTCCTCTTCCTGAATGACCTTGCACTGATCATGAGGCCATGACCCTAATTTGTTTTTGCGGGTCCCTTTATTATTCCTCCCCCAGTAAGAGGCAATGTTGTTGTAGGAGCCGGCGGAGACCCTGCTCGAAGAGGAAGCCCTAGAGTGATGGCCGTAGGAGTGGTGCGACGGCGAGTCCACGGGGCTGTTGCACGCCGGCGTGGCGTGCGTCGCCGTCGATGACTTGTCGCCGTCGTGAGAGTCGCGTGAGGGACTTTGCACGTAGTAAACGGCGCGTTTTGGCGACGATGACGTGTCCATGCTGGTGACGTCGGAATCGGTCTTGGCGTGCGCCATGGTGGCAAAATGGAATGACCCAGATGAGATAACGGTGGCAAGATTGGAAATTTAATGGTGCCCAGATGAGAAATTGAAGAATTCAGTGTTGGGGTGGAGAATTGGGATCATGGGAAAGGTGAGAGTGAAATGGAAAAGTGTGAGAGAGTGAGACAGCTGTTGGTTTGGTTTGAAGAACTTGTGAGGAGATGGTGTCGTGTCGGATACAGTATACAGAATTAATTCATACGACGACGTCTGTACGTTGTTTTTTCAGATTCAGTCAGTTACTTTGTGTCTGTGAGATACACTTGTTATGTCTCAGTTGGCGCAGGTTGTTACCTCACCTCTTTTTCGTATACTTTTTTTCTTCTTCAATTCAATATTTAGGTAAATAATCAAATTTCTACTCTCAAAAGTATAATGTAAATGATAAATTAATCAAAGATAAAAAAATATAATGCAATTTAATTTTTAATACAAAAATAAAATAAATTAATTATATCGTTAAATTTATAAAATTATTTTATTATTAATTTGTAATATTATGAATTAGATAATAATATATATTTTTTAATGATCGATTCTTTGTTAAGTTATAAAATTTATGAAATCAATTTATGTAGAAAGAGTAATTTTTTATTTTATTTTCATATATTAATTTATAATCTCCTCAGATTTTAAGAGATAAGTTTACTTATTTAGTTTAGAATAAGAAAGGACTAGCACATTATTTGATACATTATTTTGAAAGTAATTTATTTTTAATTCAAATTTATTAAAAATTGCAATTTTGTTTTTATTCAATGATTTTTTCTATTTTGTAATTTTTAATAAGTTGTAAGTAATTACAGAGTGTACACTAAAAAAAGTATGTTATATGTCACTCCTCTTTAAAAATAATTTTTAATCTATCAATACTAGATTTACTAAATTTGAATTCCTTAACGGTCTTATTGTAGGAAGAAAATAAATAAATAAATAATAAGATGAATAAATATAGAAAAGGTGAATGCAAATAGGCAAGAAATATAATGAAAATAACTAGTGAGTTTTACATTTTTATTTTATTTTCTTGTCTCATTTTCCATTAACAAATTCACCCCATCTTTTATTCTATCACTTATTTCTTTCTTTCTTTTCCACCATATTTTAAGTTGAAGTTGAGATTTGTAGAATAAAAAAATAGTTAAAAGAAGAGATTCTAATAGAGATAATAAAAATATTTTGCACCTATAACGTTCTAATTAAAAAACAATAATCTTTAATTTATTAACAATATATTTACGATGTATAAAAATCTTTACACTCGCAATAAATGAAAATTAAACTCAAATATCAAATTCGTCTCTTTGGTAGTTCCGTAGTTGATTGTGTGAACTTATTTTGAAAAAAGTAATGATTCTTTCATTAATTTTTGGAAATAATATTAAAAATAAATAATTGTTTTTAGAAGAAGAAAAACTTTTCTAAACATGTACTACTTATTAGATTATTTGACATTCGTACTCAAGAATTTGTTAGATGTCATTAATGTGAGTTAAGAGTAGAATTGGGACACAAAAACTGATGTGATTTTTAAAGAACAGAAGTGGAAAAAGGTAAACCTCGAGAGTATCACTTTGTTTGACATACTCTCTTATTCGTTTGCATTGGCATGCTATCTTATGATGAAACATTTTTCAGGTCTCAACATTGTGTTAAGCACAATATGGGAAGCAATGCACACTGACTGAGCCTGCAAATTACGTTTGATTTGATAAACAATATCTGAAAACTTCTAACTAGCTTGTATATCTTAACTTGATTTGATGCTGAAAGTATTTCTTTTTTCTTCTTCTTCTATGTCTCGTTTAATTGTTGGCTCATGTTGCCTTATAAACATTTTTATATATTTAGTTTAAAAATGCTGAACATAATTCAAAATCTTCCATTGAGTTAACTTGCTTTCATTTATGTATTATTGTTTCCATGAAATTGAGCACAGATCCAAAACCTGAAACCCACTTGTGCATTTTGATGAAGTTAACTTCATGATATGTTGAAGTACCCCCCAATCATTCAAATTGAGAAATGCAACTGAACCTGCAAAGGAGTTTCAACATCTTAATTATAAATTAATGTAATCTATCATATAAACAAATATGAAAGAAACGAGATTACATTTTAACTCTACTTTCTCTTCTCCATGAACTAGTCAATGGATCAAATGTCTTCTTTCTATCCGGATATTTCTAAATTTATTGTCTATTGTTTATACATGTTGCAATTAGGGATTAAACTTGTTTTTCCTTGTTTTATTATACGATAGATTACATTTATCACTTACATCTGGATCTTAGGAATCATGAAGAAGGGGAACATCTCAAGAAATGTACAAAGTCAGATAATTTGGGTTTGGAAAAATCATTGGTGGCTGTACTATTGTTTTGCAGTTTGCACACATTACGTTCACTTTGGTTTTAGAAAGAAAAAACAAACTGTGATTTTTAAGTAATTTGTGATGTTCTGTTTCACATGGATGGAGACATGGGCAGGCTAAGGTGCATCTAAAATTAAAGTTTTAATTGTTGCTTGTACATAGGTCAAGACGTTGCTGATTATAAACATTATTCCACAGCAAACAATTCAAAATCTCTCTTTTACTGGCATCCTCATAATCAAATCAATTTTTAAAATAAAAAGCTTCTGTATGAAGCACACGTTGCTGAAGGTATACATAAAACTAAAAGAAAACTTAAGAAGAAAAAAATATCTTCTTTGGGTTGAATGGCCAAATTGTTTACAAAGTCTTACACGATGCTGCAGGACTAAGTTGACTATTCATGTGACTATTTTGTGTTTTGGGTAATGATTCGTCCGAACAAGTATAACTACTTTGCATAACACTATAGTCTAATCCAGCATTTCAATTTGGTCACTTTTGTCTTACTTATATTTCAGCAACTAATGTTTATATTTTGATTTAATTTTGATAAATAATTTAAAATATTAGTATAAAATTATTCAAACTTGTAGTCCCCTTGTATTAAAAACTGATCATAAATTTTTAAACTTTGCAAGTAAAAGGGTAATCTCTTATATTAATATCATTAGCCCGTTGTGAAACACACTAAAAATAGAATAACATGGCTTAAAATATCATCTACCAGACTACCACTTTGCTTTCCTTACTCCACTGTCAGAATCCAACTTAAATTTTAGGTAAATAACTATTCAATATGGTCTATTTTGCTTTCAAAATATCCCATGAGATCAAAAGGCCTTAAATTATGTCATCACTGTCAAAAACCATGAGAAGGCAATAATCCAAACGGGAAAAAATATATCAGAAGAAAAACCAGCGTATAAAAGAAAAACTGATCATACAGTATACACACTTCAAATAATCAAAATGGATATAGCCAATGTTAACATAGATTAAACTTAAGATCCATGTATTCAAAATTGGAAATCTGATCAACACCAGACTTTACTTTCTTAGATTAAGAAAGTTTCTTAAGATGTAACAATTTCTCAAAAAAATAATAATAATAATAAACGGTAATGTTGGCCTCATAGAGAAGATTAGAATATTCTACATTGAATAACTTCGTCAGACATATGCTTGTCTATTTACAATGATTTAATCATTGGCCAAAACAAATCAAACAAACCCCCAAGTTCTATATATCGAGCTCTAGTGATAAATCTAAGCCAAAGATAAACAAAAACATGAATATGTACGAAAAATTAAGAACAGAGAAAAAAAAATATTGTTTTGAACCGAAAAGGGACTCAGAATAAGAAGGATGGTCGGCAAGGCCGAAAAAGGCCAATTACGACGAACGAGACCTTTGTATCAATATCATCACTGTCCATTTGGTGTTTCAGCGACTAATAATCAAAATAAGTTCATTTTAAAAAAATTAGAAACAAAAACATGGACGCTAGATGCTGAATAACGAAAATGGGGATAAAAATGCAACCTTTGCAGAAGGAATGAAAGAAACCCTCGAATCAATTAGGTTTAGAGATCGATTGAAACACTGCGCTTCCAAATCGTAGAGTTAGGGTTTTAAAGAGTACCTTTGGGCTTCTTTTCAAATGAGAACAGCTAAAATAAGTGGGCTTATTGTATCCCCAATTGGGCTTGTTCTGCAAATAAAATTTAGAGTGTTTCTTCATACACCATTCATTTTTTCTACTACATCATTTTAAACAGTGTATTTTCGAAATTGCCCTTCACTTTTTTACTGCTTTTGTACACGGATCCGTAAGAAACTTACGGATTTGGCAATCCGTAAGAAACTTACGGATTCGCCAATCCGTACGTTTTTTTTTTTACATACGGATTAGGCAATTCGTAAGCCCAATCCGTACGTTTTTTTTTTTTTT
>CM023949.1:28032507-28045706 GCA_013407115.1 Glycine latifolia | reverse complement strand
CTCACCCAATATTTCATTCATGCCAGTATCACAATTAAGAGTTAAATATTGGAAAACACACACCTGGAGAGATGGCAGCACTAATCTGCTTGGAGGCATTATAAATATGACGAACAAGTGGCATTCGCTTGATAAACCACTCCCCAAGGCCCAGGACAGATGCACCCAACCATGATGACATGAAAACCCCAACCAAGAAGATGAAAGTTATGGAAGTTATGAATCCAAGACCTGACCAAATATTAGCAACTAATTTCAACAAGTTTCAAACAGTAAAATCAATTGAAAAAAGTTGTGTTGCTCTATTGGACATTTCAACTTGAAATAATTCAACCCTCCCCATGGCAAAAAAAATAGAGAAGACAAAAAAATGAATATTATGAATATGACTTCATTCAAATATACATCCAAGAAACAGAATACTAAATAGCCATATTTTTAGCAGCCTAAAGTGAAAAGGAGATGATTTTCTTAAAACAATCCCTGCCACAAGACAAAATAAGTTGTTGACCAAAAAAAAAAGAACTTTGTCACAATCTTTACATAAGTAAGGGTTAATTGTGAAATATCATAAAACATAAGAACTTACCAAAAATATCAATTCCAAGTTGAGCATAGATAGGAGAGAAAAATCCATCCACGAAATGAATAAACCACCATGTTATATAGAAGGTGATTGCAATTGGAAAGAGAATGACACTGCAAAAAAACTAGCAGTGAGATATCACCAATTCAAAAACACAAAAACAAATGACCTTGCAATAAAAAGAAATAAAGGACCTTATGAATTAGAAAAGGACAAAGCGACCACTGGTCCAAATATAATGCAGCAAATCTTAGATATGTACAAGTAGAGAGAGGTATACTGGACAAGAACAAATACTCCCAGGAGCAAGTATTCACTATTAAGTCATCATTGATGACGTAAAGTCTATCTATTTCTCCATCATGGTGTCCTTTTAATTTAAATCAAGTGATGAGAGAGCAATGGGATTGTCACATATTTTTGTGTACTTATGTTGTGAATTGTCATAAAAGAGTGCATATTAGTTACTGGTGTTCAGTAAGTGATTTGGAGATTTATAGTCTCTACCCTGGATTTTCATTCAATTAAGATTTCCCTATAAATAAAAAGTATCACTTGGACTCTTTGATATTACTAGGAATTATATATCCTCCCCTAATAGTGAGGGGAAGAGCTTCCCATTGTTCAGTAGCCCATTATGCTCCGTAACTTTCAATTTGCAGTCCAACACCATAAAAAAGAAGATGCCAGTAGAAATAAAATAAAGATAAAAAAAATTAAGAAAATAAAACAACACTTCAAAGAATATAAGGCATAAAAAGGGAAAAATCATTCAGGAAACAAACAAGATCATGTGTATGAATACACAATAGATATCAATATATCATATATCCATACTTGAATATCAAGATACTTGGACAGAAGAAAGAATAGCGTACCATCCAGTCATAAACTTTTTTGATGCCCAGCTTCTAACAACTTTGTAAAAAGTCTACAAATAGACAGAAACCAGAAAAAATGGACAACCAGTGAGACAAATAGTCATGAAGGCAGAGTAAAAACTCTCAATATATGCAACTAAAAGGGTGAGATAACTCTTCTTCCGTATTCAAAACCACGAAAACAAAAAAGAACATTCACTTCAAATATATACAGCTAAAAAAATTTCTTTCTACTTATATATATAAAAAAAAGTTATTGCTCCATTATACAGCTTACAATAATACAATAATTAGCACTATATAAAGGGCTTCACTTTATAGCCAATTTCGCTATCCCTTTTCATTTTGAATACAATTTGATGAATCATGATACACACTGCTTATCAAAGAGAAACTATCACTTCCCCAATTCCTAACTGGTTCATCCCCAGAAAAACCTCAATCCAAGTCAAGGGAGAAACTTTAAAGTAAATCACCAACCCCAGCACATTCAATAGAGTTCAGATTAAGCGAGTTGGAGAGAGAAAAAAGAGGAATAAAAAACGAATTGCGGTGGTGAATTCACAACCCTAATTGGGGGGAAGAGATCACCTCGCGTCCGGAATGATGCGGGGGCGACGCCGACGACGATGGCTTGGGGGAAGGAGATACGGCGGGGTCGCCGGCGGGGACGTCGGCGACGGGGATGAGAAGCTCTCGATCTCTGTCTCTGGTGGTGATGGCCATGGAGGACATCGTTTCGGAACTCAAAACGCAAAACGCAAAACGCGAAACGACGGAAAACCTCTTTCTGCTTCTGAAAACTTTTTTTCTTTGTGGTCTTCGCCTTCCTCTTTTCTCTTTTCTCTTATTTTTTTAATATAATTTTATTTGCTTCAAATATGTTTTAAGTCTATCTGTCTTTCAATATTCCAGTCTATGACTCTATTTATTTGCCATAGAAATTTGATGTCAACAACAGTGATTCAAGTTGTTCGGTTAATTTCTAAAAATAATACTGTAATACATATTTTTAATTTAAGTTTTATCATGAAGAATTTCAGTTTATCAAAAGTTTTACTTCAATTGATTGATTGTAAATTTTATAAATATTTGATATCATTTTTAATTCCTATCAATTAAAAAATAATTTCAATTTAATTTCTATAATATGACCATTTTAATTTTTGTCCTCTTTATTTTATTTCATATGATTATAACAACTTGAAATTAACACGACATTATAATGATTAGATTTTTAAAATCAAAATATAATTTTTTTCTCTCTGTTTTTTAAATTGTAGATATGGTTTAGCACATTTTTTAGAGACCACATACAAAAAGGTAATTTTTTAACATATTTAATATAATTATATATTTGATATTTAAATTTCAAATAACTAATTAAGTTAAAAGTTGATTTGTGGTTTCAATGACATGTATGTTTTAGTATAATTAACCATGTAATAATAATGTTTTGTTACATTTTTTATACCATTTTTTTTCTTCTTTTTTTCCTTTTTCCTTATCCAATTTTTATTCTTCCACTTTAGTTCATTATTGTTGAACATGATTTTCAATCACAATGAGTTTTTCTTCTTTTTTTTTTTTATTTCTTCCTCTTTCTATGATGATCTCCCCCTAATTTGATAGTCTCCATGGTAAGAAGAAGAAAGAATATCATCTTTATGAGATTTCCTATCAATCAAAGATAAATAAAAAATAAATTGAATAAGTAATTAAAAAAACGACTAGAGATCAAGCAAAATAAAGTCTTTGGGACTCTTATGGATCTCATCTCTTTGCAAAATCCATCTTTTTTTTTTTAAATCATGGCCTCCCTCGTTGGATTTGTAAAAGGTTTTAATATTCACAATTGCCTTGATTTTGGAATCAAATTACAAATAACATTCAACAATGAAAACTTAGGATTCAAACATTGTTGGGATAGAGAACCCCTACCCATGCCCTCCCTCGCCCTCCCCCTAACTTCTTCCCTTCCCTTATTTCCTATCTAACATCTCGTAAACAAAACCTTTTGCACCTCACCCTTCAACAACAACATTATTATCCTAGACTTAAGGTGTTTCATGATCCCTTTTAGGTATATCTTTGTGTACCCCAAATCAGTGTCATCTTATTCCTAGCAACACTAAAGTCTAACATTGGACCACCTGGTCTCCATCGCAACGAAAGGAATAGTCTTGTAACCAACAACAACGTAAATAACAACATCGACTATGATGTCAAACAGATTTTGGTATGACTAGTTCTACTATGAGAGACTTTTTTAGGTCTCTCAACGTGGGAAACTTTTTGTAAACCATCTGATCTTTATTAATTTTAATAGATGGATGAAATTTATTTATTTATTCTTTTTTCTTCTTTTACCTATTTAACTCATCATCTCGCTCCGTAGTCAACCTTCATCTTCTTCCTTCTTACACCAACCGCCATCATCCACCATGTGCCATAGTCAAAGACAATTTTTTATGGTGCCATTTTGTATTTTTTTCTCCTGATAATATCTATCTCTTCCTTCCTTTCCCTCCTCTCCCCTTTCTCTCTTCTTTTCCATATTTGCAAATCCATTTTTCAATCTAAATATGGAAATTCAATCCAAATCACACTATTCTCCCACCGTCCAAACCCAAATCCCAACGACTTATGTTTCTTAATCAATCTTGCACTCAATTATGTCTTATTGCAGCATTCCAATTTAGGAGCGAACGTAAGCAATATGGAGATTTTGCAGTGGTGGTGGTTTTGTTGTCACGCACTCCTGTTCGCAAGGATCATCATGAACCATTGTAAAACCCACCATGAAGCACAATGAACCCACTAAGAAAGAATCACGACCCATAAAACATGATCAAAACTAGATTCCATATCAATGTTAACCACCACGACCCTTTGCAAAAACTTACCACGAATCACAGCAAATTCGCTACAAAGTGCTTCGTGAATTATGTAGATCGTCTTTTTTTCTAATATTGCATTTGCTATGGTTACTTTTGTTGTTATCGTAGATATTTTTTTCACATATTCTAAATTAAATATAAATTATTTCATTAAATATTTCTTATTTATTTTTGTGAATACAACGAAATCTTATTTAAAACGAATCTAATATTGTATATTGTATATAAGTGGTGTATGATCCATCATATGTTAAACTTGTCTAATAATTAAATTTCAAATAATTGTGTTGTTATATTATGGTTATAATCCCTAACATAGTTATAGCTCACCACTTATCGGAGGGATTAAACTGAGTGAAAAAAAAAATTTCTTTTAACAATATTAAAAATAACAATTAATGACAACCTATAAATAGAAACAATTAATGACAAATTGAAGGGACAATTTGGATATTTAGTCCTCGAATAAAAATTCAAAATTGAAAGTTTGTTCACCATAACGCGCGACTGAAGCAAGGAAAGTAGAAACTTTTGATCATTGATTCAGATTCAGAAGAACAAGGTAACGTTTGTTTTATTCGTTGGTTGGTTTCTTTGAGACGAAGAGATTTGATAGATTCGATTCGAAGAAAAATGAGTTGCGGCGAGAAAGAGGCTATGGCAGAAGTGAAGGAGTGGCTGGCGAAGACGTTCGAAGGCGCCGGGAAATCAGTTCCGGAATTCGAATACACGCCGCGCAGCGTCAAACATTTGAACCATCTCATGACTCTCTCCAAAGCCAAAGACGAAGCCGCGCGGCTCGTCGCTCGCGATTTCCGCCTCAAGTCCTCCGAGTACCGATCCCAAGGTTAGGGTTAGGGTATTTGAGCATAGCCATTATTGCTTGATCACGATGCAATTTGACTTGGATTTCAAATTCTGTACCAAAACAATGAAAATGATATTGCAGCTGCGAGGATTAGGGAGATTTTGGAGAATCTGGGATTGGCGCAGGAGAGCTTGCCCTCCAATGTGGTTACATCGGCACAAGTTCTTGCAAATGTCGCCAACTTGTTGAATATAAGAGATACTGAAATGAGTAGGTGTGTTTTGTTGGCTTTCACCCATCTTGTTTTGCTTTGGTTTCTGCATCAATATTTGAAGTTTGAATATTGAACTCACCCTGGAATCTGTGTTTAGCTTTCTTGTAGCAATGGGTGATATTTCCTTGAGGAAGACTGAAGTCGAGGAAAAAAGGGCTGAAGTGAACAAGGAATCCAAGCTTCTACTTGATTACACCAGAAAGGCCATAGCCAGGCTAACCTATTTAAAAAGGTACATTTTCAAATGAGTTAACTTAGACGGGGATTTAAATTGCAATTGTCAAAATTGCAGAAAATTGTAGGTATATAATTGCAGGTGTGATGTTGTTGTGGAAGCATCCAAAACTGCAGTATTGCAAACTGCAATTTAAAACTATGCAATTGAGTGCTTTTATGTATTCATGGTGTGTTTTACATTCCAGTTGCCTTGCAAGTTTTGATTGCATTGTGGCTATCACGACCTAATGCGGTTGTTGCACACACCTCAACTGAGTTGTTGCAGCTGCATCAAATGATGTCTCCATAGATAGTATATTTGTTGGAGTACAAGTGTGAGACAAAGTCCCACATCGGATAAAAATAGAAAAGTTGAGCACCATATTAGTGAGAAAAAGACTCATAAACCTGAGCCTTAAGGTTTTGGGTTAAAGTGTGGTGTCTAGTTCACTTATATGGTTACTCATGACCCATTGGTGTAAATCTCCCCGATATTTACCCCCATATATTTTCCAACAATATTCAGCTTTTGGCATAATACACTCTCTTGTTATCAGTTATTTTGCTAAGTTTACATGAAGTAATTTTTAAACAGAACACTTGCTCAGTTAGAAGACGAGGTTGCCCCATGTGAGGCTCAGAAGGAAAGTTGGGAGACAAACTTAAAAGTAATGGCTGCAAAAGAAAGGCAGTACAACCAACAATGTGACAACTACAAGGTATGGTGTCTTTTTTTTTTTTTCTTGTGGAGGGATGCTTGAAAAATTTGATCTTCGAGGTGAGATATATGTTGGGAATGTATATGATATATCAGACTGGATGTGGATTTATCTTTAGCGCACAAGAGATATAGATAGAAAAAAGAAAAGGATGGGAATGAGAACAACCAGAAAGAAAACTTTAGTCATTGAGGAAAAAGCGAATAATCCCATTCCCATTAAACCTCTTTTCTGCTATGATGCTTATGATAATATGATATTATCCCTTAAGTTTGTGATTTGTTAGTTTGTGTACTTTTGATCAAATTTTATTTCTTCTGATATTTATCCCTTTTCTGATCTCCCTTGATGATTTCCTCCAATGTACTATTCGTCTCCCTTTTCTGGTGCTAAAAATCATTTAATATACTCTTCTAACTAGTGCCTCTTGGGGCCTTCTTTTTGTACATGCCCAAACCACCTTAACCGATTTTCAGTCATCTTTTCCTCAATGGGTGCTACACTAATCTTCTCTCTTATAATGTCATTTTGTATTCTATCTTTTCTTGCATGA
The DNA here is from genome assembly GCA_013407115.1 of Glycine latifolia. Taxonomy (NCBI): domain Eukaryota; kingdom Viridiplantae; phylum Streptophyta; class Magnoliopsida; order Fabales; family Fabaceae; genus Glycine; species Glycine latifolia. The sequence goes on along the minus strand of CM023949.1, from coordinate 28,038,769 downwards.
CTATACGTCCATCTTAACATTCTCATTTTGTCATAGGCTGCAGTCTAGGACAGATTTTTGGCTCACTGCCATGTGCCCCTGCCACCATTAATAAATTAATAAATAACACTGAATTTTTGTACTCTTTATGTTATTCTATCTTGCTTTTTTTATATTTCTGATTCTTATCTTTTTACATGCTGAATAACCTTTGGTGCAGAGAATGTTGGATCGTTCAGGTTATACCCCAGAGGTTAGCCATGGGATTTTAGTTGAAATGGCCGAGCATAGAAAGGAGCTAGAGAAGAAAACTAAGCCCATCCTTGATACTCTGAGGAGTTACCAAGATTTGCCTCCGGTATTTTATGTTTTACATGCTATCTGTTTGTTATAATTCTTGATTATTTTTAAAACTATGTTGTGTTTATTCTTACATTTCTGTTGATTGGGATTGTCCAGGATAAAGCTTTGGCTGCCTTAGCAATTGAGGATAAGAAAAGGCAGTATGCCGATGCTGAGAAGTATCTTGAAGATGTATTGCAGTCAGCTCTTGCTAGTTCTGAGTGATTTAGTATTATAATTTATTTATTTTTTTGTAAATTTGCTTGCTTTTAAGATTCTATTTTTCAACCTTGCTAAAGATGTGTATGGACAAGTGTGTTACGTAAGTTGGCTTTGTTTGGACTTGGACTGAATGGGATCAGGGACATCTCTCGTGTTATTTCTTTCATAGGGACATTTTTTTTTGTGTAAATACTGGTATATTGACTTTTCATGCAACCACTTAAAAGTTAGAGACTAAAATTTATAAAAATTAAAATTAATGACTTTTTGTTGAAAAAATAAATCAATTGTCATGCTTATTGGTTTAGGCTACACGTTGAATATGCGATTGGATCCAAGATCCGATTTTTGGGAATTTTAGGACGATGAGACATTTAAGACCAAATTCTTGCTTGAGACGGGTCCAGGTTATGGGCTTAGACAATTTGCTCTAAAAACATTAAAGTAATTAAAAGAAAAAATGGTTTGTATTTAAATGTTTTAAAAAGTAGTTATTTATACTAATTAATTGATTCGGATCTAATCTGATTAACAAAAAAAATCAAAATTCAATATGCCAATCAACCCATATATTTTTAATGGGTAATAATATATAAGCATTCAAAAGCTCAAATATTATATATATATATCTTTTATCTTCATGCATCGTGATTTTTTAAAATAGTTTCAATTCGGGTTAGAACCAAAGACCAAACTCATCATGGCCGTAGAAAATAGTAATTGGTTAAAGTTGCATGCCTATAATTCCATCTCTTTTCCACATTTTCCTATAGCTTGAAATTAGCATGTGCATTATACATAATCCAATTTTATGAGTATCATTATACTAATCTAAGACAAAAGCTATTCATAACAAAATTATGCAACTTCTGCAGCCAAGGGGTTCAACTCTTCTTTCTTGTATCAATTGAATGAGTCCTTATATACAAGGTGAAGATGCTGATATCTAAAGGCTGTATACATGGTCTCAAAATATGTAATCATAAATTTACAATTACCTCCTCAATCAATTCACCTAAAACTAGGTTCTCTACTTCATTGACAACTTTCTCAGCTTCATCTGCAGAAAATCCATGCCTCCAACCCCAGTTCCATATTCCATTTATCAGTCCATTGTTGCTCTTTATATCTCTCTCCATCATTGCATAGATATTATCTGAAGCTAGTTTTTCACTGTAAGATGTTAGATGCTCAATGGCACTGTAGACTTCATCAACCAACCTCCCTAAAGAGATGTGATATCTTGAATGACCTGCACAAGTTAGCAATAAAGGGTGAACTGCTTGTGTCCCCTGAAGGCTTTTTCGCTCAGTGAGTTCATTTGCACAATCTAAATAAAGTTTGAGATTGGCTATTTCCTTAGTTTCACTTCTTGGTAGGATCTTGGGACAGTTAACATCAAGATTGAGGAGCTCCTCTGCATGTCCAATAAATGATTGACTAGTTAGAAGCAAATATTTCAGCTCGGAACTGCCTTTGTCAGGATCACAATCGGTTTCATTGAAAATGATATTGGTGATGCTATGAGCTTCCTCAGCAGGGATAGCATTATTTTCATGTTCAGACTTAAGAATCAAAATATCATCACTAGAAGAACTCTGACTTTGCTCACAAATTTCTGCAATATATCAAAAAGGAAGATATATAAGTTATGTAAAAATATACCTGCTATGTCATGACTCATGATTTATGATTTAGATGAGTTTTATATCCATGCACTCTCGATGTAAAAAAAATTACCCTATAGAAATCATGGTAGGTATGACCTTTAAGGTAGTTATCGGGCAAGCCAATAGCCTTACCATCAATGTATAGACTATAAACTATTTTCTCTCTATATATGAGCTGTTATATCCATACTTTTTTCCCAAAAATATTACATGCATAACCTCTTATCATGTAATCATTTAATATGTGGCACTAATGATGCTAACTTGAGAGAAATTTACCTCTAATCTTATTTGCATATGCATCTACTTCTTCATGCTCCACCGCAAGATCATATGTTGTTGTAGTGATTATTCTAATCTCAGGGCAATCATCTTTACAATAAACATCAAGACTATTTGCTTCGTCTGCTCTTAACTGTTCATCCTGTTCAGAAGAATAATGAATTAAAATTCAGATTTAAAGCCTTCATTGATAAAACAAACTCAATTTTCTTACAGATAGTTCGATACTGTTACATTCACAAGAGACAAAAAAATGAGAGTAAGAGTAAACTTACAACTGGTTTAGCTGCTTCAGGCTCCGCAACAGCGGGCCTTTGCTTCTTCATCTGATTCTTTATCTGCTCATTGGAATTGGTATTACTAATTTTTTTACTCTTTGGTTTTGAGATGGTGTTTGAATTTGAAGCAGTGCTCTTTCTGCTGGGAATCTCATTTTTGTCAATTCTGGACCCACTTTGTGGCTTCCTCAACTTTGTACTTGTTGAGCTAATTTCTCCTTGATCTTGAGATTTCTTCACAACTTTGGGTTTTGGAACCTCACCTAGTGGGATAAGGCTTTGTTGTTGTTGTTTGGGTTTCAAAACCTCCTTTTCTGATAGCTTTCTACTTGTGGTAATGGTCTTTACCTTAGCTTTTTTATCAACGGTTTCATTTACCTGTGATTTCTGACTGATATGGCTATGCGGTTTTACCTTGCCTCCTGGAGCCATCTCATTTTCAACAGGCTTGATTTCTTTTTCCTTCAGCTTCATGCCCTCTCTGAGGAGCTTAGCTCTTTCCTCTTTGGCAAGTCTTTTGGATACATATTCTTCCATTTTCTTTCCCATGTTGGTGGTTGAGCCTTCTCTGTGTTGGAATACTTTGGAAGGGACAAATTTTGCTTTTAGATTTCTAAAGGATAACTCTTCTGGAGGAACGACATGCTCATAACTTTTCCCACATTCTCGATATGGAGTACACCGAGGTTTCATAAGTACAATGGGAGGTAAATCACAAAAATGTTTGTATTGTGGATCAATGGAATGATGGACCTGAACCTTAGGCTCTCTGACAGGACTCTTTAAAAGTCCATTGAAATGAGTAGTCTCAAGAATTTCCTTCAAGGTCATCTTATGTTCTAGATTAACCTTCTCAACATTTTTTCTTACCTTAGGCATATCTATGTCAAATACAGGTCTCTTCTGATTCAGAATCATTGGACTCTCCAACTGTTTCTGTATAACAGCTGGAAATGATCTTGAAGAGGCTTCTTCCAAACCCATCAGCTTGGCAACCAGATTGGATCCTCTTTCTCTCCTTGAAGTTGTTGGCGAGAAAGAAGAATCAGAAAGCCTATCATTCCAAGCCACAGAAGACTGGCTTGAGTTTGTAGAGCGGAATGTGGATGCTGAATCCAACCCTTCAGTGGTTGTGAACAAATTTTGCCTAACCAAGCTCTCTTTAATTACTTTCTTAAGCTCCTCATTGCAACTACTTGAAGAACCATCAGCTGAAGGCCAACGTCTTTGGAACCCCATTGGATAACTCTGTTCACCAAAATGATCACAATGTGCAGTTCCATCAATCACCTTTGCATCAAATCTGCCTCTTTCAGGTTTCTCATTTTGTCTTCTTTTCAAACTAGCCATGTGTTGTGAAGCCTCTTGCACCTTGCGAAGCATTAGTAGAGACTCTTGCAGGTCAAGAGCCCCTTTTAGCAAATCTTTTGCTATATCTTCAGACCTTCCATCATACCTAAGACCCCTAGACCATGAATGAATCATGTTGTTCAACCTTTGAGCCCCTCTGGATACCTCCATGAGCTGCAAGGATGATGGATCAAAAGACCTTTCAGTGGATCCTTTTGAAACCTTCTCTTCTTTGTCTTGTTTGTTTGCCAAGGATGTCTCGGCCGGCCTCCTATTTTTTGTCTTTTCCTTCATTTTCTGAGAACTTGTCCTGTATTTCCTTATTGCCCCACACTCAACAACCCCCTTTGGATCATCACATGTCATGAATGGTCTATACATGACTGTCTTGAGGGGGATATTCTGTCACAGGAATTTCATCAACAAACTGGGAGGCTAGTAATTTTCTAACAACCAAAACAAATGCCAATTGTTATTAAAATCTCACAGAATACTTACATGGTCTTGTCCTCTTGGATCTCACAGTTTGTCTACATCAGACAAAAAATAAGGCTTGTTTGTTGTCCCACTGAAACATGTGCAATTAATTAATTAGACCTCATCAAAACAACAGTTCTAGCAAAACAAAGCAGGTAGATCAACACAGAAACAAACAAAAAGTCTCGATCAATAGCACACTCGAATATTGAAAATTAAACTATTTGCACATGTTTAATCTAATTGGATTCCTGAAGCAAGCAAAGAGAGAGAGAGTTGGAGATCTGTAAGTTAGTCTCCACCGAAATCAGAAAGAACCCAACTTTGAAATGATGCCAAAGTTTCAACTTTAATCACACATAATCACAATTTTCAAGAATCCATTGACAAGCTGAAATATTTTTGTGATTCGCACTCCATTTTTTCTTCTCTGGATTAATAAAAAAAATACACACTTTTATTTTTTTGTTTCTTCTCAGACTTGATGATGAAACCAAACATTCAACTGTTATGAAACTTAAATTAGCGGTTTTCTTTCCAGAATAAATGATAATTAGGAATAAATAGCGTAACAGAAGACAAGCCATTCAATGGCCATTATGTTTTGATTTAAGGAGAGGCAAACATTCTGCCTATAAATTGTTGTAATTTTCATTTGTAAGATATAACAAGAGAAGCTATCAAGAGAGTAATAGAAAAGTGCTTTTCCACATACATTTCTTGTTATCAAATTGGTATCCAGAGCTATCAAGAGAGAAGGCTGCGGTGTGCGCTAGCCAATAGAGAGAGAGGAGTGTATTAGAGCTCTGTGAGGTGTGTGAGTTGAGTGTAAACACTTGAAGAAAAAATGGCAAGTCTGACCGGTGGCATCCCGTTACCCAAATTGACGAAAGGCACCAACTATGATAACTGGAAGGTGCAGATGAAGGCTCTTCTCGGCTCCCAAGATAACTGGGACGTGGTCGAGAATGGATATGAGGAACCGGCGAGTACAGATGGATATTCAAATGCCCAAATGAACGCATTGAAAGCCATCCGAGCTAAGGACAAGGCGGCTCTGTATCTGCTATACCGAGCTGTTGATGAGTCCGGCTTTGAGAAGATAGCGAATGCAAAATCTTCCAAAGATGCATGGGATATACTCGAAAAAACAAATAAAGGAGACGAACGTGTGAAGCAAGTCCGACTTCAAACCCTTAGAGGCGAGTTGGAAAACATGAGAATGAAGGAGTCTGAAAGCGTGTCCGAGTTCATTACTCGGGTGGAGGCCGTGGTAAACAAGTTGAGTCAGAATGGCGAGTCTCTCTCGTCAAACCGAGTTGTTGAAAAGATTCTGAGATCATTGACAGATGATTTCGAGAATATCGTATGCGCAATAGAGGAGTCCAAGGATCTATCATCGCTCACCCTTCAAGAGCTTGCTGGGTCCCTGGAAGCGCATGAGCAGAGAAAGAAAAACAAGAAGGCGGAGTCCCTTGAACAGGCTCTCCAGGCGAAGGCGACGATAAAAGAGGAGAAAGTGTTTTATACTCAAAACACGAGAGGCAAAATAAAAGGTAGAGGCCGAGGAAGAGGAGGCCGAGGAAGTGAACAAGTCGGCCAACAGAATTGGCGTGGCCGAGGAAGTGAACAAGTCGGCCAACAGAATTGGCGTGGCCGAGG
>CM023949.1:28021352-28032497 GCA_013407115.1 Glycine latifolia | reverse complement strand
TCAGGTTCGGACCGACCAAACAAACAATTTTGAATGCTATAACTGTGGGAGGTATGGGCATATAGCCAAGGATTGTTACTCGGTAAAATGCTACAACTGTGGAAAGATGGGACATATTTCCAAAGATTGTAGGTTTGAAAAGAAAAAGGAGGAACCAACCAACTTCCTTGCCGAGAAAGAAGATGAAGGATTACTGCTGGCGACAAACATTCCGGAAACCGAGCCGAGATGTTCTAATAACTCGGTTTGGTACTTGGACACCGGCGCAAGTAACCACATGTGTGGTGACGAGAGTTTATTTAAGGTACTTTCAAAGGAGGAGTCCGGATCGGTTTCCTTCGGTGATGCTTCGAAAGTAACAGTCAGAGGCCGAGGAACGATCTGGTATCAACAGCAAAATGGGCGAATAGGAGAGATCAAGGATGTATACTACGTACCTGATCTCAAAAGCAACATTCTGAGCATGGGACAGATAATGGAGAAGGGGTACTCGGTTCTGATGAAAGACCGAGAATTACAGCTGAAGGATAAAACCGGGAGGCTCGTTGCCCGGGTAGAAATGAAGAAAAATCGCATGTACAAACTTGAGCTGAAAATAGTTCAAGATCAATGCATGAATCTAGATATGGAGGATGAGGCCATGAAGTGGCATTTTCGGTTCGGTCACCTTCATTTTGGTGGAATGACCGAGCTGGTGAAAAAGGAGATGGTGCTCGGACTACCTAAAATGGAGTTCGGCAAGAGGTTCTGTGAAGAATGTGTGATCGGGAAGCAAACGAGGACTTCTTTCCCGAGGAGGTCGGAATACCGAGCAAAGGAGCAACTCGGCCTAATCCATACCGATGTGTGTGGGCCAATAACTCCGGAATCATTCAGTGGCAAGAGATACTTCGTCTCTTTCATTGATGATTTCTCGAGAAAGACGTGGGTTTACTTTCTGAAGGAGAAGTCAAAAGTGTTTGAAACCTTCAAGAAATTCAAAGTGATGGTGGAGAAAGAAACGAACAGACACATCAAAGCAGTCCGATCTGACAGAGGAGGCGAGTTCACTTCTGCCGAGTTCAACAAATACTGCGAAGAACATGGGATCAAGCATTTCTTGACTGCCCCATATACTCCTCAGCAAAACGGAGTAGCAGAACGAAAGAACCGAACTATTCTCGATATGGTTCGATCTATGTTGAAAGGAAAGAACATGCCGAAGAAGTTTTGGGCAGAGGCCGTGCAGTGTGCAGTCTATGTGCAAAACAGATGTCCACATGTAAAGCTAGGCGAGAAGACACCTCAGGAGATGTGGAGTGGTAGGAAGCCGACTGTCTCTCATTTAAAGGTGTTCGGTAGCGTGGCCTATGGGCGAGTACCGAGTCAACACAGGACAAAATTAGAAGATCGGAGCAAGAAGTACATATTCATCGGGTATGATGAAAAATCCAAAGCATATAAATTATTTGATCCTGTTAACAAAAAGGTGGTGGTAAGCCGAGATGTTCACGTGGAGGAAACAAAGCAATGGTGTTGGAGTAACCCGGTCGAAGAAGAAACTAGCTCGGAAATGGTTGTGCCTTCAACAGAAACAACTACCGAGCTCTCAGATGAAGAAGACGAGCCACTACGACCCAGGACGAGAAGCCTGCGGGAAATATACGACAATACAAATGAAGTTCATGTTGTATGTCTTCTAGCCGACTCTGAAGACTTGAGTTTTGAGAAAGCTGTCCAAGATGAGAAGTGGAGAACAGCGATGGAAGAGGAGATTGAGGCGATTGAACGCAACAAAACGTGGGAACTGACCGACCTTCCTGAAGAAGCTCGGCCCATTGGAGTAAAATGGGTGTACAAGAAAAAGATGAATGCTAAGGGAGAGGTAGAGCGGTATAAAGCCCGACTTGTGGTGAAAGGCTATAAACAAAAGGAGGGAATAGATTATGATGAAGTATTTGCTCCTGTCACGAGAATGGAGACAATCCGACTTCTTATCTCGGTAGCCGCCCAGAATCAATGGCCGATCCTACAGATGGATGTGAAGTCGGCCTTTCTAAATGGAGTGCTGAAAGAGGAGGTGTACGTCGAGCAACCACTCGGATACATGAAGAGAGGAGATGAGAAGAAGGTGCTAAGGTTGAAAAAAGCCCTCTATGGGCTGAAGCAGGCACCTCGCGCTTGGAATGAGAGAATTGACGGATATCTCAAGGAAAACGGGTACGAGCAATGTCCGTATGAGCATGCCTTATACACAAAGAAATCGGAAAAGGATATGATGGTAGTAGCTCTCTATGTTGACGACCTCATATTCACCGGAAGCAACGCGAAGATGATTAAGGAGTTCAAGGAGGTAATGAAGAAAGAGTTCGAGATGACAGATCTAGGCTTGATGAAATATTTTCTCGGCCTAGAAGTGAAGCAGTCGGAGGAAGGGATTTTTATATCCCAAGAGAGGTACGCTCTTGAAATTTTAAAGAAGTTTAAAATGGAGGACTGCAACCCGGTTTCTACTCCAATGGAACCAGGCACTAAACTCTCAAAGTTTGATGGAGGAGAACGAGCTGATCCTGTAAGATATCGAAGTTTAATCGGAAGTCTGAGGTATCTTACAAGCACAAGACCCGACCTAATGCTAAGTGTTGGGATAACGAGCAGATTTATGGAGGATCCGAGCTACACACACTGGAAGGCTTTGAAGAGAATTCTAAGATATGTCCGAGGAACCCTATCACTTGGTCTTCTCTATTCAAAATCGGATGACTACCGACTAGTAGGTTACTCGGATAGCGATTGGTGTGGTGATGTTGATGATCGGAAAAGTACTTCGGGTTATGTATTCTTACTCGGGAATACGGCTTTTACTTGGCTATCAAAGAAGCAACCCATTGTAACCTTGTCGACCTGCGAGGCCGAGTATGTAGCAGTTTCTTGGAGTGTATGTCATGCAGTTTGGATTTCAAATCTTCTAAGGCATCTGGGAGTGATCCGAGTTGAAGGGACCGTGATCCGAGTTGACAACAAGTCGGCCATCGAGCTAGCAAAGAACCCGGTCAATCACGGAAGAAGTAAGCACATCGATGTCCGATTTCATTTTATCCGAGAACAAGTCAAAGAAGGAAAAGTCGAGTTGGAGCATGTTGAAAGCCGAGCTCAAGCCGCGGACATATTCACCAAGCCGTTGCCGACCACATTGCTGGAGAATTGTAAACGGCTGATTGGAATGAGAGATGGAAAGAGCATTTAAGTTTAAGGGGGAGATTTGTTATGAAACTTAAATTAGCGGTTTTCTTTCCAGAATAAATGATAATTAGGAATAAATAGCGTAACAGAAGACAAGCCATTCAATGGCCATTATGTTTTGATTTAAGGAGAGGCAAACATTCTGCCTATAAATTGTTGTAATTTTCATTTGTAAGATATAACAAGAGAAGCTATCAAGAGAGTAATAGAAAAGTGCTTTTCCACATACATTTCTTGTTATCATCAACATCCTCAGTTTTCATCTTCAAAAGTCACAACAACAAGAAAAAGTAAAAAATGCAGCAGTTGAACCCAAAAAGAAGTCAGAATTCATGGTTTCATACTACACTTATGACACTTACCCTTGATTTTGTTTCAACTGTTCATCACTATCAGCAGCACCAATCCCAAACCCAGATGAGAAACTCATGAAAAACATTAAGAAAAAAAGTTAAATTTATGGTGAGGAAGCCAGGAAGGTTTAGAGAAGCTTCATCCAAGGGAATGAGTTGCAAGCAAGAGACTCAGATCCAAATGGGAGAAACAAAACAGTTAAGTCGGAGCATTGACTTTGTAATTGTGAGAAAGGTAGATAGATAGTAGCAACATTGAGCTTCCAAAAAAAAACTGTGTGTGTGTTGCTGTTCAGTATTGTTCAAAGGGTTTTTGTTTTGAGACAAGAAAATCACTGAAAGATTATGGATGTGAAAAATGGAAGCAAATGGCTTTGGTAGTACACAATGTTTGCAGAGCGCCAAAGAAGCAAAGCAAAGCCTGTTCCAAAAGCACACGGGTCAGATAGTCACAGAGTGGGAAAATGGCTCCACGCAAGCCAGTTGATGAAAACAAAAAAAATTGGTACTTCTTTTTCTTCTAAAGTTATCATGTCATTATTATTATTTTAAAATAAAATTACCACAAAAGGCTTTTTTTATGAGCCACTTTTGAAAATAAATTAATTAATAAATGAGTTTATCTTCTATCCCACGGTAAAATATTATTATTAAATTATAAATTATTATTTGAATTATTTTAAAAAATATTTTGTAGATGATTTTTTTACCTGAAATCTTAGATTGAAAAATTATGATTTTCGTATTTAATTAAAAAATTGTTTCGAAACTATGATCCTAGGAATCCAATTTTTTTAAGTAGAGAAAAAAAATTTAGTTAGGTATTTTATTTAATTTTTAATTATCAGAAAAGATATTAAAATTAATTAAATGTATTTTACACATTTTTAAGAATTACTATTTCTAAAAAAATTCATTCGAATTTTTCAAGAATCTGATGTTCAAATATAAAAGAACTTCCTCTCTAATGAACGCTTCCTATGTTTATTGTTTTAAAAAACAGCAAATTTACTGTTATAAAACTTTTTGTGATGCATAATTCTCTTTCTCTTAATAAATAATGTAGTTAGAAACCTGGTCTTCACAGCACTTTACTGTTATGAAGATTGAGATTGGTCAGCTAGGGGCCATTGATTAAGGTTAAATTCGTTATCTGATGTCATACGTAAATGATTGGCTTTATAATATGACATTTTTTCAATGAGATTATAGTAATAATATGACATCTGAAGCATGCTAAATGCATACTTGCATAGTGCATACGGTATTCATATATACAAAAAAATGTTTTGAATGGAAGGAAGTATGGGACCTTGCATCGTACGTCTAATTTCTTATTATTTTATTTTATGTGAATCGAAGGTTTTATTATTACTATATTTTGTCGCGTAGCTTGACATCAAAAAGTGTCTTAAAATACTGCAGATGCAGATAATAATTGATACAAACGCCAATATAAAAAAACTAGGAATTGAGCTATCCATCTGAACCTAATAAATCATTATATACTAATTCTATTAAGTTTGTTTATCTTGGTATTGAAAAATTAATTATCGTCATTCTTAATGAAATATATTAAGTTTTAATGTAAACTTATAGTTTTTTTTTAATAAAAAAAAAACAGAGTGTCCATTAGCTGGAAACTAAAGTCTAAAACTAACCATTAAGTATTGGAATACATGGACTTAGTAATCGAATTCTTAATCGTTTAGTTAAAATTAAATATACATCAATTTCATTTAATGATTTTATTTAACTTTAAATAAAAGAGTCTTAAATGTTACATATTACTGTGACTTTTTTTATTGGTCACAACATATAATGTGAGTTGAAATATCTTTAAACTTTTTAAGTTATTTTAAAATTAAAATTTGAATAAAACACAAATCTGCCAACAAATTCATAAAAATTATGAAATGTCTTTGAAGTGGGAAACAAGTTGCTGATTTTCTTGCAAAAATATGGTCTTCAATCCAGAGTTCGGTGATAATAATGTTTGATCAAGCTCCTAGTATTATTCAATATATATAGTCTCTGATTTTGGCTTTTAGCCCCTTTGTATCGCTAATCAAATCCTTTTTGATTATAATATTTTTATTAATTTTATTATGGTTATGTTTGATAAGGTATTGTAATTAATTTTTAATTTTTTTATTAATTGAAAATTCATTTGATTGTTTGATAAGTAAACTTTTTTAATAGTTTTTTTTTTATAATTTCTAGTATTTTTTTAAACATTATTTAAACTGAATTATAATTTTTTATATTTTCTTATATTTTTATCTTTAATATATTTATTCATTTTTATTATTACATTTTTAAAATAAATCATATTTTATTATTATTTTTTATCATTTTTACACTTTTTTTGTTAATTTAATAATTAATTTTACTAAATATTTTTAATTTAATACATAATATTTTTAGTTTTTAATTATCAACTAATCAACTTTTAACTAGCTTTCTATTAGTTTTATCGAACAATTCCTATAAGGATTTGTTATTAAATTTTTTAGTCACTCGATACATAAGTGTGTGATAAACATAATTCGTGTGTAATAAATAAATATAAAAAGTAAAAGTATTATAATTGCTAAAACTTTCTGTTGTTAGTCAAATGCTTGCCTGGGATGAATTCTTAATTACTAAATATCCACTTGTCCTTACGCGACAACTAAAGTCTAAATTTGCCGGATATATCTCCATCTTCAAACAAAAGTTTCAAGTTTTAATGCTAACATGAAGGAATTATTTTCATTAATTTTTTTGACTTACGGTCTGAATCCCTAGGATCCTATTGAAACGAGTTTTCCTTTGGTAAATCTGAAAAATGCCTTTTAAACTTTTGTAATATTTCCTTTCTCACATTTAATTCTTTTATTTGTATCACCAAGTGTAGATTAATTGATACGATATTATTTTAATTTAAAAAGTAGTTTCAAATTTAAGTTATGAATATAATTCATTTTTTATTATCATCAGATATTAATTATTAGTTATTAATTTTTGTTAATAAACAAATAAATATACAACCATATTAAATACTTAACTAAAAAAATTTTATTGCTGAAAAAGTATTGTGATTTATAATAATCTTATTTGACGGCCAGAGAGAATTATATTTCGTACAGAATTTTTTATGTACCCAAAATAAATTAAGAAGAAAAAAACATACAAGAGGACTGAAAAATTGTGTTTGACAAAGGCTTGACGAGGGCATTTGGTGCACCGAACAGAAAGGAAACCAATCCATTCATTGTTCACACACCTCATATGAACCTTTGTACCACTTGTAATATTATTCATTTAAGGCGAACTGTTACTACTAATGCATTAGTTGAAAGACATATAACCCCACCTACATCTTTAATGTTGAAAAATTCCTGATTGCATGTTGTCATGTACAGTAAGTAGCTTTGAACAATATTTATTCATACCTATAAAATTGATTCATTTCAGTCATTTTGCAGAGCATATATATTAAATAATAAGTAGTGACAAGTAGCTAAATCAACCAACCAAAACTCCATAAATAATTAATAACATACCACGAGAAATTTGCCGGCCAAAAAGTCCCTTATTATCAAAGGATAATATATATCACCATACTGTTCAATTTTTACAAAATATATCACAAAATAAATATTTAATCAAAACATTAATTCTCTACATTAGTATATATTGCATTTTCATTTTATCAACTCCAACGTGTCTGCATACATGAGTTATTTAATTTTATGTGATATTGTTTAATTTTTCTCTCACTAAAATATATGAAATGATGTTACTTATATAAATAATCATTGTTTAATAAATTAATATCATAAATAGAATAATTTTAAAATATTGTAGGACTCACAAAATTAAATTAATCACTCATTTTAATAACTTTATTACTAAAATGAATTTTTATGTAAAATATTAAAATCTATATAAAATTTTAAGTTTCGCAAAATTATAATAAATAATTCATCTAAACAATTATACATAACCAGAATAAGTGTCTAGTTTCAATTAATAAACACATGTATTTAATATTTTTCGTGTTAAATTCAAACAAAATATGTTGTATAGCTTTATATATTAGCTTTAGTGTGATGCGTGTTAGTCTTCACTACACGTGTATCAAAACACAGCTATTCTGAATTTGAAAATTCCATATAAACACCTTATTAGTATATATGTTTACTAATAAAACCAAGTCTAACCCAAAGTATTCAATGTCATAAACCATAGAAAATAAATAAGAGAAATATTATTATTTTTTTTGTTAAAAAAGATTTTCCAGGTAATTTTTGAGGGTGAGAGGACTTACATTTTCATACAAAACTCTAATTACTACCAATATTTGCTTCCCTAAATAAGTCACTATCTACAATCAATTCCAAGTTACCCTTCAACTGAACTTCATCTGTATTTTACACCTGTCAGTTGGTACCCTCAAGGATCAAACAAGCTATTCAAATGGCTTTTTTTTTAAAAAAAATTAAAAAAATTCAGTCACAAGACTCTTGTTGCATTTCACAACTCTGCACTAGGTCCCTATAATAAATGTAACTGAATCCTCACCAGTTTTTTTTTCCTTGTTTGGTTGTAAATTTGAATTGAAGTCAGTGTTTGTTATTTTAAAAAAGGGTACAATTAAGTGTTCAATGCTCCGCTACTCCTCCTAAGCAAGACACTTAAACTGACACACTGAGCACATAATTATGGTAGTTGCAATTCAATAAGCGTGTATACCAAATTAATTAATATTTATTCAAGCATCAAAATACTTTTTTTCTTTTTCTTGCAAAACATAAAAAAAAATATCGATAAATATTAGTTATTAATTTTTTAATTAACAAATATTCAATTTTCCTCTTATACTATTAGGTTAATCTTATAACTCGTGCAAAACATCAAAATACTTGGAAAAAAACAACTAATTTATTCAATCAATATTTGAATTATATAAAAAAATTAAACTAGTTGAAAGGAAGGCTTGTTAGTGGCTTCATTCTCTGAAGGAGTTAGTCACAGTGAACAATTGGATATACTCATTACAAACATATGCATAAATAAATAAATAAAAACATATCGATTATGTAAATAAGATCACAAATTTACCACTACTAAACAGTAGTATCAGTTATCTTATCCCAAGACAGTAGTTTAAGAAAGTTTTTGCACTTCCCGCCTCATGAACGGACATACACACATTGTTTTATAAAAGCAAAAATTACAGCGATAGGGAAAAAAGTGGGTGTAATTGCAACTGAAATGGATTTAGACAAACAAGGAAAACAAAAATTGACGTGTAAGCTTGGCCCATTCCTCAATTATGGTGTTCAATACTAAAATGAGTGTAGCCTTTTGGCTACTAAACACAACCTCTTTTTTTCTTTTCTTTTCTGCTTTACACTGTTAACTTTTCCTTATCAAACCCCCCATCGTCATCTAATTCAAAATTTTCATGTTCTGCTAAATCTGGCGGTTAAGCAAATGGAGTGAAAGCATGAAAGAGGAAAGTATCTTTAATTTAAAATTTGTGGTTAATTAAATGTACCAACATGATATCATGAATTTTAGCAAATACGTATCTCAGTGTGACAATCAAGACAAAAGAAGACAAGTGAGTACGTAGCATATAGATGGGTCACAATATAGCTAATTAGTTACCAACCCCTTTCATTAAATAATTGCAACATAAACAAAGCAATTCTCTTTTGATGTCCAAAGTTTCTTTCACATCTATGGAAATACGCATTCAAAATCTCTATCAAGGCACTATCTACAAAATTTGAAATTTAAATTTAGGAGGAGGATAGGTGGCAACATTTGCCATGCAATTTGTTGAGTACTATTGTGTCTTGTCATATGGAGCTTGTGCAGAGACGCTGCATGAATTTGCTTGACTTAGAAATTATAATATGGGGACAAGGACAAGGGGTAAGCCGGCAAGTATACATAATCAAAGAGACAAATAAGAGTAATTAATTTCAAAATAAAATAAAACAAAAGATGATGGTGAGAAAGAATGTATCACAATGTTTAAAACTCTTAACTGGATTTGAATGATGGTGAACACGGATTCTCATACACACGGTCCCACTCGCACAAAGAAAAAACAATAAAAAGTATTTTTGTGACCCATGATGAGTGTTGGAATGAGACATCTTGTTATCTAGCTTGTCCACTCAATGCTCTCGATTTGATATTTTTGTAGCCTTTCATTGTTTTTATGTACGTGTATGGATATGTTACATAATTTTGTATGTATGAAATTGATTGTTAATTACATAATTAAAAATTGATTAATTTGGAGCACCGTCTTTCCATGAGGCAGCATGTGAACGGTATAAGGGAAATGATTTAAAATTGTAAAATAATCATGGGTAAGATAATGATAGTGAGAGAGGCTTGGGAATTTCACTGCGGATCGATAAAGCCAAACAAGGTGGTAGTTAATCCTTCTTTGTCATTAATGATTGTTTTATATTTTTGTTGTGGCTATTCTTGTCAATAGTTAGTTCCATAGCTTGTTTGACCTATGCTTTGTGCAAAAACTTAGAACAACTGTAACATGTAAACTTATTGAATCAGACTATTGCTAAATTCAACGGTTGCTTCAATGCTTACCCAGTTATACCTTTCCATGAATTCTGGCTTAGAAGGAGCGAGGTTATGGTTGAGGAGTTTGATTTTGATATAAGAATTATAAAGTCATGGACAAATAAATAAATAAAAAGCAAAAGCGTACTAAAGAATAGAAGGGTTGAACTTAATTGGTTCGAATTTTTTGGACGGCACAATCTAGTATACACTCTTATGCATGATCATGTAGATACTATTTAGGGATAAAATTTCCTTCACTCTTACTATTATTTCTTACACTTTTCATTACATTTTAGAATTAACTTCTCGAAATGTAATTTGTCCGTATACCACAATCTACTCTACACCCACCCTGTTTTTGGTCCTGTGCAAAGTCCAATAAAAAAAATTTGGGTCTTCCAGAATCACAAGCCCAACTTAGTTGGACTTGAAGGGAATGTGTGAAGAGTGGTGCTTCATACACCATATAACATTTCTACTACACCATTAGCAAACAGTGTATTTCCATATTTGCCCTCACTTATAAAATTTAAAAACACAAATTCTCTCTTCTCCCTCCTCCGCTGTCCTCTGCGTTCCTTGGTATTCAACTGCGGCTTTCTTTCCAGCGTGGGTGGTTGGTGGAGTTGCTTGGTTTGCTGCGCATCTCATACGTGGTGTTTGGTGGTGTGGTCGGTTTTTGGTGGCGGCGCCGGTGAGGTAAGGTTTTTTTTTAAATTTGGGTGGTGAAAGGGAGAAGATGGCGTTATACGGATTCGGTAATCCGTATAAGCCATTTTTTATGTATATGACTGTTTTTTAATTAATTAGGCACATGATTTTTCATTTGATATCCAAATATACATGATGATACGCTTGTGGAACCCGAAATGGGATTCTTTTGTTAGAAATGAACATGATAGGTCAATATTGGTTTTGAATCATGCTTGTGCTACCCGAAATGAGATGCTTTTGTTAGAATGTGAGATCATAG
>CM023949.1:27940656-28011352 GCA_013407115.1 Glycine latifolia | reverse complement strand
TATGAACATGATAGGTGAAGGTTGCTTTTGAATCATGATTGTGCTACACGAAATGAGATGCTTTTGTTAGAATGTGATATCATTGGTCACTATTGCATGCTTGTGGAACCCGAAATCGATTTCCTTTGTTAGAAATGAACATGATAGGTGAAGCTTGCTTTTGAATCATGATTGTGCTACCCGAAATGAGATGCTTTTGTTAGAATGTGAGATCATAGGTCACTATTGCATGCTTGTGGAACCCGAAATCGATTTCCTTTGTTAGATATGAACATGATAGGTGAAGGTTGCTTTTGAATCATGATTGTGCTACACGAAATGAGATGCTTTTGTTAGAATGTGATATCATTGGTCACTATTGCATGCTTGTGGAACCCGAAATCGATTTCCTTTGTTAGAAATGAACATGATAGGTCAATCTTGAGATTGAATTATGCTTGTGGAACCCGAAATGGAGATCCTTTGTTAGAAATTGAATCAAACTTCGTATGTGATTTACTCTTTAGTCATAAGCTAACATATAAATATATGTTGTACAGGTTATGGCTAGGACTAGAGGAGGAATGCAGCGGCCGGTTGATGGAGATCATGAGCGGCGTAGGCCGACAGCATCCGCTCGTCGAAAGAGGGCGGGTGCTAGTGTTGCTGAGGATCCTCCAGTTGAGGATGCTGCAGTTGAGGATCCTCTAGTTGAGGAACGACATACACATGATCATGTACCGGTGACGGCTGATTTGCATTCAGAAGGTTTTCCAGGTGGCCCAGAAGACTGTTCATTATTGTGTGCTTATGTGGACCATGTGGCTGGTAAAGTTTGGTCCGGAGAGGTATGTTTAAGACAACGAGATGTAGTTTAGCTTCGACATGTTTGCTTCTTAATCATTGTAAATATGTGGTCATTTATTAATTGCAGGAACGTCCAGAGCTCAAGTTGGCTTCCCATGGACGTAAGGTCACTAAATTCGGGAAGCCAGCTCCTGAGATTGAGGGGTTGGTGGCTGCTACAGGCCTTAGTCCGCTTATACGGTGCTCTGTAGAGACTGGAGATCGGGGGTTGTTATCAGCATTTGTTGAGAGGTGGCACGCAGAGACCTCCAGCTTCCATCTGCCTGTCGGGGAGCTCAGTATTACGCTGGACGACATCGCCTCCCTCCTACATATCCCTGTCACCGGCGTCTTCCATTCGTACGACCAGATTGACATTGGAGACGCTATTACATTGTTGGTGGAGCTGCTCGAGGTGACAGTTGATGAGGCTGAAGCCGAGACGACACAGTGCCATGGGGCATACGTTCGCTTGTCATGGCTTCGAGAGCTTTATTTCAGTATGTGTGACTCTCGACAGTGGCTCCTAGCAGCCAGGGCGTATCTATTGCATCTTGTTGGCTGCACCTTGTTTGCCAACAAGAGTGCAACACACATAGGCATTCAGTTCTTAGAGCCCTTCCGAGACATTGATGAAGCAGCCGGATATGCATGGGGAGCTGGTGCTTTGGTGCATATGTATGAGAATTTGAGTTATGCATCAAAACACCACGGGAAGCATCTAGCTGGATATATCACTATACTTCAGGTAATCTAGTTAGAAATTTCATTAGCTGTGGGTTTTTATGCGAATAACTGTTTTTAATTTAATCCTCTTATTTTGTAGTGCTGGATCTATGAGCATTTCCCCACCGTGGGTAACGGGACTGCAGAGGACGGATATGAGGAGACGCAGCCGCGTGCCTGTCGCTGGAAGAGTGCGAAGGCGTTACCGCTGTCGACCTACCGTGCCCGTATTGACAGGTTGAGAGACGATGATATATGTTGGACACCCTATGCGGAGCACAGGCCCTTTCGGGATTTTGAGCCCATCAGTTTGTTTTTGGGTTTTATTAGATGGGGTCCTCACGTCGTCAGATACCTGCCAGACAGGGTGGTGAGGCAGTTTGGCCAGATTCAGCATATCCCGGACTTGCCCTCAGCAGAGGTCCCATCCGCAGACGATGTTGACGACCGATGGGACCACTACGCGGATTACCTTATATCGACCGGTGATTTGGTGCAGTATCCAAGTCACTGTGTCCCTGGGTATATACAGTGGTTCTATCGGGTGTCACATCCATTCATGACTCCGGCACAGTACTCTGAGGCCCGTTCACGTGCCCCAGTTGGGCCCACTACTGATCCAGCGCCGATCCCTGCAGTTGATGTTGATCCCCGTTCACCAGATGCGCCTCCCCATGCATCAGATGGGAGTCTAGATGAGCACATGCCAGCGCATGCAGTGGTAAAAATATAAACTTAATTACCATCTGTCACGTGTTATCACATTTTCCCACTCTTAATGATTTAGTGTTTATGTGTCTTAAATTTGTTATTGCAGTCTGTTTGCGAACGACTGGCTGAGAGCTTGCAAGCCTTCATAGACGATGGGATGGTTGCAGAGGGCTCCGAGGCATATTCTAGGACGCAACAAATGTTGCTCCTAGCTCGTAGTGTCAAGGACTACGGGATTGTCTACACGCGAGGGACCCGACGACGAGCTACACAGCGGAGGCGCCTTTGACTAGTCCATTAGGAACATATATATCTTTTAGACAAAATGATACTTGTATTAGTTTTATGTTTGTTCTTATGTTGGACACAGTTTCTCATTTATAAATATATATAGATATTGTTATGCAAAAAAAACACGATATTCATTGATTTTTCCATTTCTTTTACACATCACGTAAGTCTACATGTTCAGTGCGCACATTCATATGGGCGTAATACATTTGCATTCTACTAAGATAGTAATTTGGCCAATCTTGTGCTTCACTGGTACGGTGACTATTCCACAAGAATGCAGTCAACGGCAAGGGACAATTGTCTTTTAAGGAAACCTGTGCCACACAAAAACAGCAAACAATCATGCATTTATTAAGTTAAAAAATATTATTATAAAATCAATAAAATATTGTCATACCTGCACAAAGTGGTTACCAAAAACATGTCCAATACACAGAATTCGATGAACGTTAGGATCTCTGGGCGGTTGACTTCTTAGGGGGAAAAACGTCATGCTTTGCTTAAGTGAAAGAGATACGACAACCACATTATATCTTGATGCAATTACGTGCCCCATGTCTGTAATATCCATCCACTTGTCCATAGTTACCTGTAAATAAACAGTAACACAAATATGTTTACTATGTATGATTTGCGTTATTATTACGGGCATTTAATGATTAAACAAAACAAAGGTTTACCTTGGACAATCCATCAACCAGTAGGGACCGCTTTAAGGTTTCAAATCTATGTATGCCACCAAACAACGCAATATATCTATCAGTCCACTCTCCAAGTTCTCTGAGCAAATGATTGCGAACCAAAGCCCAAGATTCTTCACCATAATCTAATAAGGCAGCAATCACACGGTACCCGCAATTACCATCTGCTTTGACATCGGTGACATTCAAGATGAACTTCTGCATAAATGGATGAAATTGATCTAGCATCGGAACCATCCCCTGTTGCAGCTGAACATCACATGAGGCATTTGACTGTTTTGGAGTGGAACAACTACTTTGCATTGAATGAAAGTCGTCTACATACTCAAAGTAAGACGGATCCCTTCTCGTTGACCTTTCGTGCTTTGTCATCTTCTTCTTTGGAGCACCTTTAGTTTGAACCTTATCAGGGGGAGGGCACATGGAATTTAAATCAGGGTACGCAATTTGTTTAAGCTTACTCTTAAGAGTCATTTTGCCACACAAACCAAGTTTATCAAAACGATTGGATATGGCTTCAATCTCTTCAGTTATGGTAACCTGCAATTCATGCATATCTTGACTTTCAAAGCTTAGTCTCCGCCAAAAAAAATGAACGGTGTTCAGTGGAATGCTCTGAAGCACAAACTTAGCTAGCTCACATGCACAAGGCAAACCGTAAGCTGTTCTGAGAACACATCCACATCGGTTTGGGTTTTTTCCTGCATAATGAATCCGCTCATACTCAGAAGCAATATGGTTTAAGGCAACCCTGGACACCATACCAACAAGTCTGTTGTACAAAGTAACTTTAAAGGCATGCCCTACAACATGTGTGCTTTGCTCCAAAGATGCTTTGATTTCAGTATGTTGCAAGGTGATCATGTTGTTCATGGCATCCCAAACAGTGCACAAGTCTCCAACACTATTCTGCAGTAGGCGCTTTAGGGTCGAATGTGCAGACTCCACCCTACAATGTATCATGTCATCAAATAACGAATGAAAACAATTAACTTATGCAAATGTCAATGTAAGCAATAAGAAGCCGAAACTTACCTGTTTGTTGTTGTATTCCCAAAATGCATAACTTTGTTTGTCCATGCTGTCACAAACTTTTCTTTGTGGGGATTCAACCAAGTGTCCTTAACGTAATCAACAAACGTAGGCCACGGTGCACATGCAACATCGAACTTCATAAGATATTCATCATATTGCTTTTCAGTAGCACAGTCAATAAGACATCCCCATGCTTGCATGACATAATCCCATGCATGACTCTGCCTAACATAAGTTTTACATTTTGCCTTCACATTTTTGTTAATGTGAAACCGACACAATAAATTTGTTGAATCGGGAAAAACAGTTTTCACAGCAGTCATCAAAGCTGAATCTCTATCAGTGACAATAACCTGTGGGCTGAATTCAGTTTTCAAAAAAATCCCTCTAAAGCATTCAAGGGCCCAGACAACATTGTTGATGCGTTCAGCCTCTAAATAGGCAAATGCAGCTGAAAATGTCATCCCAGTTGGTGTGACACCAACAATGTCAAGCAAAGGAAGTCTGTACCTGTTTGTTTTGTAGGTACTGTCAATGAGGAACACCATATGATATGCATTACTCAGCTGTACTGCATCTGGATGTGCCCAAAACAAGTCACGTACAACATTTTCATCCTTCACTCGATGCCAATGAATATACATGTCGCGTTCAAGAAGTTTCATTACCTGTTGCATTTCAGTATTATTGCCTCTTGTACGCGTTCGGTATGCATATCTTGCATTGTAAACTTGCTTCAAACTTGTTACATTATCCGCATTGTGCTCCTTCAAAGTTAACAGAATATTTCTTGGTTTCACCATGGATCTTGTCATATCACCAACAATGATCTTCTCCTCCTCATTTATTCGACCAGCATATGGGTGTCCACAGAATGACTTAGCCAAAACATGGTTATGATTCCCACATATTAGTTTCACCATCCACCCTTGTTCTCCCGGGATTGGTTTACCCCTCAGCTTAAACGGACACTCACATTTTCTGGTGCTAGTGATTGAAGGTGTGAAACCTTTTTTCCATGCCCTATATTTTCCACTCCTTTCACAACCAATTAACACAAATGACGATCTTCCCATTTTTCCAGTCTTTGTATCACTCCTCATTATGACCGCTACAAAACCATTTTCAAATGCAACGGTACGAGCCCATTTCAATATCGCATCACGCGATTCAAACACCTACACAAATGGATAATTAATATTTCATATGCTAAACCGTGTCATATAACAACTTTAAATACTTTCATATACAACAATTTACCTCGTTTGTTTGAAACGCTACAGAACAATCAATTAAACAAGCATTATCCTGATTCGCATCTGGGTCTACACCATTGTCTTCATTGAATTCAAACGCATCATCGTCTACTCCAAGGTCTTCCTCCATATTAACTTCTTCTGACATTATACTGTCATAAATCCACTCATCGTTGTCCATCCTAACAAATAACAATCCAATTAAACATAATAAAACTCCATGTGGAACACCATATAAATATACACACGCTTATAATTAAATTGTCCGTATTTATATTGTTCCATTTTATCTATTGTTATTTTTATACAACAATTAAATTTATTTACTTCATTTGATCAATTAATTTATCTAAACAAACTCAATCTTATGCAAATACATGTTCCCAACAATTTTCACATTTTAAAAAGGCTTTTTTTCAGCAATTTCCAAGCCATACGGATTATCTAATCCGTATGGATCATACGGATTGACTAATCCGTATGACTCATACGGATTACGTAATCCGTATGATCCATACGGAGTAGTCAATCCGTATGGATCATACGGATTAGTCAATCCGTATGGATCATACGGATTACCTAATCCGTATGAGTCATACGGATTAGTCAATCCGTATGAGTCATACGGATTAGTCAATCCGTATGAGTCATACGGATTAGTCAATCCGTATGATCCATACGGATTAGATAATCCGTATGATCCATACGGATTAGGTAATCCGTATAACTCTTATGGATTACCGAATCCGTATGCCACCAACCAGCACCACTCACCTTTGCACACTTCGCCGACGGCTCTGCAACTCCGGCAACCACCAACAACCACCCGAAGGGAATCAAATGCGACCCAAAAACACCAATGCTGTTGCAATGAACCTATACGGATGTTCGCACACCTGTACGGAGATGTTTTGTGCTTTTGAAATGAAGCTGTGAATGAAGCTCACTTGTCCAACTTTGCATTTTTGTGTCCAAAGCACCAGGGGCATTTTTGGGTTTTTAAAATTAAAATGGTGTAGAAGAAGTTATTGCTGGTGTATGAAGAAGCTCTCATGTGTGAAAACTAGTAGGCCAATAAAAATAAACAAAAGCTTATATAGAAAAAGAGTTTAAAATTGATTATCTATCCAGAATTAATTGTGAGTTGATTTTTTTTTAAATAATTTTTGTGTTGGATAAAAAAAAAATATTGAGTTTATTCATAATTTAATTTTATAATAAAAAATTTAAACATAAATCACACACATTTAGGACTAGGAGTGTAAGTAGAATGATAAAATATAGTCTGACCATATGGATATTCACAAAAAAAAAAATCAATGATAAATACCCGTTTATTGGGATGGATCCGGAGCAACTATTTACTCCCAAATTTGAAGAGGGATTGGTGCATATATGGATATTATACTTCCCACATTGTCTCGTTCCACACCAATTATATATTTTATTAATTATTAATTTAATAAGTTTTTTTTGGTTACAGACGAGAAAAAGAATGAAAAAGAAAAATTAAGGCGAAAACAAGAAGCGACTAAAGTAAAGAAACAAGGACCAAGGGGGAACTTGGTTCCCAAGACAACTGCATGAAAGCCTAGGCCCAAAAAACTATTTTTTTTTATCAGTAGGCCGTAACAAATCTTATAATATAAAAATGATTTACTTTTTATTTTATTAAACCGAATTGTGTTTTTATTTGAATGTTGAATAGTTATAGCCTGGTTTAAAACTACTTAACGTTGAAAGGCTATATTGTTGGTTTAAATTTTTTGTAACAGACAAGTTTCAATAGCATTTAAACCAATAGTAATGGGTGATTTGAGTGCTTTTAAAACTATAGTTTAGTAATTTAAAAGTCAATTTTCAATTTAGTTGTAATAATTTTTTTAATTAACATATTTTTATTTATTTATTTATGTATAAATAAATTGCAAGTTACAATGATATGTATGAGTATATATAGGTACATGATGGAATAACGGGTACGTGAGGATTAACGTTACTGTATGCATGAGTACAAGACAAATATGATTTTTTTTTTCAACAACAATTCTATAAAGTCTATACAACACGAAAGGTAGGAAACACTATTTTAATGGCTAATGATTAAATAAAAAGGAAAAGATAAAATATAAATTTGAAGGAAATCACAAATCAACCGTTATTTGAATTTTCATACTTTTGTGCATAGCATATTTCATATTATTAAATAATTTTCTTTTTTTAAATGTGGATATGAAGACAGATAAAAATATCCATTAGTAATGAAAAAATTGGATTAAATGCTTGAGAATTTGAGTTTGATTTTTATTACCATATAAAAAAATGTCAGTCGTCATAAGCCCGGAGGCATCTTGTTTTTTTTCACTACCACCAAAGTCCTAAAAGCAAAATATTATAACAAGTAATGATGTTTCACAACATTTTGTAGAAAATATGACATTGTCGTAAATAGTTATCTCAGACTACTTTCTCTTTTCATCCAATCTCTCTCCTTTATGTAGAAAATAGACTTTGTTGTAAAAACTTTTTACGGGAATAATATTCTCTATTATAATTAGGCATACACATCAATCACTCACATACCACTAGGGTTTATGAAAAATGCGTAAGAATTAGGATAAGGGAGTTACATTAACCTGTTTCCCACCTAGCTAGGCTTGCTCTATTCTAATTATAGTTACCTCATTTTGTGGCTCTCCGAAAATTAATCCAAATTTGATTTCAAATTAACAGAAAATATGACAACCATTAAATACAGTACATTCTATGCCAATTTCTGCATCCATTCATTCACTCATTCATTTTCTTTTCCTTCAATCTGTTTTTATATTTTTGGCATTGGTTATCATGATAAGCAAAGTAAAGGGGTGGTAGAGAAATAGCGGGTGGAGAAAACCGCTATAGTTTATATATATGATTTTCCTTTTCATTTTTTTAATGGTAATCAATAGCAAATATTAACCTCTCATCCATTCATTCATAAAACAAACTCCACAGATTACTGCCCTCAAACCAATCCTACTATTTTCTGCTTCAAACATGCACACCACAATTCATTGAAACAACATTAAGTTATTCATTGTCTCCTATACATTTTTGCTGACATTCTTTAACATCTATCTCTTTTTTGATTGAAGGGTTCTCTTTTGTTTCCCTTCTTTCTGTTCTTTCTCTCATTGAACAAATAGTACTTTTTTTATAAAAAAAATCAAGAAGAGGGAACACAGCAAACATATCTTCGATCAAGGCCAGCATTTCAACTCCCAATTACTTGTTCCTTTGTTTTTTTATAAAGCAAAGGTGACAGACAATCTAAGAAGGTTTAATCAATGATGGTTCGAGCTTTTCAAATCCAAATCAGCATGCAGAAGTCTAAGTCTTTTCATTTCAGGAAGATGTTTGAGATCCCAGGGAAACATATCCAAGGTTTATTTGATAAGGATCATGATGAAGCAGGTGAAAGTGATAGTAAGATTTACTCAAAAAGCTTTGAGTCTAGAAGCTCACTTGACCATCATACATTTGAAATTCAGTTCAATAGTGATCATAGTCCAACAGCAAGCTTGGGTATTGAAGCACCTAAAATGCTTCCCAAGCCACCAACTGGTATATTTGCTCTTCAAATTTAAAGCCAAGTTAAGATTGTGTCTGGATTTCAGATTGCAGTTAAATTAGTCTGATCACCCTCAAAGTGATGAAATAACAAATAAGGATCATAAACTGTTTCTTAGAAGTAGTTAGTAGAAGATCATCAATAACAATAAGCACAAATTGCTAAGAAAAACTTTGAGCTTTTATTTCAGAAGCTGACTTGATGAAGGAAAGGTTTGCTAAGCTGCTTTTAGGAGAAGACATGTCTGGTGCAGGAAATGGTGTTTCTTCAGCATTGGCTTTGTCAAATGCCATAACAAACCTGGCTGGTATATACCCTTTTTTTTTCTTTCTCCAATCTATGTGTGCCAATTGACTATTCTATTGCTCCTGCAAGCTTCTAAAGGGATTGAAATTGTTTCCTCTTTTTCGTAGAGGAAGTCTGATTTCAATCATATGGTTTGATTTCTGTAAAATTAATAGAATAGATAGTGCAGTCATCTCAATTCAAATTCAAGCACATGTATATTATAAGTGTGACTAACTGAAATATGTTCTCTCAAGTCTCAATGAAATTTCCACTCAATAATTTACTTGTTCTGATTCAATGCAGCGTCTGTTTTCGGAGAACAATCAAAGCTGGAGCCAATGCCCTCAGAAAGAAAGGCAAGGTGGAGAAAAGAAATTGAGTGGCTTCTATCTGTAACTGATTATATTGTTGAATTTGCTCCATCACAACAGATAGCTAAGGATGGAACAAGCATGGAGGTAGGCAAGGCAACATTGTATAACTATAAATGAGAGGTCCCAAAATCTCAGTTTCATTTTTGTCATACATACAAAGTAATATATGATCTGACATTATGTAGATCATGACTACTCGACAACGAACTGATCTGCTGATGAACATCCCTGCCTTGCGCAAGCTAGATGCAATGCTCATTGTAAGTAGTTAAATCTTATCTGACTCACTATTATTCAAATGATGGAGATATAATGTTAGTTGGATTGTTAAAAAGGAGGGAAGGAGGGAAAGGTCCCTTTTGCTAACATAAACTAACAATTAATATTTGCCGATAAAAAAAATTATTATTCAAATGACTTCATTTCAGCCACTTTGGACTAACTAGATAGCAATGGAACAGGACACGCTAGACAACTTTAGAGATCAAAATGAGTTCTGGTATGTCTCTAAAAATGATGAGAATTCTGAGGGTAACAGTAACAGCCAAAGGAAGAGTGACAAATGGTGGCTACCAACAGTTAAAGTTCCCCCGACAGGGCTGTCAGAACCGGCCGGAAAATGGATACAGTTCCAGAAGGACAATGTCAACCAAGTGCTTAAAGCAGCCATGGCAATAAATGCTCAAATACTATCAGAAATGGAGATCCCTGAAAACTACATTGAATCTCTCCCCAAGGTTATACAGGGCCAGTTTGTCACATTGATGTAAAATTATTTAGTCTCAAGTTTTTTAGATTTTATAAAAAGAAAAAGCGCAAGCTAATTTATTACTTTTTTAAAAAGCAAAAACTGATTTTTATAAGAAAATATTCAAAATAGCTTCTGATTTTAGATTCATTTCAGCTTCTTATTATTTAGAAAAGCTAAAACAATTGCAAGAAAATTTTAAAGTGATTCTTTTACAAAAAAAATTCTGTAACAAACGGACCCATTAGACCAAAAAGATCTCTAATCGGCTTAATCATTTCATTAGAACTCAAAACTTGAAACTTGGGTGAATCTTCTCCTTCATGTCTTTGGCAGAATGGAAGAGAAAGCCTTGGTGAATCAGTCTATAAGAGCATTACAGTGGAGTACTTTGATCCTGGGCAGTTTCTCTCAACAATGGACATGTCCACAGAGCATAAGGTGCTTGACCTCAAGAATAGGATTGAAGCTTCCATAGTGATATGGAGAAGGAAGATGACCAACAAGGACAGTAAGTCTGCCTGGAGTTCAGCAGTGAGCATTGAGAAGAGGGAACTCTTTGAGGAGAGAGCTGAGACAATATTGCTGATGCTCAAACATCAGTTCCCAGGACTTCCACAATCTTCACTTGACATTAGCAAAATCCAATACAACAAGGTGAAAGCAATTAACTTTGCAACTAGTTTGTTTGTGCATGTTACCTTAATTATTATATAAAAAAGGACATTTTGATATTACCTTATTTTGGTTTCATATCATAGGAATCAATCTGTATCTCTTATTTATGTTTTACCGTGTTTTAATTACAAGTATTTTTTTTCCAAATAAAGTACATTCAATTCAAATAACTCGTTATTCAATATTCATGTATGTCTTCAAATTAGACAGTCACTAACAACATTTGAATGCTTCCAAAATGAGCACAGGATGTTGGACAAGCCATTCTAGAGAGCTACTCAAGAGTAATAGAAAGCCTGGCTTACACAGTCATGTCAAGGATTGATGATGTCTTATACGCTGATTCAGTGACAAAGAACCCTTCATTGGCAGTGAGCAGCAGAAAGTATTCATTGGATTCTGTACCGGTGGCTGAGCAGACTTCCCCAAACTCTGGGGATGAGATTAGCAACTTACAATTTTCAGAGGCACCACCTTCTATGACTCTCTCAGATTTCATGGGTTGGAGTTCAACCAATGAGGGGAGTGACTTAAAGAAGACTAACTCCGCAGGAGACTTAGAAGAGTACGAGAAAGAAAAAGATGAAAAGAGTATAACTAAATCTCCTAAATTGGCAACCCCATAGAAATCTTACTATATGGAGAAGCTTGAGAACTTGAATGCTTTAAAAAGTCCCATAGCTCGACATTAATGTCGATAACAAATTAGGGAAGGAGAAAAATATTGGAGCACATTGAAAAGGAAGTTTCAATGCACATGTAAACACTCATTGAGGCATTGGTTATGTTGGTGTTAGGACCCTACTTGATTAGAAATTCTTGTGTTCCCTTCCTTCTATGAAAAGGGAAGTTTGTATATAATTATGTATTGGGTCTTATGCTTCTTACTGTAACCGGCTTGTACATTATGTCATATACAGACTTAGGTTGTGTAATTGTTGAACTGGTTGTAAATTCTTTATTTCTTTAATTCAAAATAGTGGAAGATTGATAGTTCTTCTGGTAAAATCATTGTTGAAATCTTCACCCTTTCTTTTTAAGTTCATTGGTTGCACTTGGAACCCAATTTGCAGACTGTTGGTATCTGAAGTCTTGTTCAGTTCAAAAGTTTTAAGTTCAATGAGTATCAACATTCACATGTGCTAAAACTAAATCATTATAACCATGATGACGTTTCCTACCAAAATTACATAAATAACTACTTCAAAGTGCCTCAAGATATAAATATTTGTAAATAATATTTGGTTCCTGAATCAAACAACTAACATTGAACTGCCACATGAAAATGATAGACCACCACCATGAGTACTTTTGGCTAATAGCACATGAAGCAATAGGCAACATTGTTTTTTATTGGATTCTTTTTGTACGCCGTATGAACCATAAGATGTCACTGCCATGCAAGGATCTTCTATGCCGTGCAACTTTTGGGG
Source organism: Glycine latifolia (assembly GCA_013407115.1). Lineage (NCBI taxonomy): Eukaryota > Viridiplantae > Streptophyta > Magnoliopsida > Fabales > Fabaceae > Glycine > Glycine latifolia. The sequence goes on along the minus strand of CM023949.1, from coordinate 27,998,670 downwards.
AACCCTACAAAAGAAAATAAAAACAAGCCTTTAACAATTACAAATCTATGACTTGGGGAGAAACCAGTTTAATATGTAACAAGCATCATGAACATGAAATAGGAAAGAGTATAGAAAGCAAACTCACTTGGAAATGAAATGTAGGATTTGAAACTTTTGTTAAGACTGACAAACCGTCCCGAACAGGTACCACTATAGTTTTAGAATGGAAAGAAAATCATGTAAGCTAGAGATGCAACTCAAAGAAAGTCATGTAGAAGAACAAAATATTATACTGTTGCTATTAGAAAAACACAATGTTGTACCCATGGTCAAATTATGCTCCTTCAATGTAGTAAAGCTGGTTGGCTTCAAATTCTTATCTCCATGTGGCTTTTGGGTGTACAAAAAGAGTGGCAAATCCTCATGCTTTTCTAGTATGTGTTTATCATCTAATTTTGAGGTATCTTCAGTTTTAGAATCTCTGCATTGGATAGAAATAAAATATAATCAAGACCAAACTGAAATGTAAAATATACTTCTTTTTCATGCAGACAATGAGAAAACATATGGTCAAACATTAACTATTGTCAGATTCATAAGGGTATTGAGGAATGATTACCTTAATTTCTCGCTGCTTGATCTCTCAAGGATGGGTGCTGATCATGGAAAGCAAGTAAAAAAAAAATGAGATAAATATAATGTAATTGATTTCAATCATACAATTTTGTCCCTATCAAAAGAATCAAGGGGTGACATTATATAAATATTTACGTGATGATAAATATCGTGTATGGAGTCTTGGCACTTTCTCCCTCCATCTCATTTTTGTGAGCGCAAGTTTATCAGCATATTGTTCACATGAGAAAAGTCTCTGCCGAAAAGACCATCATCAGTAACTGTTATAGATTTGCTGTATATGTCAAAAGTTCAATTTCTTTTTTCTCCTCCGCTGATATTCTTATATTAGTTTTGTATATTTCTATGGTAACAAGTAATTCATTATATTGCGATCATAAATTTTTCATAAGATTTATATGTATTGTTACTAACAAGTTGTCTTTTTCTTCAAATAAATATAAATTAATCAGCAAAATAAACATAAACTATTAGCTAGCATAAAAAGTTGTTAATGTTACGGATTCATGGTTTGATAATACAATTATCCTCTATTTTATGAAAATTCATAATGATTAAAATAACATTATGCGTATTTTGAGCAAGTGCAAAGTAATAATAATACTAACTTGTTTGAGGCACTGGATTCTAGACTCAGCCTCAGAAAATGAATTTGTTTGAGAAATAAGGCCATCAAGATTTGCCGAGACGTTCCCAAGATGATCAACAACAGTGACCATGGCCCTGCATATGTATTCTTTTGTATTTTCCAACACACTGCAAGATATAGTACATATTCCAATCAGTCGCAGGTCATAATGTCCATCCGACAAACAACAATTTGTTTTTTAAATAAAAATTAGAAAGCTCAATGGAAAAAAAAGGAATAACAGAATAAATCTAAACTTTTAGTACCATATTTCTTGGATTTTTAAGCAAATTGTGTGACCTTCTAAAAGCACTACAACAATAATATCTCCTCTTCATATTCATACCTTCCTAAATCAGCACACATAGACATGGTTATTAAAATTTAATTTTCATGCATGTAAGGATTCTTACACTGTCAGTCAATCAAGTATGAGTTATTATAAAAGTCAATTATTAACTTATCAATATGACAATCTATGATTGGATGACTGACAATGTATTTAAATTAAATTCTAGTTATTTGCATTCATTGATTTGTGTATTATGTTATGCCAAAACTTTATGGTTATGCCTATTGATTTGGGGACACAACTTAAACCCAAAACAAGGGTGGAAAATGAATTCCAAGTCCAAGCCTGCCCTTATATGGGTTGGTGCAACACCAGGGTGACACTCAGAAAGGCCCCTCACAGGCCACAAATGTTAGCAAATTATTCAACACAAGGATAAAAAGAATTTTCCATGTAGACATGACTGGTCACATGTCATGTCTACATGGACCACCATAGGGAAAATGAATCCTGAACCTGATAGCAAACTGTCAAAGATAAAAACACAAGGCAGAAAATAACATTCAGATTGGTAATGAGTGCAGAAAGGACTCACTCTCTCTTAGCTTCACTTTTCAAGAAAGTGGTTTCACAATAATCTGCAGCATGGTGCAACTGAGACTGCAATTCTCTTAGCTCCTAAAACCACCATAACCAAAACATGGAACTTCATTGAAAAACTGTAGAAGAATACTAGCACAACAGAAAGAAAACGAATATACACAAATATTATACAACAGAGTACATGTGCATATATAGTTATATATGAACCTGAAGAGACTTGTGAAACCGCATGTTTTCTTCTACTTCTGGTTCAGCTTCTGTTTGGGAAGGAGACTTGAAATCCACCTCCATGCTCTTGTTACTTGATTCAGATGAAGAAACAAGAGTGAAAACAATGCTAAGACAAATATAGACTTCACAAGAGTTCCTTATCTACTCCTTTTGTTGAATGAGACTTGTGGATGTATGTGAGTATATATGCCTTGTTTTTGTGCAGCTTATAAGGGGTTATGTCATGTCACCAATCGAGGCTTGTATGTGTTGAGTTGTGACATGTTGAAACAAACAAAATTCAATAAAGAGCTGATTAGCAAACACTAAAAATTTGGTGGAACATGACAAATAACAGTTTCAGTCCCGTGACATTCTGTTTTTCCCTTTTGTGAGCTTTTATGTTAAAAGTCACGGTAATGACTGACACTATATAGTACTTGCATTACACATACACATTTAATTTTATACCCATTTAAAAATTGACTGTACAAACAATTGAAGCTTAGAACTGCTGATACGGATTTACCTTCTAATATTCTTTAGATAAGGACAAGGTAGTGTTGCTTTTACACTTGTATTATCTCACACAATAAATATATGATAAGGTAAAAACAAAATCAAATAATTGCTTCATATTTTGAATGACACATAAAGGGGAGAGATTGTTCGGTTTTATTTGAGTTAAATGGCACACGCAACTATGCAAAGGGCTCATGTGATGGATGTTGATAGATGGGCACATTTGTAAAGGATGCCTCTCGTTGAAGAAATGACAGTGTGCCTAAGTGCCTTAATTAAGCAAATGATTCTAGTCCATTTTTTTAAAGTTGGATAGAATTAATTTTGAATCATTGAATGTAGTTGGAATGTGTCCAAATTAATTTTAATTTATAAAGTTTGCATTGAAAGGTATGATTTGCTTAAAAAAACATTGAAAGGTATGATAGGGGGAATTGATTTTAGGTGTTTTAACAATAAAAAGTGTTTTAAAAAGGATATGCTCATGAATACAACAATTTTTAGTTCCAAAGGTTAGTAGTTTATAACAGAAGGATAGGACTATAGGAGTGATGGGGAAGAAGAAAAGAAAAGAAAACTTAAATCATACTTGCTTCTCACTACATTGACCACTACACCGAAAGCTAGCAACGCATGTGCAGTGAAAGAAAATGCTACTATTCTTAAAATCAACTCAAAGAAGAGAGATAATTTTTTCTTATTTTGATAATAAAAGATTTTTTGTTTTGTTTTATTTATACCTTCAGTAACGTGTGCTTCATTCCGAAGCTTTTTATTGAAAATATTTATTTGTTTATGAAAATGCCAGTTGAGAGAGAAATTTTGAATTGGTTGATGTGTAGGAGTGAAAATAGATCCAAAGGGTTTATGATTTGGTCTAGTTAAGATTTGGTTTGGCCTAACTTATCCATTAAAAATGTTAAATATGAACTTTTTAAAAAGTTTTTTAATTGAAAATGTCATGTAGATTTTAAAAAAAGTTCATTAAATCTGAATAGTGAGCCTATTTAAATTATAATTTAATCATATTTGATAATTTATAATTTATTAGATACCAAGTAATTACATAACATTGAAATAAGAAAAAAAGAGAAAAAAGAAGAAAAAAATAACACACAAAGTTTTACTTTCATTCACAGGTTACATAGGTCAGAAATCAGTACTTAGTAATATAATCTTTGATTGAGTTTGTGTCTATTGAATTCCGATCAAAATTCAATAAGTGGAGTATTATAAAAAATAAACAGCATCCAGAATTTTTAGCTACAATCAGCGTGCTCCCAATCCATACTCAGAACACTCCCATCCTCTCAAGTTCAAACGCACATATGAAATGCTGCCACCAGCACATTTTTTATGGACTTGATAAATACATTTCATAAGTGAATTTAGAGAGCTATTAAAAAGAAATTTCATAATGTTCTATGCATTCTTGAATGAAGCTATAAGATTATTAGTTCTATTGTACAATATTCATTATCATATAGATTAGTTATTTACATAATTTCCATCTCAACTTCATAGGAAAATCTTGTAATCATGTTGATAACACAGACACCTAAGGGAGAGGAAGGAGGCAAGATATGATGGACTTGGCTTCAGGAGTGGTAGTGGCCTAAGGAAATGGATTCTCTGAATTCTCACATTTGTGAACTTGAATTTTTAAAGAATATTAATATTTTAAATTATGACTAATCAGATCTATATTTATCAGTTATGATCAACTCAATGCGTGAACGTGTGAAATTCCTAAATACAGGGAATCTGAATCCGTGACCTAATAGTCGTGTACACTGTACACACTTCACCTAATTAACTGCAGATTTTTTACTGACACAATAGCGCGTACAAACCTCTCTAATCAAAAGGTTAAACAAAATATTAAATAAGAATTTTGTATAATAAGATTATTGTCAAACTAGACCAGTTGTTATGTACAAAAAAAAAACTAGACTAGTTGGTTTTTATTTTATAATCTAGAACTGTACCTTTTTAATTATACTTTTTAAGAAATTAATTTAACTTATTTAATAAATAAACCCAAACTCCTTAACGTGAAGTAGACATAAACTTTCGACAAACAACTTTGTTTGTTCTAAACTTCTAATCTCTAGTAACATGTGATTCATGCATAAGCTTTTTGTTTAAAATTTAATCTGATTAGGACAATGTTAGTTAAGAAAGAAACTTTTAATCAGGTCATGTGGAATCTTGTAAAAGAACCATGACCATTCAATTTAAATGTATTTGATACATATGTTTTAATATAGAAAATAGAATGCTTTTGTAGAAATTTATTATATTAAAAATGATTTATTACATAAAGTTAGATGTAAATTAAAGTATAGGATAAAGACTTCGGATTAGTCATATCTTTTTCTCTAAAAACATGTATAATACATAATTGATTAAATGAGTTATTTATCTTAGTTTTATGATTTTTCAATTTTATATAATTTTAAACACTCCATACAAAAATTTATTCCATGCTGAGATTATTAAAATGAGTATTTAACTTAATTTTAAATGTCTTATAATGTTTAAAAATTATGTTATTTATGATATAAATTTATTAAGGAATGATTATTTATATAAGTAACAATGTTTATATTAGCAATATTATTATGTCATTGACTTTAATGAAAAAAAGTTTAAGTAACGTTAGTTAAACTTAAATAACTCTTATAAATACTTAGAGATGCTCTAAAATAAACTTTCCTGGCATAGTTTTAGTTATGCAGTTAAGAAATGTCTCCTTATCAATCACTCCACCAACGGCCCTTGTATCACCATTCACCATCAAACCTTTGAGCTTCGCTCAATCATGTTTCGCGGTTCCACGAACTTACCATGGTGCTGCCTGCGTGTGATTATGCTGCGTTGTTTCCCACGTGAGCACACATCCAAATTTTTTTTTTGGACGGAACACACAGACACGACAACTTCGGGGTTAGTGAGGCAACACTATATTCCATTTTATGAAAAATTATAACATAATTGAAATTAGTGTTTCAACTAATTTTCATATCTTAATATCACATTTAACTATATTTTTATTTATTAAAATTATTAATTTATTAAAAAATATCAACAACGTGTAACTTAAAATTTAGTAAAGATGTTGCCACGCGCATCTATATTTTTTAATTTATCAAAAAATATTAATTTATCGAGAAATGTCAATAATAACGTTAACGCATTTTCTATTTGATTTAAATTTATTTAAAAAATAAGAAAAAACACATTAAATAAAATTAAGAATCATAAAAGTTTGCAATTTCAAAAATTTAAAGACTATTTCTTTTTACACAAAGTTTTGTTACTTTGGACAGTAGATCCTTTTAAATCGGTTATAAGAATAATTTTCATATACTTAATCATATTTTAGTTTATCATTCTTTCTTAAATATATTTTGTAAGGATGGAATCTAGGTTTTCTTACAGACTCAAAATATGTTATTGGAAATTGAGTTACGTCCATTAAATAGAGTTTAAAGAATATATATGCATTATCGTATTGATTTACATGGCAATCAATTAAAATTAAAATAATTATTATAAAATTCAACTTAATAATTAGCATCATCATACAAAATTATTTTATATTTGTAAATGTATAATCTGTTTTTTAGTCTATTTTTTATTTAATTTTATTTAATTGATATCTAAAATTTAAAATAATAAAATTTGACTAATAAAAAAATGTTTAGACGAAGTCTAGTCTCGTGTGTTAATAACAAATATTATGATTTCTTCATTTTCTGGATTGCGAGAGTCAGTAGCGAAATCCCCCCGAAATGACGAAGGGTCTTTCTTTACATTGATTGTCAGTTTGCCACTTTCCACTTTCCATCATCGCCTTTGGATTTATCCTTCTTAAACCCATTTCCTTCACTTCCATTCCATGCGAAAAAACCTTACTTGACTCTTCGAAAAGGAACGAACTTGGGACTTGTTTCTCTCAGAGATGGCGTTGCCTAAGGTTGATTTCGAGGTTGGAGCTGATGGGGTTGCTGTCATCACTATGTGCAACCCACCCGTCAATGCTTTGGCCATTCCAAGTCAGCTCCATTCACCAATTCAATCTCTTTTTTTTTTTTATATTTTATTTTATGTGTGATATTTTACTTTTGTTGTTGTTTGATTAGTTATCATGGGGTTGAAGAACAGATTTGATGAGGCAGCTAGGAGGAATGATGTGAAAGCTATAGTTTTGACTGGTAACATTATTATTCGGATGGCCCATATATGATTTTTTTTTTTTAAGATGGTGGCTTTGATTTATACAACTGATGATAATTTGATTGTTTCCATCTTGATTTTCAGGCAAAGGTGGGAGATTTTCTGGTGGATTTGATATCAGTGTTATGCAGAAGGTTCACCAGACTGGTAAGCTATATGCTATGATCACACACATGACACATCCGTTTAGTGAAATTTGGATGGATACAAAATTACAAAATTTAGGTAAAGTTATGGTTATGAGTATTGAGAGTTTTGAACTTTAAATTAACTGCATTTGCTGTTTTTTTATTTCTTGACAGGGGATTCCTCGCATCTCCCTGATGTCTCAGTGGAACTAGTAGTTAATTCAATTGAAGGTTCTGAGTAGACATTGCCTTGGTGTTTCTGTAAGTGTGAGTTTTGTAGTGTTATTAATTAGCATTGTTGATAAATGCAGATTCGAAGAAGCCTGTTGTTGCAGCAGTAGCAGGGCTTGCTCTTGGAGGTGGCTTAGAACTGGCTATGGTTAGTTTTTTGTCAATGGGAAGCCATGTTGTAATTGTTCCTTTAAATAAGAATTGTTGTCCAAGTGTCTTCATTAGTGCATGGAATGTAACACCTTGTCCTTGTGTAGGGATGCCATATGCGTGTTGCAACTCCAAGAGCTCAATTGGGTCTACCAGAGCTGACTCTTGGTATTATTCCTGGATTTGGAGGTAATCAACATTTGCATGCACATATGTTTAGTAATCTGGATTAGATGTAAGAAATTTTTCATCATTTATTAGCACTTACTGAAATATTAATAAAATTTGTAATTTTTAAGGAACACAGCGTCTTCCAAGGCTTATTGGGCTGTCTAAAGCTGTTGAAATGATGCTGGTAAGATGTTGACCACTCATTTAATTGTTTGAGTTTCCACTGCCTTTTTACCACATTCAATGAGTGCAAATACTTATTTAGTAATGAGCTGTGCAATTGTAAAAAGAAAAAGAATAGAAGAAAGTGGGAAAACTGGAGATCTTAATTTGTTAGCAAAGTGTAAAACATAATTGTACTCACTAAATTTGATGAATATAGACAGGAAGAAGAATTAGAAAGGAATGAATTCTATGTTTGTGGTACTTGAGATCTTCATTACAATGTATAAATTTTTTGCAGACTTCATTCAAGTTGCAATAATTTTTTCCCCTGGAAGTTATCATGCATATAATTTTACCTATATATTTTTTGAAAAATCTTTTTGCTGAAAAAAAATGTTAATTAAATATGACATTGCATTTCTTGCAGACATCTAAACCAATCACGTCAGAAGAAGGGAGGAAATTAGGACTTATTGATGCTATTGTGTCTTCTGAGGAGTTACTAAAGGCATCTAGGTTGTGGGCACTTGAAATTGGAGAGAGGCGCAAACCTTGGATTCGTTCACTTCATAGGACGGACAAAATTGGTTCTCTGTCTGAAGCACGTGAGGTGTTGAGAATTGCCAGGCAACAAGTCAAGAAGACTGCTCCACATTTGCCTCAGCAGCTGGCTTGTGTAGATGTGATTGAACATGGAATAGTCCATGGAGGCTACAGTGGTGTTCTAAAGGTATCATTAGTTCTATGATATAGTCTTTGTTCAGAAGGAAACATGTGCTTTCTTCCTTCCATTTTTATTCACTGTGTTTCTTCTCATATTAATGTTTAGTCTGAGATAGATATTTTTTTTAGGTCTAGCATGGTTAGCATTCACAGCTAATAACTAAATCTTATTGCAGGAGGCAGAAGTATTCAAGCAATTGGTCTTATCTGACACCTCAAAAGGTTTAATTAATGTCTTCTTTGCTCAGCGGGCGATATCAAAGGTACATGGCTAGATATGACCTTTGTTGGTTTAGGTTTTAATATGGATTTCTCATCTTCTCTTGGCTAAACTTGAGGAAACAACAACTGATAGTTTACTCAGGTTTATTTAATGTATTCACCATTCACTAACTACTATCTTTTGGCAGGTGCCTGGCGTAACCGATATCGGCCTTAAGCCCAAAAATGTGAAAAAAGCTGCTGTTATTGGAGGAGGTCTAATGGGTTCTGGCATTGCTACAGCTCTTATACTAGGCAACATTCATGTTATACTCAAGGAAATCAATCCTGAATTTCTTCTGAAGGGAATAAAAACAATAGAAGGTAATTATTTCAGTCATGTGAGTGAAGTAGGAATAATTGGATACACGTGATCAATTGGTGAAGTTGGGATAATTGGATGCAGAAGATCAATTGTTTATTGGTTGATGCTAATAATAAGCTGTTGTTAGTTCCTATGAGTAGTCTCTTCCATTGTCTGGGATTTTTATATACAAATATCATGCTCAGAAGAATTACTGAGGTCATTTTTAATATGCACCTGTTATCAAATGGTTGGTTTAATATGCACATCATCAATAGTACATGTTCAGGACATTGATTAGTATATGTAATTGCTATTAAAATGGGTGTTAATGGCTTAATGCTCTTTGCTGTAAGTATTATTTGAAAGAGTTATTACAACTTCGGTGGTATGGTTTTCTGAAGGATGGATTCCTCCTTTGTTAACTTTTTAATGGAACAGAAGGAAAGGCTTATGAAAAGTGTAAACTACTCTCAGTCTCATCCTTCATACTTATGATAATTTTTTAACATTTTTAATGTATTTGTTTCATTTTGCATGACAGCTAATGTTAATGGCTTAGTAAGAAGAGGAAAGTTGACGAAACAGAAGGCAGATGCTGCACTGTCACTGCTTAAAGGTGTTCTGGATTACTCAGAATTTAAAGATGTGGACTTGGTCATTGAGGTTGGTTGCCTGAGGTCCTTATTGTTTTACTTTTTTTTAAAGCCTCATTGTTTTACATGGAAAATAGCTGACATGGTTTAAAATTTTGGAATTTGGATCCTTTAAAGAACTTGGCAAAGTGTTTTTCTTATAAACATTTATTCTTCAGTTCATTTCCTCAGTTTTATGGCACTGAAGACTTTTTAAACAGAGGAAATATGTTACATTCAACAGAGGATATATGTGACATGTCTTTGCTGATACCGTTGCTGATCAAATTTAAATAGCATGAATTTTCTCTCTTTGCAGGCTGTAATTGAAAATATCAGTATCAAACAAACTATATTTAGTGATCTTGAGAAGATTTGTCCTCCACACTGCATTTTAGCATCAAACACATCAACTATTGACCTTGATGTTGTTGGTAAAATGACCAGCTCTCAAGATCGCATTGCGGGTGCTCATTTTTTCAGGTTAGACAACTCATTTTTCTTGTTGTCTTCATTTTTAAAATAAAAAGGACTTGTTTATTTTCTAGATTAGTGATTTAAGTTTAAGAGGGAGAGTTTTTCTGAGAATAGGAACAAATAACGCATTAAAATTTCTTTGTATTTTTGTTTGTTTTGATACATTGAGAAAAGTTAACTGCACTTGGTTTATAATTTATACCCCTTTGACACCTAGTCCACTTCTCAGGGGAATTGATGGAATGTGAACATTGTCTTGCTCTTCTATGTTGAACATTTAGAAGGATAAAATATGACTGAGCATCAGAGTTTGTTTTATTATGAATAATACTTGTTGAAAATGCTGGGCTATTTTTGGGGGGTTGCAGGTGGCTGGGGGAGTATGTTTAATCTCTGGCAGCAGGTTTTTATTGTGGATTCATCCATGATATACTTGCTTGATCCACCAGCAAAATTACCACAAGTTTTTTTGAGTATTATTTCATACAAGGGATGTAGAAGCTTTAATTCATCCTCTTATGAAAGCAACATGAGAGCATAATGTCACCGGCTGATTTTTAAAAGGTTTTCTGGATAATGCAAAACTTTTCAGCTCAAAGTTTTGTTTAACTATAAGCTGTATATAGTGAAGCCACTTATAAATTCTTTACTATCCTTTGGTATATGCTTTTGCAGTTTTTTTTTTTTTTTTTTGCTCTGGTAATCTATTCCTTGTATTGATGTGAATGACTAAGAAACTATGTTTGTCAGCAATAGGTTCTATGATTTCTTTGGTCAGGAGAAAACAGACAGATGAAGTAATTCATTCCTATATTTCTAAGAAGTTAGACCTGTCAAGAAGCTAGTTTCAGGCTGGATTTGGCTTGAATAATTTAATTGACCCTTAGGCAAAGAGAATTCAGATAGACTGTAATGAATTTAGTATTATTTATGTATTCATCATTTTTAAATTGGTTTTCTGAGGTCTATTCCAATTGAGACTATTGTTATTTTCAAATATCTTCTTTCCACTGGGATGCATGTTCATGTACTTTATAGTTTATTTAATGATTACAGATCCCACACTAGATCTTAGTCAAAAGGCTATTATAGTTATTTAGTTAATATAGTCACATTATTGCTCCTAAAAGATGCTTACAATTGCCATTTACTGAAAAACAATGTAACTTTTTGCTACACACTTAACCTCTGGTAAAGAAGTTTCTGAATTCTGGTAGTTAATGTCTCAGCTTAGATATTGAAATTACATGTCCCTTGTACTAAGATCCTGTTTTAAATAACTGAAGACATGTTTTATGGATGCTTTCTGACTTCATTTATTGGTATACAGTCCTGCCCACATTATGCCTCTTTTGGAGATTATACGAACCAATAAAACTTCTGCACAAGTGATTCTTGATCTGATAACAGTTGGTAAAATCATAAAGAAGGCACCTGTTGTGGTGGGTAATTGCACTGGGTTTGCAGTGAATAAAACATTCTTCCCATATTCACAAGGTGCCCATTTGTTGGTCAGCTTGGGCGTGGATGTTTTCAGAATTGACACATTGATACGCAACTTTGGCTTTCCAATTGGTCCTTTCCAGTAATTCTCTTCTCTTAGGACTTCTGTATTTCCCAAGATACATGTCAATTAAAATGTCACACTTCAATTGATTTACTAATCCATGTTAACCCTCTGCCCTGCATCCCCAATACATGCACTTACAAATTAACACTATGCATCTGCCAATGATACTATTTCAATATCTTGAAGTTTCTAGTTCAATCCTATGTTATATAAACTGTTTGAAGTCAACGTGGCATTTTGAAACACACCTTATAATCTCAAGTTACCAACAGTATGCTAAAATTAAGGACTGACATAAAGAAAAAGTTAACGGTTTCATGGGTATGTGAGGAACCAAGCATTAAGTCTTGTACTGTAGTTCTGTAATATGAAGTCAATCTTTCTGTGACTTGCAGGCTTCAAGACTTGGCTGGCTATGGAGTTGCCGTTGCTACTTCAAAAGTATTTGCTGATGCATTTTCTGATCGCATATTTAAATCTCCACTGCTTGATCTTCTGATCAAATCTGGGCGAAATGGTAATAGTGGGTCAATGCATTTTTTTAATAATTCCTACTTTCTCTGTGCAAGGAACATTTTGTGTGAATATAATCAATTATTTCTGACCTTGGCTATCACTGCCCTACCAGGCAAAAACAATGGGAAAGGGTACTACATTTATGAAAAGGCTGGCAAGCCAAAACCTGATCCTTCAATACTACCAATCCTCGAGGAGTCTAGAAGACTTTGCAATATTATGCCCAACGGAAAGGTGGTTTTATTTGGCAGTGTCATATAAAGACTCCCATTTATATTAGCAATTGCATTGAAATTGACATTATTGCTTTCCAAGTGTTGGTGTGATCTATAACCTTCCTCTCTCAAACAAGATGGAAAATAGATATTTGCCTGTCACTGGGTGAAGGAAAACTGACAGTTTTTGTTTTATTTGCAGCCTATATCTGTTACTGACCAAGAGATCGTGGAGATGATACTCTTCCCAGTAGTTAATGAGGCATGCCGTGTTCTAGAAGATGGAGTTGTTATTCGAGCATCAGACCTTGACATTGCATCTGTTCTTGGAATGAGCTTCCCAAATTACCGGTTTGATTTCCTTTTATTCACTCTTTAAAATTGACAATAACTGAGAAATGGGACCAAGGAGATAAAACTGAGTAAAATCTTCAAAAACAATATACACAGTGTGCAATAAAAACAAAAAACTACGTACTCCATTGTCAAGAGACTCCTCGCTATGCGAAGGTAAGGGGGAGGGATATTGTACGCCGCTTTACCCTTGCATATGCAAATAGACTATTTCCGGATTCAAATCCATGACCAACAAGTCACCAAGACGCAACTTTACCACTGTGTCAGGACTTGCCCTTCTGCACAGTGTACAATAAAGAAATAAAAACCAATAACCAGTAAGGAACAGCAACAATAATAAAAAACAAAATGAGATGTGTTGTTAGAGAAAGCCAAAAGGTGCTACTGGTCCACTGGCTAATTGCAAGTGATATGCAGCACAACATAATTTTATTTGGAGAAACCAAAACAGAACCTATCGAAGATTATCAATCTTTTTGTGCCTATTATGCATCAACCAAGGAGCAATGAAGTGCATGAATCACCAAGAAAGGGCATTATAAAGTTATCGCATGGTTACATAATTAAATATAACAATTTGCCAACTGATTGAACTCCTTATAACCTAAACTTGTGTCCAGGTTGCAAAACATAATTGTTTATGTATAATCAAGATCTGATGAAATGTGAAATTGGTAATCTTTTTATCTACAGAAAGTAGAATTGATAATAATGTTCTTGTGTCCCATGTACTTTCAGTTTCCTCCATTGACTTTTGAACAGTTTGCATACTTTATATATCAGCCCTGTTGTTTAGCTTGTGTCACTTTTTTGGTAGGGGTGGCATTGTGTTCTGGGCAGATTTGGTTGGGGCTAATCATATATATACCAGCCTAAAAAAATGGGCACAATTATATGGTAACTTCTATAAACCCTCAAGGTATTTGGAAGAAAGAGCACTCAAAGGCATTCCCTTGGTAAGTTGCATGTTCTTTATTTTCTAATCAAATAAATTTCATGAAATTCAGTATTAATTATGTGTATGATTTAATCATGTTGATTATTCAAACACGTTTAGGGGTACATGGGAAAGTTTCAACAATTTAAATTAAGCCCTAGCTTGCAAGTAGGGTAATTTTGTAGGATCAAAATACTAGTTATTATGTACTGTCTTTCTTATCGTATAAACAAGATCAAGTGCTTGACGTTGTTGTATATTTTGTATTGGTTGCAGAGTGCACCTGCTTCATCCACTCCAAAGTCAATGGCACGTCTATGATAAAGCCAAGTGTTGAGCATATATGTTGGATGTTCTACAATAGAAAATAACAACCAATGTTTGCTTCCTTCCTAGATTACATAATAAATTATTAAATTTGGTTTCACTAAGAGAAAAATCGAAGGAAAATAATTGTTTCTTGGGGTGACGAGGTACAGCCTCAGTTTGCTACTTTAATCTTAAGTGATTGGGATTACGTGGAGTCCCCTTTGTCGAGCTCTTCTGAAAAGTGTAAACTGATTGCCTTCAAGTTTGGTATGCGTTTTAATTTTACTTGATTTAACATGTTTGCTTAGCATGAAATTACGTTCCAAGCGAAACGATTCAATTTCAGTAATAACGATTGTTCCGGTAATTTTTTCAGTTGATAAAAGTGGGGTCAGAGTAACATTTATGTTAAATAAAATTGATTTGGGTTAAAGGCGAGTAACATTTAACTACATTTATACAAGAGTCTACTACAAAAGAAAATGATTGGTGGCCATGAATTACAAAAAATAAAACTATACACAAAATTATATATATATATATATATATATATATCAATTTTCACATAAATTATATCAAAATATAAACTGTAGAGCCCGTGTAGTTATCATTTATTGCTTGACTTAATAATGCTAGTATAGTAAAAGCTAGTGTATGTGTATCATTGAAGTGTGTTTACTTTTCCTTTAGGGATGCTTTGGATAACCTCGTATTACGCAATTGTGTCAGGTGGATATTGATAGTTGAAGGTTGCCTTTCTAATCATTTTTTATTTTCTATTTTATTTTTTCATGGGATAATACTTAAATATGAGTCCATTTTAATATTTTTTATGATTTTGATCAATTATCATTAAAAAAATGTTCACATTATACAATCAAAATTAAAATGAATAATAATTAATATACAAATTATAAGGACAGAGTTATATAGAGTTATATGATTAATATACAAATTAATATACGAGTGATCCCATCAAATTAATGTGAGTAATTCACATTCATCTTGATATCCTTAATCCTCGTGTCTTTGATAAATGAAGTGAACTCTACATTGACTATATCAATGATTCCATAAAAGGAGAGGAAAGCTACCATAAGAAGTCCATTTCCTCCATCCCTGGGCATAGGCATAGATGAAGAATGCATAAGCATAGGAGGGAATTGAACGAAGGATGCACCTTCTTAGCGCTCAAGCGAGGAAAGGGTAACTTGTTGCGAAGAATCCTGTTTTCGAATTCACTCTTTGAAGGAAACAGGGAAGGGATGATCAAATATGAAGCAAGAAAGAAAAAAATCAAATATTACATAATTAATAAATAATAAAGTTATGCTATTTTGATTATACAAACTAGGTAAAATCAATTTTTTAAAGAAACAATGGTAAACAAATTTATTTTTCATAATATTTTGTATAATTAGACTTAAACGCTATTAAAAATACAGATAATACATTATAGAATATTTATAATGAAAATAATATTTAGTTTTAATGAATGGTTGTGCATACTCAATGATAATTTATGATAGAATGATAATGTAAACTATTAAAATGTATAACCATTTGGAATAATATATAAAACACAAGTTATCAAAATTATTTAGTCAAGATAACCTTCAATGTTTTGTATTATTTATTCTTTTTTTTAAGAACCTCTTAGCTTATATTTATTTTAATTTCTATCATTAATTATCAATTAAATAAAATATTGTAAAATATTTAAAATTTAACTACTTATTGTTAAAATCATTATTTTTAACCATTATTGTTCGTAAAATAAAGTCTAAAGTAACTAGAGAAAAACACAAATTTGAACATTATTATTAATATAATATTATAATATTTATATAACTAACTATTTTTATCATCTTTTGACTTTAAAATATATACTATTAACTTTTACTTATAAAAATTATATAACAAAGAGGATTCATCACATACTATAATATTTAATGTTATTAGTATAGTATTTATATAACTAACTTTTTCGGTCATCTTTTGATTTTAAGTATACATTATTAACTTTCAACTGTAAAAATATATATAACAAAGAGATCATGTGAACAATTTAATCATATTTTTAATTGACTTATTAAAAATATGATACCAAATTTGATTATTAGATATTAGATATAATATAAATTATTAATTTTCAACAAAAAAATTGGGATGTAAGTGGTCCAAGTTGGATTACTGCAAGAGTATAAGTTATGTAAAAATACCAATAGCAAAAAATGGTGAGGAAACAATAAAGGAAAAAAAAATAATATATATATATATATATATATATATATATATATATATATATTATAGTGGGGCTTGTAATTATTGATACGCTTCTTTGCTCCTATCAACAAGAACGAAATGGGCAATTAACGTCTTCAAAATAATAGACAGCCAAATTTCCAAATCTAAAATATATAAACATTCAATGGCCTAGCCAAAGTCGGTAACAGCTTATTGAATTATTACAGAGCTCAAACTGCTTGAAAATATTACTGGCAATACAAAGGACATAGTAATGAACAAGGCAGAATTAAAGGGAAGCATGGAAAAATCCCTGAATAAAAAATGTATATTTTAAATTACAAGTTATGGAAGTCATTCAATGAAAAATCTAAACGATATAATTTATGAAACTATAACTCAGCAATTTACAATCATCGCAATAAAGCAATGTTGAAGCTGAAAAATTAATTTAGATATGTATGAATGACCAAAGTATGACAAGAAAATTGATAAAAAGAAGAAAAAAAATGATCCTACATGAGCTAATGGCGGGGCCTGTATGCTTAACAGACCTTTCAGATAAGGCAGAAAATGAAGAATGGCAATGTTTTTATAATTATATTACACAGAAGCTCTAGCATACCTTAAAGACATTCTTATTTTTTTCTTTCAATCGTATCTCTGCACATCATTCTAAGTTAGATTCCTTTCATATCTCTTTTTCGATCTTCACCTTGGTCTCCCCATTTTCAGCAATATTACCAGGGATCATAGATGTCGAAGTTGTAGACAAAGGTGAAACAGCAGGTTTAGTAACACCATTGCTAGTGGTTCCCTGCTGTAGCACTATCTCAGAACTGGTATTTCCAATGCCATTGATGATTGGGTCCATTTGACTCTCTAATTCATTTCTGGCCAACGAAGAACACTTTGTTTCTGAAAATGGAAATATAAATTAATCATTTTTAATAATAATGCAAGTAATGCAGAAATGTGGCTGCCAAAATGGAAAGGTAATGGTCTTCTCGCCAAAGCCCCAACGACACAAAGGGATTTTATGAATGTTTCCAAAAGTAAAATTATAACTAAAGGAGGAAAATGTTAACTTGCCGTTTATTTCTCCCATGGTGATAACCCTATTGAGAAAATCTCTAAACTTAGTTAATACGATCCTTTCTTGCTCAGCATAAACCTCTGTCATTTCTTGTCCATAAGGAAATTGCGAAGATGTATTGCAAGCATGAGCCATTGGCGCAATGGGGGAGGTGGCCGTCATGAACATTGTATCTTGCTCATCACACATCAAGGCTAAAGTCCCAGGAGACATTGGTCTCCCTTTTGGGACATCAGCACCATCTGAACTGGAATTATCTGGGCTAATTTTATCTGTTTGGTTCGCACTCGAACAATCATCTGCCACAGTCTTCTCAACACGACCTTCCTTTTGACTTGGTAATTGGTCTTGACTAGAAGATGCAAGGGAGGTTTCCGTCTGATCTTCTGCTTGCTTTTCCATTAAAATTTTCTGGTCTGATCGTAATAAGAAAAATAATTGGTGAGGAAAAAGTAATTAATGACATATACATTAACAAGGCTGAAGTCACTTGGTATGTTACAAAATGCATAATAAAATGATAATAAAACTAGCAGGTTGTAGCCCAAAAAAATTAATGCAAAATATCTTAGGATTAGTCTGACTACTTATTTATTATCTCATGATTGGTTTCTGTAGTTAGGATTATGATCTAGTATTGATATATAAATAAAGGTTAGTGATTCATGTTGGGTATCACATTGTAATGCATCATAATAAGTTAATATCAATTTCAGAGTATTTGGTCTCTATAGTCTATTCTCTCCTTTCTTTCCCTCTATAACTAAAACCCTATAATTTCAACAAATGCAAATCCTTGTATTTATTATTTTTAGTGCGTGTATAATTTTGATTTATATTCCCCACTGTATAATTGACATACAAATTTCATCACATCCTCTCTTCCTTAACAAGGTATGACAGCTTAATGTAATCCTAAACTTTGTATAACTAGTGGATACACAGCCCACCAATTTTTTTGTGGAAAAGCCACATGTGAATAAAAGAAGAAAACAGCCAGTAATATATTGGGTTGTGGATTTATTATGATAGGGTATTGGATTTATTTTGGTTGAAAATATGCTGAAGAAAAACCTAGTCTCACTAATCACTGAACCATATCATGAGTCGTTATGCAACCTCTATTCCTTTTTTTTGGCCAAATAAAACATTTTGTGTGCTGACCATGATTGTAAATCTTGCTGGGTAGATAATACAATTTTTGAGTTAACAATTTTAAGTATCAAAACCAAGTAAACTCACTTAGTCACTTCTGCATAAGCTTATTTGCAAAAGTTTTCTCATATAGCTTCTCTAAAAGGTGATTTTAAAGTTATGCATAAGCTAATTTTAGCTTATGAAGAAGTTCATTTCAATTTTTTATTTTATTTTCTTCTCCTAGAAGTGCTTTTGGATAAGCTTATCCAAACAAGCCCTTACATGGAATCATGAGTTTAAGGACACTTGAACAAGTCTATAATAGAATTTTGTGTTTTTTTTTCCAAAAAATGCAAATGCAGCAGTTGAATAAAAGTAACAGAGAAAAAAGACTTTTTCTAGGCTAATACCAGCCATTCATACAATGAAGAATGAGGAAAACATAATGGACCTTCAGATATCAATAGCACAAGTGGTGATTAGTGACGTACGATGTCAATATACCTGTAAGTGTCTTTGCAGCTTGTCCTGATACTAGAACCAGAACTGAGCACAGCTCCTTGAGGTGTTGTGGTTGTATAATGTCTGCTAAAAGAGACCTTCAACAATAATCAAGTCAGCAATTAAGTGTAGTAAATTTATATTCATTTCATATTTATAATCAATATTACCTGTACATAAATTTTGAAGGACCTAATGTTACAGTTCCAACACGAGCACCTGAGACAGGTGACAAGGATGAGGAAGGTGCTGGACCTCTGACATGGTTTACCTAGTGTGCATTAAAAAAATAAAATTATGATGATAGTGTAGATAAGTCAACAAATAAAAAATGTCCATTACTCATGACAATAGTATTCACTATAAATTGCAACACAAGTCATCATGGTATTGAAACAAAAGCTTTTAGCCTTGGACTTAAAAGTCTCTTTTTTTTCCAAATTAAAAATTGAAAGTTCAGAAAAACAGAGGAGCCAAGTTCAGTTTAATGCACCCTTTAAATAAAATGATAATCAACTCTTAACAAGAATATAGTTATGTGACAAAAAATAGTTATGTCAACTGGACTAACTGTTCTCTATTTCTCTGATAACCAACCACTTAATTTAAAATAAACCCCTGTACTAGTATGACTTTTGCAATGAGCAAGTTTTACCTGTTGTCCCAACTTGCTAATGGATGGATCCTTGGTTGTAGGCCAAAAGAAGAGTTCCTGACCTTTTCTTTTCTTGGATACTGGAGGCGATGAATAGCCAGAGGAACCAATAGCTCCAGTTATGGCAGCATTTGCCGCTTGCTGAATATATGCCATGTTATTTTGATCTCCATGAAACAAAGCCTGTCTCTCTTCACTTCCCTCAAAATTCTTGCAGTCCATGCATTTACAATTTTCAGAACAAAGAATGTTGGCTTGGAAGCATTCACAGTACTTCTTGAGGCACCCAGATTTTTTACAATGACACCCCTTGTTATGTTTTCCTAATATTAAAACTTCCCCAGCCTCCTCCTACATTTATTTTCAAAGTTAGATAGTCAAGACTCAAAACTATAAAAACTAAAGATTTTATATAAAATACAAAAAAGATGTTCAAGTTCAACACATTTTTCTTTTACAAGGAATATTATAGTCCAGAAACCTTAATTCATCATTTATTTAAAGCATGCATAAAGCCACTTGCCAAGTAATTTAATGGTAAGCTCCCATCTTTCCATAAAAATATGACATGAAAAGTCCAACTTCTTGCAAATATATTACTTATAGGAACATGATTAAAAAAATATTATTTATCTAAGTTACTTCTAAAGTTCTAATTAAATTTTAGCATTTTATAATTTATATTGACTTTATATCCTTAAGTAGCAAAACAAAAGCAGATGTAAATAAGGAAACTAAAAACAAAATGATTTGGTTTCATCAAGAAGAAAATCATTTTAGTACATTGACAATAGGACTAATTGATCAAAATTATAACTTGATAAAATAAAATCAACATATTGAAGGGCATGGGCCAACAGAAAGTTGATTTACACTCATAAGCAAAAGGCTTAATTCCATGATTATCAATTGTGGAATGTTGCACCTAATTAATTGGAATAGCATGTTTTTACTATGGAAAAAAATCTCATGCAGAAAGTGACCTGCCATCACATACAGAAAATATCCCTTTTCCATAAAATTCCACAATAAACAGAAAGAAAAGATAATTTGAGCGCTGATCTCGTCATCCAAAAAATAAAACAGTATATACAACACTACCAGTCACAAAAAAGTTAGAACTAGGTACCCTGCTATCACGTGTTCCATGAGGACTGCTAGCAATTTTGGGCCTAAATGCATTTGGATTGCGCTCTAAGGTAGCTTCAACAGCTTCTCGTCTAGCAGCTTCATTTTCAACATTGTTGAAACAATTTACACAGTTGCAACCATCACAATATATTCCTGATGCAAAACATTCACAATACCTGCTCAAAATATTTCAAAAATTAGTTTGATACAGCAAACAATAAGTTGCAACAACAAAATGTCCTCTGTTGAAGGAAAAAAAAAGACAAAATACGGTAATTTTTTTACATAATACCCTTTCAGATCCTTTTCAAAGAAAAATATCTTGTTTAAACTTAAAAATGCAATTTTAAAATAAGCGTTTTCTATAAAGCAGATAGGATTTGTTTATTAAAATAAGCAGAAAACTATTTTTTTTAAGCAGAAGCAGTTTAGACAAACACTCTAAAAAACCAGAAAGTTGCTTATTTTATTAAAATAACCACTTTTTTCAACAAATTTAAACAAACTGGCCTAAGAGAAGAGGGGAAAAACAAAATGGTGCAAAATAAGAATGAGACCTTTACCAAGAGGCAACTTAACTAACAAAACAAAATCAAATTTCTAAACTAAAATCAGTAAAACACAGATAATAACTCTGAGCTTAACCATAATAAAACAAAGAATAAATAAATGGAGTCATTTATGAAAATTCCCTTTTTGTTAATATGAAAAAAAGGAAATAAATTTCTGATAGAAACTAGTTACTAATATACTATGAACAGCAACAAGACGACATACTTCAACAGAATTGTGGATACCTACTTAAGAACAATTTTGCCTTTCATATTTACAAATGTGAGAACACAAGCACACACATGGCATGTGCATACACATTTGCTAATGTGAGCTTATAGCCTTCTACTTTACAGGCACATGTTCCAAGTGACACATGCACAAATGGTTGTCAAACTCACATGCCAACTTGTAAACTTGTCTGAGTTTAGTTTACAATCTCAGATATGCAAATCTGTTTAACTCCATACTATAATAATTTTCTGGTAGGCTCAGTCGAACTTGTGTAGAATTGGACAAAATCACATAGACTTGCGAGTTGAAGACTGATTATGCAACTCTACAATTCACCCCATTTCAGACCAAAACAACATGCTTTGTTTGTATGAAAAACCCAATAGGGCTGGGGGTTCAAACATCTTTCACAATTGCGTCTTTGTTTTCTGCCCAGTGCTCACATAAGGGCTTGTTTCACCTCATCCAAACAGCCTCTCCTCTTCTTGATTTGTAAGCTGACAGCTTTGGAAGGGATCCAAAGCTTCAAACAGAACCATTCTCTCCTCTGTTTGAAGGCTTCCAAGCTTTGTTCTCCTCTGCTTCAGCTTCAAAGCTTGTGTTCCAGCTTCGTTCCTCCCTTCATTAGTTAATTTTGTGATATTGTGATTTTCATGAGCTTCAATCTTCCAAGCTTGTGCCATCCTCAGTTGGTTTGGGTCTTATTAATATGATATCAAGCTCTGTTATTCTTTGTTATAAACCATTATTCTGGTTTGCTACTTTTCTTTACAAAAGAGTTGAAATGTTGAATTATTATTGTGTTAGTATTATGTTCATGCATATATGTAATTTATAGTTTTTTTAAATATTATTATTATAGTTGGGTAAACTATTAGTTTGTGAATTGAGTCTATGGAGGGTCCACTAGTTTAAGTATACTCTCGAATTTGACAACACATCCAGTCATCCACACACACACACACATGCACACAGAGAGAGAGAGAGAGAGAGAATTTTGCTTACAGCTTTAAGCATTTAGAGTGTTTACAATTGCACTGCTTTTGCTTCTTTGGAGTAGCATCTTTCATTTCAAAGTTAGGTCTTGATCTTGATTTTGGAGATTCTGGTTTCCTGAAAAAGTAAAGGTTAGTTAATTGAAGATCAGAACATATAGTTTGAGCCACTCGATATGATATTCAGAGTTATCATGTACCATTCAACCAAAACTTTAAAATGATTTACTACAACTAGGAAATGCCTGCTTCACTTCAAGCTGTAACTTCTGGAACATCCAAATTGTATGAGAAAATAATTTGGAAGAAAATACCAGATCATTCACATTTTGTGAGAAAATACTTTGGAAAAAAGAGCCAGACATAGATTGATGTACACAAAAGAGAAAACATTAGTGATGAAAGCATATTATAAAATAACCCCCCGAAAGAAAAAGGCTGTGCCTTGCCATGATATGATCGAAAGCATTGTTATCAATGGCGGATGGGGAATATGGTGGAAGGCTGAAATTTCATCATATAAACATGCCCAGTGTTGTTAAATGGCAGCCATGGAGGAATGGCGTGGCGGATTTTTTGCCAACTGCCATAGGCAATTTGTGAAAGGAGGCCCACCATAGCGGCTGCATAAGGCACAATGGCATGTTTATATGGCGGAATTTTGGCCTTCCGCTATGTTTTGCATTCCACCAATGATAACACTGAACACACCATTCCGACATGGCGGCACCATGGCCGCTATTTAACAACCCTAATCGAAAGTGAAGAAAACAATATGCATAATCTGCATTGAACATAACCCTTGCTCCCAGCCCAAAAGGAAAATTAATAGAAATTTCAATTCACAAGTATTTTAGTTTCATAGGTAAATAAAATACAAAAGGAACCAACGTATCCATAACACAAGAATCCAGGAAGCATGGATACTTTAAAAATGTATGCGATAGTGGCATCAATTGCATCTTTTACCAATACAATAATAGATACCACATTCTTGACAAATGATAACTTGTATTATTATGCGATGGATAAGATACTACAACAGCAGCAAAAACTAACGCCATCCCCCCACTAGGTGGTTCAGCTACTTAAATTGAACAATGCCATTGTGTTGTGTCCAAAACCAATTCTTTAGAGAGACCATCTAAATCTAGATCCCTTTTAATTCTTGGTTAAACCACTACCTTTAATTATTGGTAAATCCCCCATCTGATCAACTCTTCTAACTGGGACTTCCATTGGTCTTCTTCTCTCATGTCCTCCCAACCCTTTTACGTGTGATTCTACCATACTGTCCAAAACCATTCTGTCGTATTCTATTGTACCCATATCCCACTTCCTTAACAGAATTCATATCCCCACATCACACCCGTGTCATACTGAGACTTGTATCCATATGCACGTGCCAAAGGTAAGAAAAAATTTAGAATAATTACATCTTACAATCATAACCCAACCATTAAAAGCTCAAACTCAAACGGAAATTACTATAAACAACTTCATAAATTATGCTTGCAAAAACACTTACAGTTCTAAAGTTCCTAACTTACTAAGTCAGTAAAAACAATTTATACCTCCCGCCATCTTATTCCCACTGGAAGAAGAAACTACAGTTACAGCAAACCAATGAAAACATTTGAATCAAGAGCGAGCGAAAGTAAAATAGAACGGAAATGATTGCAAAAATCGCCTTTTGTTAATAGCAAACCAAGACATTCCACATGCACAGACAATAACTAAAATCCTCAAAACAAAACTGTGACTCCCGTGACAAAATCACTGCCACACTCTAATTTGAAAACTAAAACCAACAAAAAAAAAGGAACTCCAATCCACAGAATTTCAAGTGTTCCCAAGAAGCACACGATCAAAACTTCAACTTTTTAGACATCAAAAATTCAAAACAGAAAACAGACAGTAAATCATTTCAACAAACTCACCCAACCCTTGCATGAGGCGCCTGCGGCGGCAACGGCAACACAGCCACCGGTAGCTGCGGCGGTTGCGACAGCTGCGGATGCTCCGGCGCGCCGGTAAAATCAAGCTGCCGCGCCAGCTTCTTCGCCGGAGCAACAACTTCCGACAACGACGCATTCTTCGGAGCGCAATCACCTCCTCCTTCACCATCTTCCCCCATGGCACGCGAAACTACACAAAATCCGAAAACTCTCACCGAAAATTCCGAATTCCGGCGAAAACGACCAACGATTACCGTTCTCCAGAGAAAGAAAGCGGCGATAGTTTGAAACCGCAGCTCGAATTGGAAGATTGCACAGCTCGGGATTGTTGCGAAATTGAGCAGCGCGTGGATCCAAACGCGGCGCGCGAGGAGAGGGAGCTGTAGAGAGAGAAAGGAAAGAAGAGTGGGATTTGAAGAAGTGATGGTGGAGGAAGAAGAAGAAGAAGAAGACGCAACACAATCACACACACTCCCTCTCTCTTCGAAGCTTTTGAAAATTCAATTTAGTTGTAAATAATGAACGGCCAGATCGCGTTGCCACTTCCATCCGACGCTCCACAAAGCATCGAATCCATCGGACGGTCACCATTCATTTGAAGGGTCTCCAAGAGGAAACACGAGCGGAAGGTAATCCAATGCTTCCAATGCTTGAAGTTGGGATTTCGTTTGGTTTTGTTTTGCATTTTTACTAAACTATTATTTCATTGAAATTTATATTTTTTTTCAACTTTTAAATTAAACTGCATTAAAAAAAATAATTTATGAAATTTATTAATATCCTAAATTTTTTATACTAAAAGATTGCCAAATTTTCATCAATTTTAAATTGAACAAAGTAAACTGAACAAAAAAAAGTTATATACATTATGTAAATTTATATGCATACGGTAAAAAATGTGAAAATTAAGTGATAAATACATAAAATACAAATAATAAAATAATATAAGTGTAGGTATAAATATTATAATTTTGATTTAAATCAAACCAAATTGATTGGTTTAAGAAAAAAAATCATCCAACAAATAAAAAAAATTATTTAGTTCAATTTTTGAATTTTTGGAATGATTAATTTTTTTTATTTTAAATCTATTTTCATTTCAACACCCTTACTAAAAATAGAATCATATATTTTTTTTTGAAAAATAATGTATGTACACCTATACACACAAAAATACAAGATTTACGGTAGAGAAAAGTATACATAATATGTAACATAAGGAGAAGAAAAATTACAATATATTTTTACTAACTTTATTTATTTATTTATGTTGTATGGTGAGTGTTAAATTTTTTTATATTTAAGACATTAAATATGTTTACAGTGTGAGTTTAACAAATATTTAAATGAATGTTTTATTAGTTAAAGTAGTTCTTTAATTGTTAATATAAAAATGAAAAATTTATTAGTTTAAGTTGAAAATAAAAAGTAATTATGTCCGTAATATTGTTTAAGGTTTTTTGGAAAATATTATTATCTACCATATGGAAAACACATTGATACTACTTCTTGAGATTTTTAGTTTTTCTTAAAAGACTTTATGTAATTAATTAAAAAAACTAACTATGTATTTTAATTAGTTTTTAAAGATAAACAAATTAGTCTTATCATTTAACCTTTATTCTATAAATATAAGTCTTTACCCTTAATGTTCGGACATTTTCTTTCTTGTCATATGTGTGCTAATCATTATTTATTACTCTTATATTTTTTATTAAATGAGTAATTAATTTTAGGTCTCACTACATTTTTATTGTTCTATATGATATATGACTGAGATTTCAACCCTTCAGTAATTTTTGTTTGAATTTAATTTATCAAGTTTTCAATTGTTATATTCAAATCCTTTTGTCTCTTTTTATTTACATAAAATGTTATACTTCACATTATATTTTTTAATTAAAAAGAAAAATGAGAAGCCAAAAGGCACATCAACCAAGGCAAAGTACAATTAAGCATTTTTTTTTTTAAAAATTTTTACATTAAGATTTTTCTTTCAAATCTCAATTTTTATTGCTTTAAAATTTTGATATGAGTTTTAATCCCATATATTATTCACTCATATTCACAATTTTCTTAATATATTAGTTACTCCAGTTCAAAAATTAATTTTTTAATGTATTAATTATTTTTTACTTGATTACTTGAATTAATTATATGTCTATATATATTTTTTATTATTTTAAGTACTACTATTTTTTTAATAATAAAATAAAAACATCTGTATAATGTATGATATATTTTAGAGCAAATATACATTTTAAAAAAATCTTAAAATTAGTTTTTATAATTGATATGCCTTAGAATTTATGGCCAATTTAATTATCTATTCATTTGTTTATTTTCTCACGTGAAGGATTATCCGGTGGAACAAGCACCACGGTAGGTAGAAAATTCAGTGGAGATGCGACATGTGTGATTTGGAATAATGGAGTCCTAGATGCTGGCTACGTGGAGGCTTTTGATTGGGTGCCGTCGAATAATTGAAAAACGCACGGGTTGAAAACGAGGGATTCTTTTTTATTTTATTTTTTCTGATTTTGTGGTTAAATAAATACATATATTTTGTTAAGATTCTTTTGTTTTACTCCGTTAAAAGTGAAAACAAATAAAAACTAGTTGGCGCTAAAATAAAGGAATCCAATGAACTGGTTGGTTTAGAAGAGTAAGAAATGGAGAGGATCCTAACCCTTAATTTGGTGAGAAAATCCTGATTTATGACTTATCAATCATTTTTCTGGTGATCCATTACCTTGAAACCCAAACCATCCCACGCTGCCTCACCTTAGGACAAACCATCACAATATCACATTATTTATAGTTGTGATTAATCTTTGCATGACATACTATAATCAATTTTTTAGTTTATGAAACATAATTTATAAGGCTCGATTACTTGTTAGTACCAAAAAATGGTCGGAATCATAATGGATTAATGGTCCTAGACCTTACAATAATTTTTTCACACGCTCCTTGTTGTAGACAACGAATTAATCTAGATAATTATGATCTTTTAATACAATGTCACACAAGCAAGTTATAGCTGTTATTCACCGTGGTACACACTTATAAATCGTTGAATCTTTTTTGCTTGCGCTTAATTAATCTATCTTTTTGAATTTAAACTTAATAAAAAGAAATTCGAAAA
The DNA here is from genome assembly GCA_013407115.1 of Glycine latifolia. Lineage (NCBI taxonomy): Eukaryota > Viridiplantae > Streptophyta > Magnoliopsida > Fabales > Fabaceae > Glycine > Glycine latifolia. The sequence continues at coordinate 27,970,752 of CM023949.1, read as the reverse complement.
TTTGTTTTATTTTCGTTAGGATTAGAATAATTTTGGTACGTTTTGCTGCAGGAAAAATTGAAAGTTCAATGCAAAATCAATGGCTTATTTGCTTCTGGAAGAAACAGCATGGTTGTGAAGAGATGAAATATAAAGGGTACTAGTGTTTCAAATACTATTAAATATATGACTCCATTGTCACATTAATTATGCTCTTTCTTAAGGATCAATCGACAGAAGGGATTCAATATAAAGGGTAGAAGCGTAGAAATTGTTGTGGATGCCATGTCATAAGAAGGTGTTTCAAGGATTAATTTTAAAATTTTCATATTCCTCTTAACCGCATGAATTATAAGATGCCCTTTAACCTCTATGGTTAAGAGATCAAGACAGTGAATAAAACTGGCTAGCTACATTTAAAAATATTAGCCATCATGAGCCAACCCTGCACTATGAGCCTACTAATGCAATAGTTAAGAGGATTTTCCTAACGCAAACTAAAAGTTCACATTCAACAAAACAAGCTAGCTACCTAACTTGAATTTAAATTGATGCAGTGTAGCCTTCTATAGTTAACTAAAGTTTGTCATTATCTTGTGAGTAGTGACCGAATTTGGCTCTTCCTAATCCTATATTGCGTAATGTCTAGCTAGCCTTGTACGAATATTCTACGATGGTCTCGCAAATGAATGAGGGTCACAATAATATTAACCACCATTTGATAATGCAATAGTTTGGGGGATATTTTTTATTCAAGTTACTAGCAAGGACCACAATAATAGCAACCTTCGTTTGTAACAAATTTTGATTTTGATTTTAATAATGCAAATAGTAGCAATGCACTACTACTATTGTCCTCCTATAGCGTAAAAAGAATTAATGGTGGTTGCAAAATGACACTGAATAGCTTGGAAGAGTGATTTATAGGTGACGGCCAAACATCATTTAATTTGTGGAAAATGTAATAATTTGTATGACAGTTAGAGGTTATTTGGTAGAAGTGAGAGAGGGTGAAAAAAATGAAATAAACAGTAAAATTTGGTAATACTCACATTTTTACTCTCTAACTTAAATCAAAACTCTCATTTCTTTTTTTTTTTCCACTATACCAAACATACACTTAGGAATACGTAGATTCACATGAATACGTTGCGTCAGTGGTTCCATACCCTGCCTTTTTTATTTTCCCTTTAAAGCACCTTCCATGCATTAGTTTAGCTTAACTATATAAAAGGAGCATATTGATAATGAGCAACTAAAAAGTCGTTATTCACTTTTTGACACCCCTCGTACTAGCTTTAGGCATAGGTACACTTTACAAATATCTCATCTTATTCTCACACCATGATTTATGTTAAAAAATGTCTTGCTCAAACCTTTAAGAACAAAAAACAAAATAAAAATAATGAGATATTGTACAAGTATTAGTGAAAAGAAAAAAGAAAATTAGAACACATCTCCTTAAACCAAACTGACCCAAAAATTATCCTAGTAGTAGTTTTCCTTGCAGTTGCAGGGTGTAAGTAGTCATATGAACAACTACAAAGTCCTTATTCACAGAACCAAACTCCACATATAAAGCAAAGAGAAAAACCAATGGTTCAAGCATTTTCTCCCATCTCATTGTTAACGAGGTCATGCCAAAATCAAGAATGTGGTTAATTCTGAGAAAATTTTCTCTGTAATTTGCATGTGCAAAGCAAAGTGAATTAGTTAATTCTGTTACACGGTGTCTGTCATACACTTCAGTAGAGAGTGGAAGCATGAGTAATGGGAGCAATGCAAAGTATACAATATAAAAGAAAAGAAAATTGGTAAAAATTTAAATTATACTCTGAATTCCATGAATGCTATTTACAATCTCTTTGGAAAAACAACATTGGCAAGTTGCACTGCATGAAGCAAAATAAATATATTCTCCTTAATATATTGACCCCATTCTACAACAGCCAAGGAAAGGCCTAACAATTTGATTTTGATTTTGCTGCCTAGTAACAATCAGAGAGAGCACTTGAACCAGTAAAAACAATGGAAATGGTAGCAGCATACTGCTTACTGTCAGATGCTTTGATTATCATTTTCCTTCTCATGTTTCCCTTACATTTTTGTCTCTTAATAAATCCTCTCCATGATCTTCACTGTGCTACCTTGTGGCTTCCAAGATTTTAACCTAGCTAACATTCTTCTTCAAACAATTTAGAACTCCATTGGCATCTTTTAGAACACCTATGCTTTGCCAAGCATTAGCAACCAGTTCCATAGTGATTATCAAATGGGCAAAGATTGCATACTTCCTTAATTACCGTACAATGATGATCATCATTTGAGATTTTGGTTGAATTTTTTATGCCTACAAAATTGACCGCAGAAGAATAATTTGCAAGTTTCAGGCTCTTTTTCCTGTGAAATGTGAAAGGAGTTGATAAGTGCTTTTGTTTTGTTTTGATTTTTTTTTTGGATTTCGTTGTTGCAACAAAATGAAAAAATTAGGTACAGGGTGAATCATCAAATAGTTATTCAATCTCCTCATCATTCTCATGCTATAAGCAATTTATTGAGTCCATAACTACATGAATTTGAGCATGCAATAAAGTTTAGCTTTAGAAGAGAGTCCACAACAAAAAAATGAGCCTACAGTCCTTATTAGAAATCTCCACTCTCAAATTGGTTTCCTAAGAGGATTTGCCTGTCAGCATTAGCAACAAGCTTGTGCCCTTTGTGTTATTTCAGACATGTACATGTGTCAACTCTAAGAAAGCCTGACAGAAGCTTAACCATAAAACTTTGAAGAGGTAATTCGAATATGCTGCTCAGTTGCTTCTGCAAATTCTATACATATCATTAATGATGACATCTTTGAACACTTTCATATCCATTGGCCTAAGATCTAGCACCCCTCTTGCTCAATTTGTGCAAGGTCCACGAGTGGAAGTTGAACTTTGTTTGGCAAGAGAAGCAGATGGTGGTTGCTGGCGGCCAGAGCTTGGATATCGATCATTCCATTTTGATGTGTCCCTTTTGGTTAACTTGAGATGCGCTGGCATCAGGGATGGTTACAACTAGTCTCATTTCAAACTGGGGAACCAACCACCAAAACATTCTTGCAATCATGATCTTTGGTGTCATGTCACTATTTTGCTATATGAATGAGGTATGACCTCCCCCAAGTGGTATTTTTGGCATAAATTCCATATGCACCATCAAGAAGGGGCAGTGCTTGAAATTAACACACTGAAATATTAAGGAATGTAGAATCAGGTCCCAAAAGACAAGTGCTGACAACAAGGCAAAATATTACAAATAGAAAGAATAAAAATATTAGAGGATGTCTACTGACTATTTGGTGGCATTAGTTAAAAGGATTATCAATATTCAGATTGTATTCATCATATTAAACTTTTCCTTCAGAAAATGAATTCAGACAACTTGTAAAACAAGGGAAAAAAAAGAGAGTAATTTATTTTCACTGTGAAGACATTACAGTGAGAGAGGTCAACTTACTGAAATGCTTAGCAATTGTCCTTGTTGATTGATCAGAACAGGCAGACTTCTCCTTGCAGCAACTGGGATAGATTTTAACAAGCGGAGAGCTTGTTTTGCTGATACACTGGCATAGTGCAAACATGGAGATGTTCTGTCCATTATCTGCTCAGTTCCATTCACTGATTTAACCTCGTATTGAGGGAAGTTTTTGGAAAGTGGATATTTTGATAACTCAGCAAGATACAGCCAATCAGATTCTATCATGTGTCACACCTCAGGTACTTTATTATTACAAGTTACACAAGATGTGCAACACAAGCTTCTGGTTTCCTCACCCATATCCATTTCAAAATAAACTAAACCAGAAAGTTCATCATTATCAGTATTAGTTTTCAATTTCCATCTGAGAATGAATCGATCCATGAAGTAACAGAACTGCCCTGGCTGAAGTGATTTGATAAAAGGGGTAACCCCATGCTTAGAAGCAGAGTCAGAAATGACCTCAGTTTTAGACCTGAAGTGAGTGGTTTCTTGCTTCTGCAATGCAAGAACACTATTGTAGGTTGATTCACCAGTTATGTTTAGCTTTTTGGCTTCAGTCAAAACTAACTTAGGATTTACATCCAAAAAGTGGACATCTGATGCATCCAGAACCAAGTGATTTGCATATGACTTCTCAGCCTCTATAATCTCTTCTAACTCATTGGCAACACAACACCCTTGTCCTTGAGAATGTGACTCAAAATATTCAATCTTTAAAGGCAAAGCACAATCATCAGAACAGCGGCAGACCAAGACTCTGGACCCTCTAGAACCAGGATCCGGGCAAAGGTAACAACCTGCTGCTGTAACAGAATTCTACAGGATAATTGAGGACAAAATGAAAAGTTAAGAATGTTGAAATCAATCAAATATTTAAGGTTAAAATACTGGTGTGTTTATTAACAAGGTAAAAAATACAATTGTCTAAGTTAATCCCTTCTAGACTTGTTTGCAGTAAAGGCAATATTAGATAGACTTTTGCATGGAAAAGTACGAATGTAGTCCATTAGCAATTTCAAAGCACTACCTCTGATTTGTCTTTGCCTTTGTGATACAAACTGAAACAAAAAGTTTGACTACTATTATGGGAATATTCATGTATAAACAAAGTTTGAAAGGAAAGTAGTCATATATAAGATCAGAGGTACCTGCAATATCAAGGAAAGAAACTTCATCAGGCATATATCCTCAACTTTCAAAGGACAAAGAATCTGTAAATCAATAACAGCATACCCATGCTGCAAACAGAAACCAACCCAAAATCCCAACATACAGGATAATAGTAAATTCCAGGGAAATAGATTAACATAATAAGAGAAACAAAGACAAAGGGCTTACATGTACTATTTTTCATAGCAACATCAACAATTCAACATAGTTAATTAGTAATTCCATACTTCAAGCATTAATCAAATAGGGAATGAATGGAATAAGTAGTTAAGGGATACTCACATCCTTGATAACCACAGCATCACCTATCAAGCTATAGCCAATTTGATCAACATATATGCGTGTTATTCAGCATGCAGAAATCAGTGCTTTGAGCTCAAACTTGAACGCAGCTTGAAATATTGAAAAATAAAAAGTCATTTAGATAACTCTGCGTGTTTCCCATATAAGTCATGACTACACCACCAAATCTTCAAGACCATATATAAAATGTTTGAAAGTTTCTTTGATATATTAACAAATGCTCAATTTTTAGCAGACATTGCAGAGGACAACTTCTCAGGGTATGTTGTGCTTGTCCCAGGACATGGCAGGAGGCAAGCAATGCATGAACAGTGAATCTATCTAATTGTTTAAGAAATTAGTCCTCACCCTATAGTGCCAAAAACACCCTATTGAAAGGAGTGTTAGTAAACAAACCAATAAAAAGGTTTAAAAAAGGAACGGGAAGAGTGGTAACAGAATACTAGAGGCACATGAAGTTATGAATAGTAGTGATTGTCTCTCTAACTCTATGCCAATCTGATTTTGAGCTAGTGTTTGAGGTTTGTCTTATTTTCCAGGTTTTCCTATGAATTCAAATGGGAGGCACAGGAGAAAAAAAACAGAGCAATGCATAACCAAACCAAACAAATATTCAGAACCAACCTTGTACATATCTTCCTTTGAAAATTCCTGAAGAGGCCACACAACAAGGATGCCCTGGTTTGCTTGAACTTCCCTGTAGGACTGTGTATATGTAGGGAAAATCTGGGAGGTAAAAGGCATGCCTGTAAGTCCAAGCACACCAGTATTTCGAGAAAGCCTTAAAATAAATAACTCGGCCTGCATTGTTTCTCAACAATCACTACATGTCTAACATCTTGAACAAGCCTTCAATCTAACAGAATAATAAAACGCCACATTTAGCCATTTCCCACTCAAAATTTCAATTTCTTCAAAATATTGTCTCAAGTATTTAACCATATGCAGACTGTCTATGCCCAAACATTAATAAATCACTTTGTGATCCATCATAAAGGCCTAGGCCCTAGAGCTCCAACATGTGACACTGAGATGCAGTTCATCAAAATAATGTGGGGAAATGAAGAATTACAGATGCAGGTAAACATAAAGTATTGTCAATCAAACCTGATCATCAGCATGATGTGCAATAAGCAATACCCCAATCCGGTGTTGGGCACAAACTTCTAGAAAGATTTGGTACCTAAAGTTCAATAAACCAAAAATCTGTAGTTAGTATACTTCATCAAAGTTCCTAGTACAGATATCTAATACTTCTTTAACAAAATGTATAGATACGATACCTCATTTCACGGGCAGATTCCTGCAACGGACCCTGTTTTGGCATGCCACTTGGCCAATCACAGCATGCAATCTCACATCTGATTCCTGTAATAAGTGTCTGTGTTATGTTATCTCAGCCAAACTTATAGGTTCAATAACTTGAGAGTCACATTACCATACTATGCAATCACAGAAAATAAATCTTCTAATGTTAAATTTTCACATAACCTTGCCATGAAAAAAATTGGTGTCTGTCTTGTCTTTCTCCCTACAAACCTTCACAAATTTTGATGAAGTCTCATTCATTTAATGTCACTAGAGAAAGACAGAGACATGATTTTCATATGACAAGGTCATGCAAAAAATTTTACACGAGAAGATCCATGTTCCATTCCTGCAATACAGATAAAGCAGCCAAATTTGGACACACCCATTTTTGAAACTCGGTGAGAAACAATATTTGCCTCCTCTTTGCTCTCTGCTCGTAGACCATGATCAACAATTATTGCAAGTAGTCCATCTATGAAACCACCATTCTCAGATGTGACAACATCAGCACCAGCAGTTTTCCATCCAGCAGTTAACACAGTGCTATACTGTCAGGGCCACCGGACACTCCCAGAGCTGATACGAAAAGTGGCATCATATCATCAAGCAGTTAATAAGCAATGCCTTCAGCCAGTAGGTTCATTGCATCACTAGCACATTGATAATATTCAGTGAAGATAAAGGTTGATTGGGTGGTTAAGAAAGAGAGGAAGGAAGGAAAAGTAGACCCTCGTGCTAACAAATACTAATAATTGACCTTTGCCAATAAAAAAAACATTGTTGATATTCTAGAAGCTGCATTTTTTCCACCCTTTTCAATTCATCAGCATATTACTTAAGTTTGATTCCGACACAACACTATAACAAAAAGGGCACACACCAAGTTGATCGAATAGCAAAATTTTCCAAAAAAGATTCAATTTTTCTGCAGGGAAGAGGAGTGACACAAAGAGAAGCTGACCAATTCGGTGATGGGGTTCGAGTCCAGCGATGGCCATTCGCCTGGAAAATATTTCTGTATATTTGGACATGTCGATTGAGCATCGGGAAGGGGAAGAACAGACGCTGAAGGAGCAGGGCAATGGAAGAAGATGATAGTGATGGTGAATAAGTTTAAGACCAAATGAAAGATTGAAACTTTTTGGCGGGGTTTTGGAGATGGAAGCAAAGAGACAAGTTGTTGTTGCAGTGAGGGTTGGCGAAGATAGGCTTAGCCCTCGGGCCATAGCTGCTTAATGCTTTCTGTCACAACATTTATAAAAACTCATAAATCAATACTTAAAATTGGCCACAAAACTCAAATCGTAAGTTTTTTAAAAATGAGGAATATAATGTTTCCAATAAAAAATAGAAATTAAAATTACAAATTTTTTAAAAATGAAAAATGAAATATCTTAATTAAAGAATAAAAAAACTAGAATCACATATTTAAAAAATATAAAGATAAAAATGCATTTATCCAAAAATAAATAATATTAAAATATTTACCTTCTTTCAACTTTCTTATTTTTATTCATCTATTTTTTTCTTCTAAATAAGTAAATTATATTATTATTAATCTCATACTAAATTATATAGTAAATAGTTTCTACTCCATAATTTTTTATCTCTAAAAAATTATATATTATTTTTAACTTTTTGTTGTAAAATTATTTTGATTAAAAAAATATATTTCCCTACCACTATATTCCAATTTAGCAAAAAGTGTTTTCTATGGAATTTCACACAAATAACTTCCTTTTGCATTTTGACAGGAATTTGGTTTCTTTATTATCTCGCTTCTTTCTGTTTTCTTACATTCTGTTTCAATACAAACATAGGGTCATTGAATTTAGAGAAAAACAACATTGGATCATTGTATTTCAATCCAATTTAATTATCTATTTTAATTATCTATCTTAGAGATAGACCATCACATATGATATTAATATTACAAAAAATATATTAATTAATATTTGATGCTAAATAAAAAGTTATTAAAAATTATTGATTCGAATGATTTAGATTCAATTTTCTTAAACAATATCTTCGATTTGAATTTATGTAGAAAAAAATGTGATCCAAAGAATTGTATTAAAAATGATTAATATTAAAGTATAGCTTAGCTATAAATTAGTGATTGAGAAATTCAATAATATTCGGTACCAATAGTTATTGAAAAAAAAACTGTTGGGTATAAAAGAGTTTTAGATGGATGAAGAAGAGTCCGAGGATGAGAACAACTGACAAAGACAAGAGGAAAGAAGGCAAGACGAACGATGATTAAGACCAAGTGAACCCAACACAACCAAGTAACCAACAACACCATAACCTTAAATCTTTCTCTTTCTAATTTGCTATGTATCTCTGTTTCATTTCTCTGTTACATACTCTCTCCCCAATGTCGTAGGAGGAATAAAAACAAGCAACTTTTTTTTGCTGCCAATCGCCATGGCCACCACCACCCAATGGAGTTCCCTTTCTCTCTCTCTCCTCCTTCTCTCCATCGCCCTCTTCCAAACCCTAACCCCCAGTTCCCCGCCGTCGCCCCCTCCTCCCAACTACATCGTCGCCTTCCGCCACTACGCCGCCGCCGATCGCCACCGCGCCTACCTCGAATCCGCCCTCCTCCCGGGAGGCTGGTGGTGGATCCCGCGGCAGAACCCGGCGGCGCAGTTCCCCACAGATTTCGGGCTCGTCGCGATCGAGGATTCCGCTGTGGTTGACGAGATTCGGAAACTGGGGTCGGTCAAGTACGTGAGCTCGGACATGAGCTACAAGAGGGGTTTGATGGCAAAGAAGGATCAGAGACGCAACGACAAGAAGGTTGGTGCGTTTGAGGATGGGAAGAAGAAGCGCCCCGGGAAGATCTTCACTGCGATGTCATTTTGTGAGGCCGAAGAAGGAGGAGGAGAAGAAGAACATGCCAGCAATCGCAGCAGTTCTGTCAAGTGGGGGCGGGAATTGTTGATGCAGGTGAAGTTTTTGTGTCTTTATGATGTTGGGTATTTGTGGAAGCAAGAAAGATTTGAACTTTGACTTGGTGCCTGGTTATGGTTATTGATATTCCTTTGTCTATGCTGCGTTATAGCGTGTTTGGAAACCTGAAATTATGAATGGGATGTGGAAGTTATAACTATTTGGTTCTTAGTAAACATGGAAATCCACATTTGGGATGTGGAACCAAACATGCTATTAGTGCATGTTTGGATTCACGATTGATCATCTAAAATCACGTCGACATGCCATCTCTATGGTCTCATGCTGAGTAACTGATTTTGGGCCTAAAATTGATTGAGTTGACACTTGAAACAACGTTAGGTTTAGCTTTTGCGTTATATAATTTTTTTCATACTGACTGCTTTTATGATGAAACATCTAAATATGAATCACGCTAGTTCAAAATTTATTTCATTCAAAATCAATTTTGTAGGGTTCACCCAAGCACACACTTATATATGGTATATTTGAATTTATTAATGGTTGAAAGAGTGTATTCGCATGTTTTTGAGGTGTTTCTGTTTGTGGCAGAGATCACAAGTTACTTCAATGTTTGGGGCTAAGGATCTTTGGGTGAAAGGGTACACTGGTGCCAAGGTCAAGATGGCCATATTTGATACGGGTATTCGAGCTGATCACCCTCATTTTAATAACATCAAGGTAATGATTGATTTGGAATGGTTGTTTTTGGTTGATGGTGGATGAGTTGAATGATGAGGAACTTTATAGGAGCGTACAAATTGGACAAATGAAGATACTTTGAACGATAATCTTGGACATGGGACTTTTGTTGCGGGCGTTATTGCTGGTGTAGATGCTGAGTGCCTTGGTTTTGCACCAGATACAGAGATTTATGCATTTCGTGTGTTCACTGATGCACAGGTAATGCCTGTTGGATGCTATTATTGAACTCTCTTGCTTTGGAAGGGGGAGGGGATTGAGTTAAACTTTTTTAACTGCATATCTTGATTCCACATATGTATCCAATTTCCAATATCAGAAGTTTATTAACCAGGTAGAGTAATAGTTAGCAATCTCTGAATGGGAGAACCTAGATGCACTTTGACTATGCTATAAATGCATTTTTTTCCCTAGTTTTTATGCTTATAAGACTTTTATTCTGGAAAAGTTTGCAAGATTTTGAGAAGATTTCATTCAGCCTATTGCAGGTGTCATATACATCATGGTTCCTTGATGCCTTCAACTATGCAATTGCAACCAATATGGATGTGCTAAATTTGAGCATAGGTGGACCTGATTACTTGGATCTCCCATTTGTTGAAAAGGTATATTTCTTGTGCCTGCTCACTAATTCAATAGTATTATTAGGTTTTGTATTTCATTTATTTTGAGGTAGAATATCATAAAATGTATTACTTATGAAGATATGGGCCATTATTTAATGAATAATTATAACATGACATGTTAGTTTCTCTACTGTAACTGTTATATTTTAAGAAGACATTATTTGTTTTTGGTACTCATGCAGTAATTATTTTTTTCACCGATTACAGAACTGTCCTTTTATAAAACTTTATGATGCTAATTTGTTAAACAGATATGGGAGATAACAGCAAATAACATAATCATGGTTTCTGCAATTGGAAATGATGGACCACTTTATGGAACTTTGAACAATCCTGCAGATCAAAGTGATGTCATTGGTGTTGGTGGTATTGACTATAGTGACCATATAGCCTCCTTTTCCTCCCGTGGCATGAGTACCTGGGAGCTTCCTTATGGGTAACATTTACTTATTTGTTTCTATAGCTTACATTTCATCATTCCTGCTTCTACTGGCATTTGTTGAGCATTGCTAATGAGGACTTCTGTTTTTTTCCCTAGCATGATATTCTAAAAAAACCATTCTGTTTAGGAAAACACTTTTACTTGGTGAATAATGGATATTTGAGTTCATGAAACAACTAAATCCCACATTGTTTGGGCATAACACATCATCTCCACTTCCAATTTGTAGCGATCCTATGTTAAGAAGTGATGAGATTTTTGTGAAGCCTCAGTAATTGTACAATGGCATGTCAGATATTTAACTGTTGTGAAAAGTTTTTTGATTTGATACATGAGTTATCTTGTCATCTGTTATTTCTATAACTTCTTTAATTTATATGCAAGTTTGGTTTCTTACTCATTAATAGTTTTTTAAAATATGTTGACATCTGTAACTTGCAGTTATGGCCGCGTGAAGCCAGACATAGTTGCATATGGACGGGACATAATGGGATCAAAAATTAGTGCGGGTTGTAAAAGTTTATCAGGAACTAGTGTTGCAAGTCCTGTAGTTGCTGGTGTTGTATGTTTGCTTGTCAGTGTCATTCCTGAACCTGACAGAAAAAATATCTTAAACCCAGCAAGCATGAAACAAGCATTGGTTGAGGGTGCTACAAAGCTTTCTGGGCCTAACATGTATGAGCAGGGTGCTGGCAGAGTTGATCTGTAAGTACTCCTGTTTAGGGCTCTATTTTGTTTTGTTTTAAGATATGTCTTGTTGGGACATAAAGGTTACTATAGCAATACTTTCAGAGTTTTTGTTACTATTATAGTTGTCAACATTTTAGAAACCAAACTGGTACTATTTTCTGCTCAAACTGGCCAGTGTGGTCCAGTTTTATAAACAAGTGTAATTACCTTTCATTAGATTCTTAAATTAATCTTCAGGTCCCTATGGTTTTTGGAAACATTTTACGTAGGTAGGACCTTATAGTTGGTAACTATAAATGGGTTCCTCTGGTTTGATTTTTTTTTTTAATCTGCTTCCTGTATGGACCTAACAGGAAGACTAGATTCAAGGACCACATTCAAAAAGTTTTTGAAATTGAAGGGACCCATTTATAGTTTTTAAACTGTAGTGATTTATTTAAAAATTCCCAAAAAGTAATAGGGACTTACATATTCTTTAACTATTTTTTAATCATGTTTTCTTGGTTATGTAATTTTCAGGTTAAAATCATATGAGATTCTTAAGAGCTATAAACCTAGGGCAAGCATCTTTCCCAGTGCTCTGGATTATACAGTTTGTCCTTACACATGGCCTTTCTGTCGTCAGCCACTCTATGCAGGTGCCATGCCTGTCATCTTCAATGCCACCATTTTGAATGGAATGGGTGTTGTCGGATATGTTGATAGTCCACCAACATGGCATCCTTCTGATGAAGAAGGGAATCTTCTAAGCATACATTTTACTTATTCTGAGATCATCTGGCCTTGGACTGGTTATTTGGCCCTTCACATGCAAATCAAGGAAGAAGGTGCACAGTTTTCTGGAAAGATTGAAGGTAATGTGACTCTCAGGGTTTCTAGCCCCCCGGCTCAAGGAGAGGAGGACCCTCGAATTAGCATATGTGTGCTTCAATTAAAGTTAAATGTGGTGCCAACACCACCACGGTCAAAACGAATTTTGTGGGATCAGTTTCACAATATCAAATACCCACCTGGTTATATTCCCAGAGATTCCTTGGATGTTCGTAATGACATTCTTGACTGGCATGGGGATCATCTGCATACAAATTTTCACATCATGTTCAACATGTTACGAGATGCTGGTTACTATGTTGAAACACTCGGTTCTCCTCTTACATGTTTTGATGCTCGACAGTATGGAACACTTCTGTTGGTGGATCTTGAGGATGAGTACTTTGCCGAGGAGATTGAAAAGCTGAGAGATGATGTTGTAAATACTGGATTGGGATTAGCTGTCTTTTCTGAGTGGTATAATGTAGATACCATGGTAAAGATGAGATTCTTTGATGACAATACACGGAGCTGGTGGACCCCAGTCACTGGAGGTGCTAATGTTCCTGCACTTAATGATCTTTTGGCCCCATTTGGGATTGCTTTTGGAGATAAGATTCTGAATGGTGATTTTTCACTTTTGGGTGAGCAGAATCGTTATGCTTCTGGAACAGATATAGTGAGGTTTCCAAGGGGTGGCTATGTACATAGCTTTCCTTTCTTAGATAGTTCAGAAAGTGGAGCCACACAGAATGTGCTGCAAGCTTCTGGCTCAACCAAGGTGTGGGATGACTCCTTAAACCATCACCTATCATAATATCTTCAAAAGAACAATTAATTAATGTGACTTTAAAAGAATATCGAATTTTATTTATAGCATAATATCTTCAAACCATACACCATCTTCATCGTTGAGATACTTTCTAATTTTGTAATATGGCTTTTTTTGGTAAAACAGGCAGATTCTCCAATTCTTGGTCTCACAGTGATGGGTGAAGGTCGCATAGCTGTGTATGGGGACTCCAATTGTTTGGACAGCAGTCATATGGTTACTAATTGTTTTGCCCTTCTGAGGAAATTACTAGATTTTACTAATGAAGACGTTAGAGATCCTGAACTTTTCTCTGACTCAAATAAACAAGATTCTCCTTTGTATGAACCTGACAATCAGTTGCCATCCCGCAGAACTGATGTAAATTTCTCTGCATATTCAGCTATTGTGGGGAAGGAATTGATCTGCAGGACTGACACAAGGTTTGAAATGTGGGGAACTAAGGGCTACAATTTGCAAGTCAGAGGAAGAAACAGAAGATTGCCTGGATATCCTGCCATTGATTTGGACAGGGGTTTAAATTCAACCTCTGATGCTTCCAACATTAGGCGTCCTAAGTTGACTGTGAGAAGCAATAAGGATGATTTTCTGGGGAACAGGTATTTAGGCCTGTTCTATGGGGATGAGGTATGAAACAAAAACAAATATTGGATGAGTTTTTTAGTGTTGATCTCTATGTTTCTTATCAGATACTGCATATTGTTGATATTCTGAATTCTTTCATAATTCTTGCAGCCTGATGCACCTATGCTGGTTGGTGGTCACTGGCTGCTTCCTTTAGTAGTTGCAGTAACTGGTTAGTTAAACACATGCTTTTCTATCCAATTTTAGACACTACTATATCTATGTTGTTTATGTTTCATGTATTTTTCTTCTGGCAGGTATTTTGCTATTGAGTTTTTGGCGCATTCGCCAAAAGAGGCGTAGACGAAGGAAAGGATCAAGTTCTGGTAGATTGGCCAATATATAGTTTAACATTTCATTAATGTAATTGTAACACTAGCCTCCAAAGAAAGCCCCCTGTAGCAAAAGCATAGTAGCATCATTCACCAGTTTTCCCACCAGCTTCACTGTAGGAAAATAGCCAAATAAGTTACCCTTTTTTTTTATTTCCTATAGAGTTGTAACATTTTTGCTGTTTCGGATGCTTTTCAAATGCACAAATTTTCTGATAGTGAAATAATGTGTCAAATGTTTATGCTTATTGGTATAGCTAATTATAATTAATTACTATTATGTTATTTCATTAATTTGTTTTAATTAATAACTCGTGTTTTAAGATGCTGGGATATGGAAGTTATATAAACTCCCATTTTGGAATTAATGGAAGTAACTCGTGTTGGAGGGGGATGGAATGTGGAAACTCCCCATTTTGGGATTAATGAAAGTAACTCCACTAAGTTGAGTTCAATCAAGTGACTTAAGCTTAGACGACAAGTTGCCTCCTTTATTCCCTCATTTAGTCCATACATATGAATGTTGTAACTAAAATCACGACCAGATGAGGAACTAAAAATATTCATAAACATCGAATCACCACCATTAAAAAAAAAGCATGAGAAATTGCTTTCAAATTCTGTACATGCTTCAGAGAGCATGGTAGAGTGTTTTTGTATTGAAGAATGAAAAAAAGTAAAAAATAGCAAAAGCAAAAGCAAAAATATTCATAACCCAGAGTGGGAGGGGGGTTTGTCTCACTTTATTTTGTTCTCTTCCCTCTTCTTTTCTGAGTCTCTTGATTTGTTTGCTTCTTTTCTTTTTACCCTTTTTTATTTTTTATTCAACAACAATTTTTCATTGATTAATTTTTTAATCAATACTTTTTAATTTTTTTAAAATAGAAATTAAAAAATGAAGCAAAATTCGGGATTCACAATTTTTATATATAATAAAAAAATGGGTAACATAAACATCATCACAAGAACGAATTATAAGACTAGAGTGACACATATTTGGGTACATCAAGTTAGGATTTTCGGTGAATTCTAATATGAAGTTTCTAATATAAGGGTACACCCATGAAGCCATGATAATTACGGGCTATTGTAAGTAAACGTGCATCTATCCAGTTTTCAATAGTATCTCAATTATTTTTAAAGAATTGCAAATTAGTCCCTTTCTGGATAAAGAATTGAATCTATCCTCCATGCGACTATCGACTCTTGCTTTCTTCATGTTAACTTCTCAATTTATTCCAATTTTTAATCCTCCGAGCCGCTGTACTTGCAGCCCTCGACACCGGTCTCTACTTCGAGGCCATTACTCGCCGAGTCAATCGCCATTTTTGGGTTTTCTGGATTTTTTTGCAGATCCACTCCGGTGACGATGGCAATTGCTGCTTCTCCGCCTCCTCGCTGGCGTCAACTCCCACCACCACCACCACGCCAACAACCTCCCTGAACCGTTGCCACTCTTCTACTTCTTTCATTTTCCTTCTCCCTGCAACGTTTCTTTTTCCAGATCTGAGATCTGGGATGAATTGATTGTTTATTTTTGTGAGATTTGTTAATTTTAAATTAGAAATTTGAGGTTTTGAAATTCTGAATTGGTATTTGGAATGAACGAAATGCGGTAACCTTCTTTGATTTCCAACCCAATACTGTTGGGGCTGTTCCTAGAATTGTGGGTGTAGCCCTCACTGGTTATCTCCTGGATTCAACTCAGTGTAAATATTTTACAGGAAGGGGCATTAATATTTTTTGTAAATATTTTAAATTATTTGATTAAGTATTTTAGTGATTTATATTATAATTACTTTGAATTACATTTAATATTTTAATTAATTTTGTAAATTTTTGTAGTAATGTTAAAATTTAAATTTTGATAGATTGATTATTGGATGAAAATATTTTGGTAATAATTTTAACTTGTAAAACATAACATAACATATATTTATTTTGATTTTGATAATTAAATATATTGATTTTGTTGATGAATTTTTACAAATATAATTATTTTTACTTTTGTTAACACAATCTGATAATTATTTGGGGTATATTTTAAAAATATTACCATTTAAAATTTAAGATTTAAAAGAAAAGATTGAACTATACTTAATAAAAAAATGGGGTGTAATTAGCCATTTCCAATTTTTATGGATAAACTTATCAAATACTGGGGTGCATTTAGCAATTGTTTACTATACAACTTTAAAGTCCTTGAGTAATAACACGACTTTAAATTCGTGGAGGATGCGGATAGCAAAAAAAAAAACAAAACAAAACAACTTTAAAGTTGTGAGGGGTGTGGATAGCAAAAAAAAATGCTATACGAATTTAAAGTCGTAAATATATATACGATTTTAAAGTCGTATATATGTTTACCACTTTTAAATGTTAGAGAAAAAAAATAAAAAATATATAAATTAATAATTAAAATTATATATTTATTAAAATATTTAACCATCCAATTTATTAATTTTCAAACAACCTAAAATTTAAATTTTATTTTTCAAATTAAACTTACATGTTATTAAAAAAAATATAAATTTATTTGCCTTTTCAAATTACTCAAATAATAAAAAAATATATTAAATTAATAACAACGTTTTTTAAATTATATCTTTTAAAATTATATTAAATTAAATAAATAATTACTTCAAATATATTATTTAATTAATTTCATGGGTCCGATCCCGGATTTCGCATCGAGTAAAGTGAGTTTTGAGAACAGTGAATTTTGTGTGGCCAAACCCGGGAGACTAAAATAAATTTTGTGTGGGGACTAAAATGCAAATTCAATAAAATTATACTAGCAAGTAACAGGTAGACAACATCTTAAAATAAACCGGTAACACATAAATGATCACATTCGTTCATTATTTTTATTAATATATCTAATGGTATATAAAGTATTTTACTGGTTGATGACTGACTATTGAAGGTAAAAATCACTTACACACCGATGAACCTGTGTTTTTGAACCTCACCTTAGAATTCACCAGGATTTTCCCTTAATTAGAAACATAAAAGTTTGGTGAATTCAAATATGAAGTTGTTATTTTTAGGGACACTGGTGAAGTAGTACTTTGGACCACAAGATATATTATTAAAATAATTGATGGATAGGATTTGTGATTGGTAACCGGGTGAGTTCAATTTTTGAAAAATTATTTTTGATTTATTTTTGCAATTCTTCCTCCACGGCGCTCTCCTCTCCGGTCTCAACCTCGTTGCAACTCCCACCAACACCACGCCAAACCTCCTCATCGTTGCGCCACCATTGTTGTGTCTTCGTTGTCTCTGACTTCTCCTCCTTGG
This sequence comes from Glycine latifolia, assembly GCA_013407115.1. Lineage (NCBI taxonomy): Eukaryota > Viridiplantae > Streptophyta > Magnoliopsida > Fabales > Fabaceae > Glycine > Glycine latifolia. The sequence continues at coordinate 27,953,145 of CM023949.1, read as the reverse complement.
TCAAGCTTGCTAACCTCACCAAACCCCCTCTCCCCGTCACCATAGCAAGATCGACGTCGATCCTCAGTGCCTCGCCGAAATGAAAGGGGCTTCTCCTTTACTTTTCTTTCTTCTATAATTGATGTATGTTGAATGAATGAGAATAGATTTGATTTCTGGTTACTCATTTAAGGATTTCTTTGCACCTTTGATGGGTTCAAGCTGGAAAAGTGGAAGTAAAGAGAGGAAAAGTGGGTCATTGAGATAGTTGTGGCAGTGCGGTGGAGGAAGGACAGCACAGGAAAGGCTTGCAGGGAAGGAGATGAAAAAAAAGAAAATAATAAATAATAATTTTAAAATAATTTTATTTAATTTATGTATATTTTTCTTTCCATTACAAACTTGTTATTGCCGATAAAATCAGGAATACACAGGTGAGGGAGGAAGTTTTAAACTTCATATTAGATTTCACCTAAAAGTTTTTGCATCTAATGGATAACTACCATTAGCATGTCCCCTTGAACCTTCCATCATTGGAAATACTTGTATGTGTATGTGGTACATAATATGAGGAATATTGTAGATTGCTGAAATAATGGGGGTAATTAGGTCTTCTCTGGTTGGCATGGTTGGGATGCTAACACGACAAAATTATAAAAGAAAAAAATCACAAACGCCCCTAAAGTATATTATTTTATTACTTAATATATTTAATAAAAGAAAAATAATAATAATAATTTTTTTATAAGGTGTTTTAAGGGTGTATGATTTTGTACGGTGGTAGTACCACTGCTCAATTATAAATAAAGCGTTATCACATTAAGATTGCAAAGATTCTCTCATGAGCATGATTTGGATATTTACATGGCAAAATTATAATACACACATTACAAAATCGTCTTTTCATTCTCACTACTGAAAGGGAATCGTTATTCTTCCGCGCGGATTAGTTTTATCACGTAGCATCTAATTCTCTATCATATTTTTTCAAACCTCTTTTCTCTATCTATGGCCGTTGCCTTTGATTCTTGATTTTTCCACTTGTTTGATTCTTGATATTCTTTCACTTGTTCTATTCTGTTATATCTAATGTGGGTGTTAGTGCACTCTCTTTAAAACATAAAAACTTCTGATAGAATTTCAAAACCATTTTCTTAAATGACTTAAACTTTTGTGCACAAAACAAGAAATATTTAACTGCTGAAAATAGAAGAAAAATAATATTGGCTCAATTTTTTTAAATAAAATTTTAAATTTGTATTTTATGTATTAACTTTTTTTAGTTAGAACATAAAGCCATCGAAGATAATCAATTAGGTTTTCAAAAAAATTTAATCATCCAACAAAATCAGTTGATATCGAGTATCAATAACATGCTAATAATATAAAAAAAAAAATTGCAAGCAATAATAGATTACAAGCAAACACGATGTAGGACATCTTGGGTTCTTCATAATACCACCAACTATATACAAATTATTGTGTAAAAAAAAAAAACACCTAAATTTATTTTGTTCCTCTAAGGAAGGATGGGGTACATGACAATTAGTTAGGATTTATTCCCTTAATTATTAGCATAAAAATATTTGCATCTAATGGAACTACCATTAGCATGCCCCCGGAACCTTCAATCATTGGCAATACTTGCATTTTGCCTGCAGCCACGACCTGGCGATGGTGTAGAAACGCCATCACTGTCTTGGGTGCCGCTCAAACTGGAAAAACATTTTGCTACGGTCCCTCCGAATATTAGCACAGTTAGGGCACATGGTGTTAGAAATAAAATAAAATAAAATAAATAAGAAGAAGATGCAAAGTTTTGAACTAAATAAAATAACAACAGAATATAACAGAACATGGATTAACGATGCAATATAATATACATTAAGTACAAAATTAAATTTGTTGGGAAAAAACTTTTTCCCTCAAATAATCAAATTCTGATACCAACGTTGGATAAGCACGTATCCTCAGAGTCAAACAGAGTCAAACGCAGAAATATAATTAAAAACACAAAAGGGAGCGAGAGAGACAATCACATAAACAATCTGTTTTACATGAGAAAACCTTCCCTGAATCCAGAAAGGAAAAACTCACGGGACACTAATCCAGATCAAATATCCACTATAACTGAGAACGGTTACAATGAATCAGAACACACCAAGGTGGTGATACACTCAACCTCTCCCACAATGGTGTTAATCAAACTCTCAAAGTGTTTCACTCTAAACTCTCAAATATGCAGGCACGCAGGCTTGCTCAAATGTGCGGAATCTCTCACATATTCAAATGTCAAACGGCGAAGTATCTCATGCTCTCTCAATTCTCAAATCTGAGTCTAACCTAATACACCTCTCAAATGAGCTTGGACCAGCATTAAAAGAATAAAGTCCAACAAAATTTAGCGGAAAAATTTTAAATAGCTTGGGTTGACGCACTCAAGTGCACCATCTTACTTGTTACTCACATGTGTGGAGAAGTCGTTGGAAGAACACGTAGAATGTTCCCCATTTCTACTGATCAACACAGTCGAATGGAATGGATCAGTTTAGTTGAGTGTGGAGATCACTTTCAATATGGTTTGGTTCAGCATTGTAATGTTTTGTTACCGGTCTTCAATTTCTAAAAGAAATTTGTAACTGGGTAGCATCTAATTCTGTAATATATTTTCAAAACCACTTTTATCTATCTGTCTAGTGCCGTTGCCTTCTACCGTTTGATTCTTCATTCATCCACTTATTTGATTCTTAGATTCTTGATTCATCGATCCACTTGTTTTATTCTTTTATATATGGTGTGGGAAGTGTTTGTTTTCTTTGACAACATAAAAACTTTACAGAAACAATGTTCTAAAATGACTTCAATTTTTGTGTAAGAAGCCAACGAAATTTAGTCCAATTTGGACATAGCAGTGGAGATCGAGAGGTAGCGGGACAAGTACAAGTTTGGCTCTCCCCACATCTTCATTTCCGTAAAAGACGAGATAAATTTAAGTTTGAAAGAGACAAATTTAAATTTTAAGACTATCAATCTCATTTTCGTTAAGTTTTATAGGAATCCGAAAAATCCATTACACCATTTTAAAATAATAATAATAATAATAAATTTAATATTTATGTACTGATGATATAAAATAGATTCAATTATAAATTATTATTTGAATTATTTTATTATATCATTTAAAAATTAATAAACTCATCCTATATAATAAATTATAATTGAATAATTATATAAAACATTTTACAGTTTAACAATTCAGGAATTACTTCCTGTAATTTCCATATTGTTTCCTAAGCAATTTAGGAAGTGCAGGAAGCAATCTCCAATCTAATGAGCCTGCCTTAGACTGTTGTTGTACAGTTGCTTCTCTTAGGGCCTTTGGCCCTCCTTTATATATATATATAAGTATTTTAAAATCATACCTTTGACCACCAAGTGTATATATGGTCTTCGGATTTCGGTGGGAGACGTGTAAGTTTTTCATTTTTGGTACATAAGACGTGTGAGTTTTAAGGGATAAAAAACATAATTTGTAATTTCTTAATTCTTTTGAAATAAAATGACTTGTGTGTCTGAAATCATGTCTAATTTAAGGTGGAAAAAAAATACATAATTTTGTTTTTAGATTAAGAGTTTTGACTTTAAAAAATTATGACAAACGTAACAGTTTCTCAACATCAATTATTCCATTTCAAACTTTTTACAATATAAAAGTTTTCCAAATTCATATCATGTAAAATTAAGTTTATAAACACTCAGTTATGGATATAGAAATGTTGAAAACAAAACATCCTTTTTTCTTCAAACTGGAGCTGACTCATTTAACGATCCTTTTTGCAAATTGATGATGAGAATGCGCATGCTAACTTTGCAGAAACCGTGTGGGGTTCGTGGAGCCAGCCAATCTTTCCTTTCTCTAAACGTAATGATAGCTACTTAGTTGTTGCTGTCTGAATCTTTAGTTTAATGATTCAACGCATGTCACATAAATCCTCTGTCACTGCAAATGGTATATATATATATTTACATTATCCTAACATGAATGAATCTTACTGTCCACATGGAGGAACGACCAAAATAACAGGCGACTATATAAAAAATTGGTATATATGACTCGGTCTAGTTAAATTGAATAATATTGAAAAAAACAAAAACAAAATCATTTTTTCTTTTCTAGACCTAAGGTATTCCCTGATCCAGAACTAACTAGAGAATAGTCTTTAAATTTATTTTAAGGGATTGATAATTTTAAACTTTATGTTTCTTCGAACACATGAATCTAAAAATTAAATTTCACACATATTTAAGAAATAAGATCATCGTTCACCGTACCACATAATATTAACAAAATTATTTGGTTTGATTTAATTCAATTCATCGTTTTCTTTTTTCTTCAAACTAATTCGATTTTTGAAAATTCCTAAACAGACCACAATTTGAAACCTACCAACTTGGTTTTCCCTACGTTTAAAGGCTGAATTATATAGTTCCCTCACATGCATGGTTGAACATTGACCAAAACCAACGTGGGTGCAACTCATTGTTGTCTTCTTTTTGTGGTAAGCTCATTGTTGTCTTAAACGACAAATCAACTAGGTAGAAACATTTAAATTTTGATCTTCACACACACAAGTAAATACCATACAAAAAGTTTGATACCAACGCATTAACAAAACCAGCCCACTTCCAACTACCTAAAAATTGACACATGAGCAACAATGGAAAACAAGGTTTGATGCCAATCCATTTCCAGCACTAAAACTGAATAAGGAAAAAAAATAATGAAAGAATCGAATTGTTGTTATTTTGTTGTATACCCTGATAAATACAATTCAAAAGATGATCATATGTAAAGGAGGGAAAAAATAGTAGTAAACTAGTAATTGGTAAGTCTCTCCAAAGATGTCAGTAAAGCAATCAGCTGTGACATTGGCAAGAAATCAAGGATATATGACTTTATACAAAAGATAAAGGCAGAGATAGTTGCCAACGATCAAGAACTTCCACTGAAACCTTGACTGTTCTTCATCTTTCTCATTTCCATTTCCCTTGTGGTTTGGCGGCTCTGTGCTTCACTACTTGAGCCTGATGGGTTTAAACCATACTCACTTGTAGCTGCACTGTACTCACTGCTTGCACCATACTCCTGAGTTCCCAATGCCATTTTCCTGAACTTTTTCATGTCTTCCTTGTACTGTGCAGTGTCATAATCTGAGCTTTCATGAGAACTATACATAGTGCTGTGTCCAGGTCTTATTCCTTCGTTAAGATCTGCTAGAGAGACATCTCCTTCGAGAGCGCGGACAACCTGTAGTTTGTGTATCATTTTATCAGAGTCAATAGAAAAATTCTCCCATATTGCATGATCATGTTCTCGAATCACAGGCCAATTTCAAGATTCTGCATTCTAAATATATACCAATACAAGACAAATGACAACAAACTTTAATTTTACCTGGCTCATCCTTGGTCGACGCTTTGCCGAATGACGTATGCAAGCCGCAGCAGAAGCCACCATTCGTGCCATCTCATTAGGATCATAGTCATTCTGGAGCCTTGGGTCAATAATAGAATCAAAATCATTGTCTTCCAAAGCTCGCGTGAGCAAAGGCCTGGCCTGTGATGATAAAGATGGTTTTAGTTAAGAGCTGCTCTGTGGCACAATGTTCAAGAAAAAAAAAAACAGAAACCTCTCTGTTGCATAAAATGTATTCACATTATGAGTTTATAGTTGCAAGTGATGATCAGGTCCAGAAACAAAGAGCGCCATAACACTTACCCAGTCTACCAAACTATCCTCCATGAAAGTTTGATTTTTATCGACTGGCCGTCGTCCAGTTATTAACTCAAGGAGCATGATTCCATAGGAGAATACATCTGATTTGTCTGTGAGTTTTCCACTAGAAGCATATTCTGGAGCCAAATACCTGTAAGTAGCAATTGATGCATATCTCATGAGTCTGAAATACAATGCCAAACAACAAAATATGAGCCAGCTTATTGTTGGTTGTACTTACCAACGAAAACTGACTACAATAAACACATGGCACAGCACAAAGACACAAAATGGTTCACTTTAAAAGTTGAAAGATTGAGGTTTTGAGCTTATGATGTACCCTCTTTATTTCATGTCAATAAAGAATATCGTAATAAACTAATTCATCGATTAATAACAGATTAACGAACAAACTACTTTTCATTGTGATATCCAAGGTTCTTAAGAAGATAGATAGATAGAATTGTTCCTACCCAAAAGTCCCCATCACTCGAGTAGAAACATGGGTATTGACATCAGAAGAAAACTTTGCAAGACCGAAATCTGCAACCTGTCAACAAAAAACAAAGGTCTTGTTACTAAACAACTTTATCACCACTATATAGAACGATGGAAGTTGTTTTATCAATTAGTAGACAATGAGCAGTTGTTTTATCAACTTTTGCAATTGTGAGGAAGACCCAGACCCATAACAGAACAACACACCTTTGCTTCAAACTTAAAATCCAGAAGGATGTTGGCAGATTTGATATCACGATGGATGATCTTAGGATGACCTGAACATACAGAAAATCAAAATCAACATTTAGGTTGACATAAATTAATTACAATTGAAGAAATCAAAGTCAAGGGTACTAAACATACAATCTTCATGAAGATACGCCAGTCCCTTAGCAGATCCTAAAGCAATTCTTAGTCTTGTGGGCCAATCCATGGTAGGTCTCCCTCTTCCTGCAGAGCAAATAACCATCAAAACCGCTTCCACCAAAAGCATTATGCCACAACACAATAGTATTGGTGGTTGGTGCCTAGCCCACTTTCAGCAGAAAAGATGGACCAACTAAACAGAATTTAAAAGGAATCTTGTGATAGAAAGCTAAAACCAGAGGTACCAACCATGCAAATGGAATTCCAATGTGTTGTTGGGAACAAATTCATAAACAAGCAGCCTCTGGGACCCAGTGATGCAGTATCCAACCAAAGAAACAAGATGCTTGTGATGGACACGGCTAATTATCTCAACTTCAGCTTGGAATTCACGCTCCCCTTGCCCGCTTCCAGCCTTCAATTGCTTCACTGCCACCTCCTTGCCGTTGGGAAGAATTCCTCTGTGCACATATCCAAATCCTCCTTGTCCAAGGAGGTTGGCATCAGAGAAGCCATCAGTTGCACGTGCCAACTCCTCGTATGTGAATGTGCTCTTAGAGAACCCCAATGAAATTCCTGGAGAAGGAGGAGGAAGAAATTCACCGCCTGAATAGTTTGATCCAGACCCGCCACTGCTGCTGATGAAAGGAGGCGGTGGTGGGGGAGGTTGAGCAGCATAAGCTGGTGGAGCAAGCGGTGGCGATGGCTTTGGAGGCATCATTGAGACCACATGATCTTGAGGAGGAGGAACATTGTGTTGCCATTGGCCTGGGGGACCACCATATGCACCATCTAACAATTGTGAAGAAAAACAGCTTGAAATGAGTAATTATCATTAAACTTGAATTGAATACCTTTGAACATCACCAAAAGACACAAAATAAAGAGCCATTCCTTTCTTGAAGAATTAGAACTAAAATCAACTTAGGAAATTCAGCTTTTATAAAAACTCTCATCTAAACTTTTCAAAAATTCATTTTACCTTCTTGTTTTCTTCTCTAAGTGCTTATAAAGAAGTTTATCCAAACAAAGCCTAATTATCATTAGACTTTGAATACACCATTGAACATCATACAAAGACACAAAGTAAGGAGCCATTCATTTCTTCAAGAATTAGAACAAAACTCAACTAATACGAAAAAACCTAAAACAAATAGTAACATGAAAATAATAGCAGCTAGCTTTACATGGTTAATCATGTGGCATCATAATTCATAAGCAACGAGATTCAGCAAGAGTCAAGAGAATAAACTAAGGGATTACACATTGAAAACATCTTGAAACTACACATAATTTACTCAAACCTTAAAAATAAAAACATGCAAGGCTTTTTCACTAACATTAGATCAAAGGTGAAAAACAAAAAAAAAAAACTTTATTGTAGCTAATGCTCACTCACCTTTAGGTCCCCGCGGCGGTTGCTGCTGCTGCGGCGGCGGAGCATAGTACTCTTCATCACGTCTTCTCTTCTTCTTCCGACAGCATATGCAGAGAATGCTCAACACAAGAAGAACCGCCACAGCCCCAACGGCGATTCCAACCACCACGCCGGTCGAAATACTCGACGAGGAAGACGACGGAGTGGTCGGGCTCGATCCGGACGGAGGAGAGGGCGAGCTCCGAGACGGTGGACTCGGAGTGCTGCCGCCACTGGGAGGCGACGGCGGCGACGGCGGAGAGGTCGATGGCGTGGTTGGAGTGGACGGTGGAGGGGAAGCAGAAGGAGTGGACGGTGGAGGAGAAGCAGAAGGAGTAGACGGTGGAGGAGAAGCAGAAGGAGTAGACGGTGGAGGAGCAGAGGGAGTCGCCGGAGGGGGAGAGGAAGGAGTTGCCGGAGGTGGCGAGGAAGGTGTCGCCGGCGGCGGAGACGACGGAGTTGCCGGTGGAGTTGAGGGTGGCGGCAGGGAAGGTGTGGCGGGAGGCGGTGCGGAGGGAGTGGCCGGAGTTGACGGCGGAGGCGCGGTGCCGTTATTCGCCGGCGGCGAAGACGGCGCGGGGGCAGTTGACATTAGCGAGAATGATTACAGAAATAAAAATGTGAGATTGAAAAATAAAGAGAACCTTAAGAAAGCGAAGAATAAGATGGAAGAGAATAAGGTTTTATGTTTGTGTCTCTCTCTAAAACAACGGTTGAGAGAGAATGGTTTGTATGAGTCGAAGTAAGAAAGCGTTTTATCTGAAGAAACCTTTGAAGCTGTTTCTGTGTAACACTGTCACTGTTTTTTTACATTTCGATTTATTGATTGAGCCAACCAGCGAAGACAAACGGGTAAATGGGACCCACACGAACGCCCCGCGGACACCTTCTTCTTACAATTAATTTAATTCATTAATTTTTTTTCTGAATTAAAAAAAATGTAGTAATTAGTTTCCACTTTATTGTTATTTCATTATTATTACTTGTTTGGATTTTTTTCTTCTCTAACTTTATATTTTTTCTATTTTAATATTTTGCTGCTCTGTCCGTTTGGTGATCATCATTGGTCCATTGTGACAGTTGCTTTGTTTCTTTTTCGGAATTTGCTTGATTATTTGCAGTTTTGTTTCCAATTATTTTTTTCATTGATTAGTATTTGATTTTAAAAGAAACAAAATTAAGTCATATTGACATTCTCTTCTTAAGACTTTGTCTTGATTAAAATTTATTGTAATACATTAATTAATTTTGGTAGATTTTATTTCTTATTTAATATAAATTTAAAAAAATCATTATGAGAAACAAAATCTACTTAAATTTATAATTTCTAATAATTTTAATTTATCAAAAAAATCTTTTAAAAAATGTCTGAAAAAGTGTATGACTAGAATTTTTAAGTTTTTTGGTTTTTAAAGGGGTTGGTGTAAAAACGAATTGTTGACTTTTTTTTTAGGTTCTATTTATGTTAATGAGATTTTTTTTTTAGGGAAAAATAGTTTTATTTAATATTTAAAAGCTTACCATATCGGTGTAAACCGTATTCCCACGCCTACGTAAAGTCGAGAAGAAGACAAAGGCCTGCACATGACAATTGCAGACTCAAACATCGTAAACAAATATCACTTTTAATTAAAAAATAAATAAATAAAGGTATGTTTTGAATCCGGTATTCAACCGTTAAGCACACTCTCCTCTGCAAAAAGCGAATTAATAAATAGAAAATAGAGTATAATAGCTATGAAAGGTCGTGTTCCGCTGCATGTGCTATCTGAGCTTCATCGAGTTCAAAATCCTTGAACTTTCACAAATTATGAAAAACCAAGTTAGAAAAAAAAAGTTTATTAAAATCCATAACGTGTTTCTTAATTAACGCCGCAATCACAGGTCTTGAGCCATGCAATCTAAGAAGATTGAGAAGGTATCATCATATTTGATAGTAGTTATTTTAAGGTCATGGATTGGAAGGATATATATGAATGTATGCAGTTTAGCATTAAAATTGTCCTTTCCATTTAATTATTTTAATTGATATTTGCAATTACTACTTACCAATATTAATAAAGATCAAGAGCCTATACTTTGATTTCACCCAACAAATTCCAGTTGGTACTTGAATGCAAATAATAAAGCATCACTATGACACTATGAATTGCTGATAAAAAAAAAAAAACTATGCCACTATAAAAAGCTAGCCAGAAGAAAACAGAAATATATGAAAGCCAGTTGTCTAAACTCGTTTTTATTATAAGGTTATCCTCTTATGATTGGTTAATTGTAACTGAGTCAAAGATTAGGTATATATATATATATATATATATGCAGAAAGATCAAGCTCTTTTTTTTCTAATTAATATAGTAGCTGTTACTCTAAGTAAGAGTTAAATGACCAGCTGGATAACAATAGCAAACAACGCGACAAAACAATGGACATCGACCTTTACTCATGATATTTTTTTTTATCATTCCTTATTCATGATATTAAAAAATAATAGCATTCCGACTTGTAAAACTCAAATATAAATTGTATTTATGCAAAGTCTTTATGTAACAAAATGTACAACATATAAAGAGATAAAAAAAATAGAAAAGAGAGTATTATTAAAAAAAAAATAGTGTATGTATAGTTTAACTCAAATTCAAAACATCCGTATTCAAGTATTATTCTTTGCTCAGGGTACTATATGTAGTAGTAAAACGCCTAAAAACAAGCGATGATCATGATTAGTTCACGTTAACTTGGTTATTCTTCAAATATACAAATGACAAAATACAGTTTCTCTTACTGTTTTGTGGTCATTGAATTGTTTTGATTTTTTTTTATTTATCGCAGTTATGAAACAAACGTATGTGTATATGGACTAATATAATGAAACATAATTAATAGATAATTGAGCTTTAAAATAAATACTTTTTTATCGTGTATAACAAAAAATTATTAGAAGATTATTTTTTATATTTCAAAAAATAATTATTAGTTGAAAAATATCTTTAATACATGTATATATATAATGAAAAAAAATGTATTTAGTTTTGTAACAGATTATTTAGTCTTGTTTGAATGGGAAAAAGAAAGAAGAAAGATAATGTAAATGACAATATATTTTTATTAAAAAATAGCTTTTGTTTTTTATTTTCTCTTTAATTTATAAATAATATTTATTTTAGCCTTCCATTTGTTAGCTAGATATTTACCATAACAGCAACACTACAAGCTGTCACCATTGACCCGTTATGACATAAATATAAACACGACAGAAGAGTTTTTCAAGATCTACATAATCTCTCCGGCACTAATTTACGGGATGGAAAATTTTTCAGGAAGAGTTTGACAATTTACTCAGGAAGAAAGGAAAAAAAAGTTAATAAAAAGGTCAAAAATACTGGTGGAAATTTTCTGTCTTTCATAAACAACAAAATAATCAATGGAGTGAAAGATGGTTAAAAAGGACACAAATTAAGTTGACCGAAATGGATTGACAACGATTGCATGAGCAAAAAATCTGGAGTAAAAGCTTATACCCAATATGTAAGAGAGAATAATTAAAATAGAAAGAAGAAAAAGAAAAAAAAATACTCTCTGTCTGTGTGCTGTTGGATAGTGGAAGATGCATATTCAAATCAATTTTGTGCAGGCTTCTAATAAGGAATTAGGATTTGGGAATATATATGTTTGACTTTGAAATTTTCTCTTTTGTTATGCTCCTCAAACAGCGATAACAAATGTAACTATTAACTTATTCACCGGCTTTCTAGAAATGGACCAAATAGAAGGGCTACAAGATAGGATACAACAACTTGGCTAACAACACTATAATTTTGGATGTTGTCTAGTTTGCTTCTAAGACATGAATAAAATATTCTCTAAAAAAAATCAAACTATTTTAAATATGAAAAATATAACATGTAAGGACAATTAAGCAAGTAAGAATTATTCATCAGTTGTATTTTCTGACAAATTTAGTAGGATGTACTGGTTCAATTTTCGTGTGGACATAAAAAAAATATAAATATAATGAGTATTCTTTATCAAGTTTGTTTTATCTTTTAGAATCTAATTTTGATATACCATGAGTATAAATTTTTATATGGTTAACTAATTAGAAATGATTTTAAATGTGGTTTTTAAGCAATTATTATAAAAGATTACAATTTATCATATATGATATGATGGTATATTATATAATTAGATGAATGTATAAAAAGTTATAATATTGATGCATTTTAATTAATTTTGTATTTACTATTTTCTCTTATTAGTAACTTTGAAATATTCTTAAAAAATAACAACTTTGAAATATGATTCTTAAAAATAGGATAAGAGCAAATGACACCATATGTCAAGTTAAACTTTCACATTGAATATTATTCATCTATTTTTTACACTCTTGGCGGTGGTGGTGTAATAATAATAATAATAATAATAATAATAATAATAATAATAATAATAATA
>CM023949.1:27900798-27940646 GCA_013407115.1 Glycine latifolia | reverse complement strand
GAAGAAGAAGAAGAACTATAGAGATAATATAGAAATAATAGATGGGGTAGCAAATTAAATAAAGGAATAAGATTGATATTAACATCTAGGTTAAATAAAAATAGCTCGTAAGATTCAATGTGAAAGTTTAATTTAACGCATGGTATGGTTTTTTGGTGATAAAAAAAGTATAGAATAAATTGAGGAAGTGTAAAATTTCTAACAGAATATATGTGTAATTTATGCGAATATTTAAGGGGATTTTCATATTATTTATAATCTTAATAATTCCTCTATTTATTAACATTATCAAATAAAATATTAATATCATTTAAAATTATTCATGACAATACTAAAATTAGATTGATATCTTTATGAATATATCTGGAATTTGAGGATAAAATGCTTCCGACAGTGTGGCATAATGGCGTTTCATGTCTGACAGGTTGGGAACCATGCTTTTCATGGACCATATTTCGTTAGTTTATTAATTAGAATGAATCATAAGGTAAAATAAAATAATAAAAAGTGAGTAAATTACATTAGAATACGAACATTTTTCCTTGAATTTTCTTGTGTCTCTTTGTGCTGCGTTCCTCTTGTATTGGTACATTTGCTGCATTGTTTAATCAATCAACAATCTAAGGTGGGTATGGAACTCAGATTCACAAGCCATTCCTTTTTCCATTTTTGCTTTTTACTTAGCTAAGCATATTCGCATAGGCACATGCATGGGGTATATAATATCAACGCAGTCAATTATTATATTTGGCTTCCTATCTCTCTCATAATTTGTGCCGTGACATTCGTCGATCTGATTTTGACTCTCTCTGGACCCAATATATATATGTATTATGCTTATGCCCACCCAGTTTGTTTTAATTTGTTTATATACTTTTTTGGATCCTCGATACGTAGCATGTTCCTTAATTTAATTATTCTTCAAAGTTGGTTATCAATACCAAAATACAAAACGTCAACTTTCCATTTATTATAAATAATTCTGATTTATTTTGTCGTTGTTATTCAAAACTCCAAGCAATTAGAAACAAATGAGGTTGAAGTTGAATAAAAAAAGAGAGGGAGAGAGGAAGCCTCAAGTAAATGCATTGTCTATTTGTTCAAAAGCATAATTAATAAATACTTGTGATATTCGTGATTAAAACACAGTGACAAGAGTAAAGAAAAACATGTTCAGACTAATTTTCCCCTCTTCAAGTTTCATTTCAGCTTCCTTAACTTTATTTAGGACTAATTTACTATGGACTCATTTATTTTAAAGTTTGAAATTTTAATTTTTATAAGATTGATTTTATTAAACGTATACCTAAATTAATTTTAATCCTACTTATTAACTTCCAAGCGTGGAATTCATTGTAAATGTTAGCGGGCACTGTGAAGTTTTTCGCTGACAAAAGTTGTTTCAGGAACAACATTTTATATATGTCAACAACAAATGTCGCTCCCAATAGTCTTTTTTCTTGTATTCGATGCCTTTTATCTTTCTATCTAATCTGTGTGGTTGTCATGAAAGCATTAGCCACAGGATGGGGGAAGCAAAGTAAATTCGAGTTCTTCACTCTATAGTGCCTTAGCAAGTAAATTGGAATCTCGTTGACTATTGACAGAGAGCACAAGCATATACCCCACCTCGAAAAAGGGAAGCTCTAAATCTTTATTTATTTTGTAACTAGGACCTAGCTAGGTGTATATTATGAACTGAAAAAATACTTTAGCCTAAAAAAAATAAACAAATTAAAGTCATCTAATGTCATAAGTCATAATAAAGAGTGGTCTGTCATTTACATTTGTAGCTAGTTTTCAGTATTATAAATTACTAATTAATTTGATAAAGATACTACAAATTAAATAAAAACCATCATACTTTATAATCTATATGACGTCGAGATCTGAATTATAAACACCAACATATTAATTATACTATACTCCTACGGGACCGTTTGAAACTAGCGTTGTTGAGTTTAAGCTGAAAGCAACTGTATCAAAGAAAGGAACAGCATAGCCCCACCACTCAGTTCATTAACCCAAATTGATCATGAAGATATTGGGACATACAAGTACTTAAGAACCCCACTTTCCATAACTTGGCGATAACCCATAGCATTTTTATGTTAACACAAACATGCATGCTAGCTTCACTGGGACCATGTTCAACGAGGAACAACATATATTTATTTATATATTAGAAACGAATGTCTGTCTTGTATATATTTTGGGCTCGAGGATTTTTTTTACTTTTTTTATTACATTAAGGATTTGTTTGCTGTGCACGTTCTTGGATGAACATGAAAAAAAATATATTTATTTAACTTTTGTTTTTATTTTGGTTCTTCCTACCTAATTCCTATTGCGTTGATAATAGTTTATTTGCCGTGTCACACCACACGAGAACCAGCTTCTTCTGTGTGAGGTTGGCATCCCAAAGCCATTGTTGTCATTTCACGAAGTGCGCCATCCACAACTATCCATTTAATTTTATGATGCTTTTAAGCTATGTATTCTGAATATATTAGTCATAACCACCAGTGTGAATGTGAGGAACTGTGGTAATTGTACCACTGTTTTAAAAAAATATACTTCAAATGTCACGCTTATAGTGTTATTTCTCAAAGTGTCACGTGACATATTTTGCTGGAATAGGATGTGAAATAGGAAAGTTGAGGTGGCATCGTCTGGTTGGTCATGTAATTTGTTATGCCTTCTAAGGAAATACGTAGTCTTCGCCATGTATCTTGCCCGTTACAGTCCGGCCAACCAGACGACGTCACCTCAGCTTCCGTATTTCGCTTCCTACTCTAACGAAATATGTCACGTGAAATAATACTATAGGCGTGACATTTAGGGTTTTTTTTTTTTTAAAACAATGGGACAATGACCATTGTCTCATGAATGTGATGTCTAGTTTGAACAGAGAAGATTTACTCACTTGCTTCAAATAAAACTTATTACTTTTTCATTTTTTTTATATTAACAGTTAATTGTTAATTTTTTTAAGCATCTTCTGGTTACTTAATGAGTTAAATTTTTTTATCTACATGTCATATTAGATTGTTTATATAAACAATAATTATTTATGAATAAAAAATATTTTCTTATCATTTAAAAATCATTTAAGTGATAATTTTAAGAGTTATTTAAAATTATACCATTTTAACAAAAAAATATATGAGTTACTTAACTATGATGTGACATTGTAGATATCAATTAAAAGAACTCAAAAAAAATTACTTAAATTTCATCAATTGAAAATGCTCTTAGAGGAATAAATGTAGTTCACAACCTTTCTCGTCTCTTTTCTTAGAGTTACTTAACCTTATAACTTTTTTTTTTTGCATTTAACGATTCTATAAGAGTTAAATAAATTATCACACAAATATTTGTATTTTATAAATAAAATTAATTAATCAGACACCTAGTTCACTTTTTATGATACTTGAATTTAACAAATTTATTCGTTGAATCACGTAATATTTATATAATAATTATGTACGTCAGATTTTAAATTGTTCAAACACCAGCGCAATATAAGAAATATTTGAGGTGAAATTTAAAATCTTGGATGTCTTCCACGAGTCAAACTTTAATTAGAGAGTGTGGATCTTGTATTTGTTATGCTTAAATTATTCATTAAGTTTGGATTATGAATAATTAAGCTTGATAGTCATTGAGCAAACAACTTTGCTTCGTTAGGCCATATGGACCCAAGTAAGTCTAAAAGTGTCCCCCCAAACATAAATAAATCATAATATTAAGGGTATATGATGTTATAATTAACATTTAATTTTATTTTGAATGGAGTTATTTGATGAATTTTCAACTTGTAATTATAGAAGATCTTGTAAGCATCATCTAATAAGAACGGTTTTTTTATAATGACGATAATGAGGATGAAATTTAAATCTTTATGCATCTATTTCAACTCTATTACTAATCCATCACTAATTTGAATAGAGTAAATTTAACTATACTTACTATTGTTTTTTTATATACTTACTATTGTTATTAATAGTTATAATTTTGATATTTTTACACAAAACTCACCATACACTATATTTCAAATACAAAACATAAGGGAACAGGCTTTCTCGTGATTTTTTTAATAAAAAAATGCTATAACTATTATTTCTATGTACTGATTAAAATTGATTTATAAATTGGGACCAGCTAAAAAATATCCTCGAATGATTTGAAAGCTCGGAACAAGAACAAGTATTTATAAATTGGGACCAGCTATAAACGGGGTCCAACCAATGCTTTATTTTAATATATATTTTTTACATACATGATACAGCAAACTGTTTGATAAACCAAGTATTCCGAAATGATAAAAACGACGGAAAGCAACTGAGCAGTGATTAGCGGAATTGAGCATCAAGATCACCATCAGCAAAACATTGTTCTGTCATTCAATGTGGCATTCACATTCACACCACTCAGGTATGTATATATGTTATGTCAATTCGATTAGGCCCACAAGATAAGCCGAATGGCATAGGTAGAAGATTTTTATACTTCAACTATTTATTATGATTTGTACGTGCTTTGTAAAATTACTTTAGCATATGTCACATAGATAAGTTAATACAAGTCGAGATAAATGGCCTTGAAAAAAAAACTAGTTGAGATAAATTGGCCCACGAGTTAACTAGTTGAGATAAACACAGCAATTTTCTTTGTTAAAAAGTTTGATAAATTATTCACTTTTCTTCCTTAATTTTTGTTCATCTTTTCTTCCTTAATTAAGAAGAAAAATATCTTAGATTTGAAAAAAAAATTCAAATTTCACATTAATTAAAGATAATGTTAAAATAAAATATATAAGTGGAGAATAACCCTATCTTTTAAACTAATTTTTTGAGTTGAGTTAGGCTTAAAGATGTAACCAGGTATTTTGAAAAAAAATCCAAGTATAGTTGATCGTTCACACTCACATTCTAATAAACTTTAGCTTTTTAATATGAATAAATAGGTATCCCCAACAATTATTTTAAGACATTTAATTTTAATATCATTTAGCTTTTAAATTTTAATAAATGAAGTTTTGAATACCTCACTCTTAAAAAAAAAAAAAAGATTGAACGCTTCACAAACTCACGATTTGCCTAACAAGTTCAATTCACCCCCATATAATCTCCATCAAAGATAAATTTTATTATCATCAAAATACCCAAAATTTTCGAGCTTTTGCATTCTTTTCATCCCAAATGCCTTGTAATTGGAATCCATAAAAAGGTTCTCTTCTTTTACTTCATTATACTTTTTATGGCAAATTTGTATCCAATCTGAACAAACACAAAGTGTTTCTAGTTTCAAGTTTTAATACATGCTTGGAATGAACCGATTTTAGAGAGAATATTCCTTTTTTAAACTCTTTCATGATGTTGTAAAAAGGAAAATTACTTCTCTAAAATTAACCTAAACACCTAAACTCCGGTTAATCTTGGATCATTTCAGTCTGAAAAAAAAAATCTCAAGTAAAAGATTCAAGCTAAACAGTTAAAAAGATAAATAGGCATGGAAGACTAACCGGAAGCATACATAGTTACATATGAAAGGCATCTACAGGGAGGATGCAACGGAAGTTTAGATGTGGAAAACCACCAAAGAAAAAATGCTGGAATGATGTAACATTGAAATTTAACTTTAGCTTCTTGAATTCCCATGAATTGGATATGCATCTTTATTTTGTTCTAATTTTTAAAATGCCATCAAGTGCTTCCTTGTCAGCTTCATTGACATGTAGTCTATTTTAGATTTTGATGGAATTTAGTCCAATAAAATTGATTTTGATTTATTAAACAAAGGGACCTTAAACAAAATTTGCACTAAAGATCATAATGCAAGTTTATCTATTATAAAACTGCCCCTTGCTCTTATAGCCAATCAGCTTCGTTGTAAAGATATATAGATATATATATATATATATATATATATATATATATATATATATATATAATCATTAAAATTTGAAAACCGGGTTAGGGAACAATAATATTTATAAGGGATTTCTAGATAAGAACCACATGCTCCAAATTATTTGATCGATGAAACTATGATGCGAATGATCCATATTCCTTGTCAGAGTACATGTGCTAGCCGACACAAACAGTACAGAACAATCTTAAAAATATGCCGAGTTTTGATCCAGAACACAACAATATTGAACTAATTTGTTTAAACTTATTATCTGTAAAACAGATATATATAAAACATTTAATAAAGTTATTATTTTCAAATTTAAACAAACTCATCTATTAGCATTGTTCGTGATATTAAAAAAAGCTGTTGGATAATGTTCTACTTGGTATGCATATCCAACACAAAACTCACGCATTTTTACATAATTAAATTTATTTCTGTATTTTTACATAATTAATACTGTTGTCCTTTAAACGTTCATTATAGCATTAATCAACATCCAAGTGAAATTTGAATTAGATCTTTAAAAGTAAAGTCTCTATTCGAATTCTAATCTTATTGATAAAGGAAACGTAATTATATGGAAAACTTCACTGCAAAAGATTAGATTGTCTAATGGAGATTACTGATTTGCAAAACTGAATTTACACCTATAATGCAGTAACTAAAAAATGTATACAGCATTAATAGAAGTGTTGTGTGTTGTCCAATGTCCAATATAAATTTCAGATTTTAGCACACTGATAAACATACATTCAAATAAATATATTGGGTAGAAAATATGAAATTTCACTAGTCTACAATTCAATGAAGGCTATACATAGTAACATACTATAAGCATCTTAATGAAGAATGCTGATTGCAGGGCAGCCTATATACATAGTACATGGGGAGCCAAATGTCTGAGCTAAGGGTGTCAAATGATAATTGTTTAGGTGGACATGGTGGGGAAAAAACAGATCCACTTTGTTTATAACTTAGACTTTAGATTCATTCTATTGTCTTGATGATTTCAGGCACCAATTACCTGTCCACAAAAGCAAATGCACTTTTGCATTGGCAGCAAGACATCGTCATGTTCCAGGCAAATTGCTGCCAGTGCTGGAAAGAATTATGAAGGCACAGACAACTGAAAGTGAGAAGACTGATAACCAGGTGTTCTCTGTGTACATTTCCATTGCATCAGTGAAAGAAAACCGAGCTCGATCTTCAGCCCAATTACGAAGTCGGTCTGCTTCAGCTGCATATAATGCTCTTCCCTGAAACATACACATGGCTCTAAGTTTTTCTTTTCAATTTATATCTCTCTCCATTTAACCATAACTACGTAGAAGGAGAAATCCATGTCCCAAATTGTCTAGAGATAGTGTCTGATAAGAGTTTATAAAGCTTGAAGGTGAGGGGTGCCTAAGCTTTATAAGCTCTAATCAAGCAATATTTCTAGTAAATACGGGACTTGGATTTTTCCTAATAAATTTAGATTAAAATTAGGGCACATTCCCAACTTGGTCCAGAAAGCCAATTAAATTGATTTTAAATTAAAAATTTCACTGAAATATAAGATAAATAAATACCATGTTTAAGGATGAACATTCATATGCACGTGCATGCTTAATCCTTCAGGTCAACCCTAGATGCTATTATAATTTTTCGAATTTCAACAAAAGTATCTTTGGAATTATTGAGACTTTTTCTTTTATGAAATATACGATGTAGTGAAAGTTTATATTATCATAGCATAATAATATATTTTGATTTCATCCTCAAATCAATTGTCACCTGATCATCAAACCAGCGTCCTCGCCGTAACCAAGCAGTGACCAAAGCAAGTAAGATTCTGGGAGGGGTCAAGTAATTGATAGCTTTGCCTGTTCCCTTAACAACCCGCATCCGTGGAACTAGCGTCCTAGCAACAGTTTCGGGAAGCTCACAGATGATGTTAAACATCTGCCTGTTTTGGACAGTTGAGCCACTGTGAAAAAACATAGTTAGCACAATTATGAAGTGATATTCATTTGATAATAGAAAGTTATGTGAAGTAAACACAAGAAAGTTCTTAAACCGACTATGTTATGTTCAAATAAATAACTAGTTCTTATAAGAGCAATGAGGACCACCAGAAAATATTGTTGAAGGCTGGAAAGAAATTAGAACATCAAAATTAGCAAGCTTGGGGAAGTGACTCATGAAAAAAAAAAAAAACCACTTCGGTGAACCAAGTTAAAACATGTTTGCAATAGAGATATACCTTAAAAGCAGATCTGTAAGAACCATGCCTGGAGAGGCAGTATGGACACCTACTTTGGATCGCTTGCACTCCTTTAATAGTGATCCTTGAAGTTGCCTAAGGCCACACTTTGTAGAACCATATCTACATATTAAATGGAAAAGAAATAATGGTAAGCACCATTAGCAACCACCACCCACCATGATTTTTGAAGAACATATGTGGGTGGGTGTGAGTTTTGCAAAAGCTTATTGGAATCATCAGCATCCTCCCATAAGAGAAACTACATTCTACTCACACAGCAGTCAAAGGTGTGCTAGAGCCTCCAGAACCCGCACCATCCATATTAAATATGTGACCTGCATTGGCTTGGTTTCTCATAATTTGCACAGCTTCTCGTGTGCAGAGGATAGATCCAACCAAATTTGTTGAGACAATCTACAACAATTATAGACCAATCAATTTATCAAGATAAGGTTAAAGACTAAAAGTTGATAATTTGGGAACACAACTTTTACATCTCAGTCTCAAGACTAATAGAGTGACTAAACTTAACATTATATTTTAGCAAAATAAATAAGAAATTATTCGTAACATATACCTGTTTAATATCTTCGTCACTAAACTGAAGCAATGGTCTAAAACCTTTATTTGTTCCGGCGTTGTTTATCTGTTGAATATTTTTGACATAAAAAATGCAAAAAATATTGGAACCAGAAACATAAAAGCTGCATTCTGCAATTGAAAACGTAACTTTCACTGAAAGGGATAACAAACATATTAGTTGAGTCCATTAGCACAACATTTCCTTTTCTCCAAAACTGATTGTTTTCAGCTATTAGCTTCAATATATAGTCGGTGTTCATGATGTACAGGTTTTCCTCCTTGTTTAGATTCTGTATGCAATTCTCTGGTTTTATTCATGAAACCAGATGATGCTCGACGACAACAACCACAAAACTTACCCAAATGTCAATATGACCAAGTTCTTTGACAGCGAAGTTAGCCAGTCTCTGCACATCATGAGGCTCACAAACATCACAAGAAATGCCTACCACTTTTGCTTGAGAAAGCTTTGTCAGAGAAGAGCCAACTGCATTGGCAATGCCTTCCTTTAGATTTTCCTCAAGCTCTTTGATAGTGTCTTGCACAGACTCAGGGCTGTCTTCACAAAGTGAGAGAGTGGGGAGCAACGACAAGTTGTTAGTAACGTGCAGATGAAAGCCACAAAATACTATATTATTTCAATCTCTATAAAATGCTCTCATAGTTCAACAATACCACCTGCGAGAGGTAACAATCACATGATCTCCGGAAAGAAGAAACTCGCGAGCTAAGGCTTTGCCCAATCCCCTTGTACTGCACAAACCATTTACAAGATGCAATAAACAATGTCATGAAAACATCACTACATATTGATATTATTACATATCATCAAAGTAAACAAACCAATTCACAGAGCCACAAAAGTTCATGTAATGATAATTTCTATCTTCCACATCAAGCCAGAAATACATAAGATATCACAGGTTCATTAAATAGAAAAAATGATGGTAATCACTTAAGAAGAAGAGCATTAAGTTACTTTACCTCCCCGTTATGACAACATTACGTGGACCTGCGCGACAATGTTCCTCCAACACCATGTTAGCACCTATCATTGTCCCAATGATTACTCCTCCTAGCCAACTATACCATATTAATGCATCCATCTGACTGTCTCCACCTTCACCAAAAAAAAAAAAAACTCAGAAAATTTAGCATCCCATTTGGGGAACCAAATCAATGCATGACAAATAACAAAGTAACTGGACTTTCATATACACCAGTACTAGTTAGGAAAGTTGCACATAGGCCAACCTGACATCTGAAATCCAATTGAAAGGATGACCCCAGTGCTCATCATAGTCACAATATACCTTCCAATTTGAATGGCAATCTTGTTTTAGCCAATACACGAAAACACAGTTAGTTATGTTCAACATTCAATACTACTACAATATCAACCAAAATATAAACTTAGTAACATTACAAAAAATGTTAGAACAATTATAAAAAACAAGAACTTACCGAGGATAGGAGACCCTCCACCTTGACCACAGCTTGGCGATACTCATCATCTGATTGTGAACCCACCATGAAATTCCTCAGCAAGATAGACTTGAGGGAACTCCAAAACCCACTTTCCCTATTGGTTTTTTCTTCATTTTTCTTCAAATTTCGAAACTTTTTCTCCTTCACATCCCCACTATCCTCAGTCCTAAAAGCCCTGCACACTTTCACAGAGCACTGATCATAATTATTATGGCCAAAACCAAGCACCCCAGGTGAAGGGCATGAGCCAAAGCCTCTCCTGAGCAACCTTTTTTTGTGTTGGTTCAAACTTTCTGGGAAAACGTGGAGCTTCACAACTGTGGCCATGGATCTGATGATAGAAAGATGCAAAGTTCATGGAAAAAAATGTTTGGTGACTGAAAACTGTTCAATTTGAGATGGCTTGTTGTTGCTTTATTTATTGTTATCTTTTTGGTGAACACTGAAAGTTATGGTTTTGTAATTTTCTGGTGGAAAAAAAATATCCAGATGAAGCTTGATCTAAGGGATGTGTAACTAGAAACGTAACAAGGAACATAGTAGAGTGTGATGACCACACGTTGAAGCAACTAAATCTTCATAGGTTAAAGATACGTGGCTTGTGGGTCTGCGGCCACCTCACTTTTTCCTTTCTGCTTGCTTGCTTGAGATTTATCAACCCTTTTCGAATTTATCTTAGATTTAGAAAGGACAATGAATAATTTCTATTATGTTTTCTAGCAAAAAAAAATGTTGTTTGTATAACTTTATTTTGTTTAAGGAATTTAGCTTCTAGAATTTGTATTATTATTATTATTATTATTATTATTATTATTATTATTATTATTATTATACTTAGATTGTCAGACTTTTTTATATACAAGCATGAAGTATCGAATAAAAATCATTCTATTGACTAATAAAAGTTATATATAAGAAACGTACTCATATTTTAAAATAACGTGAATTTTATTATTATTGTTAATGTAATAATTTTATTAGTGGATCCCTATAAGTTATTGAAGTCTTAAGACATGATGAACTATCAAAATTCAATTCACTTAATTTTTTTTTAATAATACAATTTAGTATAAATAATCAAAATTTATTCTTAAATATACGAAGTATTGACAAATTGATTTTAAAAAAATAATAAACTTAAATTTAATTATTAAATATGTAAAAAACATGATAAATTAATCTCCTTTTTTATCATATCACACTTTTGGAAAATTAACCAATTTCACTATTTACCTAAAAAATAATCGTTCTATTGTCACGTTATTTTATTTATTAATTTGTTAATAATGAGTGATAGAATGAGTTAGGCTACTTGATAGGCCCTGTAACCGTTTTCAGGTAGGTTAGGCCGGTAATATCCAACCCAGCCCATTTACATGTGTGGTTAGCCTTATTTTAGCCTATCGAAAACAGACTCGCAACCGGTCGGCATGCCGCATGGGTTAGCTTCCCGAGTTAAGTTTTTTATTAATTAGGTAAAAATAAGATTTCATATTTTTATTTTATTTTAATATAAAATTAGTGTTATGTTTAGGATCCAATATTTTAATTTTGGAGATAATAAATAAAGATAGATGTGTCTCTCGAGTAATTTTTTTAGTTGTCGTTAATATTGAAGACAAAGTAGGTGGAGAATCTAGATAAATGAACAATTTATTTAAACTTTCCCCCCCGCATATTTTGTCTCATATTTTCAATTTTTCATGCATTTTTTTCCTTTACTTACAAAATGATTGTGTCCCTCTAATTTTAAAATTTCAGGAATTTTATTCTTAATGTGTTCTGCTATGCTGGAGTGTCACATTAGTGAAATCAAAGTTCTTACATCGTTTTGGTTAGTTAATGACAAACAATATTTAACAAACCGAAGAGGCAAAATTTGTAGCAAGTTTTTTTAATGCGAAGTAAATTGTCTGAGGAAAAGAATTTGTAATACGATTTTCCGAAATTATAAAAGTATCTAACAAAATATATAATTACTAAAAGTAGGTGATTAACCCTTGCTTTGGTGACAGAGAATTGAAAAATAATGAAATAAAGAATAAAATGAGATCAAATTATATTTTTACTCTCTACCTTAATTTAAAAAATTCACTTCAATTCACTTTCATTTAATTCTATTTCATTCTATCAAAAACAAGTAAGCACGAGAAAAATGCACAGATTCAAATAGTATTGTTCTAGCAACGTGCTTGTATCTTTCTCTGTCATAGTCCCATATTTAGGCAAAATTTATGTACGTGAACTGGTTTCAGGTCCTACTTAAGTCATCTTCAATGAAAGATATTTTATGAGTTTCTTAAGATAAAAAAATATTTTTTATTTTCTTTTGCTATTGGAAGTCTAGTTAGCATTGTGGGTTTTTTAAGTTTTGATATGGGTATCTTATATAAACAATTTATCTCCAAGGTTTTTTAAAAATAAAAAATAATTTAATATGCTCTAAGATATCCTTAGTGTTGGAAATAAAATAAGTCTAACTACTTATTCCATAATGATTTCAAAAATAATCATAATTATTTAATGTTAACATACATAAAAAAAAAAACCTAAAACAACTCATGCTCCGTCGGTTATTTACAACTCATTGGCATCTTCTGTTTCAAATTACAATGGACATTGGACATTGGACATTCGTGAAATGCCATAATCCTTTCTTTTTCCTTTTTTTAATCAACAAATATTGCAATGCAATGTCAATTATTGAAGTACTTCAAGCAATTAAGCAAAAGGAAGGATAACAAATTACTAGTCAATACAACATTCGATAAGAGTTAATTATCTCAATGGTTGAAATTAAGGAAATGCTTGAATGTGACTTTTTGTTTTAGTTATTTCCCCCCAAAAGTTTTATAATTAAATGAATTATTTTGAATTAATATTACTAACACAAGATCATTCTAGCTTACTAAACAATTTTAAATATTCAGAAAAACTTGGCTTTACTTGTTTCAAATTATTTTTTAGTGTTTTTTTTTTGTACATGTGTACTAAACGCGTATCTCAATCTAACATGTGTATCTGTTTTTAGTTCTTCGATAGTCCGTTAAATGTTATTTTTTTCCCAGTGTGGAGTAAGATAGCTGAAAATAGACTCCAATAGTAAAATCATTATTTGTTTTGAGGTGTATATATTTTCGGGATAGAATATAACTTAGCTTCTTCTTGTCTGCTTATAAGGGGGGAGTAACCTCTTTTATCTCCATTCCACATTAGCGTGTCTGATACCAAGTTAGATGTATTTTTTGAAAAAAAAAATTATTAATTTTTTTTATATTTAAATTAAAACACTTTTAACTTATATTCAAATTGACCTATTATCTATTAAGATACTACTTATGAATCTATAGAGTAAAGTGTCTAAATAAAAAGTTGTTTTAAATTACAGTAAATTATTTTAAAAATATATTAAAAGGCAAATAATTACTAATTTTTAGGGAAGAAAAAATTAGATTAACGAGTAGATATAGATATAGAGAAAGAGAAAGGAAGATAGAAGGAAAGAGGAAGGAAGATTGGCAGAGGATTCAGGAAAACAGTAGGACGCGGGGAATCCTGAACGCCAAAGACTCAAAGGCGAATATTTAGCTGAAAATAAATTCACACCACAACCCAAATCAAACGCTTTCTCTTTCTCTCTCTTCAATCGTTAACCTTTTTTTTTTCTTTCTTTCTTTCTCTCTTCCTTTGGTTATTGATTTCATCAGCATGAACAACAACAACAACAACAGGTCTCAGGATCAACGCTCAAGACCTGCCAAGCCAGCCACTATCCATGGCTGCGCCCTCTCCGGCGACCTCGTTGGACTCCAGAGACTACTTCGAGACAACCCTTCTCTTCTCAACGAGAGAAACGCTGTTGTAAGATCCCCCATTTCCACCAACTGGGCATCCCCAAAATGTTCTCTTTTCTTATGCAAAACTTCGAAAAAATAGATCTTTGTGATGTTGTAAGTGAAAAAGTCTGTGCTTTTGTTGATGGGGTAATGCCATTTTCAGTTCTCACTTTTTTTTGCGTGGATTGGGAGGTTTGGAATGATGTGCATAGGTTTCAGATCTACTTGGTTTTGACTCATGATGATGATTTTAGCAGGCGGGTGTAATTTTTTTCCTTGTACGATTAAGTGGTAGGTTTGTGATCTTAGGAAATATAAGGTTGGTTGGGTTGTTAAGAACGAGTTGAAGGAGGGAAACGTCGCGGTTTTATCCATCCTGTTAACCAAAACTAACAATTAACATTTGCCGATAAAAGAAAGGTTTGCTATCTTATGAAATAGTAGACTTAGTGGGGTGGTAGGAAAAAGATATCGATGTCATATTGGGATTACCTTGACTGTAGCACTCTAGTTTGATTTTATTTTTTTGTTCAATATGTCAGCTACATTAGGAATTGGAAGACAAATGTGAGACAAGCATGGTAACTTGGGTGTTAAATGTGCCAGGAATGTATAACGGAGATTGATCAGGGGGTTACAGCTTATTGGCAATTGTTTTTCATGACATTTTTTGGTGTATTTTGGTTAAAGAGGAATTGGTTTGGTTTTCGAGGGGAAGACTATATATGTTTAGACTTGTCATGGGAAAGTACTATTTTGTGGCTTCTTTTTGCTGATCATTTGTTGGGTTTTCATCTTGGGGTTTATGTGACAGATATGGCCAATGTATAAAGGGATAGGAGGTGTTATTGACTATTTATTTCTTCTGTTGCTTCCTTTTGGGATTCAAGTTTTATGGTTTTAAAAAGGATGGCGTGTATGCGGGCATTAGTAAGCTTTTTGCTTTTCTTGTCTATGTACTGGTATTTTGATTTCTTACTTTATAGGATTAGGATTCCATATGATCCTTATAAATTTTATGTGCCTGAGGCTGAGGATCTCATCTGTTATAAATGCAGATGGCACAGACACCACTTCATGTCTCTGCTGGTCACAATAGGACTGAGATAGTTAAATTTCTTCTTGATTGGCGAGGGGCAGATAAGGTTGAGATGGAGGCCAAGAATATGGTGGGTACAAGTCCATTTTTTGCTGAAGTTATTCTTAGAATATAAATATGTATAATCTAGACTTCCAGTTATTGTCTTGTAATTCTGAAAAGGTTTCTTTGTATACTATTGCAGTATGGAGAAACTCCATTGCACATGGCAGCTAAGAATGGGTGCAATGAAGCCGCACAATTGCTTCTTGCTCGTGGTGCTATTGTTGAAGCCAGAGCAAATGTGATTATTTTTGTCATTTAATCTTGTTTAAATCTAGCAAGAATTGTTTTTATTGTTTTATAATGCATACTTGCAGAACGGTATGACACCTTTACATCTTGCTGTTTGGTACTCACTACGAGCAGAAGAGTTCTTAACTGTGAAAACATTGCTTGAGTACAATGCTGATTGCAGTGCTAAGGACGATGTAATGAACTTAATTTCCTGTTTTTTTTTTTTTCTGTTATCTTAACATTTTCGGTGAAATCGTCATAGATGCTCAAGACTATGAATTACAGGAGGGAATGACTCCTTTAAATCATCTATCCCAAGGCCCTGGAACTGAGAAACTTAGGGAACTATTACTTTGGCATCTTGAAGAGCAAAGGAAGCAACGAGCCATTGAGGCATGCAGTGAAACCAAAGCTAAAATGGATGAGCTTGAGAAGCAACTATCAAATATTGTGGGTCTTAATGATCTAAAAGTACAACTACGCAAGTGGGCAAAGGGCATGCTTTTGGATGAGAAACGTAGATCTCTTGGTCTGCACGTTGGCAGGAGAAGACCACCTCATATGGCCTTTCTTGGCAACCCCGGAACAGGTTTTTAGAATATCTTGCTCATACTAATGATTGATTGTTTTAGAATATCTCACTTATACTATCTTGCAATAAATATTGGAAAGATACCTTATTGTGCACTTAATTTCATTGCCTCCATTCACCATTCCATGTTATACTATTTTTATTGAGTTGTCATGTTTCTGTCTTAGCATCTTGGCATGATCTTCGGATTGTATATACACATTTCCATGAACACTTAATTGGTATACTGGAATGATATTTAGTTCTGAATTTAATTTATATATGACTTGTGTATTTAATAGGTAAGACTATGATAGCACGGATTCTTGGAAAATTACTCCATATGGTGGGAATTCTACCTACTGATAAAGTGACAGAAGTACAGCGGACTGATTTAGTCGGTGAATTTGTTGGTCACACTGGTCCAAAAACCAGGAGGATGGTATGTTATTGACTTTGAAATCCTTCTCCTATTTCAGAAACCATTTTTTTTGTGTTGCCTAATGAGTTCAAACTTCAAACACTGCCTACAGATCAAGGAAGCAGAGGGTGGAATTCTTTTTGTTGATGAAGCATATAGATTGATACCAATGCAAAAGTCTGATGATAAGGACTACGGGTTGGAAGCCTTAGAGGAGATTATGTCTGTCATGGACAGTGGAAAGATTGTCGTAATATTTGCTGGCTACAGCAAGCCAATGAAGCGAGTAATCACTTCTAACGAAGGTTTCTGTAGACGTGTGACCAAGTTTTTTCAATTTAATGATTTCAACTCAGAAGAACTAGCACAAATCCTTCACATCAAGATGAATAATTTAGCAGAAGATAGTTTGCTATATGGATTTAAGTTGCATCCCGATTGCAGTATAAAATCCTTAGCAGCATTGATAGAGAGGGAAACAACAGAAAAGCAGCGCCAAGAGACAAATGGAGGTTTGGTAGATACCATGTTGGTTAATGCTAGAGAAAATTTGGACCTAAGGCTAAGCTTTGACTGTATGGATACAGAAGAACTTCTTACCATCACATTGGTAGATTTAGAAGCAGGCCTTCAGCTATTAACACAGTAATCATTCTTGGGCCATCTAGTAGATATTTTGGAGACAAGATTCGTTTCAACTTACCTCAATTTTCACCATTGGATACACAAGTTTTACAACTGCACAATGAGCATGTCATGAATTAGTTTGCTACAATAGGTCGATTCTTTTGGGAAATTTTTTCCGTGTATTTTGTAATCGATAATGTTATATAGGCTTTATTCATGCACTTTTTTTTTTATCTGAATAGTGATTTGTAGACACCTAATGCAAATCTATACGTTGAGAGAAAGAAATAGAAGAGATAATTTGATGAGTGATATGATGTGATAAAGAAGGGAGAGGAAGAGAGAGAGAGATAGGGAGAAATGAGGTGTCAAAATGAAATGAGTGTTTATAATGTTTAAGTAGTTATATATATCATTGTTTATCTGCCGTTCATTTTATTGTATTCATTGTATGTATTATTCATTGTTGTTGGGGAGTAATGAAATCTTCCTTTATTTGTGGCTGTCCCAAAATATTTTCATTATTATTAACCATTAACGATTTGTTAATTGGTGATGCCTCTATTTATTTTTTGAAGGTTTACTTTTGAGCCTATGTATGATTCTGAATGACCGTTGGATCTCAGAATATCGAGTTTTTCAGGCTTTTGGTCATTTTGGTGTTCGAATATTAAAATAGGTTTTTAATAAACGATTTTCTATGAGAAAGGTTATTTTTGTCACAGAAATTGCTCACAAAAATATTAATTTTCTATACTTTCATGTATAGGTCTTTCTTATGAGTTGTTTTCGGAAAATATATACATTCTTCCCATGTTAAATTGATTTAAGATAGAAAATAATTTTTTTAATGTTTTTATTCAATGAAAATTCGAACAGTTGTTAACTTATTATAAGCATGTATTTCAATTTTTAAAAAAACTTCCCCTTAATAAAAATCACAAACCAACCCACCTTAATAACTCATCTTTCAACTTGTTATATATTTAAATTTTAAACATATCCGTGAAGACTCAACTACTTTGTCATCGGGCAAAATTTGCAATTACGGGATGAATTAATGTTTTGAAAAAGATTATGGAATTCAAGCAATAAGACAAAACATTATTTACCTGATTCTTCACCAAAACTTGTATCTTGAAAAGTAAGCTCAATATCTAAAAAAACAAAATCAACTTGTTGTTCCCATTGACAAAATTCAAGGAAAAATTGTAAATCCAGAACATTACGTGCAAGCCATTAATAACAAACACTTAGAAAAATTTGCTTTAAACAAAGAGTTTCTTTCCCGGAAGAAAACCCAACAATGGAAAACAAAACATAAACAAAAACAGCAAGACAAAGGTTAAGGAAAACAAAAAACAGCCATGTTACATTGTCAAAGATTTTATTTGACTGAATATAAAGGTGACTAGGTGAGTGCCATTAAGTGATAAGAACAACCACTTATTTATCTAAAAAACACCATTACTGAAAAAAAATATTAACAAAAACTGATCCTCCAATACTTTTCAAACAAAGATGATATAAAAGAGAGTCAGCGATTGTTTAAAAAAATTGTCACAAAAGGAGTGGGATCTATGAAAACATAACAGAGTATTTTGCTTTCTCATGGATACAAATAATTAAAGGCATTTTTTATATTCAGTTCTCTTTTTTTTTTCTTCTTACGTACACTTCCCTTACTAATATAAATACTCACTATATTCAAAATATCCCTATATCATCATTCCGAAAAATACATTCCAAAATTGATGTTTAATTTTTGGTATTCCGGAAAATAATTTTTAGAATACAAAAATTTAAACATCATTTCAGAATGCACTTTCTAGAATACATAATTATAGGTCATGAAAAATACTTTTTGGAATATAATTTTAGTTTTGTATTCCAGAAAGTATTTTTTAGAAGTTAAAAAAATTCTAGAAAATACTTTCCAAAATTTAATGAAAAAAACATGTTGTATTTGTTCCAAAATCCAAAAAGATGACCATTTCAGTAAATTAGCAACAAAGAAAGCATTCTAATGTGTCTATATTCCACCACTTGAACATTTAACCAAATTACACAAAATGTGCAAACCATGTAGGAAGATTAAAAAATTGTAAGCATTTTTCCTAGTTTGTAGCAAGATAATAAATCTATCAAATAAGTAAAACCAAGAAAATGAGGAAGAAATGAATGTTTTGTTGCCATGGAAGCAAAAATTGAAGTGAAAGAGAGGAAGGATTCTAATGAAGGAGGGGGGATGTTTTGTTGTTTTGAAAGGAGTGCATTATTAGGGAGAAGTGATTGTGTGAGAGAAAGAATAAGGTTTGAGATAAGACTCCTTTTTGTTTCTAATGATATGTAAAACGATAACAATGAATAAGGTCCTATAATATGTCTTTATATCCACGTTTAAAAAAACACTTATACCCGGTCTTATGCTCTCGTGGATAACAACTTTAATCTTCATTCTCGTACCTGTTGGATACCTATATACTCATACCCACAATCCCCTCAAACCTTCTTCTTTCCCTCAAATGATCACACACTTCCCTCCCCCCCCCCCCCCCCCCCCCCCAAAAAAAACAAAATGTACTCCTTCTGGGACAACAAAATATTTCCCCTTTCTTTCATTAGAATTATTCCTTTGTTTTACTCCATTTTTTACTTCCAAGGCAACAAGACATTCCTTTCTACCTCATGTTCTTGGTTTAGTTATCTAATAGACTTATTATCATAGAACCTATAATTATGTGTTTTAAAAAGTACATTCCGAAATAATATTTAAATTTTTGTATTCCAGAAAATATTTTTCAAAATAAAAAAATTGAACATCAATTTTAAAATATATTTTCCTAAATGATGATATAGTGATATTTTGAATATTTTAATAATTTATACTAAGGGGAATACACTTAAAAAAAAAGAATCTGGATATAAGAAATTTCTAATTAAACCAACTGATCCACTTAGTCCGAATTCATTCTTAATTGTGTTTAGTATACCAAATACAATACGGTATAAAATTATATATTATTAAATATTTGATAATTCGAAGTACTATCGTACCTAAAAGAAAAAATAGTGATGATAATTATAGTAAAACATAATGAATATTTGAAAATAATAGTCATAACGTGTAACATTTTTATTCGTCAAATGAACCTGGCTTCAAGTATTTACCTATAAGATATATATATAACAAGTATAGTTTATACCTAAATATTTGTTATATTTTATAATCACAATGAAGGTCTTTAGATTTTTTTTAATTGAGATAAATATTAAAATAATGTTTTTAATTTTTCTAGTTTGTAAAATAGTAATGTTTTAGACTAAAATCCTCTTCCTAGTTCCTATGACATTTTTTTTTCCTAATCAGTAACTATTTTCCCGAGGTAACTATTTTATTAATCTCATTTCTTGACTTTTGTTAATTCAGTAAGAATAAATTTGAATTAGTTACCAAAATTGTATAGGTACAACATTTTAATCCTTGACTTTCTAATAAACCATACTTTTTTTTGAAGTGTAGTAAAATTTCATTTAATATCTTGCCCTTTTAATTATATATATATATATATATATATATATATATATATCTTCTAGTTTTTCATATATTTTTGCAAAAGAGTTTAATTTTTTTACATAGTTAATATAAATTCTATTATACTATCAACTAATTAAAAATTACAATTAATACTATTCTATTTTTTTACAATAAATATATTTTTTAAGATAAATACGATATGTATCCAAAAATAATATAGTAGAAATTAATAACTTATTGTGTAGCTATCGTTGGTTGAATTATATAAAATAAATAGCCAAATTTATTTCCTAAGTGTATAATGCAATAAAAATTGACCTCAAGATAAAAAATACAAATTTAATTTAAAAATATGTAAAAAGTGTAACATATCAGTTTTATTATTAAATTTGTGAGACCATTTTATGATTAAGTTATAATGTTCAATTTTCAATTTAAAAATAAGTTATATTTTTTATAATCAAATTGATATTAAATTATAAAATTTAATGACAAGTTTATCATTAAATTATTTATAGAAATAATTTATTATAATTTTTCACATTCATAAACCAAATTTTAATTCTTCTCTCAGGCTCACACTTTCATTGGCCAATTTTACTATTTACCCCAATTTCCTCTATATAAATCATGGAAGCTAAAAAGAAAGATATTTTTCTTAATAAAATTTTATTAAACCTCATAGCACCTTTAGTGCTGGGTCTTAGGAATGAATCTTCAGCTGAAGATCTCTCATTCTCCAAATCCAACAATAAAGGAGACTTCAAGATCTCCACATGGAGATCCAGTTCTTCCTCAAGAACTATGAAGATCTGCACTCTTTTAAAAAAAATACAAGTTTATTCATCAACATATCAACCAAAAAGGCACGGGGAGAAACAACCCCAACCAACATACCAAATGAAAAAAAAAAGATGAAAATAAAACATATTAGGGGGAAGTGGGGTTGCGCGGCGGAGGGGGAAGAGGAGTGGGGGGTCGTGCCTGGAGGGGGGAGGAAGGCCAAGGTGGATCCCGTGCGAAGGGTGCATGTAGGCGAAGGAGGAAGGTGGAGCGTTGAGGAAAGAGGGAGGAGCGTATGGAGGAGTTTCAGAGGAGAGAGGGAAGAGTTTCATATGAGAGAGGGAGGAATGGAGGAGACCGAGAAGAAAAAAAAATTAAAGGACGAAAGAAGCATATGGAACACAATAACTTAAGGTAGTCGTTGTTTGTAATATTTTTTTTTATATAAATTGGTTCAATATAAGTATAATTTATACATACAATTTTTATTCTTATTTTTCATTTGTTAATTTTTTTCTCTAATTTTTAAGTTAAATTATGAAATGGATCTAAATCAATTTATATAATTTTTTTACAAAATTAGCACATGGCTCCTTCAACCTTAATTAAATTAAATTTAATCAAAATTTAAAAATTTAAAAGTAAAGTTTACGTAAAACTCATTAAAAGTTATTTAAAATCTTAAAATGATATCTACCATTAAAAATAGAAATGAAACAATTCTTAAAAGATTCTCAATATTAAGTATTTAAGGTCTATTAAAAATAATTTAAAATATCAATTTGAGATTTACAGCTTGATGCTAGTCTTAGTAGCGGTGAGTGACAAGCGGTAGTAACCGCAATAACCGAACGTAGGTAGCAGGGTCGGTATTCGGTGACTGGAAAACCAAATCCTAATTTTTCTGGTTATCAAAACACTCTTTTCTCTCCCTCTGTTTGCATTGCATCGAAGAACAAAATGGTGCTAACTTCAATTTCAATAGTCTCTTCTTCATCTTCATTCCTCTCCGATTCTCCTTCCACTTCTTCCCCTACCACCAGAATCAGACCCTTCTTCTTCCCTTCCTCCAACCGAGCCCCTCTTTTTGTGTTCCCCAGCGCACCCCTTCCCAATGCTACCCTCAGAGCCTCTTCTTCTTCCGTTTCCGCGCCGCATGAAAATGGGTCGCCGGAACAGTTCCTGAAGAGCAATTCCATTGCCGATTTCATGCGGTTCAAGCGCAGGGTCGATGGTGGTGCCAGTGCAGAGTTGCAGACTGCTCTTGTCAGCTATAGGAAGAGGTTCCCTTGGTCCATTTTGCGCCCTTTCCTTCAGGTCGCTCTCAAGTTTCTTTCTTTCTTCTTTTTTTTTTTATCAATATGGGTCTCTTTGATTTCATTTATTTATTGATTATGATGATGTTGTGCTGTTTCTGGTGATGATATTGTAGGTTGACTTGGTTTCGACAATTCACATCGCTGATGAAGAGTATGTGTTTGTCTTTCTTAACTTGTTCGGGTTTTAGATTTGGTAGTTGTTAGACGTAATTAAAGATGTAATAACTTGATAAGTGAAAGGTTACTCTTGAAATTCTAATAAATAATTAATTGGTGCTTATTTGGAAGTCTTTAGAAGTCATCACTGCCTCTACAAATAGTGGTTTTTAAGATGAGAAAGAACAACCCCAACTTGAAGAGGGCATCATGTACCCAAGCAGAAGAGATGTGAAAGAGTTTCTTGTGAGTGAGAGTGTGTTTACCATTCCTGGTAACCTTTGAGTGAAGGACTCGAGTTTGTAGGGTGATAAACTATTTGTGGAGGGTTTTTTCATGTTTTTCCAGAAACTTGTAATCTTATTTGCTATATAAATATTTGTTGAGATAGGAAAGTGGTGCTAAACCGGGTTAAATTCGTTTTTTTTTTCTTTCTATTTTTATTTGTAGTGTTGATTGTGTGTACTCTATCCTTTGATCCTTGTTGTAAGTGCGGAGGGTTTTTCCTCATCAGAAAGGAAGTGATAAAATTATGTGGTTCTGTTAGTTATAAAGAATTAAGAGAAATCTATTACGGGTAAAGGGGGATGTTGGAATTCTAAGATGAACTAGTGTTAACAACCAAAGATGTTACAGGAGTACGATGAGGATGGTTTTAGATATATATGTCCATGCACGTCTAACAAACCACTGTTTTGCAGCTCTCGTGGTTTTGGATAAGATCAATGACATTGGATGTTGATGATTAAATTCAAACTTCTGGTTTGTTATTGTCAATGTGAACTTCTATTGATAGTATTAATGACCATCGGAGGGGTATATGTTAAATGGTTTGTTTAGTGATGATGCTTGCTTGATAGGATTTTTCTCCCTCCAAAATATGTTGGTTCATAATGAACTCGAAGAGCAAAATGATCATCATGATATTCAAACATTGCAAGGGGAAAGGGGGATGAGATATCTGTACCTTCGGTATATTTTCTAAACTGCATTCCAGACTAATTACAACATGCTAGCTTTTTTGGTACGGACAAACTTCCTAGTTTTTAAGAAGTCATTAATATAAACATTTTTCTAGTTTTGGACACTATTAAGATTTTCTTTTGATAAGTACATGTGTTTTTGGTTGCGCTGACTTAATTTGTTTATTTATTGGTGTTATGTTTTATTTTAAACTAATATTAACTAATCATTTGAATGATCCTAATAAGCAGGTATTTTCTGGCCCTCCAAAAGGAACTTGAGAGCTATGATTGTGTCCTTTACGAAATGGTAGCTAGCAGGGAAAGTTTAGAAAATAGAAGAAATGCTACTACTACAAAAAGGTTAAAAAGTTCACGCACAAGGGGTTTTAACATTTTGGGATGCATCCAAAGACAGATGGCTCGAATTCTTACGCTTGATTTCCAATTAGATTGTCTCAATTATGAGTCTTCGAATTGGTACCATGCAGATCTTGATTATGAGACCTTCAAATTACTTCAGGTTTTAAACTGCTAATTTTTCTTGCTTAATTCAACATATTGCACTGATTATGAAGGCTATTATGAATACAACAATTGGGGTGGTGTTGTCCTTTCAAGCCAATATCTGATTACATACATTGCATTATTCAGTGTCATTTCATTTGGCTTTCTCATATAATATAGCTAATACCCGTTATTTGAAAACCATCAAATAATCTGAATGATTTCCACTGAAATTTGAGCACTTTCAATTTAATTTCCTTGTTCAGGTCTAATTTCATTCTTTAATTTCAGCTTGAAAAAGGTGAAAGCTTCTTTTCTTTTGCAAAAGATATGACTCTTAAGTCTACAAAGGCAGTATTGCAGCCAGCTTCAATTCCAGAAGATCTTGACCCATTGAGATCGAAGCTTTTATGGGCTTCACGTGTACTTCCTATGCCACTTGTTGGCCTTCTTATCATTGGAGGTGTTTGTACAGATGTGGGAACTCAAGCATCAGAATATCCTGAAATAGAGGCACTGTCAAGGCTTGATTTTGGTGCTGCCTTGAAGGTCTTCCTCGCAAAGAGACTTACATCTGAGTAAGTACCTGACATTTATTCTTTTAATACAAACTCTTGTTTCTGTAGGTTATGAGAACAAACTTTACATTTTCATTTGAAAGTATAGTCCAAGACATGAAGCTTTGTTGATTATCCCATATTTTGCTCTTGTAGTAGAGACTGCATAAACATAATCATATTACTTTTGTTGAGTCACTATTAAAAACTTGGGTATTGATGATGGCACATATTCTTGTTAAGGTTCACACTGGTGACAGCAGATGTAGAGGAGAAATCGGTTATAATTGGTGAGAGAAATAGAGTAGCAATAGAGGCCCTAAGAGCAGCAATGGACAAGGGACACAATAAAATTGCAATACTATATGGGGGTGGCCACATGCCAGATCTTGGGAGGAGATTGAGAGAGGATTTTGATTTAGTCCCATCTAATGTACAGTGGATAACAGCTTGGTCCATAACGAAAAAGGACCTAAATACTGATTCATTTCCATTTCTGAAGACAATTGCTAAGGCCTCAGGCTGGCCATTGAACCGCTATCAGACCTTGGCATTGCTCATCTTTTCATCAGTCTTAGCATTGGATCTGTGGTTCTGGGAGCTCTTCTTTGGCACTGCAGTGAATTGGGTCTCTGAACTTGGCTCAGAACTTATTCGGTATGTTGATAATTCACGATGATATGATCATTGTGGACTCAGAAAATTCATACTAATTGCTGAATAGGATGAAGAAATGTTGTATCTACCACTGTAGATATCAAAAGCTTTTATATTTTTATTTTTATTGACAAATATAAAATTCCAGATGTTCCCATTTGTCAAAGTGTTAAAATGTTACGATTGTTTGCTTGAACCTTAGCCATTAAACAGATGCTTTATTTGCTAAATATATCTTGGTAATAACTTATTTAATTACACCTGACTGTTTACTTTTACTACCCTCATATATAGGGTTATTGCCCAAATTGGGTTATTTTTCCAAATTAAATACTATATAAGGTTGGTCCAGAAAGTATTTACTAAAGTGGGTGATTTAAGTCACGTTGGATACTAGTGGTGCTAGTCGACAAGTTGCCACTTGGGTGGCGTCACTCTGGATGGTGCCACCAATTCTGGTGACTTTAAGACTTGGTGGTGCCACCGTGGGTGGCTTCACCTAGTTCTTATGATTGTTGGCTTGGTGGTGTCACTATGGGTGACTTAACCTAGGTGGCTAGGTGGCTCCAGACTGGATGACTTCACCTAGGTCTTCTAACTTGGTGGTGCCACCTTAGGTGGCTTAACCCAAGTGGCGCTAGACTAGGTGGTTTCACTCGGTCATTAAACATGTTTTTTTAATTTTGAGGGTGTAGGGTTAGATTTTAATAGTTGATTTAAGTGATTTTATGTTAAGAGTATGTTTTAGGATTTAGGGTTTAATAATTTTAATTTTATATTAAAGGCTAAATTGTAATTTTGTTCCCCGTAGTTTTTCAAATCCATAATTTTGGTTCCCTTTGATTTTAATTGTAACATTTGGTCCTCTTAGTCTTATAAATTGGTGATTTTGGTTCTTCTGATAGATTGTTAACAAATAATTTTGATTAATTCAGTTATTAAGTCAATTATAAATTAATCAAAATAATTAATTGCTAAAAAATGAATAAAAATTATTAATCCTAATTTTCACAACACTATGTTTCTTCTCAATATTGCAAAACCAATTGACATTACACAATCATTTCCATCTCAAGAGGTTGCAACCAAAAGGGTAACTTAATATTTTCCATATAATATCTTAACACGTTTTTCGATTGCAATATTTTCTGGAAGCATGAAAATGGACACAGATAGCTCATGTTCAATCATGACTGCATTAAATACATAACGATGTTAAAAAAAAGGCCATGGTTATTACAAATAAAAATTTGATTTTATACCTAGAATCATGTTGCTTATCAATTGTGACGTCAAGTTTGCATAATCTTGTGTTAAGTTTACATTCACACATTGATGTGAACCGTGTCATTTGCTTATTGTCCATTTATCAGTCTTTTGGGACAACAAAACTCTCATTCTTTAGGGATATCCAACTTCAAATCTTGAACATTTTAATTCAAGTCGTGTTGGCCCACTTTCAATGGTGCACGCTTACTGAATAAGTCACTACAACATTTTGGACATGCTCCTTTGAGTAAAACATAAGCCACTACTCAACAATAATTTAATATAACAATAATTTTTGGTTAAGGTATACATATACAAAACTATTTTTTTTTACAAACTAAACAAATCTCAACATTAAAATAAACTATATAGAACTATATTTTTTTTTATACTTAGTCAAAAACATTTTATTCAAAAATGGCAACAATGATTTTTTAATAACATTAAATTTGCATCAACCTATTTGGTATTAAACTGTTTTTTCCTATACCATTTCTCAATAATTTTTTGTTAAGGTAAACATATATAAAACGTTTTTTTGTTACAAACTAACATAATAAAATTTACTAATTGTGTATAGCCTATTTTTTTCAAATTAAATTTTATTACAGAACTATAATTTTATTAATTAAAATATTTAATTAAAACTTTTTTTCTACGCGACATAAAAATGGCCAAAATAATCTTCTATTCGATCAAGTTTATTATTCAAGTATGCTATTTTCTATCAAAATATTAAATAAAAACTTTTTTTTTCTACAAATCTAAAAATGATAACAACAAATTTCTATTACAGTTCCTTCTTCAATTATATAATTTCATATCAAATTATTGAATAAAACTATGTTTGTTTTTTTTACAAATTGATTTCTACAACTATAGTTTAATCCTACAAAGTAACAAATAGCAAACACTTTTTTTTTTATAATTTTTCCTAAATAAATTAATCACCTATGAACTAAATAATAATAAAAATAACATCATATTTTGTTCTATAAAGACAGAAAAACTGAAACAACTGAATGAAAAAAAAAACTGAAATATTGAAAAATGTATAAACAAAATAAAATATAACAAAACTTACAAGATAAAAAAAAGCTTCAAGAACACACTCAAACACAACACCAATGCCACTCAAACATTAATACCACTAGCAACAATGACCGCAACACCAAAATAACACTTACACAACAAATAAACTTCAAGAACACAAACACACTGAAACTTACAAAAAAAAAAGAATCTCTGCACTTCAACAAAAGTTACAACGCAAAAATGTTAAGCTTGCATTTCATTTTATAGCCAAAGCAAAGAGTCAGATGACGCTTTACCTAGTAGCAAGGATCAGGTTTAGCACCACCTGGAGGAGTCAACCAAGCTGGCGCCACCAGTTCCCTCTCCTAGGAAGGTGTAGTCAAACTGCACCCTACAACCTATCCTCTCTCACATTTTCAACAAGTGCCAATTTCTCTACAATCATGCATGTATCTAACTTAGTTTGAATCACCCACTAGTAAATACTTTGTGAATCAACCCAATATGGTATTTAGTTTGGAAAATTAACCCATTTTGGTCAATTACTGATATGCTTCTAGCATATAGTATTTTTTAAGTTAAAAGAATCAAGAAATTAATAATAATTGAGCAATACATGCTAATATAAGTGAAAGTTTTCATTATTTTATCTTTATCACTTATTCTTTGAATTTTTATAGCAGAAAACCAAGAAAAGAAGAAAAGAAAGCAAAACCAAGAAGTCTCTGGATTTCAAGATTTTGATTAAAGATTTCACAAATATAGAAGATAAGAGAAGATTTTGATTAAAAATTACATAGTCTATGGAAAAATCATGCTGCACTGGCTTAATCGATTACCAGGATTATGTAATCGATTATCTAAGCTTTCTGAAAATACACTAAGACTGGCTTAATCGATTACCAGGTTTCGTAATTGATTAAATAAGCTTTTTGGAAAATATGTTCTTACTACTCGAGATAATCGATTATATTGCTCGTTATTCAAACCCAGAAAACGTATGAACAGTTTAATCGATTAAACGATGACTTAATCAATTACATAAGTATTTTAATCGATTATAATGGCGATTTAATCGATTACTGCAGTTACGAACTTCTGTTATAAATAGAATCTTGGCTCAGCTGTTTTTGTAACTTTGTGGAATATTACCCATTCAAATTTTCTGAGCAAAAACAGTCTTGCAAGCATTACTAAATGGTTTTCTGAGGGTTTGATTGTGTCTAGCTCCATGATACATTGATCATGTGTTCTTGAGTTACTCTTGGAGCTTGAAACCTTTTCAAGATTAAGGAAAGTTGTGCTTCTTATGTTTTAAACATTTAACCTGATCTGGTAACTTCATTTTGCATTGCATACATTGGATCATCAGGTTGTTTCTCTCCTTAATATGGTTGTAATTTTCGTTTTGGTTATTTTCTTGGATTTTGCTATTGTAATTGAGTTCTTGCTTGTAACTAGAGAAGGGTTCTCTAGGTGGAAGAACTGAGTAGTGTTCTCGGGTTCTTGTCTCTTAGAATCTAATAGGGTTTTAGATTTCAGACTTTATCTAGGGTTGATAAAGGGAGACTTTGTAATTGCATGTAAGAACAAAAAATTAAATAGTGGAACTTCAACCTAGTGTTGGTTGAAAGAAACTGGATATAGCTTCATTGTTTCTGAATCTACTCTCCTCATCTAAGTTGTTTCTTGATTCATTTGCTTATCTTAAAAAGTCAGTTTTGATCCATTGAATTCTAAGGGGCTGAACTACTTGATTGAATAAGGTTTCTTGGTTTTGAAAGTGATAAAGATCCTACAAACTCTGAGTTTTATTAAAGAAAATTTTAATCTACCAACGTCTAACCAATTCACGCCCCCTCTTGGTTAAGTGTGAAGTATTCATAGCATTTTCAGAAACTTAGCTTGATTAAATTCTCTTTACCACATTGACTTAGCTAGCCACAAATTTATATTTCTCACTAATAATATTTTATAAAAAATTATTTAATGGTTCACGTTGGAAGACCTAAGAGAGATCAGGGTGTCCTTAAGCTCAACAACCTCGTATACATCTCCCCCAACTCTGTCTTATCCAAACACCCTCTTGCAGTCTTCTATATGTGCCTTCTTGACATTGGTCCCTACGAGCCATGCGCCTATGTGCATATGACCTTGTCGATTTCGTACTAGGTACAAATGCGTTGTTGTATGTCCCCCTAACAAATTTCAAAAGACACACACTCGATAGTACTAAAGTTGTTAGGATAAACGTTTAAATAAATATTGTTTTATGTAGTTTGAATTTTAAAAGGAGTAATATGGGTAGATAAGATATGAGGATAGATAAGATATGGAGAGAGAGATATTATAGAAAGATATTAGGAAAGATATTGTTTAGATTTGAATTTGAATTGTTTTAGGTTTAGGGTTTTGTTGCTTATAAATAGCACATTATGTAAAGAGCTCAGTGTGGTTTTGGCAGACTATTATCAATAATATTAGAGAGTTTCCGCCCCCAGTAAATTTGTGTGTGTTTGTGTTTGTGTGAGTGCACCAGTGAGTGTGTGAGGGTGGGCCTGAAATATCACAACGAGTGAATTTGTGATATCAAATTGGTATCAGAGCTGAGAGAGAATGGAGAGTGGTCCGAGTGGTAGTCTGCCATTATCCCGCCTTACGAAGGCTAATTATGAGAACTGGAGTATCCAGATGAAGGCTCTGTTGGGAGCCAATGATAGTTGGGAGATTGTCCAAGATGGTTTCGAAGAACCACAATCCACGACAGGATACACGGCGGCGCAGAACAAAACGTTGAAGGAGATGCGGTTGAAAGATAAAGGAGCATTGTATATGATGCTTCGGGCTGTTGATGATTCCGGATTTGAGAAGATTGCAGGCGCAACAACGTCAAAAGAGGCGTGGGACATTCTTGCGAATGTTTACAAGGGAGCTGATCGAGTCAGACAAGTCAGACTTCAAACTCTCCGAGGAGAGTTGGAGGCAATGAAGATGAAGGAAGGAGAAAGCGTATCCGATTTTGTTACTCGGATTCAGACCGTGGTGAATCAATTAAAGAGAAGCGGAGAGATGCTGCCCGATGCCAGAGTGGTAGAGAAGATTCTGAGGTCACTCACTGATGATTTC
Source organism: Glycine latifolia (assembly GCA_013407115.1). Lineage (NCBI taxonomy): Eukaryota > Viridiplantae > Streptophyta > Magnoliopsida > Fabales > Fabaceae > Glycine > Glycine latifolia. Next base: position 27,909,667 of record CM023949.1, on the reverse strand, counting down.
GAGAATGTTGTATGTGCGATTGAGGAGTCAAAGGACCTTGCAACGTTCACCGTTGACGAACTTGCGGGTTCCTTGGAGGCACATGAACAGAGAAAGAAAAAGAAGAAAGAGGAGTCACTGGAGCAAGCAGTTCAGACGAAAGCTTCAGTCAAGGACGAGAAAGCGCTCTACTCTCAAAATTTCTGAGGTAGAGGACGAGGTCAAGAAGGGTGGAACAAGGAGCAAGCTGAATCAAGTCAGCAAAATTGGCGAGGAGGCCGAGGACGTGGAAGAGGCCAACATTCAAATGTAGAATGTTATAAATGTGGAAAGTACGGACACTATTGGAGAGATTGCAACAACTCGGATAGATGTTACAATCGTGGCCGAGTTAGTCATTTTGCGAAGGACTGCCGAGCCGAGAGAAGAACGAATGAAACTGCGAATTATGCTGCAAAAGAAGTAAAAGATGCAGGACTTTTGATGATGGCTGGAGGTGTAGCTAACCAGACATCCGAGATGGAGTGGTTTATAGACATTGGTGCAAGCAATCATATGTGTGGGTACAAGCATTTATTCAGTAGCTTGAGAGAAACAGAAGCCGGACATGTATCGTTTGGAGACGCTTCAAAGGTCGGTGTGAAAGGCCGAGGTACGATTAGTTTCTTGCTGAAAGATGGACGAGTTGGACGTATTCAAGATGTGTATTACGTGCCAGAACTCAAAAGTAATATTCTAAGCGTGGGACAACTGATGGAGAAAGGTTACTCGGTTATTATGACAGACCGAGTTCTTCTATTGAAGGAGAAGCAAGGACGACTGATAGCCCGAGTACAGATGGAGAAGAATAGAATGTTCAAGTTAACACTGAGATGTGTAGAGGTCGGCTGTTTGCAAGCCGAGATGAATGATGAAGCATCCTTGTGGCATCGTCGGTTTGGGCACCTTCACTTTGGAGGCCTGGCCGAGATGGTGAATAAAAATTTGGTGGTCGGATTGCCGAGAATGAACTGTGAAAGGAGATTTTGTGAAGATTGTGTGCTGAGCAAACATACGAGGAGTCCATTTCAGAGGTCGGCCAGATACCGAGCACGGCGACCACTAGACTTGATACATACCGATGTGTGTGGACCTATTACTCCCGGGTCCTTCAGTGGAAAGAGGTATTTTGTTACATTCATAGATGATTTTAGTCGTAAAACTTGGGTGTATATGCTGGAAGAAAAATCCAAGGTGTTTGAAGTGTTCAAGAAGTTCAAAACGATGATTGAGAATGCAACTGGAAGGAGGATCAAGTCGATACGATCAGACCGAGGTGGCGAGTACACATCAGATGCATTTAGGAGGTACTGCAAGGAGTATGGCATCAGAAGGTTCTTGACGGCACCATACTCACCACAACAAAATGGAGTTGCAGAGAGAAAGAATCGAACCATTATTGACATGGTGAGATCAATGTTGAAGACGAAGAGAATGCCGAAGGAGTTTTGGGGGGAGGCTGTTCTGTGTGCTGTATATGTACAGAACCGCTGTTCGCATTCCATACTTAATGGAAAGACCCCACAGGAATTATGGACGGGCCAAAAGCCATCGGTGGGCCATTTAAGAGTTTTCGGGAGTGTGGCGTATGCACACGTTCCGGATCAGTAAAGAACCAAGTTAGATGACAAGAGCAGGAAGTATATCTTCATCGGATATGACGAGAAGACGAAGGGATACAAGCTGTTAGATCCCAGCAACAAGACGGTGATGATAAGCCGAGATGTGAAAGTGAATGAAGACGATGAATGGAATTGGTGTGTTCCATCCGAGATCAAATCAGATCCCGGAAAGATGGTGATAGAGGACGAGAAGGAAGACGGATCACCGAGTTGGATCCCGACGAGGAGTGAGACAGATGAAGACGAGATGAGACGACCCCGGATGAGGAGTTTGCAGGATTTGTACGAGTCAACAAACGAAGCCCATCTTGTTTGTTTGTTGACAGATTCTGAAGAAATAAGGTTTGAGGAAGAGATCCGAGATGAAAAGTGGCAAAGTGCCATGGATGAAGAGATCAAAGCTATTCAGCGGAATGATACTTGGGAGTTGACCGAGCTGCCAAAAGGAAGTCGGCCCATTGGAGTCAAATGGGTGTATAAGAAGAAAATGAATGCTGATGGAGAGATAGAGCGATATAAAGCCCGGCTAGTAGCTAAGGGGTATTCGCAAAAGGCAGGAGTAGACTATGATGAGGTGTTCGCACCTGTTGCAAGAATGGAGACAATCAGATTGTTGATCTCGCAAGCAGCTCAGTATGGGTGGCCGATTTATCAGATGGATGTGAAGTCGGCATTTCTGAATGGTGTACTTGAAGAAGAGGTGTATCTCGAACAACCACCGGGATACTTGAAGGGCGGAGAAGAAAAGAAAGTCTTGAGATTAAAGAAGGCTATGTACAAAATGAAACAGGCACCGAGAGCCTGGAATACCCACATTGATGCATATTTCAAGGAGGACGATTTTGAAAAATGTCCCTATGAGCATGCCATATATGTTAAGAAGAAAGGTAATGATTTATTGCTTGTAGCTTTGTATGTTGATGATTTGATTTTCATGGGAAATAGTGAAGAGATGGCACGAGAGTTCAAGAAGAAGATGTCAAGAGAGTTTGAGATGACTGATCTCGGTTTGATGAGATATTTTCTCGGTTTGGAAGTCAGACAGGACAAAGATGGAATATTTGTGTCTCAGGAAAGTTATGCGAAGGGAATCCTGAGGAGATTTAAAATGGCGGATTGTAACTCGGTTTCAACACCTATGGAACCCGGTACAAAACTTTCAAAGTATGATGGAGGAGAACGAGTTGATCCGAGAAACTATAGAAGTTTGGTCGGATGCTTGAGATACTTGACGTGTACGAGGCCGGATTTATGTTTAAGTGTTGGAATTGTAAGTCGGTTTATGGAAGAGCCAAGCTATTCTCATTGGAAGGCGGCTAAGAGGATTATGAGGTACATTCAAGGGACGATCACACAAGGACTTTTCTATTCAAAGTCGGAAAATTACAGATTGAAGGGTTACTCGGACAGTGATTGGTGTAGAGATGTGGATGATAGAAAGAGCACGGCTGACTATGTATTTTTCATGGGAAACACAGCGTTTGCCTGGATGTCAAAGAAGGAACCAATTGTGACTTTGTCAACATGTGAAGCCGAGTACGTTGCAGCGTCCTGGTGTGTGTGTCATGCAGTCTGGTTGAGGAATTTGTTGGAGAAGCTGGAGCAAGTTCAGGTCGGTACGACCGAGATCCAGGTAGATAACAAGTCAGCAATTGAGTTAGCGAAGAACCCGGTTAATCACGAGAGAAGCAAGAATATTGATGTCAGGTTTCACTTCATCCGAGATCAAGTAAAAGAGAAGAAGGTGGAGTTGAGTTATGTGACGAGCCGAGAACAAGTCGGAGATATATTCACAAAGTCACTACCGACGTTACTGCTGGAGAATTGCAAGAAGATGATGAGAATGAAAGATGGAAGAAGTATTTAAAGTTTATGGGGGGATTTTGTTAGGATAAACGTTTAAATAAATATTATTTTATGTAGTTTGAATTTTAAAAGGAGTAATATGGGTAGATAAGATATGAGGATAGATAAGATATGGAGAGAGAGATATTATAGAAAGATATTAGGAAAGATATTGTTTAGATTTGAATTTGAATTGTTTTAGGTTTAGGATTTTGTTGCTTATAAATAGCACATTATGTAAAGAGTTCAGTGTGGCTTTGGCAGACTATTATCAATAATATTAGAGAGTTTTCGCCCCCAATAAATTTGTGTGTGTTTGTGTTTGTGTGAGTGCACCAATGAGTGTGTGAGAATGGACCTGAAATATCACAACGAGTGAATTTGTGATATCAAAAGTTACTTGAAACTCACCTCCTAAGGACCATGTGGTATTCTCGGACTATAGAGTCAGTCCGTTCTCTGTGAGTTTATGACCGATTCTTTTTAGAGATGAATTAGATATTGTGAATCGGCCTTCAAGTAGAAGCTGACCCCTATGGAATATAATTGGTTGAACGGTCCACAACCCAACCAGTATAGAGTCTGTAGGCATAAATGCTTAAGTTCATATGTGGGCGAGTCAATCCTTATGGGCACTGTCGGTCAAACTGTTCATTAATGTATCACACATAAATTATTGCAGATTCTCATAATATGATATCATGTTAATAATCAAAGTAAAAAAAATGTAACACAAGAAACATAATCAACATAAAACAATTCATGTACATGCTAAATTGTTATAATTCATGTGCAAGGCGTAGCACTCACGAAGGTTCCCAAAGTGAAATTCCTAATAATAGTAGGAGGGGCAAAGTTGAGGTCACCTTCAGTGGCGGACAAAGCATATTCTTCTTCCATTAGTTGTCCCTCCCTCCACTTTCTAGGTACCTCCGTTGCCACCCTTTATTTTATCCTAATTTTTGTCATTGTTATTTTTTGACAAAACATATTCTAGCTAGCCCTCATTCTTGTCTGATCATACTTTTCAATTTCTATCAATTAATAACAAATTTTTCTATGTTGGGATTAGAGGCCCACGTCCACTCCATCAACGATTCACAATTTAAACATGATTGATTCAAGTTGTGTGTCCAAATAATTTGTGATGCTTTCTAGCTTCTTCTTTTTTACTTTGTTCCTTAAGGCTGTTTTCTGATTCAAAAGATTAATAGTTTTAACTCGAAAACCCTTGAAAAAATGGTGGTTGATTATTGATTAATAGTAGGAAATTACTATATATGTGGTTTTCGTAAGAATTTTTTCTAAAATGAGTTGTCATTATCAATAATTAACTCTGCTAAATAAGAGGTTCTTTGATGCTGAGTCATTCACCCTTAAATCATGACAGATTTAAATTGAGTTGTATAAAACTTTTTTTTAGCTTTGTAGGATTTGATTTATTGGTTTTATGTTTTTGCGCAGTTTCTTGTAGGTTTCATATTTTCACAATAGTTTTAAAGCTAATCTATAAATATACAGTAGTTCGTGTTTTGTTTTTGGTTTTGTTTTTGTTTGAATTAATTGTTATTTTTAAGCCATTTTTGCCTTAGTCGGGACTAAAATATAAACCTGACCCAAGCAACCTTATCCACCTCGATGTTACCCAAGTGCATTTTGAAAATAAATAATTCCTGGCTTTGCGTCCATTACTTTGTTTTAAAATTAGCTTATTATAATTTTTTTAGTGGAATTTACGATTGAATTTTTTTTAAGTATAAAAGAAATTCACTTAAATATATTAGCTATTTGTATCAATATTAAGACAGCATCTGACTATATTATTCCTCCGAGTTTCTTTATATTATTATAACTTTTTAATTTCCTAGATTAGTAGAATACAAGCTTTAACTTCAATTGAAAAAAAAAAAGGATTTTATGTAAGGTTTTGGGTGTCCACGTGACACTTTAATATAATAATATAATGATTAGGAGGTAGTTGTGATAACGACGACCCTATCACAGATCTGGGTTCGCGTTTCTTAAGGTGAGTCTTGACAAGGAACCGGATTAGTGTGATCAGGTGGACACTTCGGAGGATAACAACACCTTTATGGGGCAATGCTGACGTGGAGGAAAGGGTACCAAGGTAGGAACCTTGGACTTGTGAAGTGCCAAGGTAGGAACCTGAACGAGGTCGGATAAGGTCGGACGAGGGCAGAACCTTGGACTTGTGAAGTGCTAAGGCAGGAATCCGAACGAGGTCGGATAAGGTCGGATGAGGGCGGACCCTTGGACTTGTGAAGTGCCAAGGTAGGAACCCGAATGAGGTCGGTTAAGGTTGGACAAGGGCGGAACTTTGGACTTGTGAAGTGCCAAGGTAGGAACTCGAAGGAGGTCAGATGAGGTCGGACAAGGACGGACCCAGCACTATGTAATCGATTACATAAGCGTTGTAATCGATTAAATGAGGAACCTTGGAGTTTATAAAATACCGAGTAAGGACCCCGGACAAGGGCGGACCTTGGATTTTATAAGGTGCCGAGGACTGGCCCCAACACTATGGAATCGATTACATAAGCGTTTGTAATCGATTAAAAGCAAACCACTTGCTTGATACAACAAGTAAGCTTTTGGTGGGGTAATCTGAACCCGGCAGCGAGTGTGTATGATGACTAAGCTAGATTTTGACATCTGGCACTTTGGCGCGTGTGTCACGCTCCAGGGTCATTTAAATAGACCACTTCTCTTCTTTTCGATGAAAACACTGTCGTCTTCTTCCTCTCTCTATTTTCTCCATCTCCAAGTGAGAGAAATTTCATAGCCACTCGTCCTTAACCAAAACCCTTTGCATGCAACTGAGAAGTTGAAAGGAACCACCCCATAGCTAGGTTCCAACCTTAGTTTCTTCTGAAGACCATCAGGCGAAGAGATCATCCTCTCCAAGTACTTTCACAGAGTTTCGACTCTAAGGGAAAAGATGACATTTTAAGGACATTCGAGTTTGGAGAGGCTGTCCTATAGCCTTCCTGGAAGTTCGAAAAGGTAAGACACTCACGTATTATAGATTATTTGATACTATGTCTTTGAGTTGTATAGAGACCCATTTGAGCCAGAGCTGGAACTAGGCTTGGGTCCTTTGGCAAAGAATAGTGTTTCTTTTTCATGCAACGGCTGATGACCGTTATGGATGGCTTGCATGCAACGGTCGATAACCGTTTTGTTTCTTACATGCTTTTGCAAAGCATGATACAAAGGAAATAGGTGGTTGTGACCACGAGGCCAAGAGAGCCAGTGTAACACTTAGAACAGGTAAGCTCTCTATTCTTGGGAGTTTTTCCCTTGACTGTGTTCCACCATACTCCGAGGGAGTGATGGTTGTTGTATGTCATGATGCATGTGGTATTGAAATTATGTGTTACTGCTTTTTACTTGAGAACATGGTATATGATTTACACTGTGATGATATGTTGTATGATTGATGAGATTCTCTAGCCAGTAGAATGGACGAAATATGGACTTCCCTTAGAGCCAAAGTCATGTGGAACAACTCTAAGTGGTCAATATATGTATATAAGATAAAACCTGAGAGAAATGTGCCCTTAAGTGGATGATCTTCTCTCGGAAGAGCCATATATGTCCGAGTAAGTCCTAAGGGAACGTGTCCTTCAGTGGATGATCTTCCTTAGGCAATGATACATGGAGACCTGGGAGAATGTGCCCTTAAGTGGATGATCTTTCTCAAGCGATGATACGTAAAGTCCTGAGAGAATGTGTCCTTAAGTGGATGATCTTTCTCAGGCAGTGCGATATACATATATATATGTTGTATCTGTGTTGTAATATACATGTGATGTGTCTTATGACAGCCGGGATGGCTAGATTATGTGATGCCTGTTTTGATGCTATGTATCGTGAAAAGTGAACCAGTGGGAGGAGAAGGAGCCTCCAAGAACCCAGAATTTACTGAGATTTTATCTCACCCTGGTTGGGGATTATATGACTTACAGGTGATGAGCAGAGAGAGAGGATGGTGGACCCGAGGTAAGAGGCCCGAGCAGGGATGCAGCTCGATGAATCTCGGGACAAGAGACCGAGTCGGGGGTTTTTTGTTTGAGTTATTGATCTTGAATAATTTTCTCTTTTCTCTTTCAGATGATAAGAGCTTGAAGACCATGATGGATTTCATCAAAAGAATTAAGAAAGATGTCTCAAAATAAGAAATGAGTTTAGAGTTTAGACAACAAGCCAGCGCTTCAAAGGCATTTTTGAAATATTTTTTCATTTTAACATAAATTAATAGCATTGCTATTTATACTTTTATACAAATTTGTTACTGTTATATTCTCAATGTAATAAATTATGAAAAATGTTACATAAACACCCATTATGTTATTTAACCTTTGTGATATGAATATTTTCACGAACTCTCAAAATAATTTTTAAAATATATTAAAATTTTGATTTGATATGTTGAATATTAAAATTTCTATTTTAAGCAATCATGGAATATTTGTTGAGATAACATAGAATTTTCATTTGAAGCAATCAACAATGGACGAATTATCCGATAATAGTGATTATTTGCATGAAATGAGTTTAGAGTTTAGACAACATGCCACAAAGGGATTTTTGAAATATTTTTTCATTTTAACATAAATTAATAGCATTGCTATTTGTACTTTTATACAAATTTGTTAATGTTATATCCTCAAATGTAATAAATTATGAAAAATGTTACATAAAAATCCATTATATTATTTAACACATAGAGAGAGGAAGAAAAAAGAGAGAAAAATATATATATGATAGAATTTATGATGTGATAAGAAGAGAAAATTAAAAAGAAATAAGAGATGTTTAAAATAGTGAAATATTTATATATCTTTCCTCATAAGTTATATGAAGGGTCATATTTGAATATATATGCAGATGCTCTGTGGCAAATTTGTGACAGCATTCACTCCCATTTCCCATATCTTCCTTTTTTTAAGGATTCATTAGTCAATATTTGCACTTTAGTAATGGCAGCATTCACTCATACATTATATAAAGTGTTTTTATCCTTGTTCTTAATTTTATAAAACTTTCACTTTAGTTTCTACCTAGGCAAAGCGTGGAGCCTCCGAACAATGGGGTACATAATTTTTTTAGTTTTTTTTTTTCACTTTAGTTTCTAATTTTTTCCTCTTTCTAAAGGATACAAACGCTCAATTTAGTGTTATGAAATCAGAGAGAAAGTAGAAATCAACTTAAATCTTGTCAATTTATCATTCTATGTGAATTGTTTTGAACCTCAACATAGAAATTGAACCACTGAGAGGTGAGCTGAATTGATAGAAAAACATTTTTGCTTCATTGAGTTGAAGATTAGAAGCTGAACTAAGTTGATGCATTAAGCTACT